>CM028132.1:123712500-124912500 GCA_016271365.2 Neoceratodus forsteri
CATTCTGTGAAGAAATTATTCCTCATGTTTCCTCTGAATCGCCATCCCTCCAACTTCATCCCATGCCCTCTAGTCCTGGAACATATTTTTTGCTGAAAAATAGTGTATTTCTGCACCCTGTTCCTCCCTGCAAGATACTTGTATGTCTCTATCATACCCCTTCTCTCCTCTAGGGGGTACATATTCAAGTCCTTCAACCTGTCCTCATAGGACTTGTGATGCAATCCATGTACCATCTTTATTGCCCTCCTCTGAACCTTCTCTACACTGTCTATGTCCTTATGTAAGTAAGGTCTCCAGAACTGTACACTGTACTCCAGGTGGGACCTCATTAGTGTCTTGCATAGTGGAATTATGACCTCCCTTTTCCTGCCTATGTATCCCAGCATCCTATTTTCTTACCTGCTGCCTTGTCGCACTGTTTCCCTACCTTGAGGTCATCAGAGATGATAACCCCAAGATCCCTTACCTGTTTGGTGCATGCTATATCATCATCCCCCAACTGATATGTTGTTCCAGGGTTTTTGTGCCCATATACATTATCTTGCACTTCTTTGCATTGAATTTCAACTGCCAAACCCCTGACCATTCTTCAAGTTTCTGCAGGTCCCTCCTCATTCTGTCTACACCCTCTGGTGTGTCCACTCTGTTACAGAGCATTGTGTCATCAGTAAACAGGGAAATTCTCCCGTCTAAGTCCTGTGCAATGTCACAGATGAAGACGTTGAAAAGGACTGGTCCCAGAACTGATCCTTGCAGTACCTCACTGGTCACTCTTCCCTCTGTGGAATGACAGCCATTTACCACCACCCTCTGTGTCCTGCTGCCCAGCCAGTTACCTACCCACTGCACTACTTTCCTGCCCACTCCCACATTCCCCAGTTTGTGTAATAAGCCTTCTATATGGCACAGTGTCACAGGCCTAGCTGAAGTCTAGATAGGCCACATCCACTGACCTCCCTGATCCAGCTCCCAGTCACCCAGTTGAAAAATTCAATGAAGTTGGTCTGACATGACCTCCCCCGGTGAAACAATGCTGCCTTGGGTCCTGTAGTCCATTGGCAACCAGATGTTCCACCAATCTCACCTTCAGGAGTGCTTCCATGATCTTCTGCACTACCGGGGTGAGGCTGACTGGTCTGTAGTTCCCTCTTTGTTCCCGCTTTTGTATAAGGGGACTACATCTGCTGTCCTCCAGTCTTTGGGTGCCTCCCCTGTTTCCAGTGATCAGCTAAACAGGATTACCAGAGATTCAGCCACCACTTCTCTTAGTTCTTTAAGGACCCTGGGGTGCACTGCATCTGGCCCCATTGCTTTATCAACTCTTATTCCTTCCAGTTCCTTCAGGACCCTTTCTCGTGTAAAGGGACTTGTGTCCATTTCTGCACCATTCCCAACCCTAGTACTCTCTTCAGGCTCATTACCCTCCTCTTCCTCAATAAAGAATTAGCAGAAATACCTGTTTAATATATCAGCTTTACTGTTGTCATCCTCCATGTGGCTCCCATCCTCCCCCTTCAGTCTCACTATCCCTCCCTTTGCCTTTCATTTTTCACTTATGTCCCCTCTACCCACTGATTTTTGCAATGCACTGTTCTGTCTGAGCTTTGGCTTCCCTTAGTGACCTCCCTGCCTCCCTTTGCTTCTCCTGGTAGTTCTACCTATCCCCTTCTGCCTGTGTCTTTTTGTACTGCCTTTTGGCTTTCACTTTCTCCGCTACCTCCTTGGAAAACCATAATGACCTCCTCTTCCTTTTCCCCTTGCTAACCTGCATAATGCATAATTCCGTTGCTCTTGTAATCCCCATTTTAAATATTGCCCACTGTTCCTCAACCACTGTTTCCTGCCCCATTCCCATTAATGCCTCTTTCAAGCATCTCCCCGTTTTCCCAAAGTCTGCCCCCCTAAAATCCAGGATACGTGTTTTTGTGCAGTTTGGTTCAGCTCCTTCTGTGATTTCAAACCACAATGACTGGTGGTCACTGTTCCCTAGGTGCTCCCCCACTGTTACCCCATCACACTGTCCCCACTTGTGAGCACAAGGTCCAGTATTGCCTTCTGCCAAGTTGGTTCCATGACCAGTTGCTTGAGGAAGGCACATTGAAGGGAGTCCAGGATAAATCTGTTCCTGGTTGATGTTGCTGCTGGGAGGCTCCAGTCCATGTCTGAAATATTGAGGTCTCTACCCAGCACCACCTCACTCTTGTCTGCCATCCTTTGGATGGCTAGCATCAGCTCCCTATCTGTTTCATCCTCCTGGGCTGGTGGTCTATAGACCACCCCTGTATGGATGGCTGGCCCCACTTTCCTTTCCTGCTTAACCCACTGTATCTTTCCCTCATTTTGTTCCTCCTGGATCTCTGTGGCCCTTATGCCATCTTTCACATAAAGTGCCACTCCTCCTCCTCCTTTCCTAGCTACCCTGTCTCTTCTGAAAATGTTGCAGCCAGGTATGGTCATCTCCCAATTGTGGTCATTATTACACTAGGTTTCTGTGATGGCCACAATGTCCAGGTCCGACTGTACCATAACAGCCTCCAGATCATCCATCTTGTTGCTAAGGCTCCTGGCATTGGCACACATGGCTTTCCATGATTTGAACTCCATGGACTGTTTAGCTGTTCTACTCCAGCCCTCTCCCTGGTTGTCCTTTATCCCTGGTTCTCCCTGCAGTCTGCCCTTCTGTTGAATTGTGCCCCTTTTCTGCCTATCCACCTCTTGGGTGCTTAACTCCATCTTTTACACACAGCTTTGTAGTGATATCCACTCCTCCTGTTCACTGGTACCATTGCTAGCTATGGAGGGTGAACAATTAAGTATCCTCCTTTCTGGTCTGCCACCCCCCCTCCTTGGCTACCTTAAATGCTTGTCCATGTAACATTTAAACTTATCATTGAGTGCTTGGATTCCCCTCCAGGATGGATGCAGGCCATCAGGCTTGAACAAGCCTCCATCCCTCCAGGTGGGTCCCCAGTCACCAATGAATCCAAACCCTTCCTCACAGCACCAGTTCTTCAACCATGAGTTAAAATTCCTGGTGCATCCACCCCTACATTCTCCCATGCCTGTCACAGCTAGTACTTCCAAGAAGGTGACAGAAGTAGCTACTTGCGTGAGACCGCTCCCCAATAAAATCTATTTTTCTCTATACTCCTGGGCCAGGATATTAAGACTGTGCCAGGCTGTGGTGCAAGCCTGGGTGCAGTGCAACTTGGCTGTGCAGGGGCGTTGACTGGACGATATTCAACGGAGCTGCGCCATGGCACAACATCGTTAAATATCGTACCCTGGCCACCTGCAGTGCACATAGTGCAGTGGCACTGCGCCAGTGCAAGTGGCCAGAGTGGAGCAGGGGGATGCACTAGTGCAAGTTCCATTGCGTTAGCGCAAGTTCCGTTGCGCTATGCGCAACAACTGCGATATTCAAAAGTGTACATGCAAATGGGGCCATAATGAATGCAAGGTGCAAATGGGGCCATTTGCATGTCATTATGGCCCCATTTGCATGCAGATGCACCGATCCCCAGTGACTTGCACCTGCGCCCTGCCATGCTGCAGCCGTCGGGGACCGCCCACTGCACAACAGCAATGTATACTGCCTGATCGTGGGCATAGGTTAAAAATACATTTTTCCTATATCCCTGGTGGTCCAGTGGACTGCTTGCAGCCTGATCGCAGGCGTAAGTAAAATTAAAATCATTCCTATATCCCTGGAGGTCCAGTGGACTGCTCGCAGCCCAATCGTGGGCTTCAGTATGAAATAATATGTACAATATCCCTGGTGGTCCAGTGGACCACTCGCAGCCTGATCACTGGCATATGTAATAATGAGGAGTGCTCCACGGTACTCCCCTCCCCACCTGCCCACTGAGCCCCACCGCCCCGCTCCCCCCAGTCAGTGGCGGGTGGCAGTACCACGCTGCCCGCTGCCCGCCCAGCTAACAGTGTACAGTAGGGCTGTCGCCCGTTAGCTCACGCTGTGGACCAATGAGTGTACAGCTCTACCGTACACTGTCAGTCAGCAGGCGGCATAACACAGATGGGTGGGGTGCGCCATCCACCACTAACGGGGGCGGGGTGGTGAAGGCTCAGTGGCTGAGTGAGGAGGGTACCGTTGATTCTCATATTGGCCATGCCCGTGATCAGGCTGTAATCACTGGACCTCCTGAAAATGAAATGTTCATGCTGAAACCTGCGATCTGGCCGGCGGTCCATGACCACCAGAGATTAAAATGGGACCTATGTACTGAAGCCAGCGGTGGGCTCGCGGCGGTCCACTAGACCACCAGGGATATTGGACATATCATTTTACATGGATGCCCGTGATCGGGCTGCAAGCAGTCCACTGGACCATAAGGGATATTGGACTTATATTTTTACACAGATGCCCGTGATTGGGCATGGGGGGCGCCGCCACGAAGGTGCAGCCGGAGCTCATGTGGCCACCCACAAGTGGCAGCTGCCGTGTTGCACCTTGCAATATGGCAGCTCACCTGTGGGTGACCAGCTGTTATTCCTTTTTATTTTGGCTCACCTGTGTGCAGCGCAAGTAGGGGTTGTGCATGCATGGACTCAGCACATCCCAGGCTGAATATCAGGATGTGAGGGGTATGCATGGGCACGCCCCCCTACCTGCGCCACATACATTACTTATGCGCTCCGGCGCATCGGGATTTGTGCCAGGCACAATCTCCATTTGAATATCGTGCTGGGGTGCATTAATGGATTGAGCATGGCACAACACTGTTGCGCCATGCACAACCCTTCTGAATATCCAGGCCCTGGAATTTATCTTTATTGTAATGATCAATTATGATACCTCTTTCTTAGAAAGGCACTGCTTTTAATTACATTTACTCCCACACCTCACATCTTATTTTACTCTCATCCTCAAGCCTGGGAAAGATCATTCTGACGTAGGCAATTACAGACCTATTTCCCTTTTAAACGTTGATATAAAAATACTAGCCAAAATCCTAGCTCATTGAATTTGCAGAATTTGACAACCCCTAATAGGCCGTAAACAGGTCACTTTATGAAAGGGTAGCTTGCCTCGGACCATATGCGGAAAATCTTACATCTGATCTTGGCATTCAGAGATTCAAATGAAGCTGCTGCTCTTGTATCCCTGGATGCTGAAAAAGCTTTCAATGGGGTATCTTGGCCTTTCCTTTTTCATGTCCTCTCTGCCTTTTGGTTCCCAGATGAATTTATTAAAAGGATCCACTTATTATATTCTAACCCCATTGCCCGCATTGTCTGTAATAGTGCATTGTCTGAATCCTTTCCCCTGTTAAAGGTCATGCACCAAAGCTGCCCCTTGTCCCCTTACCTTTTTAATTTGTATTTCGAACCTCTTACCAAACATATTTTGTAAAACCCATAGATTACAGGCATTTCTGTAGGACTCCAAGCCTTTAAAATTTCCACATATGCAGACAATATTTTTCTTCATTTGACCTACCCTGTCCAATCCCTACTGATTGCACTTCAAGCACTTGCTGAGTTTGGTGCACTTTTGGGCTATAAATTAAACTTAACTAAAACGGAGATCATGCCCCTAAACCATAATGCTCTCAAATGGGATGTTCTCACCCTCTGGAGTAGGACATTGGTCCCCTACCTGCCTCACCTACCTAGGCATTAAGCTTGCCACTGATGTTCCCTCCTTAATGTCTCAAAACTTTTCTTCCTTACTCCAAACTTTGCAGACTGATTTACAGCAATGGCAGGTGTTACCAATTGTGCTTTGAGGTACATTTTCTGTCATACACATGAATGTTCTTCCATGTGTAATGCCCCCTCAAAAATATGCGAGCTTACCTTAATGCTCATTCTCCCATTACTCCCCTTTCTGGAGCACCTCCTGTCTGCCTCTTCATCCCTGTGCCATCCCTGATATCTTGATCTAGTTTCACTGCTGCAGCCTGAGTGCCAAGATGTGCCTGTGGTGCCTTAGCCTCTGTCTAGCCCCTGCTCCTTTTTTCAGTTTCCCGGTGGGGGCCAGAGGATCTACAGTGGCTGCAAAGCTCTCAGCAATTTTCAATCCCTCGTATGGCCTGCTGGTAGTACTGCGCATGTGCTAAAAGTGCTTGATCTCCCAACTGTTTGGTTTGCAGTTAATTGGGAGGGTCTTCGGTGGTCTTGGTCCCCATTTTGGGCAGTGTGGGAACTGATGACATTAGCTAGGGCCAAGATTGCCCTTTTTTCTGTTTTAAATAGAGAACGACATGAAACACTATAAGTCTGGGGGCTCATGAATATTAATGAGGAGAGCCCCGGACCTATAAATATTAATGAGGTGCCTGTTGCTTTGGGGGACCGCATATATTGGCAGTGCTGCAAGGGGCAAGAGTTATAAATAAAGGTGTAGTAAGGGCAGCACTGCCACAACACTACAGAGGCTACAGATGAAAGGGAGAAGTTTAAATAAACTATAAATACTGGCTGCACCAGTTGACATTGGGACAGTCTATCTGTTGCTTGGGGCCATTTAAATATGGTGGCAGCAACAGGCCAGTGACTGAACAAGAATGTTTAAACTGGGCAGCACTCAAAAGGGTACCACTGAGGCAACAAAACTGTGGATCAAGAAAGTAAAATAAATAATTATTCTGACTGCACAGGACTTTTATTTGGGACTTTGTTCAAACTGCAAGGGTACTGTGTGTATTAGCAGCCATGATAGTACAGCAACAGCCAATCGAAAAGCAAGGATTTTCAGCCAGGATTTGTGGGACATTTGCCAGAGCTCATGGGACATTGCAAAAGGCTTATGGGGAAGCTGCAGGGACCCAATTTCAGGCACCAAAACAGGGAGCCTATAATGCATCGAGTAGAGTTAATGAATATTCATTTATTGGACTGAGAGGTAGGATCAGCTGATCATTGTGGGAGCAAAAGATAGCTTCAGCCATCGGAAGCCTCAGAGGAGCTCCATCAAAGACAATGTTTTGGGCTGTGTGAGCAGATTCAGTGCAGGTCCCCCACAGGGGTGGGGGCTCAGGCCCTCAGATAAAGAAATGGGGCTAGGCTAGCTGGCCTGGTGGCACAAAGGACTGAGGTTCTGGACACCTTACCTCATGCCACACCAATGACCTGGGTTTGGGAATAGACTCGGGTCACTCAGGAGTCGGCCGGGGAGAGGAAGGATTGAGTGCCCACTGACAGCTCTCCTTCCTCAGGGGGTTGGGGGGGACACAAAATCATGCTGTAGACTGACACCCAGTGGAGGCTGGGGGTCAGCACAGGTGCGATGCTAGAAAGGGGTGGACCCATGCACGGGCCATAAGACTACCTCTGTGGAGGTGGAGACAGTCGCCCCATCCATTGCATGTGCATGGGTCTGGGGAGAAAATGGAAAAATGAATCGGAGCTGGCAGGCTCCATGATGGCAGGCTGTGCCTGTGCCTCTCCCCCGGTGATCTAGATGTTGGCTTCTGGGGGTGGCGGAGGCCCTGTCATGGCGGGTTAACCCATGGGGGATGGCCAATAGGAGTGGGTGTGAGGAAAGCCTCACCGGAGAGATGAGTCCCCTCTGAGGATGGGCCAGAGCCACCTGCCAGCTCTGCTGGAGGAGTAAACTACATATGGAAAAAAAAAGAAATGGGCCTAGCAATCCAGTGCAAGCCCCTCCACAAGGGAGGGGGGCCTTTCTTCTGCCAAGAGAATAAGTGGCTGCCAGAAACAGAAGTCACTAGCCTGGGGGTTGTGAGAGAATGTCCTCCAGGGCTAGCCAGAACCTTTTCACATTGTGAAAACATGGGCGAGCAACCTGATGCACAGCCAGCTGTGAGAGAGCTGAGCCTGCCTCAGCAGTGAGAGTGCTGATAAATCCAGAAACCTCAGAAGGAGGAAAGCAATTTCTGCAAGACACCTGAGTGAGTAAGTTGCATCCACCAAGTGCAACTTTAAGGAAAGCTTTGAGGGGCACTGAAGCCTGTAGATAACTGACTGTGACTGTCTGTCTGTCTGCACCCTGCATTCACATCAGTGCTTAGAGGGTGGACATTGGCCCAAGTGACCAGAAAGGGTCTGAGTTAGTGTGTATAAATGTGCCTGATTTAAAAGCACCTACAGGACTGGAAGGGGAGTACCCAATGTGCATGGCTCTTCCTGACATTGTCTGGGCAGTCCAATATTTTGTCTTGGGAGCTGCATGTGCCAGCGAAAGCCACACGAGACTGCATGTTGTATTGTTTGAGCCTGAGAGATCTATACAAGTTTATTGCCAAGTGCAATTGTCTGCTTCAAAAGAGCTTATTGCATCAGTTTCCCAAGAGCAAAGTCTGCAAAAAGAATAGAGTCAAGCTTCAAGCTCAATCCATTGTGGTAATGACTGTTGTGCTTTAAGCTTCAGCTTCATGCTGCCCAGAAAGCAGAGAATTTGCCTAAGAGACTGTGTCCTGTAATCCATGTGGGAGCCATAACCTGGGCTCTGTTTGTTCACTCTGCTGTGCGGAGTGTGGGTGTTTGTCCCTAAAATGCTTGGGAATGTGCCTGTTTGCAAGTTCTGGCTGACTGGAAAAAGGTCTATGTCTGCCATGTGGGACACACGGAAAAGAAACTGGCTATTGATGCAGTTACCACAGAAATGTAAATGTGCTGACTTATAAATGTGCTGAATGCGACAAATCTAGCCTGATCAAGCTTGGGACACAGCCTGGTAGTGTGCCAGCCTTGGCACTGCCGTATGCATCTCCCCCTGGGGGGTATAGTCAGACGTGGGGGTTGACACATGCCGGCCCTGATCCCAGCCTGGACAACCAGAAGCAATTTCAGCCCAGAAGAGGGGCACTGCCATCAGAAGTTAAAACATAGTTTTTCCATCTTGGAAAACTGTAAGATCTCTGCAGTCAAAAACATGGGCCTGGCAGTTCGCTTGCCTGCATCTTGCCCTCCGGAGTCAGAGTCCGCTTGCTGAAACCACTCAAACCTGCCTTGTACAGGCCATAGAAGACATCTAACTGTAAGTAATGTAGGGTCCAGCCCTGTATCAAGGAAAGTGACTTGTAAATAGTTAAAGCATGCTTTCTGCTTATCAGGCCAGAGTGTTACCGTGTTTAAATAGAATGGGCCATCCGGCCACAGATTCATTTATTTTTGAGTTATGAGTATATTGCCTAGGGCCTCATTTAGCCAGTCAACGTACAGCTGCACCGAACATCGGGCCTGCAACTTGTAAGAACTTTAAAGTACTGGGTACCCAGGTTAAGGTATGGGATTGCAGGGTCTCATACAAATTTTGGGTACTGGTATATGTGTGGGCAAAGCTTGTAAATATGTTTAACAACCATGCAGCTAGATAGATAGCCAGGGCTCTGACTATCCCAGAGGTTGGTGGAGCAAATGTGATGGCTATCTAATTAAAATGCAACCTGCTTAATGTGATTATTGCAAACCAAACCAAATAAACCAATCTATATCAAATGTAAATAGTATAACCTCTGCCCCATTTCACCCATCCTAACCCTCCCCCTGTAAATAAACTTGTTGTTTCTGCATAATCCTGTCTCATAAGCATATTATTAGTGTCAAATCATTAAATGCCAAAGTGTTAAAATGTGGGGAAATGTCTGTTGGGTCATGCTTGTGGTGGCATTGTAGTAGTGTGGATGGATGTAGCTTCCCAGAGGGCTGCATTAGTTAAAGTTAGACCCACTGAAAGGTAAACTCTAGGTGAAGGCACTGCACAGTGTACTATCTTGGGAAAGGATGGGTTTAATGTTTAAAATAGGAACCCAGGCCCCTCAACCTTGTTCAGATCTGCAAGGCAGGGGTAGTAGCCCTTGACATAATGGTGCCAGGGTTACACATGGGTATTGTATCCGCTTAGTATGATCAGCATTCCTCTACCAAATCTATGGTTTACTAAACTCCAGAAGACTCTGTCAGAATTTTTTATGGAAAGGTAAAAAAAACACATATCGCATATTCTAAGTTAACACTGGCGAAACATCATGGTGACCTACAACTTCGGAACTTCTGCTGGTACTACAGTACAGTATATTGTTGTCCAGGCTAGTATGTTCTTGGCTTGGAGTGCCCAGGAATGGATTTCCCCTAATTCATACTATCCACATTGGAAAGATACTGAGTTGCATTTATGTAAGGTCAACGGTGTTAGCTATCAAGCTTTACCCTATCTCTCTTAGTGTAAACTCCCCCCCCTGAGCTTCAAAACACTCCTAGTGGATGGTCTGTTCAAATAAATTTACAGCTCTGTAAACTATTAGGTTATGGTCCCCAGAAAGATCTCTCCCAAACACTTCGACTTAACCCTAACTTTAAACTTGGCCATAAAACTATCCCTACATCTTTCTTACTCCAGTTGAATCTCGACCTATTGGCCAGTCTGATCCAGAATGACCATCTTATACCATTTGTTAAATTTCAATGGGATAAAAATCTGTCTTCAACCAGTATCTTTCCTTTTCTGCAACTCACACATATATTGCGATCTACAATAGGCCTCCGCCCATGGCGATTTACTGATGGCACTAATTATCGTAATTTGGCAGGCCTAGTTCCTGGAGAACATGTAATCTTGGTGCTCTATAAAGCTCTGAGGAATCTTCTTGGAGATTAGATAAAATTTAGATGCTCTTATTGGGAGGAAGAGTTTTCTAACCAGGTGGGTTTCTTTGAAAGCTCCTCCCCATGGAATTATGTCCACTGATACATTAAAGTTGATAAATTGCATCTTATGCAGTACAAGAAAATTAATCATTTATATTTTTTCCCACAAAAACTGCATTAGCTGAAACTGCTTATCAGCTACATGTGCATGAAATGAAATACCCATGTGGGATCACTAAGACATAGTTTATGGGACTGTCCTACATCTCAGTCCTTCAGACAAAAGGTTAAAGCACAGCTGAACCTTTTATTGGGACTGGATAATGTTTTTACGCCCAAACTCTGTTTGCTGGGTACAGGAATAGACACTTTATTAGATTCTCAGAGATATCACACGGGGCTCATCACAGCTGTAGCTAAACTAGTTATTTTATGCCACTGGATGGATCAAACTCCACCCTCCTATAAGAAGTGGCATGTGGAAATTCTTTGGGCTCTGCATATGGAAAAATTCATAGCTAACCTTAGACAGTCACTGAAGTACTATCAAAAGAAATGGGAGAAGTTACACACCGTTCTTCTACTTTCTTGATTGAAACTGCTCATTTTAATTGGTTTATAACAGGTCCATACTTTATAGATTTGCACCATATTACTGTTTTGTTTTTTCTTTTGGTTTTATATATAAAATCTATTTTATTTGGCCTAATGTGTTTATATCTTGACTCTTGTTATAGCAGGTTCATGTATTGGCCCAGTCTCTGCATAATTTCAAATTTGCTTATTATCTCTATGCATTGTAGTATTTGTTTGATTAGACTGTTAAGGTCCCTGGTCCCTTTTTACTATGTTGAGTCTGTTACATGTTTTTATTTCCTTAGCATTCATTATATTGTTGTTTCTTGCTTAACTTAATAAAATAAATTCAGTTAAAAAAACAACACTATAAAAACTGCATACCCTCCCCATTGTAACAGAAATTAAACCTTTTCCCCAATAAATCCAATTATATGACATTTAAAACATTAAAATTTCATGGCAACAGATTTGTTATGACTTACTGCAAAGAAACTGATGAATGAAACAGAACTGTGACAGTCTCGAATCCTTTTCTGACATGCAGAGTCTGTTAAGTATCAAACTCCCTCTCTGGTGATCATTGGGAGAAAGAAAGTTCAGAATGTTCTTGAGTAAAGTCTGCTCTGTAGTGATGGGAATTGGGACTGCTTGAGTCAACTTGGAGGAGAAGCAGTTGTTGAGTGTAGAGGTTCAGAGGGGGGAAAACAGCATGGGGATGGCCATTTTGAAGTGAGCATTTCACTCTCTACAAGTTTAACAGCAAAACAGAGGAGGCTTTTAACACTGTAAAACAATCACTTGCTGAACAGTGAAGCATCTCAACAAACACCCCCAAGTCCTTATTAAATCTTTGACCATACCCCTACTGAATATGATAAAAGATAGAAGTAATTGACATATGCCCACATGAGCCTATCTCTACTCTCTGTCCATTTCAGAATCCTCCTGCCTGGCATCTAACTCTCTCCTAATGACCAAGATGCTTTTGCTTGTGAAATGGGAGAGGAAGGCCACTGACACTGATCGAAGTCTAATAGATCAGGTCAGAGCGCAGATCCACCCAGTTACATCTTGGAGGGCAAGTGAAACTTCACTAGGTCACCCACCCAGAGGTGGATTTTCAGGTGACACCCGGCAAGGGGGCATCGGGAAATTTAGGGGAAGGGAACCCAGATCAATTGCCACTAGCTGGACCCTATAAGAGAGAGGCCTGAAGCCAACTTGAATGCAACCAAATTATATTTATTATACACTTCTAAAATAATACAACATCTATACTAAATATCTATACTCTAAATTATTTGTAACATCAGCTAAATCATTACTAACGCTCTAAATTCTATACTTTAAATATTCATAACATCAGCTAGATCATTACTAATGCTCTAAATTGATTTGTAATGCATTAAATGAGACATGCCACCAGCTTTGTAGTCCATTTATTGCCCAGCCACCACTGCATGTGTGCTTTACAGGGAGGGGAACTAGGTTGAGAGCCCCTTTTGATGTCCAGGACAGTTCCAGGAGGGACAGTCAAGCAGAAGAAAGAATAAGAACAGTTCCATGGATACTTGTGATTAGCTTTGGACCTGTCATATATCACCGGTACTTGTTACCCATCCTGGGCTGAAGAACTGAATACAATTGAGGTGGTGAGGATCAATGGCAGGTCACACATGAACTACCGGAAAAAGGTCATGGTCACCCCTCGTAAAAAAAGAACAGAAGAAAGTCATCAGCCTTTTGGACCACCGTGTGTGACTGGGATGCAAGGATGTTGAGGAATCTCATGAAGGAACAGTCATAGATGAAGCTGGTCAGGAACATCTGGGCTGGGACACACTGGATACCACCCACAAACTGGAGTGGCAGCTCAAAAAATTACTTTTCAAACATTTGTGGTGGTGATTTAAATAAGCATTTAAAGTCTTTGTGTCATTACTTTCTCTTTAAATCACAGACAGTCTTTAAACCGGTTCAGGATTAAAGCCTCTTTTAGGGTTTTGTGGGGTAAGGCATGGACTGCAGAGTTACACTTCATAAGCAAGTTCAATTAATTAATACAGTTCAGACAGTTTGTTTAAGGCAGTTCCATTACAGGTGAACCAAAACACTAGACAGTCTTTAAACTGCATTTCACATAGGCAGCCCATATCAGGTGCACTGTCTCTTTATGAATAGCCTTGCTGTACATTCTTGAATATGTACTGCCTTAATTTAAATAGTCCTGCCCCTCTTATGACTGTCTCTGATGGAGCTCTCTCCCAAGTCCTTCCCCCAGGCGGTTCTATTGGTGGGGATTATCTGCCCCATTGTCTCTCGTGAAGTCTCTATTTTCTTATCTCCACCTAATGGGTGGTTTATTGAGTGGGACCCAGACTGCCCAGATGGTCACGCTACTTCCACTGGTGCCAGGAGGTGCATAAGTTCATCATTTTTGGTTTTAAAATAAAATAAAAAAGCTACAGTCTCCAGTGGCCAGCACACTGATGTGATACTGACACCACTCACCCTGCCTCCCGCTTCATTTCTCTGGGCCGGGACTAGTGGTGAACAGATCAGGATGGAGGCTTGGACCCACCTCCTCCCACTGACCTCCTTGAGCTAACTGCTGCTGCTGCTGGAGGCATGGAGGGGATGGCCTTTCACTGCTGCCCCTTCCTGACAGACATTTCACTGCTGCTGAACCCGGGCACAACAGGATTGCTGCCGACATGCAGAGAAGGGAGAATGCTGAGCTGCTGGACCAGCCAGGGCATTAGGAGGGATGCAAGACTTGAAGGTAAGTCCCTCTTTTCTGGCTCTGCCCTGCCGGCCAATCTTTCCCCTTGAACTTGTTGCAGCTCCTGTCAATTACATTTTTCTGAACTCCACTGAACAGCTTTTGCAGTTCAAAATAGGCTTTAGATTCCACTACAGTATCCTGACAAGCCCAACCCTGCCTGCCTGCCCATGTGTCCAGGAACCACGAGCGCAGGTTCCTGGTTCCTGGCAATGGGTGTGGGGAGGGGGTTCTAAGAACTGGAAGGCTGGAGACAAAAAGGAAGAAAAAAACATTTTAAATGCAAGCCCAGCTGGGGCTTTGCATACTGGCTGGGCACCCAATACTAAATACTACACCCCTATGCCACCCAGGGGCACACTTTATCTTACTTTATTTTTTTCCTGTTGGGCCCCACACTTTGGAGAACTACAGATTTGGGACCACCAAAAAATACATGTTCCCATGTATTAATACAAAATATTTACACTTCCTATCGTATCACTATATGTAACTAAAAAATAAGGTTGCATTTTGGAGAATGAGTTGCTTCATGATTTGGACTCCTTGTTTTTTTCATCCTGCCAACTATGTCAAGTTTTGAAGTGGGCAAGGAAGGCTGCTGACACTGACCAAACTCTAATAGATCAGGTCAGAGCAAAGATCCACCCAGCTACTTCTTGGAGGGAAAGTGAAATTCAACTATGCCAATAACCCGGAGGTGGATTTTCAGAAGACACCCAGCAAGCAGGCATCGGGGGAATTTAGGGGAAGGGAATCCAGGCCAATTGCCACTAGCTGGACCTACAAGAGAGAGAAAGGCATGAAGCTGACTTGAATGCAACCAAAGTTTATTTATTAGACACTTCTAAAATAACACAACATCTATACTCTAAAAGATTCATAACATCAGCTAAATCATTACTAATGCTCTAAAGTCTATACTCTAAATATTCATAACATCAGCTAGATCATTATGAACACTCTAAATTAATTTGTAATGAATTGAATGAGACATGCCACCAACTTTGCAGTCCATTTATAGCCCAGCCACCATTGCTTGTGTCCTTTACAGGGAGGGGAACTAGGTTGAGAGCCCCTTTGGATGTCTAGGCCAATTTTCCCTCCAGGAGGGACACTCAAGCAGAAGAAAGAATAAGAATGGTTCCACGGATACTTGACATTGGTTTTGGGCCTGTCCTAGAGCACCAGCATGTGTTACCCCTCCTTGGTTGAAGAACTGCATGCAAATGAGCTGGTGAGGATCAACGGCAGAGGGTCATACACAGATCACCCTTCGAGGAAAAGCACAGAAGAAAGTCACCAGCCTTTCGGACCACCCCTGGGTCACTAGAATGCATGACATTGAGGAGTCTCCTGAAGGAACTGTCATGGATGAAGCTGGTCTGGAACATCTGGGCTGGGACACATTGGGTTCCACCCACAGACTGAAGTGGTGGCTCAAGTAAAATTACTTTTCAAACATTTGTGGTGGTGGTTACTTAAATAAACATTTAAAGTCATTGTGTCATTACTTTCTCTTTAAATCACAGGCAGTCTTTAAATTAGTTCAGGATTAAAGCCTCTTAGGGTTTTGTGGGCTGAGGCATGGGCTGCAGAGCCATACTTTATAGGCAAGTTCAATTAATTAATACAGTTCAGACAGTTTGTTTAAGGCAGTTCCACTACAGGGGCCCCAAAACACTAGGCAGTCTTTAAACTGCATTTCACATAGGCAGTCCATATCAAGTGCACCATCTCTTTATGAATAATCTTGCTGTAGATTCGTGAATATGTATTGCCTTAATTTAAACAGTCATGCCTCTTTTATCACTCTCCCAAGTCACAAAACACAAAGGACAACCCTAGGAGGCATAACATACTAACATACTAGTCACCAGCAGATTGGGCCTTACGGTTTATTGAGTCTGCTTGTGCCTCAGAACCCTGGGTGGGTACCAAAGCCATCCCCCCTTATCTCATTTCTGTTGCTTCTGCCCTCCCTCCCAGCTCCCCCGGGGCAAGCCAACCTCTGCTTCAACCCCTTTTTGTACCTGTCCCACCCTCTCTTGAACCCCTCCACTGTTGAAGCCACAACCAGCTCACCGGGCAGTTCATTCCACAGTTCTGCCACCCTCTTAGTGAAATACCACCTTATTTTTCCTCCTCTCATCCTTCCTCCTTCCAGCTTCAAACTATGCCCTCTGGTGATACCCCCCCTTTTATCCTAAAGATCCCCTCCTGATTTACCTTATTGATTCCCTTGAGGTACTTGAAGACCTCAATCATGTCTCACCAGTTCCTCCTCTCCTCTAGCGAGAACAGACCAAGCTTCTCTAATCTCTCCTCATACTCCAACTGCCCTAGATCCCGAATCATTTTGGTTGCTCTCCTCTGGACCCTTTCCAGGAGCTGAATGTCCCTCCTCAAATGCGGTCTCCAATACTGCACATAGTACTCAAGGTGTTGTCTAACCAGGCCATTGTACAGCAGCAGAATCACTTCCCTGCACCTTGAGGTAATTCCCCATGCGATGCAGTCCAGCATCCTGTTTGCCTTTACTGCCACCCTCCTACACTGAGAAGCATACACCAAGAGCAATCCAGCCCCTAGCCTTACTGTCTGCTGAGTTTCATTGATCTTCACCAACTAGAAGAGAGGCCAATTACAGACAGAAGGCAAACTCTGACAGGCGCAGAAGCTGGGATTCCTTGACAGTAGTTCTACCTGGGTGAATCCCCCTTGGAGTGCACAGTCCAGGCACCTTTCTCCACTGAGGTGGCTTGCCTCCTCACTTGCTGTGCTCAGACCCAGCCAGCAGCTGCTCTTTCAGCATAAGGAGTAGTTTGAACACTTACCCAGAATTCCTGGCTGCTGTATGTAAATCAGCATTTGTACTGCTGTGCCCACTACTGAAATAGTGGTCGGCTAATAGAAAGCTGTCAGCTAGAAACAACAGCTCAGACATAAAGTTGTTTAACAAAGTCTTTGGCTGGTTGTAATGTTTCCCAAATAGCTTTTACCTGAACTCTAACGCAGGTTTATTTTGTTTCAACTACATCTACAAGCCACAATGACCTTGGGTGTTCTTGATTTTTGTGAACGGGATACTTTGCAGTTGAGGGGCTATTGCTGGTTAAGATACACGCACCATTGTTTGAGGAGGAGACAGTGGTAGCAGGACTGCTATGCTCATTCTATTTTTTTAAAAGGTATGCCATCTATGCCGTGATTTGCAGTCTTACCAGATCATCTTTTTTGCTTACCCTGCTGTGCAGTCTGCTGTCCCCCTATGTCTGCATTTGTTTGCAGGTTAAGAAAATGATGGCAAGCACGAACATCTAGGCAAACCACCATTCGGATTAGCAAAAGGGGGAAGAGGCAAGCCGATGAAACTGTTACACTGTGCTGAGAGAGGAGGAAGAAGTGAGAGACTCTGTGCTGAAAGCTAAACTACACTGGGAAGTGGAGTTGTAGCTGCTTAATTTCTCTGCTTTTTAACATACCTCCTACACTTCTTATACCCAGTTTGTGCTTGTTTTTTTTGGGGGTCTGTGTGCTCATTCTATGTAGAAAGCATAAATTTATTAATTTATGTGGTATTTTAAATGGTTGTAACAAAAATTACTTTTATTGCGCATGTGAGTAAAGAGTGTCTATAGGTCAAACAGCTTGAAAGTATACTTTTAGGGTTGTTTTTTATAGAAAAACTACAAATACTTGAAGTTTTAAATTTTTAAGGTTCCCGGAGCTGTTTAGGTCAGCTGATTGTCTGCAACCAATCAGGTGGTATGTTAGGGACACTAATTGGGGAATATTATATTTAGGCGCAGGCACAACCTGTTAGAATCAGATCAGTGGTTGCAGTAGCCATCGGTATCTGGTGCAGCTTTGTTGCAAGTTGGGGTAGTCTTTTTGCTGTCCTGTATTTCTAGCTCACAGAATTCACTTGTACCAAATCGAACTACGATGAGTGAGTGAGTTTGTGTGCAGCTAAAGAAATTCTCCTTAAATCCAGAGTTGCAGGCGACAGCAGTTAATAGCTGTTTGCAGATTCTTTGCTTGAACGTGGCTAAAATGGAGTGTAAGTAAGACTCACTTTCAAATTTTAGTTTCAGTTTTAGCTCTATGTGCTGCAGCTCTGCCTGGACTTGTATGAATTTCCTGAATTTGCTGTTTTTATTTAGATTTATATTTTGATCCAAGTCAGTTAAGGAAATAGTTATATACTAGGATTCATACTAGGAAAGTAAGAAGCTAGAGGGTTTAGGGGCCCATAAGCGATCCTATAATAATATTTAATAGGGCTACTGAAAAGCATGAACCTATGTCATGTACACTTAAATGTGGATTTTGAATCACTAATAATGACATCCAGTGGGAGTGTATTCCAGGAATTTATAACATGCACCGTAAATAAATATTTACGGGCATAAAATTAAAACCCCTACCAGACAATTGGAGCGGATGACCCCTAGTGTTGAAAATATTATTTTTAAAGTCCATACCCATGTTATATAAGAGTAGAGGGTCCTGAACAACATCAAACATAAATAAAAGGTTGTCCCTCATGCGTCTGGTGGATAATGACATTAAATTCAAAGTAGTAAGTCTTAAATCATATGACATATCAGTAAACCCTTTGATACATTTAGTAAACTTTCTCTGGACTCTTTTGATTTGTAAAATATCATGTTTCTTAAAAAGACACCAAATCTGGAAAGCATAATCTAAATGGGGACGAATGTAAGCTCTATATAGAGGCATAAGAACTCTCTTGTCACAGGATTTGATATTTCTAAGAATGGATCATATAACACTGTTGGCTTTTTGAATTGTTTTATTAATTTGCATCTTGGGTGACGCATCATGAGTAATGTATACTCCCAGATCTTTTCTACTATGGAGCTTACAAGAGGCCTATTATCTAAACTGTATACATGGCATGGGTTACGAGAACCCAAATGCATAACTTTGCACTTAACGTGGTTTAATTTCATATCCCAAGTCTTAACCCACGCGGTTATGAAATCCAAATCTTTTTGAATAATACTGATACCATCACTATCAAAAACAGGTCCCCCAATTTTAATGTCATCAGCATATTTTAAAGATTTTGTATGACAATTCTGGGTAATATCAGCAATAAAAGCCTGGGATATACAAGGGGGCCAAAACTAACCCCTGTGACATACCACTACAAACTAAACCAGTGTCAGAAAGATAACCATTAATCAGGACATGCTGAGAGTGACCAATCAACCAATGTGATATCCAGCTTGTAATATGTTGATTTATTGGGAATGAACTTAACTTTTTAACAATGGCTCAATGAGGGATGAAATCGAAGGCTTTACTAAAGTCAATATACACTATGACATAAGAAATTCTGTTGTCCAATTGAAGGCTAACGTCTTCATAAAAACAAAGCAAGTTGGTTAAGCAACTACGGCCCTTAATGAATCCATGCTGACTAGTGTCTAACTCATTCAAAGTTTTAGATAACATATCTTTGATGAGCCCTTCCAATAATTTACATAGTGACGAAGTAACACTTATCAGACGATAATTTTCCCAGTTGTTGCGAAGACCTTTTTTTAAAAATAGGGATCTTGTAGGCTGTTTTCCAAACTTCTAGTACAAAGGAAGCATTAATACACTGTTCAAAAAGTAATTTTAGTGGAAGAGACAGTCGGCTAATAGATATAAAAGATGACCAGAGATGTTATCTGGAGTGGCACTAGTTTTTCCCTTAAACTTTTGAAGTTTCTCATGAATTGTTTTTTCAGATATTGATATAGGAGTATCTTCAGGAGTAAGAAGGGACACATTTTTATGATTTTTTTGAAAATTTTCACAACGTTTTAAATTAAAGAAATTAGCCATGTCACTGGGGAGGTGGAAAGTTCTTTCCTCAAATTGTAATGGACCCACATGGCAGTTTTTTTTAATAATTTAATGTATGAAAAGAAATACTTAGAATTATTTTTATTAGCATCTGATGCTAATTTAAATTCCCATATTTTTTTGGATTTTTGAATTTTTTTTTTACATTTTTTACAGTCAACAAATAAGAATTTCAACTAGCTTGTGTTGGAGTTTTAAAATATTTGGAGTATAACTTGTTTTTTTTGTTTGATAAGTTTCTTTATATTACCTGTCATCCATTTTGGGTGATGATGACCCCTGTCATTTTTTATTTTAAAAGGAATATATGTGTCACGTAAGTTTCAGATTGTATTATTAAGTTTGGTATAAAAAAAAAACTGTATCTGTGTTAGAGAAAACATTAGTCCAATCAATGTTATTTAACTGTTCCTTCATATTGAATACATTAGCTGTTTCGTATAAGTAAATTTTAGTTGAATTATGACCAATAGTTAATGGTAATTCAAGTAAGAAACACAAAGTATTATGATCACTATTGCCAATAGGTGGATAAATCTTTACATTTCTTGCATTTAAATTTTTGTTGTGAAATACCAGAGCCAAGATATTACTTCCTCTTGTGGCTGATTTAATACATTGAGTTAGGTTGCATTGTTCACTAATGTCCAAAAGTGATTTCCCTATACATGAGTGAGCAACTAAATTAACCCAGTCCACATCACTGATATTAAAATCACCCATCAACACAACATCCCCCATTGTACAGGCCATGTCAATATCATGTACAATGCCCTCAAAATATTAGGCACCAGTATTAGGTGGGTGATAAAGAATTCCAAAAATGACACTATGGACTTTATTAATCAAGACTCGAACCCAAATAGATTCTGTCATCAGAGAATGTTTTTTTAACTTTATTAGAGATATCAATGGAATGAATTGTGTCCCTTAAAAAGATAGGAAATAAGAGTTATAGCCAGGGATAATACAACTCCAATTCAATTCATCACTACCCCATGTTTCTGAAAATGAAATTATATCAACATTATTTAAAGAGATAACTGTCTTTAATTCATCGAGTTTGTTAGTAAGGCTCCTAGCATTGAAATACAAACACTTTATATCCTTAAGATTACAGTTACGCTTGTTATTAAATGTAACAGTATGGAGATGAAACATTGGTCTCACCCCCAACTCTATAAGTTTAAATTTTTAGTAACATGGTCTAGGATGTGTTTGCTAAGAAGAGAATTTCCTTTATAGCTCAGATGAAGACCATCTTTAGCAGGTACATCTCTATACTGTACAAATTCTTCCCAATGTCTAATACAAATCAAAGATTGTCTAAGACACCATTTGTGTAGCCATTAATTAATATATATATATCTAACTACTTAACTCAAATGTTCTAGTATAATCGAGAGGGAGGCAGCTATTAATTTTATGTGGGCTTATTTATTATTGCTATCATTGCTACTAATCTTGTTGTTACTAATGTTATGTTTTTTTATGCTGTGCTGAGTGGATTTGTGTTATATATAAGCCATGTCATTTATATGCTAATTTTTTTTTCTTCTTACTGATTTGTATGTTAAACTGATTAAATTGGGGGTGTGCTTTTTATTTTTTACTTCAGCATTTTCTGTAATTATTGTGTGTTGTGCTTAGCTGAAGTTTATTGTTGCATTTTAATTTTGGTCTGTACAAGTTCAAGTTTTAAAAGCCTACAAACTATATTACTGTGGAAGTTGAGTTTATTCTAAAACTCTCTTTCCACTTTCTTCCCTCACTGTGCACATCGAAGGGAATGAGGGAATCGTGCAAGTGGTGGCAGTGGCAGAGGCAGTGGTAGAGGCAGAAGTTGGGTTCTTCAAGCCTGGTCCGGAATTATTTTGATGATGCTGTCCCTGCTGGATTTCAATCCCTTAACATCCATTTGCTACAACCTAGACACAAGCAAGTCCCTCTAGCCTTGTACAAACTTGTACATGTTTTTTGTATCTGTTCTTGTACTTGCTCTAGCATCTTGGACTATACTATGAGTGTGCCACGTGAATGATATGGTATTTTTTAAGGATCAGCGTGACTACTTTATTGAAGCAGCAACTTAAGGACCTGAGGTCATAAGCTCTTAAGGTCACAAGAACTGAAAGACTTTTGGCACTAACTATATTGGTTCAAATTTCCAACTACTGACTGAGCAATTGATTGTCTGATTGATTGGCTGTTTATCCACCTAACTATTTAGCCTTCTAATATTCTTAATAAGTGCTCCTGTTCCTGCTTATTTTTCATATTTGTAGTTAAACTTAGCAGGTACAAGTTCTATGGTTCTGACAAGGAAACAAATACATGATAAAGGTTTGGATATGGCTCCTACCAAGTCTGTTGACTGCTCAGTTATATCTGAGCTATCAACTCTCCCAGGTGGTGTGTCATCAAATGTCGATGGCACTGAGGTTATTTATCCAAACTTTGATGCCCACTCAACTCCGTTACAAGGCTGTCAAACAGTGGGTTTAATTAGGGGCAACAAAACAGAAAAAAAGGCTTCTAAGCCTTCCAAAGTACTGCAAAAAGGCCAGGGCGATAAAAAAACCAAAAACTATTCCCTTCAAAAAATAACAGTAATGGGAGTCAAAAAATGGGCTCCTTGATAAAGGGGAACAATCACTGTAAGGTCAAAAAGCAATTTGTAGATAAAACACTAATTTCAAGACAAACAAAAATATCTGATCACTTTGAATTGTGTGATTCTCATCACTTTGATGAGAGGGAATCTGACTCCTTAATATTGGGCACATGTTATTTGGTGAAGCAATCCACAGTGGACCCTGTGGTCCCAGTAGTGGATGAAGTTAGTTATTGTATGGTCTCCAATGAGGAGAAGGAGGTTGTTACAATTAATGTGACTCCAGTGCCAGATCTATTAAATTGCCTATCGGACAGAGTTGACTCTATATACAGTATTGCTGTTATAAAGGCTGATAATCCATCTAACCTGTCTGATATCTTAGTGCCATGTGCTGATTTAGGCACAGTAGGTCTGGATTTATGTTCTGGTTCTAATAACGAGGCAGTAGACCACAGGCATAGTAATGTGATATCCTTTGATGCTTCATACCCTTCACACTCTTCAGCCTATGAATATGGTAAAAGTAATTCAGCACCCCTGGAACTCTCCCCAGAGTATTGCTTAGATTCTAGTCCCTGTCCAGCATGGAACAATGATTTAAAAGGTATTATAACTGATTTACAAGAAACTATGGAGGGACTGAAACAAATCTTAATGCCGAGCATCACTTGTGTAGAAACTCAGAGTAATGTGGTCCAGACAGGGCCTAGGATAGACTATACTAATCCTGTTGTGTTGAATGTTAATTCCCCTATTATTTTTTTTTATTATTATTTATTTATTAAAGTTTCAGAATTACAATCCTTTGAGTCAAAGACTCTTTTGCAAAGGCTCCACGTCAGTACAAACAGACATATTTCTTTAAGACAGATTGAACAAACATCATTTAGCAGAATAATACAGTAGGACTTTACATGATTACATCAAACATTTACTATGCTTGGTTTGTCTCTCTAGGGTTGTTTATAGACCCTGGGTTGTCAAGGTGGAGTGAGTTAGTAGCAGCCACACATCTCAGAGTCAGGGAGATGTCTCTTGATTCCATTTTTAAATTGGCCTAGACTAGGGGACAGGGAGATGGGAGAGGGGAGTTCACTAAGCCATATGGGAGCACGATAGCTAAAAGACCTTTGTCCTAGTGCCCTCCTGCAGTGGGGGACTAAGAGGAGTGTGCTTGCCTGGTACCTAGGAGTGCTTCTGTGAGGCTTTGGTTGGATGAGGGAGTGTAGGCCAGTGGGTGCAAGCTTCATGGATATCTTTTTGGCTTGGAGACAAGTATGGTATTTTAGCCTCCCTTTGAAGGTCAGCCAGTCCGCTCGTTTGTAGAAGTCGCAGGTGTGGGTTAGTCTATCATTTTCTGTGACCAGTCGGCAGGCTTTATTGAAGGCAAGATTGATGCGATTAAGGGCAGTGAGGTCAGCCATCCCATATATTATTATCCCATGGTCAACCAATGATAGGACTGAGCTAGTTACTGCCAGCCGTAGGGCCTGGGGGGGAAGGCAGTGTCTGTGCCTATAGAGAATCCCAAGTCTGGTGTTTACCAAGGAGGAGAAGTGATTGATGCATATGTGGTAGGTAAGGGATGTGTCCAGTGTGATGCCTAGGTATTTGAAGTGCAGGACCTGTTCAGTTTGGATGCCCTGATAGTTAGAGATACTTAGGTGGGTGCTACTGTAGGGATTTTGGCGGTGCGCAAAGATCATGGATTTGGTTTTAGTGTAATTTAGTATTAATCAATGCTCAGTGAACCAGTCCTCTAGTTCATGAAAGTAGCTTTGTAGAGTAAGTTGGAGGGAGTTAGGAGTGCTATCTTTCCAGCACAATACTGCATCGTCTGCATAGAGCAGAAGCTTACCACTGCAGGCTTTTGGGAGGGAGTTCAAGAAGAGGGTGAAAAGTAGAGGGCCTAGAATTGAACCTTGAGGTACACCTGCAAGGACTGGTTTCTTGTCGGACAGGGCGATGTTGATTTTGACTTCTTGTGTCCGGTCAGTGAGATAGTGCTTGAACTAGAGTATTGTGTCCGAGGCGAGATTGAGGGAGGGGAGTAAGTGGATAAGTAGAGCATGATTGACGGTGTTGAATGCTTTGGTTAGGTCAACAAAGATTGCACCTGCTATAGACCCCTGTTCAAGAGACTCGTGTATGTAAGATGTAAATTCGAGAAGGGCAGTGGTGGTGCTGTGACCTGCTCTGAACCCGTGCTGTTCTTGGCACAGCAGTGTGTGACTAGCCAGGTACTCTGTGAGTTGGTCTGACACTATTCTTTTGAGAACTTTGGGGGGGTAGTATCGTGATGGGTCTATAGTTGCCAGGAACGGTTGGATCACCCTTTTTAAGGATTGGTGTGATAATTCCCCTTTTCCAGAGTGTAGGAAATTGGCCTAGGCACAGGGAGCAGTTGAATATTTTGGTGAGGTGAGGGAGGGTCACGTCTAGAGTTAGATGGAGGATTTTGAGGTCTAGGGAGTCGCTGCTGTACCTCTTGTTGTGTAAGGCTTTAGCAAGGTAGTGTTTGGCCTTACTACAGGAGATGGTCCTGAGCTGGAAGGGAGGGAGGGTGGACATAGGGGAGGTGGTAGAGGGGACCCTGGGAATAGGGTCAAAGAAGTTTGGTGGGAGTATGTGACTGAGGTCCACGAAGGAATTGTTCAGGACATTTGATATGGTGTTGGGGTCCTGGGAGAGGGCACCATTGTCGAGTATCTGTGATGGTGTTAGGTTGACGGTTTTCCCACAGAGCTCCTTGACATTGCTCCAGAACTTGTTCCCAGAGCCCCAAGATGAGGTGAGTGCTTGTTTGTAGTAGTTTGTCTTAGCTAGCTGAACAGCCCTGGTGCACTTGTTTCTCACCTCTCTATAGAGTTGTCTGTCATGGGGAAGCTGGGAGTTCAGTGTCCTGTGCCAGAGATTATCTCTATGATGCATTTGATCTGGCAGGGTCTGCGAGATCCACGGGGTGTCTCTATTTTTTATAACCTTTTTTGAGAATGGGGTATACTTGTCACAGGCAGTATTAAAGATATTAATAAAGGAGGTAAGGGCAGCATCAATGGACTGGGTGGCATGGACAGGTGTCCAGTCACTGGTGGAGAGATAGCATTTAATTTTGGTTATGGTGCCTTTTTTGAGGTGCCTTTGGTGGGATATTTTGGGTTGGGTGGGTGTGTTCTTATTTGACCAATAGCAGGAGAGGGGAGAGTGGTCACTAAGGATGTCCAGGAGGACTTTAATATTAGAGAGGTGCTTAGGGAAGTTTGTGAGGATGAGGTCTAGGAGAATGTGTGTCCCTGTCCTGGGGTCTTGCCTTGTAGGGGACTGGACTACCTGGGTCAGGTCATATGCTTGGGCTGCATCTTTGAAGGGGGCTGATGCCTTTGATAACCAGTTCACATTAAAGTCACCCATAATAATCAGCTTGCTCCTGGGGGGGAGCTGGGCTATGCTGGCGAGTATAGAGTTAAAGGCTAATTTTTGGTTATTGGGTATGTAGACTGCTATTATGTATAATGGTTTCCCAGGGGAGCCAAGTGTAGCTTTGATTGTAATGGCTTGTCCCCCATGTTCCGGTGAGGGCAAAGGGACCAGTAGTAGAGGCTGTAAATTAGCTCTGGCATATATAGCACAGCCTCTACCCCTCTTACCCTCTCTATCTGCTCTGAAGATTAGGTAGTCATTTAGGGCAACCGCGGCATCCGGTATATTCCTTGGGATCCAGGTTTCAGATACAGCCAGGATGTCAGGGGAATGTTGAGCTATCCATTCTTGTTGCATTGTGTGGTTTCCTTGGTAGGCTGTGGATGTTTAGTGATGCCAGTAGTAGGCCACCATTCCCGTGTCCCTTGGTCCTGCTAGCTGGCATAGGTCCCAGGTTGGGGTGTATCTTACCAGACATAAGGAGGAGTAGGAGGAGAGCATGCCTGAGAGCTGCTGTCTGGAGTCGTTTGGAGATGTTTTTGATGAGGCGCAGATGGGTGGTATGATTGTATAGTCTGATTGGTATGGGCATGGATTGGATCAATTGGGCTAATTGCGCTTGGTGTAGGAGAGATTGGGGCTATTTAGTGGGTGAGTGTTTGATGGGGATGTTGGTCTTGCCTGTAGGGGCCCGCTTAAGGTGCAGCTAAGGCTCACGGTGAAATTGGAGCCAGATGATGCTGTGGGGGGATGAGTTTGGTGGGGTTGCAGGTGTGAGTTTGTGGGGTGGTGAGTGTTGAGGCAATTATTTGAGTCACAGGAGTTGTGTTTTATGAAAGGGAGAGAGGGTTGGGAGTAGGAAACGATTGTTAGGATTAAGATGAAATGGATAAGTGAGCTTTGGCTGCTTGTCATGCTGCTTGCCTTGGGAGTAAAACAATAAGTACAAGAGAGAGCCCTCTAGCATTTAATGAGTATAGCCTGCAAATAGTAAAGTTAGCTGATAGGTTTTTGTGCTCACGTGATCATCCCTATAAAGCTAGAGTACGACCAAGGGTGGTGGTGGGGGCGGTGGGGACCCAGAAAGTAGAGCTGGTGGGGATCAATTCCAGCTGCTTAACAGTGTGCGAGCTGCACTGTGTGCGAGCTGCACTTTGGCTTGTGGACTCCCTTCGTAACTTACACGGCTTCTAGGGTGGGAGGGCTGAGTGTACGGTCCCTCGCGACCTTGTTGCTTGGCGTGTGTGGGGGAAGGCTGCACAATCTGCCCCTCGCGACCTCCGCAGTGGTCCCAGTCTGTAGACAAGGAGTAGGGAGAAGGAGAAGTTAATATACTGCCTGGTTGAGAGGTGTTACACAATATTGAACAGCTTTTCCGATCATTAGCTATACAACAGTGAAAGCGGAGCTGGCTCAGTGAATCAGGGGAACACTCGGGAGATGCCGGTTGCAAGCAGCAGTTTGCTGTCTTTTTTAAGATTTAAAATGCAAGCTAGGCAGCTGCAAGCCATTTCCCTGCTTTTCCCTTGTAGCCCCTATGCTAACCAACAGGTGGGGTTGGGAGTTTTACTGACCTTCTTTGTTTTACAATTTTAAACTGAGCTTTGGCGCCAAAACCGAACTGAACACCTTAAGCACAATGGTCACTTTTGTTGTGACATAAAAACTATCTCCACGGGTGTGGGGACACTAACTTTAACCCATGTAACTGGGTCAGCAAATTAAAGACACAAAATAGCTTTAACCTGTGTAACTGGGTCAGCAAATTAAAGTCCTTTTAAAGTCCTTTCAAAATTCCAGCTGCTTAACAGAGCGCAAGCTGCACTGTGCGTGAGCTGCACTGTGGCTTGCAGACTCCCTTCATAACTTACACGATTTCTGGGGTGGGAAGGCTGAGTGTACAGTCCCTCATGACCTAGTTGCTTGGTGTGTATGGGGGAGGGCTGCACAATCTACCCCTCATGACCTCCACAGTGGTCCCAGTACGGCTTCTGGGGTGGGAGGACTGAGCGTATGGTCCCTCGCAACCTTGTTGCTTGGTGTGTGTGGGGGAGGACTGCACAATCTGCCCCTTGTGACCTCCGCAGAGATCCCAGTATGGCTTCTGGGGTGGGAGGATTGAGTGTACTGTCCCTCGTGACCTTGTTGTTTGGAGTGTGTGGGGAAGGGCTACACAATCTGCCCCTCATGACCTCCGCAGTGGTCCCAGTCTGTGGAGGTGATGAAATAAAACAAACTGTCCAAGATCCTTATACTGCTAATCTTATGATTTTTGAGTATTTGGTCAATTTGCATCATTAAATTGACATGCTCAAAGAGAATATGGCCATTAATGGTTGCAGGTTAGATGATATTTTATTTAAATTGAATAAACTAGTTCCAGTCCCGGACTCCTCAATATAAATTCCAGAGTCTACCACACCATTACGACCCGACTTTCCTACGATTGTGTTTCCAGATTCTCCCGTGGTTAACAGGAGATCTAAATTGGGTAATGGAAAAACAAAAAAAGGAAACAAAAAGTGAGTAAAAAGAACTCTAAGGTTGATAGATCTAATAACCACTTCTTAGCTGTATCCCAATTAGCTATTACAGATAAGAAAAGTGATCCGCAGTTAGTCACAGAGGTTGAATAATATCTTCCTTCTGTTGACTTAGGTGATGTAGTCACCACTTCCATACCGATGTCTACCTCTGCTCATATAGTGGACAAAACAGTCTGTAAAACAAATAATTCTGAGAATGAGTCCTACAATACTTTAAGGAAGGGGGAAAGAACAACTTTCATCAGGAGTTAGTGATTTTAATTCCTGTAATACTACTAATCCGGTAATAGTACTGGTGGAGGGTGAAGTTTCCCAAAAAGACACTAAAAGTGGGATATTTGACATGATGGATTGTGCTATTCTCTATCTATATGGCCTAGTTCTCCCTCAGGACCTGTGCCTTAACTCTATTAAGGAGCAGATTGCGCAACTACTCAGAGTTACAACTGGTGCAGACAATGTTCCGTCTGACATTGTCCAGGTCTGGAGGGACAAAGACTATTCTGGCAGGGACTGCTTTTTTTATTTTTTGCTCTGCTCCTCGCATAGCAAATCAGATATGGTTAAATAACACTGGGCTGAGAGAGATGGGCTACTCTATTGATTTTGTTAATAGGGAAGTATTAAACCATACTGGATGTAAGGAGATGATTAAGCCCACTCAAATGAGTATGTCTGGATTGAAGTCAGCCCCAGATGAAACTACACAAAAGTTGGGACAAACAATATATACCTTATTAGGTCATGCCCTAAAACTGTCAACAACTGACTTCAAAGTTTTGAATATTTCTAGTCATGAATCATAGGGTTTATATGGTAGGGTGGATTTTGTGAATAATAGCCAGGGTCTGGTAAAAGAAATACTGTCTACAGTTTCTACTTTGGACAATATTAGCATATATATATTGGAAAGTGAGATTCTATCCATGCAGAATTCGATCAAGTCCAGCAATGTGCTGGTTGATAGATCCCCAGTCACTTTGCATTTGTATGGTCTTGGACATTCCAAAAAGGAGAACTCCAAGACTCTACAAAGTACAGTACTGAACTGAATGGAGCAGTTATTACATACATCAAATGATGATCCCACTGCCCTTAAAGTTTTTAGGCAGAGTATGGACCCAAACTGTGATCTGGTCTTTATGGAAGTTGCTTATAAGAGCCTGTCCAACAAAATACTGGAGAATGTTGCTCTTTTGGATTCAATGGGCCTGTATGTTGTGCCTTCTGATAGTATTTTCGGGCCCTTGGTATGAATTGATACATCTTTGGGTGTCATTTCCCATGTTAATTCAACTGATAATCTGATATATGGTATTCCAGTCAAAAACAGATTCCAGATTTTTGCTAACGAGGGATGACTAGCTGATCGGGATATAATGAATTCAGTAACTGTTGACTTAATATCTTGGAACATAGTGGGCCTTGGGTCAAAATGGGCAGATACTGAATGGATAGAATTCATCAGGAATCACAACTTGATTTGCATACAAGAATCTTGGCATAAGCCAGACCAAGAGCTTTGTTTGAATGGTTATGTAACCTACCATGTTCCTGGCTATAGGTCTGCCAACTTTGGGAGACACGCCAGGGGTCTAGTTACCTGGATTAAGATCAGCTGTTTCATTAAGGCTGAGATCATCTTGTCCAAGCCTAATTTTCAGGTTTGTGTCATTAAATTCTACAGGAAGTCCTTTTGTCTGATTAATGCTTATATTCCACTGGTAAGAACTAGAAATTATAGTCCTGAAATCTGGAAGACCCTAGAGGATGCAGTTCATTTGGTTTGAGCTGGTACTGGCTGTGAAGAATTGTTATTATGTGGTGATTTTAATGCCAGGATTGGCAATTATGATGGGTATGGGGATTGTAGCTTTCACCTGCTTACTCATCAACAATCCCACAACAAGAGCAGACATTCTAAGGACCTGAAAGTTAATAGTTCTGGTCTTAGATTAATGGACTTACTGTCATCATATTTTTCAGCACCAATTAATGATCGAATTAAGGATGATTGCATTGGTGAATTTACGCATTACTCAGCTAAGGGGCCTTCCACAATTGATTACCTGCTGTGGAATGGAGATATGGACTTTTGGGAATTATGCAAAGTGATTGCAAGAGCTGAAAGTGATAATTTCCCATTGGTTTTTGCTTCTATTATATTTTCAGAGTGTACTAAGCAATGTGTTCCCCTACCCGTTCTTGAAATAAAAAATCAAATAAAAGTTAAATGGCAGGAGTCCAAGAGCTCTCAGATCTCATGTATTACTGAAGACTTTACCACAAGCTTAGATATGTCCAAAATGGACTATCTTTCAATTAAGGGCACTTTGGAATTGTTATTTGAACAAATAAGAGACTTATTGATGACCGAGGACAGAGGTGTTGGTTTGGCACATCTGAGGAGTGGTTGGTTTGATGGGGATTGTAAGGTAGCCAAGTCTCAGTTAAACCATTTAATCAGATGTTGCAGAGCCAAATATTCCTGTATGAACTATAAATAATTAAATAGGGCAAGGGACAGTTACACGAGTTTGCTGAAAGTTAAAAGAAAACAATTTCAACAATCTCAGTGGGATGGGATGCTGGAAGTTATTAACCAGAATGATACTGAACCCTACTGGTTAATGGTGGCCAAAGGTACCAATAATCTTAACTGTGAGATCGATTCACATGTCAGCCTTGATACCTGGGTAAATTATTATAGTAGCAAATTCTTTCAACCTAAGATTGAATAAAGTAAATGGCAGGCCATTATTATGACGGAGTTTAAGTTTTTCATGAGATCAAAGGTATATTTTATTATAGCCTCATTAAAAGGTAATAAGGCCTCTGGCCCTGACCTTCTTCCTAACAACGTTTTTCTAGTGGCAGTTTCAGATTGGTTATCTATTTCGATGTATTTTTTTAATTACTGCTGTTTACATTTATGTTTCCCTATTTCTTAGAAGGGGGCTTTTATAATATTGATTTACAAAAAAGGTGATAAAGCTGACCCTTCAATGTACTGGCCTATCTTCTTATTGGATAATCTGGGCAAAATTTTCTCGAAATTAGTTTTAAATAGATTGATGGAACAGCTTCAAACTATTGGTGGGATATCTGAGCTACAGTCTGGCTTTAGACGAGGGTTTAGTACAATGTATAACTGTTATATAATAATGCATCTTTATGAGAAATACATCCACATCAGAAAACAAAAACTTTACACTGCTTTTATTGATTTTAGCTCTGCTTTTGATACCTTGGACAGAGCTCTTTTGTCGTCATGCTTGGAAGAAAAAGGTTTCTCCTTGAAAATAATTACAATAATTAGGGAGCTTTACACTCAAACGTGGGCTCAAGTTAGGTTAGGCAGGAATGGTCAACTTTCTGCTAACTTTGAAACAAATACTGGGGTAAGGCAGGGCTTTGTTCTTGCCCCAACACTGTTTTGCCTTTATATTGATAAATTATTCAATCAGTTACAGTTATCTAATACCGATTCCTCGAAAATTTAAAATCTACATGTTGCGGCACTTGCGTATGCAGACAATTTAGTGCTGTTTTCTTTTTCAAAATCTGGTCTACTTCAGAAATTAAAAATTTTGGATGATTATGTGGAAGGATTCAAATTTAAGATTAATGCTGTCAAGAGTCAAGTTATGGTGTTTGGCTCTAATAATATATATAATTCACGGAAGGTGGGTTCACAGGTCCTTAATACTGTTTCTCAGTATACATATTTGAGTCTGGTTCTTTCCTGGAATGGAAAATGGATAAACCATACCAAGAATCGAAGAATTAGGTTTAAACAAACTGCAGGCTCACTTGGTTATTTTAATAGAAAGTATGGTGGCAATACAATTAGGCCACTTATAACAGCGATAAAAGCAAAATATTATGCCCAAGCAGTGATATATGATCTATCACTAGTGATAACCTATTGGAGATTCCCCTAAATAACTTATTGAGATCCAGTTTGGGTCTTAGCAAGTCGGTTCCTTCCTCCATTCTAAGAAAAGAATTGGGTCTGACAGATTTAAGTGCAGTCTATGCATCCAGGAAGGTAAACTACTGGATTAAGTCGTTGCAATATAATTCTAATCGATTAGCCTATTCCACTTTGACTGAGAAATACTCATAGTTGAATTTAGGGCATTTACAATCTAAATGGCTTCGGGATATTTATCAGATTTTCAGGGATAATGGCTTAGGTAACTTGAGACTTTATCAGGAGAAGGGCATTAAAATTGGTCTAAAATATCAAAAATATGTCTCAAATAAAATAGCAGCTAAGTATGACAATCACGATTTGAAGAATATCTTAGCATTTCACGTCTCGCCTTGGTTAAGATATAACGACAGAGCTCATTATTTACATCCATATCTTGATATAATTTCAGATTCTAATAGTAGATCACTGTATACTAAATACAGATTAGAAGTTTTTCCAAGTGTAGTACTTATGGCCAGATTTCAGAAGAGTGTTAATATCCATGACAAATTTTGTCCTTGTACTTTTCAACAAATAGAAAATTTGTCACATGTCATTTTTAATTTTTCCTGGTATTCTAGGTATAGGAACAAGTGGTTAAAGCCAATTTTTGATTCAATTTTGACTAATGATCACTCAGATTTACTAAGGATACTTTTTATCACATGTGATGAAATGATTGTATTTGCAGTATCCAAATTTATTAATGCAATGTATAGAGTACGGACAAGGTTTGTTAAGACTGGGGGTTCTTGAGTCCATTTTTTGACTTTTTGCCGATTCATTTTTACAATTGTACTAAAATGATTTTAGAATTTTCAAGACAACGGGGCCTCACTCACTTTGTTCTGAGGGGATTAAATATTGTGATGGTTAAAATTTTAGGACTTAAGATATTTTGATGTCACTGTAAAAGAGTTTTATGCTGCTTCCCTAATATGGAAATATCTTGGTGTCCTTTTATATTTATATTGATTGTGTGTTATGATATGATTGCATTTTGTATGTCATTTTGTAATGGTCAAATGACCGGTCAATAAAAAACATTACTACTTGTTTCAACCTCTTACCATACTCCCCTACCTTTGGATCTTCAGGAACTGCACAGTTGCTCTGACTCACCACTGTGGCTGATTGTTTCTGAGAGCCTCGTGAAGCTCCATGCCACATGGGCTGAAATTAACTTTCTCTAGACCAAACTCAGCACATGCCCATCCTTGCCACACTACAGCCTTCTCAACTTTCCCCCACTACCCCAAAGGAAAACCTATATAGGAGGATGGCAAACAGTGGGTAAATATTTGTCTAACTTCACTAAACAAACCCAGGAAGCCCAAAGAGCAACAACTAATACAATACACACTACCAATAGATTCACACCACTACAGCATATACCACTCACCAATCCAATTGATAAAACTGAACCTAACCATACACAAGGAGACAAATTACACACTCCTGTTAATGTCACAGGAAAAAAAGGCTACCAAAAAATTCCTTCTAATCCTGGGAGACTCTATGATACACGGTGTAGTCTCTCAACTACAAAGGAATCAAACCAGGGTTACAGATTGATGTCTACCAGGGCATCATCATGGAGGGACAAGGAATGCATAGAAAAGATTGTACACAAGATCGGCACAAACACGCATGTCCTAGTCCACCTAGGAACTAATGACCTCACCAGTCACTCAGCGGAAGAGACTAAACAAAATCTCACTGCACTAGGACACAGCTTGACTTCCCTTACATCCGGATTATCCTTCTTTGAAATTCTGCCTGTCTGGAAGATGGGGAACAGCAGGCAAAAAGTAAGAAAAAAGGAAATCACAGAGCTAAACATCTGGCTCAAAGACTGGTGCAGGACAAAAGGCCATCATTATGTAGGGAACCGGAAGGACTTCTGGGAATCAAAGTTCTTTACATATGATAGCCTACACCTTACAAAGGAAGGAGTCTGTGCACTGGACCAGAAATTCAGTGTCTTTCATAGTCATTTAAACTAAGAAAAGGGGAGACGGCATTAGCACCCCACACACTGCATGCAAACACTAATGCCCCTCTCCCATCACCTATCAGCGAATTGGTCTTTCGTCCGGACAGAGAATCTACTAACATATCACCAGGACAGGATAAAGATCAGACCGCACTACCAAAATGGTGCAACACCCAAGCCAGTCCCCCCTCAGAGAGCGTACCACAAATTGTCAGTAGAATAAAAATAGGTATGGCGTGCAATGTGTGTCAATGCTCACAGCCTATCTAATAAAATCCCAGACCTCACCACCATAATGGTCGAGGCTCAACTAGACTGGGTAGCAGTGACAGAGACATGGTTCAAAGAGAACCACACCTGAGATGCTGCAATCCCAGGCTACACTCTGTTTAGGAGGGACCTAGAAGGCAAAAAGGGTTGAGGTGTAGCAATCCATCTTAAGGATGAAATAAATACCACTGAGATCCAGGAGACTAGCAACAATACCGAGTCCCTATGAGTAACCCTTGGCACAGGAGATCAAACCCCATTACAGGTCAGAATAGTTTACAGACCCCCATTACAAGAAATAGAAAGGGATAAGGAGCTTCTTGAAACAATCCTTACAATGGCTGACAAAGGTGAGCTACTGCTTGTAGGAGACTTCAATCTGCTTGATGTGAACTGGGTCTCCTACACAGCCTCATTAGAAAAGAGCAAGGAATTCCTCCTTGCTCTGCAAAAGGTGGGGCTAACATAGCTAGTAGATTCAACAACAAGGGAATGTGCAATCCTAGACCTTGTGCTAACGGACAGCACAACTATATCTGTTGTTAAAGTAAGAATCAATTTATCATCCACAGCGATCACAGATCAATATGGTTCACAGTTAACAGACAAGAAGTCACCAGCTACACTAGACTAAAACTCCTCAATTTCAAAAATGCAAACTTCAGCAAGATGAAGTCCACCTTTTCAAGCCTGTACGGAAATATAAAAGATGGAGATGTCAAGACAGATGGACAGCATTGAAGACATCATTAAATATTGTCACAGCAAAATACTCTAAAGTAATTAGTAAAACCAAAAGAAGGAGAAAACCTCTCTGGTGATATTGATATTGAAAATAAAAGAAAAAAGCATTCAGACAGTATAAAGAAACAAATAAAGACTGTGATAGAGAAGAATACCGGACCAAGCTCAAATAAGCCAGGAAGGCAATCAGGGTAGCCAAAGCACAAACTGAAGAAAAAACTGCAGCATAAATTAAAAGGGGTGACAAAATGTTCCATAGGTATATCTGGGGAAAAAGAAAGACTGGGGTTGGGGGGGGATAGTCGGACAAAGAAACAAGGAAGGACAGCAGGTGGAGGATGATGTACAGAAGGCAGAAGTATTAAATGAATACTTCTGCTCCATTTTTACAAGAGAATAGAATGGTAATGGTCCAACACTAGCTACAGGTCTCCACATCCAGGAAGCGGACACAAGCCCCTTTACAAAAGAGAGGGTCCTAGAAAAAATAAATAAAATTAAAGACAGACGAAGCTATGGGACCAGATGGAATTCATCCTCGGGTATTGAAAGAGCTTAGGGAGGAACTCGCCACTCCATTGGCTGAACTGTTTAATAAATCACTGGAGAGCAGACAGGTACCAGAGGACTGGAAAAAGGCCACTATAATACCCCTACACAAGAGCAGAAGAAAGGAAGAAGCAGGGAAGTACCGCCCTGTCAGCCTCACCTCAATTGTGGGGAAAATTATGGAATCGTCACTAAAGAAACAGATATTGGCATACCTGAAAACCAGTGGGATGCTAGACCCTAAGTAGCATGGTTTCACAACTGGTAGGTCATGCCAGACAAAGATGATAGAATTCTTTGACTGGTGACAAAAGCAGTAGACCAAGGCGGGGCAGTAGATGTTGTATATCTAGACTTTAGTAAGGCCTTTGATTCTGTCACCCACAGGAGGCTTATTAACAAACTGGGAAATGCAGGTGTAGGAGAGAAAATTGTTAATTGGGTTAGAAACTGGCTTCAGGGGAGGGCCCAGAATGTTGTAGTGAACGGCACCCTGTTGACAGAGAGAGGATGGTGACCATTGGGGTCCCGCAGGATTCGTGCTTGGACTAATCCTATTCAACATATTCATCAGTGACATTGCAGATGGATTGGAGGGGAAGGTATGCCTGTTTGCAGATGACACCAAGCTCTGTAACAGGGTGGACACACAGGAAGGGGCCATAGCAGCAGAATCACACCTAACAAAACTGGAAGAATTGTCCAGAACTTTGCAGTTGAAGTTCAACGCCAAGAAGCGTAAGGTCATGCACCTAGGGAAAAGAAACTCAGGAAAAAATTACTATCTAGGGAGCAAACAATTAGCCATCATGAACCTAGAACAGGATCTAGGGGTCATGGTATCCAATGACCTAAAGGTAAGGAGACAATGTGAGAGGGCAGCAGAGAAAGCAAGTAACATTCTCAATTGCATCGAAAGAGGGATCACAAGCAGAAAGTATGATGTGATAATTCCACTTTACAGATCCTTCATGAGGCCACTACTGGAAAACTGTGGAAACCCCACCTTAAAAAGGATATAGACCATCTCGAAACTGTGCAAAGAAGAGCTACAAAGGTGGTTCAAGACCTCCACCATGAACCCTATGAGACAAGACTTAAAGAATTAAACATGTACATTCTGGAACAGAGGAGACATGATAGAAACCTTTAAATACCTAAAGGGTATCAACTAAGCACAGAATCAGAACCTCTTCCAAGAAAATAAGGAGGCACGTACTAGAGGCCACAACAGATGTCTAATGGGAGGAAGATTTCGGAGCAACATTAGGAAGTTTTTCTTTACCAAAAGGGTGGTGTGGCTGTGGGACTGGCTACCACAGGAGGTCATGGACACCAAGACAGTTAAGGAGTTCAAAATATCTTGGGACAGACATAGCAGAATACTGAAGTAAGGGAATATACTTGGGAGGAGTAGGTCAAATAAAGGGCAGACTAGCTCATGCAGTCCCCATCTGCCGTCATGTTCTTATGTTAAGTCCCGCCCTGTAGGCGGTTCCATTGGGCAGGCTTACCCACCCCACAGTCTCTCATGGAGTCTCTTTATTTTCTTAATTCTGCCCCATGGGCGATTCGTTGAGTGGGACCTGGACTGCTCAGATGGTCATGCTGCTTTCATTGGCACTTGGAGGAACGTAAGTTCATTCATTTTTGGTTTTAAAATAAAAGAAAAAAACAATGGTCCCTCCAGTGGCCAGCACCTAGCACCCAGCTGTAGTGTTGCCACCACTCACCCTACTGCCCGCTTCATTAATCTGGGCCAGGACTGGTGGTGAAGAGATCAGGATTAAGACCTGGCCCCACATCCTCCCACTGACATCCTCAAGCTACTGCTGCTGCTGGGCTGCTGAAAGCATGGAGGGGACAGCCTTTAACTGCCACCCCTCCCCGACAGACTTTTCACTGCCACTGAACCTGGGCACTGCCAGACTGCTGCTGACCTGGAGAGAAGGGGGAGTGCTCAGCTGCTGGACCAGCCAAGACACCAGGAGGGACACAAGAGTTGAATATTAAGTTCCTTCCTTCTAGCTTCGTCCCTGCCGGTAGATCACTCCCTTTGAGCTTGCTGCTGCTACTGTCAGCAACATTTTTCTGAACTCCACTGAATGGCTGTTCCCATTGGGCTGAGGATTCCAGTGTAGAATCCTCATCAGCCTAACCCTAGCTGCCTGCCTACACACCTGGGAACCACGAGCACAGATTCCCAGGGTCATAAATATTAATGAGCCAGCCCCTGCTCCTGGGGGCTCTAACAATTGGAGCTAGCGATGGATTTCCGAGGGACTGGGAGCAAATGTTTATGCAGTCGCTTAACAAGGGGAAGGGGTCCCCATCATATGCAGGAGAAACTGAAATACAAAACTAAATATTATGTCTGCAGTGAACTAGCAAAGTATGAATCACGGTAGGACTGCTCGAGACTTATTTGGGGCCTCCATGCTGTTGAAGCTTTGACCCCTGCCACCAGCCAATCAAGTGTCTAGGCACCTAAAGCTGAACCAAAGGACTTCTGTGAGAGGGAGTTTCACTAATTCAGTCACCTAAAACATGACCAATGAAAAATCAGGAACTATTGATCTCTATGGTTATTGATGCTTGATAGGCTTGAACAGCCAATCAGGAGACTGGTTTCTTGAGTGAAAACCCAATGACTTTCTGGGCTTGAGTCAGTCTGTTCCTGGGCTCTTCTGAAGTCAGGAGGATCCTGTGTGAATGGAATTGGACTGTCAAAGGCCTTGCCCAGGTCTTGGTTGGAGTTTTCCACTGCAGAAAAGGAGTTTGAGGAGACAAGAGAGTGAGAGACTGATTTTGAAACTCTCCAAGTACTGTTAAATGTGCTGTCTCAACTGGAGAAAATAGCTGTTGCAGAGACCCTGCACTGTGTAAGACACTAAGCTGATAGAATTGTGCTGTTTATTGGCAAGTTAAACAGTTGCTGCTGAGAAACCTGCTTTAAGGATTGAGACTTGAACAATATCTGTGAAGAGGCACAGCATCTCTGGAGCCGGGTGCTAGCCAGGTTCTGTGAATTTGCTGTGTGGCCGGAATGAAGTGGTTGAGATTTGTATCCCAGCTGAAGCCAAAAGGGACTTGTTATGGACATTTATAGGCTGAAAACCTGAAGGTGAGCAGGTATTTGCCTAGTTCTGAACTCCCTGCTGATTGCTATAGGCTTAGCTCAAACTGAAGTTGTTGTTTGAAGGCTAGCTCCTGTGGCAAACTGGCACTGCTGTTTCTTTGGATGAACTGCCTAGCTAACAGTGACTCGCAGATTCAGTGCAGGGACAGCAGGGGGCACCCAGAGCCAGGGAGGGAACTAGCTTACTCCTTCCAAGTGGGATGCACTGTCTCAGGAGATCACCAGCACCTGCAGGGGTGCTAGGACACCTACGATACTTGTGGGGAGCCGGGCAGTGGAGCCACTCTCTGGTCTGGGCCTTCTTGGGCTGGTGCAGACCTGCCATTGAGCTCTGCAATGGGCCAGAAGTGGTTGAAGGTGACAAGTGGGCAGATCTTCAATCAAGGGGACAAGCTGCTAGACCTTTAAGCAAGATCAAACCTGTCAAGGGAACTGAGACATCCTCCCTTCTGCCCCATTGGGTACTTGTCGAGCAGAGCTCCACACTCCAGAACATGGGAAATTTCATTTCCAGACACTGTTAAGTCCTGCAAACCATGAGTACCCAGGACCTGGTTCCTGGAAATCATACAAGGGCATGTGAATCTAGTTTAAGCATTTTCTCAAGTTTCAGGGGCCCCAACAACTGGCTAACCCACGGCAACACCCAGGCCTGCAACCAGTGGGAACTCTCAGGGTGTAACATTGGTACTAGTGGGGGTGGGCAGCTGAGGGTTGATTGGCCTATAGGCCCTTATAGTTAATGTCTGCCATTTTTTCCACTGAATTATCTTTTATTCCACAGCTATCCCTCATCCAGGTACCATTCTCCTAGCCCACTCCCCAATAAAGCTGTGAGTTTGCTGAAACTGCTGTCAAGAGAGGTTCATTGCATTTTGCCTTCTAATAGATTTATGATATTAGGTGGGAAAAGGTTGTTGGGATTCCAGTGTGCAGGGTGCCTGGTCGAGGAGGTGGGTAGGTGCAGTATCCCAGGGGGCTGTACCAACCAGTCACCTGACACACTTACAACTTACTCTGGGTGGAGGCACTGCGCTATTATTCATAAGTTTGGTAAAGAAACCCCAATTGCCACTGCAGCAGGACCCAGGCCCCTTAATCTGTATGAGGGCCAACAGGCAGGGATAGTAGCCCATTGGCACATGGCACCTGAGCTACACAAGCCCATTTGGGGTTTTGCATACTGACTGGGCACCTATCCTGGGGCACCTAATACCACACACCTAGGCCACCCAGGCCGGCACTTTATCTTATTTTTTTTTTTCCTGTCGGGCCCCACACTTCAGGGTTCAACACTAGCCTTCTGACAATCTGTAAACAAACAGGTTCATCCTCCATTCTCAAACCTGAGACAAGCAGGGAGCATGATGGCATGATGAACTCCCAGCTCCTGTAGCTGTCCCCTGATATCATCAGCACCTTTTTCCTTTGTGTATATTGCAAAACTTAGGTCTGGAAATAGTTGGATAGTTTGCCACTGGATTTTCAGCATCTCCACCTGTCTAGCTGCTTGTAGTATTGTATCTCTGTCTGAAGAGTCATGGAGTACCACCATTAGAGCTCTCGCTAGCAGTATAATTTTTCACTCAGATCACGAAATGTTGTAAAGTGTCTTTGAGCCAGTGTTGAAGAAAAGATTTTGGCTCTTCCCCGTCTGTCCCCTGCAGCATCCCATGAAGTCTGATACTGCAGGCTCCTACTGTGTTTTCTAAATTTTTCATCACAGCCTCTACAGGCTGCTTTCCTTAGTAAGCCTCAAAGCAGTAATTAGAGCCTCTGAGCTGTGTCCATGGCAGCCTCTGTATTATCTTGGAGGCAATTCACCTTCGGACTGAGTAGTGTTACTTTGGCAGCGTAGTCCTTGAATTTCTTATTGATGACTTGGATTGCCTTTAACAGCATGGCATTACTGGGCTGTGTGGCATCTAAACAACTTATAGTATATGGTTAGGGCTTATTGTGTATGGAATTCAGTGTCTCTCTAAAAGGTGTTGTAAGACAGTTCAAAGGTCATGGAAAGTTGTAGTATCGTGATGTCACAATGATACTACAACAACTTTTTGTGACATTTGAACCACCTGCATTCGTCATTACCATTAAGGAGCTCGTTCTGAGGTACACAAGCCAAGGTAAAATCACTTCCTTCCACCTGCTCCTGCCCATTATTGCCTGAAGATAAAGTTAAATTTTAGATTTTTTTTGTTCTTAGTGGCACGAGCATGTCTCAGCAAAGCTGGCTGGCAGCAGTTCTTGTCTGGTATTACAGTGTCGACGAGGAAGCATGCAGCTAACCGAAGAAAAGGGGCCCATAAAAACAGTAAGTGAAAAACAAACCAAAAATGTAATACATATTTCATTATACACCTACCACAGGAGCCACCACAGCAACCTGCATTGGGGGTTGGGGGCTAGTGACTGGCTGACTGACTAATGGGTGAACGTGCAAGGGAGGTGCTGGGGAGAGAAGCTGTCCACTCCACATTTTTAATTATTTGTTTGCAACCATGTACTGTATAGACCAGTGTGTGGGTAACCATACACAACAAGGCATGCGTTTACCATCTCGGAGTTGAGGTCCCTATGCTGTCATCTCATCCCCTTGATGGAAACACAGCTCTTGTTATGTATGCTTGCACATACACTATTCTGTATGTTGTTGGTGGCTGTTCAGTGCTAGGGCCCAACTTTCCAGTCTTTGCCTTATCACAGTCTCTTGCATTTCCTCTTCTTGTGTTTCATCCCAATGCAGGACATTTGGTATCAAAATATGAAGCTCAATATCAGGTATTGAATACAGTTATGTTTATAAGCTGACTTGAAGTTTTAAAATTTCTTTTAAAGTTACAGTAGATTCTTTTCTGATAGACAGCATGAAAGATATGCATCTTACCAGCCTGGCTACTTGGTCACGTCCCCAACTATCAACATTTTTATTATTTAAAAGCTACATAATACCAGTATACAAACATGCATACAGTGATCCCTCTTTTATCCGCCCCTCATTTATCCACCACCCTCACTTACTGCCAACCAGTCTCTGTACCGTTTGTCTTTTATGTTAATTCCCTCTTTTAGCTGCCATCCTTGCTATCCACCATCCATCAGACATTGCAAAAGTACTGCTTACATAGAGAGTTGTGTTATGCTTCCTCATTTATTCACCAGCCAGGTAGTGGCAGATGTCATTGCTGGGGGTGGGTAGCGCTGGCGCTTGCTATTGCAGTACAGTTTTCCTGTTTTTACAGGTGGCCAGATGTATTATTTTTCCCTTTCAATTTCATCCTCCTTCTTCTACCAATAAATCATTTTTTTTTATAATGCCACATTGGTGTGCTTGTATTCTGCTTGCTGTCTCATGTTGTTTGTCCCAGCATCCAACCTGCCTGACCTTTGCTTTCCTGGTGATGCTGTTTTGTGGGTGGACTTTGGTAACTGGTGTCTGGGTGACGTTTTCATGTGAACTCTTGCCAATGAATACAGTCTGCTCCTGCTGATGATGCTGTGATTTTGTGCTCCCTTTTATGCCTTGTCAAAGTTCATTGCTTGAGCACATCATCATTGAATGCAACTGTCCTGTAAATGGCCACACTGCTAAGTTTAGTAAGTTAAGCTTAAGGGCGGGGAGGCCATCAAGTTCACGCTGTCTCATCTGTGAATGCAGCGGCCCTGAAAACTCCTGCACTGGCAAGTTCATAAGTTAAGCTTGGGGTGGGGGGGGTTGTCAAGTTTATACTCTCTTGGCGGTGAATGCAGTGGCCCTGTAAACTCCCAAACTAAAGACAAGCTTGGACAGAGAGGAAGGGCTGTGCTGTATGTGAAGAAGGGTATCAAACCATCGGAAATGCAAGTGAACTGGGGCGGGAGGGGCTGGAGGTACTGCGGGTCACCTGGGAGACAGAAGCCAGAACAACCATTCACACCAGGGTGATATACAGACCTCGAACACAGGTGGTGAAAACTGGATAAGGCAATGGGGAGACCATCAGCACAATGGCAGAAAAAGGGGAGGTACTGCTGATGGGGGATTTTAATCTGTCAGATGTAGATTGGAGCCTCCCAGCTATGGCCTCAGCTAGAAGCAGGGACATCCTAGACTTCCTGCAGGGAGCATTTCTCAGGCAAACAGTCAAGGAACCAACTCTTGATGGGGCAATACTGGGCCTGGTGCTCATAAACAGGAACAGTACTGCAGACGTCAAGGTGGGATGCCACCTGGGGACCAGTAATAACCGTTTAATGTGGTACAACATCAGAAAGGCAGCAGAAGCAAACCACACAAGAATGAAGGTCCTGGACTTCAGGAGGGTAAATAAAAAACAAAATGGGTGAATTACTCAGAGGTGACCTAGCCGGAGGGTGGGGAGGGATTGCCTGGGTGGGGTGGGGGAAGAGTGGGGCAAATAAAGGGATAGCACAACAAAGGCAATAAACAAGAGAACACTATGGTTCTCAAGGGAAATGACTACAAAGGTAAAGGCCAAAAGAGTAGCATTCAGAAGGTACAAAGTGACACAGAGGGAAGAGGGTAGGGAGGTGTACTAAGAAAAGCAGTGAGAGACAGGGAAGGTGGTGAGAAATGCAAATGTGCAAACTGAGGAAGGGATACTGTGACTAAAAGGGTAACGAAGGGTGAATAAGACCTTTTTAGGTACATAAATTATAAGAGGAAGACAAGGGGAGGGATTGTGAGGATAAGAAGGACAGGGGGTTATGGCTGTCCCAGTAGTGTGGTAAGTTGAGGCAGACGGCCTCACTGCCAGCCACACCAGCGACCCCAGTTCGGGAGTGAACTGGGGCCTCTCAGAGGCCGGCTGGAGGAAGGAGGATCAAGCATCCTAGGATAGCTCTCCTCCTTTGGGGAGGGGGACAGTGTGTACCACTGCTTCTTCACTGCCTAGTGGAAGCTGGGTGACAGAACAGCAGTCGCCAAACTGGCTGACCGGATACAGAATGCAGAAGAGTCAACTGCATCTTCATGCAGTGCATGCATGTCACTGCCCATATATCAGTCTGGGGGAAAGCTGTAAATGGGAAAAAGAGCTTGGATGGGGGATGATGGCAGTACCCCAGCTGGCTCTGCAACACCCAACACATGCACTCACCCACTCATGGCGGTTCAAGAGATAAGAGGTAAGTCCTGGGCAGGGTGGGTGATGGAGTTGGGGCAACCACTGGAAAGAGGGACAGCCAGAGCAAGAAGCGCATAAACCAATAATAGAAAAAACAAGAGCAGGGGTATACTGCACAGGAGGATCAGGAAAAAGCAGATATCCTGACGAGATACTTCTTTTCTTTCTTCACAGTGGAATGGGAGGGTGAAGAACTGCATAAAAACAGCAGGAGCCCTGGAGAGAGGAAGGTAGACCCAAGTCAATTCACCGAGGAAAGAGTCCTGAAAAAACCTGTGAATCTGAAAATACATACAGCAATAGGACCAGACAGGCACACCCAAAGGTGCTGAAGGAACTCAGGAAGGGATTGGCTGCACCTCCGGCAGCCCTATGCAACAACTCACTGGAGTAGTTCCAGAAAACTGCATGAGGGCAAATGTAGTCCTGCTTCATTAAAGCTGCAGCAGGGAGGAGGCTGACAACTATAGGCCAGACAGCCTGACCTCAGTGGTAAAAAAGTTAATGGAAAGACTTCCAAAGGAAAGACTAGCAGAGTATCTTTTTTTTTTTTCTATTCAGCTATTTGGCTCTTTCCTGTTACTACCTCCCTCCTCAGCGACGGGGGAGGCACATAGTGGCTCTGGCAGGTGGCTCCAACCCCTCCCTTGGAGGGGCTTGGTCTCAGGACCCAACCTTTCCGACCCTCCCAGCAATCTCCCATGGGTTACCCCCCCCCCGTGGCAGGGTTGAGGGCGTAGGTATCAACTTTCCTTCCCCCTGGAGACCAACATCTAGAATCCAGGTGCCTGGCTTGGGCACTGTGGGTGCCATCATGGAGCCTGCCAGCTCCGAGATTTTGCTGGTTTTCTCCCCACCCCTTGCCACGGTTGGCCGCACACATGTGGAGGCAAGTGCACGCAGCAACCCCGTGGCACCCTCCCGATTGTAATTGCTCCCTAACTGCACTACAACTGGGCCTGCACCAGGGGGCAGCCCTGCAGCGGGAGTGGGTGGATCCCCCTCAATCTATCTCTAGGCCTCCCCCACCGCCGACCCCCGATGGTGCCGGCTAGTTCCCAAATCTGGATCGCTGGCATAGCGCGAGATGTGGTGTCCAGCGCCTCAACCCTCAGCACCACTGGGGCAGCTTGCTAGTAGAGTATCTTTAATCCAGTATGTTACAAGACCTGAGGTAGCACAGATTAATGAGGGGTGGTCATGTCAAATGAACCTGACTGATTTCTTTCACTGGGTAACCAGTGAAATAGATCAAGGTGGGGCAGTGGATGTGGTCTACTTAGGACCTCAAGGTCTTCAGTACCATAGCACATAGGAGGCTCATGCAGGTCCTCAGGTGGTAAATGGGGTACAAAATTGGTTGATGGACAGGCGACAGATGGTGGTGGTAAATGGCACTCACTCTGAGGAGGAGAGTATAGCCAGTGGGGCACCTCAGGGTCCAGTACTGGGACCACTTCTCTTTAATGCCTTTATAAGTGACACAGTAGAAGAGCTGGAAGGGAAGATATGACTCTCTGCAGATGACACCAAAATCTGCAATAGGGTAGACACTCTGGAGGGGGCAAAGAGAATGTGTAGACACCTGAGAAAACTCAAATAGTGGTCAAGGTTATGGCAGTTGGAGTGCAATGTGAAAAAATGCAAAATCATGCCCCTAGGGTATGAAAACTCAGCGGCAGGATAAAGTGGGGGAGAGGTATTAATGGTCAATAAACAGGAAAGGGACCTTGAGGTAATTATACCCGATGACCTCAAGGTAGCGAGGCAATGTGACAAGGGAGTACTGTAGGAAGGACGAGTAGGATGCTGGACTGTATAGGGAGGGGTATCACCAGTAGAAGAGTGGTAGTCTTACCACCAAATAGATCTTTGATTAGACCCCACCTGTAGTATGGTGTCCAGCTCTGGAGACCATGACTCAGGTAGGATATAGGTAGGGTGGAGGCAGTCCAGAGGAGGGCAACTAAAATGGTGCAGGAGCAGCATTAAAAGCCATATAAGAAAAGAATGAGGGAGCTCAATATGTACACCCTGGAAGAAAGAAGGGAGATAGGGGACATTGCAGAGACCTGTAAGTACCTCACGGGGTGAATAAGATACAAGAGGTGAGTATTTTTGGGATGAGAAGGTGCATGAAAACAAGGGGGCATGCAAAAAAACTAGAAGGAGGTGCAGATTTAGGAGGGATGTGAGGAAGCACTTCCTCACTGAAAGAGTGGTGGATGCCTCAAACAGTCTTCCAGCAGAGGTGGTGGCGGCAAAAACAGTGGTGGGCTTCAAGCATGCATGTGACAGCCAAAAAGGAATCTTCAGAGGAAAGTGGGTGGGGGGGGTAGCCAGGGATCAGGTAGGGTCTGTAGTGATAGTATGAACACGGAAAAAGGACAGAATAGGCTGGCCATGCAGTCCTTATCTGCTGACAAATTCTATGTTTCCAGGTACTGTAAGTGTGCCCAAGTACAGTCTACTTTAGCTGTTTCTAATCAGAAAGCCCTGGTATGAACCGGGGCAGTACATCACACCAGGACCTTTAGCAGCCTCAACACCAGGCTCCAAAGGACTCCAGATAAAATTCTATAAATTGCAAACCAGTATCGCCCGCAGGTTAAGGGAGTCAGTGACGCTGGGGTAATGTGTTATGGATTTCTCCTCTATCTCATCTCCAGGCCTCTCTATCTCTTTATTCGCTGCAGGCTCTTAAAGGTGATGATCATGGCTCAGGCCCACGGCAGCCTCCTATTCATCCTAATTCTGGGCTCAGTCACGGTAGGATTATTTATACTACCAAGCAACCCATTATTTACCGTGCCTGAACACTTCTGTCATTTCCCAGGAATTCATTTTGATAAAGGGAAGGTATCCTGTGTCATTGATCAAGTATTCACTTCATATCTCTAAGCAACCAGAGCCATTACAAAAAAATTACTGACAGGCACTACTGTATATTATATTCTGCAGGAGTTATGGTGCAGCACAGCTGCAGTCAGCCACTGTGGTCTTCTGTCTACACCCCCCCTGTAATTGGAAAGGGCCATACTGATTAGCTGGCTGCAGCATCATGATTTACAATAATATTTAGACTTTAATAAAACCAGAATCCTGCTCAGCTCTGATACATGACCCCCCTTGTGCTTGGCCCCACTTCTTTTCCCTAAGAAGACATATGCATTCAATTTCCCAGCAATCCAGAAGGACAGAACAAATAGGACCAAGTGTCTTTAAGTACCAGAATTGCATAGCAGGAAATCATGCCTGATAACTTAACCCAAAGAAGGGGGGAAAAAAAACAACCACATGCACTCTACAGTTTATCTCACAAACAGCCAGAACAAGTAGCTGATCAATTGCTGACTAACTCCATCCCATGCAGCTTGCTTCATCCTCACCTCCGTTCCAATCCATCACATCCCCTGGCCCTGTCACTGTGGCACGAGCAGTGGATACGATAATGAAGAGGTTAGAACACTCCTTTTCTTTGGAAACAAATGAAGTTCATTAGGTAAAGATAGCCAGCCCAACAAGATGGAGAGCCTGTTTATTGAGGAGGCCAGTGAGGAGGGGGGGACTCAAACGTGCACACATTAGCAACCATGTTGATGTGCTGTATCCTATTAGCATTAAAGAGACGTTCCAGCTCTGGCTGGGCAGTGATTTTGTAACTAGGTGAGACAGAGAATTGATCACAGGCTGATTGGGACATGTAACCAATAGTTTTCCTTTTATAATTTAATGGCACATGTTAATGACAACAAGAACTTTACAGATAGATGCAAGCAAATTGCACCTTAGAGTCCTCCCCCCCCCCAAGTAACTAATCTCCAGAGGCTAATTTAGCATTTAGAGTACCAGCTTTTATAGATTCAGTTTCAAGTCTAACCTCGGTCCACAAGTGAAATGAGTCTCACGGACTCAAATTCTGTAACACATTGGTTCACATCATATCACCACCAGCTACACATCAGCACACCACTGCAATATTGATACAGCCTCCAGCCTCACATCCCATCAACAACTGTACATTAGCACAGGTGTTCTGTGATACTGCTTCATCTTTTTACCTGCGTTGCCATACTGATGTACCTACTGTGTTATTGCTAAATAGTTCAGAAATTATTTTTTTTAAAACCTCTGCTTGATTATGTCAAAGGGAATCATCTGAGCACTGAAGTAATAGTAGCTTTAATGCTGGTCTCTTGCATAGGTACAGTGTAAATGAGGAACAGGTCGTACCCGACTCCAAAACCATGCATTTATTTTGGTGTAATCTGCACTTCTTTATACTGATGGGATACTATTGAAAATGAGCCTTGGCTGAATAGCTTTTATTTCAAAATGAAAACTGAATTGAACCCCCTAAAGAAGAGGAAGTGTGTCCTTGAGTTGTGATATCAGGCCAGTCCCCTCCTATTGCACTGTACCTGCCATTTTTAGGACAAAGAGACACTAAAACTTTAATAAATTTCTGTATTTCAGCTGCTACTCGTTGTCCCAGCTGTCCTTTGACATTGTAGGTGAACATGGCAGCTTTTTACTTGTACATCAGCATAACGTGCAGCCTTACACCACCACTGAAAGTACATCGGCACATCATGCAACCTAACATAACAGCACCATCTACTTTCATCAACACATCCTGCAACCATGCATCACAACCCCACCAAATGTTCAACACAAATCAGTGCATCACACCACCAGCTGCATGTCAACACAACCTGCAGCCTTACATAACAACTCCACTGAGGGTACATCAGTACAACCTGCAACACTGCATTGCAACCCCACCACATGTACAGAATAACCTGCAGCACATCATGTCACCAACTGTACATCACCACAACCTGCAGCACATCATGACACCACTGAATGCACAACAATACATCATGCAGCCTCACACCACAACATAGCCACCTGTAAGTCAACACAACCTTCAGCCACCTTACATTGCAAAACAATCAACTGTACATCAGCGCAACCAGCAGCCTCACATTACAAACCCACCAGCAGTACACGTCAGCAAAAGTCACACCCTTAAATAACCAGACTCCCACCCCCTGCCTGTTTGAGCCTGGTTACCAACAAGTTAAATGTGTGAATACAGAGGCCCCAAGTCCTGGAAGATTCCAGGCTGTGTTCCCCCTAGCATCTACTAATTTGCTGAGTGACCATGCATGCTCTGATATGCACTCAGTGGCAATTGCTGGAACTTTGCTGTCACTCTCATCCCTAATGAAACAGAGAGGTGTGCACACAAAGTCAGTTCTTCACTGAGCACTGAGCTCAGAAGGTGTGCAGACTGCCTTCTGACCAGACAGAAAGAGACACACCAACATTGAGATCAGCAGCTGTTGCCCTGGTGGGGAGTGCTTCAGAAAAGAAGCAGGAGGAAAAAGAGAGGAAAAAAGAGAAAGATCTACAGAAGTGGAAAGAAGAGATCTGAGAACAGAGCACATAAGAAAGAGACGTGAGACCAAACCTTTGAGTTTAAAGGTTAGAGGAAAACACGAGAAAGGGAGCACGAGCGCAGCAAACTGAGAATCCAGAGGCCCATGGTCTCACAGTAGAAGAGTGCTTCAATTAGTGGTGAATCCTCTCAAGGGAGTCATCCAGATCTCAAAAGGACCCCCTCCAGGTTTTGTGGAGGAGGAGGCAGAAAGCATCCTTGACCATACAATGGAGCCATAGTTTTGTCTAGGAGAAATCCTCTGTGCAATACCCGTTGAGCCACTCCAATTGATGGCAGCTAATACACTGAGAATAGTGGATGGGCAACAATGTATAACCAGTGTGTTGTGCCACTGAGGGATTCCAATTCCCTGTGACCTCGAGAGCAAAGCTCGAGCAGTCCATGGGAATCAGAACCCCAAGGAGGTACAACACACTGGTTGGGCATAGAGTTGCCCATCCACTATTTTTTATAGTGTATGGTGCCCCTAAAAGAAAAATAAACAAGAATTTGATTGTTTGTTTATTTTAAGAGAGTTATTTCTGCTGCTGCATTTTATTCCATAACTTAAGGCTGGTTGCTATGGTCTTTGATGTGGTCATTAGGGACAAGAGGTCACTATGTCTGTAGCGTGGCTTTCTATTGGTTGCTAGCTGCCTATGGGCAGGATTTAAAAACCAAAACACGGGCATCATATTTCTCGCTAAGTGAGAGGATTTACTGTGAGTGATCGTGGTTCCTCTGTTTAAAATATTTAAAATATCTGGTTGATACTTCCTTGTTTGTTTGTTTTTTTTGTCTAATTGATACTGCATGTGCATCTTTTGTTTATTTGTTGGGCACTTTGAGTGATCAATCATGCCACCGCCACCCGTTCTTACTATCTGGTTTGATAACATTTTTTTTTTTTAACCAGAAGAGACACACTAAGCTGAAAGCTTGTTTATAGGTACAACTTGGGGGCACAGGGAAGTTAAGTGACTTGTTCAGGGTCACACAGTATGCAAGAGGGGGCTGTGGGATTCAAACCCAGGTCTCCAGATTTGCAGCTCAAAGCCTTAAATCACTGTGCCATACTGCCTCCTCCATTTCTGTTGCCACAGATGTTCTATTGAACAATGCAGCTCGTACACTTTCAAAATGAACTGAAATGTTGTTGTACCACAGTGTGGTTTTACCGCATTCCATAACCTTTGAACTGTGGTACAACAACATTGCAGGATGGATTTCCATCCAGGACAAGCCCTCACCATAACTGGCACAGTAGTGCAAGTATAGTTAGGGTTCAACGGTCACGTCTATGTTAAGCCCACAATTTTGCACTTTAATAACTTTGCAACTGTACGACCGATGCATGCAAAATATTTTATGCGCCATCAGGTACCACAGATCTCGTGTTGTGGCATGTTTTGTTCTGGTTAGATGTGCAGTTGCGGAGATGAGGAGTGTAGACAAATTTAAAAATGACCATTTAGGTGCAAATCCTTTGTTATGACATTTCTCTAAAACAGCTTGGGGATTTGGTCTAAAATTGTTAAGGTATATGGGGTCTGGATCACAGATGTGCCTTTTGAAAGTTTGGTGAAAAGATATTAATCCATTCAAAAGTTACTGAAGTAACATTTAAGGGAGGCAGTATAGCGCAGTGGTCTAAGGCTCTGAGTTGCAAATCTGGAGACCTGGGTTTGAATCCCACAGCCCCTACGTCACTTAACTTCCCTGTGCTCCCAGGTTGCACCTGTAAACAGCTTTCAGCTTAGTGTATCTCACCTGGTTAAACAATTTGGAAAAAAAAAAAAAAGTTTCCCACTATAGCCCAGTGGGAACATTTACTGTATATGTGCCTTTCGAACAGAAATGGATCAGTTGTGTTGTGCTGCTGGCACACTGTTTTCCGTTAACAATGTGGAAAAACTGCTGTAATTCAAAAAATACTGCACCCTTGGTAAACACCAACAGCTGTGTTTACCTAATTGAGGCCTGAGGAAAATTATTCTTTTTTTTTTTTAACCTTATGTTTATCCCCCAACTACCTCCTCTCCACACTCCCTCAGACATCCACACACTAACTGCTCCCCCCAGTCACGCTGTGGTCTGCTCCTAGACTACTTGATCCACTAGCCTAGGTATCCCGGATGACTCCTTGGGCAAAGTGAGAAGGAACCCCTAGTGCTTACCTCCTCAGAATCAGCACTCTAAGTCGTGGATCCTCATCCAACGGGGTCTGCTGTTGCGGGCCAGAGAAGCACAAGGTGGCGTCGTCACCTAGGAGAGACTGAGGGGTGTTTCCTGGTTTTCTCCCTAGACGTTGGCATGCAATGGAGCCAATGAGCTAGGAGGCGCGCTGAGACGTGCCTCCCGCTCCACCTCCTGCCATCTACCCAATGCCCTTACTGCTGCCCCAACGTACCGCACCTACCACCAGGCTCCCCCATATGGTGGTACTGCAGCGGGAGACTGCAGAGATCCCCCTCCCCCGGAGAAGAAGAGCAGCCATTGGGTGCTCTATTTTTCTCCTCCCTGGCCAACCCCCAGCATCACTGGCTCGTTCCCAAACCCGGGCCGCCAGTGTGGTGCGAGGTGTGGCGTCCAGTGCCTCAACCCTCAGTGCCACCGGGCTGGCAGGAAAACAATTCTGTGGTTAGATTTTTAAAATAATATCATGAAATATGTTCACTTAAATCAGGCATTGGTAGTGCCACAAATTTGCAACACTACTCTCGTGAAACTGCCAGAAATTGCAGCACAGTTTGGCAAAACTAATTCTGTAATAAAGCAAATTGTGACACCGTTTCACAAAAGCTTTCACAAATTATGCAATTTGAGACATTACTTTAGAGAAAAAAAAAATTGATCCTGGAAAAACCCAGAATCTTTTCTGGTCATTTTTCGGCCAAACTAACCACAGAATCTGATTCCTCAGCCCCAGTTTAGATAAACACCTGTTGGTGTTTACCCAATAAAAATATTTTTATTATCCTTTTACTGCCTCCAAGCGGGGGTGAGGGGGTGAGGCATGTTTTATATTAAAAAAAATGTTTCTGCCAACATCGGGGTGCCCAATCCCTGTATCAGCAGTAGAAGATACCCCCCCCCACGATTGTGGGACACTGGGTAGCCCACTCCCCGTGTCCCGATATATTTTTTTGTAAAATACTGTTTTTGCAGATGTCGAGGTGCCCAATCCCCATGTCAGCACTAGACCCCCACGCCAGTGTGAGACACTGGGGAACCCACTCCCAGTGTCCTCAGTTATGTCTTACCCTCCCCAGTACTTGTAAAACAATATTTTTGCTGACATCAGGGTGTCCAATACCCATGTCGGCACTAGCCACCCCCACCAGTGTGGGGCACTGGGGAGCCCACTCTCAGTGTCCCCAGTTATGTCTTACTCCCCCCAGTACTGTTGGACACTGGGGAGCCCACTCCTAGTGTCCTGAAATATCGTTTTAAGTGTACCTGTGAAAAAAGCAAACAGTCCCCCAATGTCTTTTTTTATCCTGAAAAAAGAAAACGGCCCCTCGTCATCTCCTCCATCCCCCTCTCCCATCCCAACCCTCCCACTGAGCACCCACCACCCACACACCCCCTTGCCCTACACTTACCACCAAAGATCATCGGCTGTCATCTTCTGTGGACCCCGACAAGCCTGCATTCTTCAAAGTTGAATCGCGAACTGAAGAATCAAGGTAGGTGTCATATAATGGCTTTCAATGGCATTTTGAACTTATGGTGATATCTTGCTCATTTTTTGGTATTTTTGCACCAAATTTTCAACATGGGCTTTTTGGAACCCCACTTCATGAACACTGTCACTGTTATTCTGTTAATCAGGCCCATAAGGTGATTTTGTATTTGCTGATTAAAATCATCTTTTGGGACCGAGTGATGAAATGACAGTGTCAGTGTTCATGAGGAGGGGTCCCAAATGAACATTTGGTGCAGCAATACCAAAAGATGCTTAAGTTATGAGTGGTCACTAAAATTGCATAACTTTGGTAATGTTTAATATTTTCACTCCAGATTTTCAACATTGCCATTTTTTCACACCACCTCATGAATAGTACAGTGGTCATTGTTTACATCCTGGCTGAAATGTGTTTTCACACCTGTGGCACGGAATGGCATTTTGCCGTGGATTTAAAAATGTTATCCTACGGTGTTTATGAGGTGGTGTGATAAGAAGACTGTTGAAACTTTGGGGTACTAATACGAAACAATGGTAAAGTTATGACCAATCATTGAAATTTTGGTACAACCTCTTGTAACTATTGGATTTTACAATATTTTTACCCCAGATTTTCAACATAGCCTTCTTATTACCCCAACTCATGTATGTCACAGCTGTACTTTTTCAAATCCTGGCCAAAATGTGTTCTCACACCTGTGGCATGGAATGGTGTTGCAGTTGAGCAGAATTATGTTTTGGAGGGGATTTTAACATTTTCTGTACCAGCTACATGAACTGGGATACTCAGATGGCTATGCTGATAACTTGGTCAGGCATCTACAGAAGGATGGTTGCGCAGGGTCCGAACGACCCTGCACTCCCACAGTAAAATAAGGAAAATCACGGAGCATGGGCCCTGCACTCTCACAGGGAGATGAAGGTTAATTAAGATGTCTCTGGCCCTGCGCACCCATAAACAACTACGGCTATGGTGATACTTTCACAAAAAGTAAGGAAATTAATTGTAAAAAACTTTGTTAATGCATCAGTTAGGGTTCATATTAAAGCAACAAACATATGGAAATGTGGTGTTAGGGTTCCCAACCCAAAAAGCCCACCTCACCCCTCCCACAACCCTATCACCCCACTCCACCCCCCACCATCCTCACACCAACAGGTGTCAGAGTGTGTCTTGGGGCAGTCAGTCCTAAAGCTCACCCTATTCTTCTATATAGTACCATCTTACTTTCTTTACAAATGGAATGGGGTGAGCATTAGGGCTGAAGACCCCAAGGCACACCCAACACCTGTTGGTGTGTGGCCAGTGGGATGGGGGTGGGGGTGGTAAGGTTGTGGGGGGGTGAGGTGGACTGTTAGGGTTGGGAACCCTAACACCACATTTCCATACTTTTGTCACTTTAATATGAACCCTAACTGATGAATTAATTAAGTTTTTTGCAATGAAAAAAATAGATAGATAGACAGATAGATAGATAGATAGATAGATAGATAGATAGATAGATAGATAGATACATACTGTATATTCATGGCAAAACACTGCATTAATGCCTCATTAGGAATCTAGTGACTAAAGTAGGGAAATATGACCTTAGGATTCCCAACCCTAAGACCCCACTCTTACCCTCAGATTCCAAACCTAATACCCCACCTCAACCTGCATGCGGGAACAGGTGTGAGGGATGTGCCTTGGCATTCCAAACCCTAATGCTCACCCCATTCCAAGACTAAGTAAACTAAGATGCATAGAGAATAAGAGAATGGGTGAGCATTATAACTCAAAACACCAAGGCACACCCCTCACACTTTCCTTCATGCATGAGTAGGGTGGGGTTAGGTCCTAGCTTGTATTTCCTGCTTTTGTTGCTAGAATCCTAATGGGGCATTAACACAGCTTTGCCATGAATTTGCTTTCTTTTTTCTATCTGTTTATACCCCCTCCTACTCCATGCCTGCTCCTCTCTTTAGGGCTCCCCTAAGTGACTGCACAGGCTGCGCCAGAGATCGGGAGGCTACTCACTCCCACAGGTGCCCCACTTCCATGAATCTTGAACCTTTTCTTGCCCCCTGAGCAGGGAGGAGGAGGAGGAGGAGTCCTCCTTTCCCCTACTTACCCTGAAGTGGAGTGGGCACAGTCTGTGGAGCTCTCCCCCAATCCCTCCAGTCGCCGGTGCAGGGGACCCATCTTCAGGAGCTATCGTGGGGATTTTCCATTTTTCTGGTCCCACCCCCTGCAGACACCAACATGTGGGGAGGGTCCAAGAAGATGAAGGCATGCTGAGACATGCCTTCACTCCAGACCCTCGGCCGATGTCCACCCCTCCCTGAGATTACTGCTTCCCCAGCTGCACCTCCACCCGTGGTCACCCAGGTGGCAGTATAGCAGTGGGGAATGCAGCTGTCCCTCCCCAGGAAAGGAAAGCATCCCTCCAGGCACTCAATCCTTCCCCTCCAGCCGGCCCACCAGCAACCCAAGCTCACTACTGAACCCAGGTCACTGGCATCACAAGCGGTAGCATTACTGCTCAGCCAGCATGCTGACCCCAATTTCCTTTCTTTTTGTGAAAGTATCACCATAAGGAACCCTAATGGGACATTAATAGAGGGTTTTTTTTGCCATGAATTTCCTTACTTTTTGTGAAAGTATCACCATAGCTGAAGTTGCTTTTGGGAGTGCAGGGCTCTTTGGACCCTGTGCTCCATCTATCCGTAAGTGTAGAGACATTGTAATTAACCCTCATCTCCCTGTCCATAGATGCACATATGTTTACTGGGGTGGAAGCGCAGGGCCCTCCATATATAGAACAAAAGTGCCCAGATTGTCAGCATAGTCATGTTATTACCTCACCTCATGTAGCCCGATACAGAGTAATTGCCAAATCCACGGCAAAATTGCAATTCTGCAGAACTGCAATGCCATTCCATGTCACAGGTGCAAAAACACATTTTAGGCAGGATTTGAAAAGTGATAGATGTGACATTCATGAGGTGGGGTAATAAGGAGTCTGTGTCGAAAATCTGGGTTAAAAATATAAAAAATTTCCAAAGTTATGAGCATGCATAGTGAATGGTCATAACTTTGGCATGCTTTCATATTCTGACCCCAAATTTTCAACAGTCTTCTTATGACCCCACCTCATAATCCCCGTAGGTGAACATTTTAAAATCCATGCCGAAATGCCATTCTGCACCACAGGTGTGAAGACACATTCAAGAAGGATGTGAGATATGACAGCTGTACCGTTCATGATGTGGGGTGGAAAAATGGTTATGTTGAAAATTTTGTGTCAAAATATTGTAAATTACCAAAGTTATTTGTGTGCGTAGAAAAACTGCAACGAACTCATGTAACTCGGGTATTTGTAGGAATTCTTTCACCAAATTTTCAACATAGCCTCTTTGGGACCCCACCTCATGAACACTGACAGTAAAATTTCATTATTGGGGCCCAAAAGATGTTTTCACTCAGTGACCATGAAATCACCTTCCAGGCCTGAGTAATGAAATGAAAGCCCCAGTGTTCATGAGGTGGGGTCCCCAAAAAGCCTTTTTGAAAATTTGGTGCAAAAATACCTAAAAATAGCAAAGTTATCATCATAAGTTCAAAACCCCATTGAAATACAGTATATAGCACTTACCTTTATTCCTCAGTTCATGGTTTTGCTTTGAAGAGTGCAGACATGTCCTGGTCCATAGACAAGCACAGCAGATGATCTACAGTGGTAAGTACAGGAAAGGGGGTTGGGGTGGCGGATGCTCAGTGGGAGGGCCAGGATGAGGGAGGGGGTGGCAAAGATGATGAGGAACTGTTTTCTTTTTTTCAGGACAAAAAAAAAAAGAAAAACAATGTCAGGGGGCTTTTTTCTCTTTTTTACAGCATTGCAAAGAATGATTTTGGGGTACTGGAAGTGGGCTACCCAATGTACCATACTGCTGGGGGGGCACATATCAGGGAACACTGGGAGTGTGCTTTCCAGAGTCCCACACTGGTCTGGGGGGGGTCTTCCAATGCCGACATGGGGATTGGGCCCCATGATGTCAGCAACAGAATGGGGACTGTTTTCTTTATTTACAGCTTTATAAATTTAATAAACTATATTGGGACACTGGGAGTGGGCTCCCCAGTGTCCCACACTGCACATGGGGGGATACATATCTTGGGACACTAGAAGTGGGCTCCCCAGTGTCCCACAGTGACTGGGGGGCCTCTACTGCTGACACAGGGCTTGGGCACCCTGATGTCAGCAAAATGTGTAGCAGCATGCCTCAGCCCCCTTCCCCTTACAGGCTGTGAAAATAGGGGAACATACTCTAATTAGGTAAACGTCAACAGGTGTTTACCTAAACGGGGGCCAAGGAATCATATTCTGGGGTCTGTTTACCCCTAGCATGTAAAGAAAAGTTTTTAAACAGTAGTGCCGAAAACCTTCCCCAAAATTTTGCGCAACAGTGGGTGTTTTGTAAAACTGTGCATTTTGTGGCATTTTTGCAAAATAGTGCCACAAAATAGTTTCACAAATTTGCAATACTATCAGTGGCCAATATAAACATATTTACAGCCACTATTTCTCAAAAGTAATGCCAGAATCATGTTCCTCAGGCCCCAATTAGGTAAACACAACTATTGGTGTTTACCAAGGGGCAGTATTTTTTGAATTATAGTGTTTTTCTGTGTCCCTAACTGAAAGCAAGATGGCAGAAGGAAACTACTTTTCCATTTGCGAAAGCAGGTACTGCTTTCTTGAAAGCAAAAAGTGTTTTTGCAGGGCACATCTAATTTTCCAATAGGATAGAATGGGAAACTTTAAAGTTGAATAACTTTTGAATGGATTAATATTTTTTCATCAAACCTTCATAAGGCACATCTGTGACACAGACCTCATTTAACCAGAACGTTTTAGACCAAACCCCAAAGCAGTTTTGGAGAAACATCGTGACAATGTATTTACATAAAAGTGGTAATTTTCACATTTTTTGACATTCAGCAGCTCTGCAACTGCACATCTGACTGGAACAAAACTTGCTACTTTAAAAGATCTTCTGTTTCTGATGGTGCATGCAAAATGTCATGTGAATCGGTTGAATGGTACCAAAGTTATTAAAGTGCAGATTTTTGTGTTAAACACAAAACTGAAGACTGAACCCCAATATAGGGGCACTATGAGCCCATATATGTGTGTGTGTGTGTGTGTGTGTGTGTGTGTGTGTATATATATATATATATATATATATATATATATATATATACACACACTATATATATATATATATATATATATATATATATATATATATATATATATATATATATATATATATATATATAAACACACACACACACACACATATACACATACAGTATTATACTGGCATGGTAGTACCAGCATAGTGAGAGTTGACTAACAGGTTCTATGTTAAACCTCTAATTTGTACATTAATAACTTTGGCAGTGGTTTACAAAATTAGCTGACATTTTGCATACATTGTCTAACAGGCAAGTTCTAAATATATGGAAAGTCTTCTGATGGTAGCTTGTGCGGTTTCTGAGATCCATGTATGTAATTTTCCTGTAGAAGTCACATTTTTTTCCTATACTTAACATGGGTTTTTGGTTTTGACATCATGTACAGCCTACAAAGAATGGAATTTTTTTCTGAAACTTTTAGGGTAGAAATGTGCTGTGCCAAGGTAGTGTGTTTGGAAGGTTCTGTGAAAAATATTAAAGGGTTCCAGAGTTATAATGATTTAAAGTTTGTTTGTTTTTTTTTTTTTGCTGTTCTGAGCATGCTCAGTTGGTTTTTTTGGATAATGTTCTGATAAGAAACAAAAAATTCCAAGTCACAGACCACTTTCATTTTCTCACCACTTCTCACGGCACAAAAAAAAATTCATGTTGTGATGGTTGCCATCTTGGAACTAAAAAAAAACAAACATGGAAAAAACATAAAAACAGTATCATTTTAAAAAACAAACACCTAAATCTAGCTAAACAGGACCCAGGTTAGCTAGATTCTGTTGTTTATTTTATTTAAAAAAAAGAATGGCCGGGGATACTTTTTCTGAGCAACCCAAAATCCAGGGTACCCAGTTTCGTGAGAGGAGTCCTTCATCCGAGTTCTCTGTAAGAGTACAGTGGGACTTTCCTGAATGCTGAAGCCACAGATAGGGCCAGATATTCAAAACTTAGCCTCAGGGCAAAATTAGCACTGCATAGTGTGCTAAATTAGCTCAGAACCATTAGCACAGTATATTCAAAGGAATAGCCGAGGGGCTAAACCTGATGAATATAGCATGCAAAGGAAGCAGTGCAAACAGGGCTGGGAATGCAATGAAAAAATAGCCCAGGAAATAAGACAGCTCTGAAAATAGCAACAGGGAAGGCCAAAATGCAACAGCAGCTCAGTGGACACAGAGGTGGAGGAAGGCAGAGCTGCAGTAGCAGGCCAGTGTGAGTGATAGTAATGGAGTGTTGCACAACAACAGCAACAGTCAATGCAGGCCACACACAGCAGAACTGTGCTGCGCAAGAAATAGGTTAGACCGGAGCAAACAGATTAGCCCAGCACTAACACATTAGCCCGGAGCTAAAGTTTGCAATATTTACAGCCGATGTGTAAATGAGCCTACTTAAGCAATCTGTGTACAAACAGCCACATTTGCATCTCATTATGGGCTGCTTAGCATATAGTTCCATGCAGTTTGCCCAGTGCTACTCCATGGTGCTCACAGCTCCACCTGTATGTCAGCCTGGGAGTAAAGGAGCAGGCTTGGTCTGCACACAGTTTCACCTGTATGTCATCCTGGGAGTACAGGTAAGACGCTGCAGGCAATGGGTGTCAGCAGGCTTCCTCAGTGCATACCTCCCACCAGGCAACACTGACAGGTGGGACCCAGTCGCTCAGAATGAGGGACACTTGTGAGGTATATATGTGTACACATAGGTTTATATGTATATCCGTTTGCCTGGTAGTCTAGTGAACCCCCCAGCACTGATCACTGATCCCCTGAACAGACCGTGGACTGTCCATAACACAGTTCCTAGTAGTCTAGTGGCTCCTCCCCCAAGGGTCACATCCATCCCCCATCCAGACATCAGTGACATCATGTCAAAAAAAACATAGGGGTTGCAAGCCACCCTCACCTGTCACATAATATATGATCTGATCCTAGAACACCTTGTTTTAGGGATTCATAGGGGTTGCAAGAGAGAACAAAGGGGTAGCAAAGAAGTCATAGGGCATACCTTCCAACCTCTCAGCATTAAAATTCATAGCACCAGCCCTCAAAACTCATAGCAAATGGTCGGGATGTGGAACACTTTCTTATTGTAATGAATAATGTCTACTAATAGTGGGCCCATATAGTTAGTGATAAGGAGTGCGGCTATCAACATTGTTCAATTATGTAATAGTTTGTGTGTCCATATATAGCTCTAACATTATTAAGAACATCAGTAAACCTATGCAGAGCAAGGTTACATCTGATTGTGAATATCATAGCGCTATGTGGAATTCATAGCAGTTGAGAGGTATGTCATAGGGGTCTCAACTTCAACCCCGGCTACCCCTCAATGATGCCCCTGCCAGACATGGCTGTTAAGTAAAATATGTCCCTGGTGTCCAGTGGTCCCACCCCCCCTAGCAGATCACCGGCCCAACATGACGAATGCCCCGAGATGCACACCCCGTCCCCCCTTATCCATTGTTGCTGTCATGAGCTACTACATATTACAGTCAGGAAACACAACACTCTCCCTAGTATCTAGTGGCCCCCCACCCTGTCTGGTAACAACCCCCAGCCTGCTCCCCCCATCCATGACCCCATTGAGCCACTGGCACAGCCCTCCACTCACCTCCATGGTTGGCAGCCTGACTGAGCACTGTCAATGCATGATCCTAACTGACAGCTTGCAATGAACGAGCGTGTGCATACCAGCATGAGCTCATTCCTTGCAACTTGTAAGCGCTCAGTTAGGATCGGGCATTGACAGCACTCAGTTAGGCTGCCAGCTGTGGAGGTGAGTGGAGGGCTGTGCCGGTGGTCCAATGGGGTTCTGGATGGGGGGGGATGGAGAGTCCACTAGACACCAGGGAGAGTGTTGTGTTTCCTGACTGCAATGTGTAGTAGCTGACGACCATGGCAATGGACAATGGGGGATGGGGTGTGTATCTCAGGGGGAGAGTCTACCATGTTGGCTGGCGATTGGCTAGGGGTGGGACCACCGGACACAGGGCAACTGATTCTTTTAAGAGCCATGTCTGGATGGGGATGGGGTGTATCTGTCAGCAGGGGGATTCATCATGTGGGCCAGCGATCGGCAAGGGGTGGAACCACTTGGCTCCAGGGACAACTGATTTTTTTTTTAAGAGCCATGTCCATAAGGGGGATGAGGTGTATATCTTGGTGGGGGGGGCATTCATCATGTTGAGCCAGCAGTCAACTGGGGGGGTGGAACCACTATCGGTCGTGCATGGCCCTTGGTATGTGCATGCAGTGGGGACTGGGAGATGCACCTCTTCCTGCTTGTCCTGCAGTACCGCATGCTTTTTGCTGGCAGTATTGTGCACCACATTACGGGTCCAGCAAGGACCTGTAGCACAGTGCTGTTCTTTTGAATATACCAGTGTGCCAACATTCATGGCCCCTCCCTTCACTCCCTCCCCTGAATACATTTACTTTTAGCATTGACGCCATCACATAGCTCTGGCACTAATTGTCCCTTTGAATATTGTAGCTGGGTGCTATTCTAGCACAATGGGTTTGCACCCGGCACAAAGCTTTGAATATCTAGCCCCTGCAGTCATGCTACTGGCTTCAGTTGAAGAAGTGAGCCAGTGATCCCCTGTTCTCCCTGTTTCTGTTTGTCTGTGTGTCTGTCTGTCTATCTATTGAAATGTTTCTTAAGCGGACTGGGATGCCCACCCCTGATACTACTTCATTCTCCTCACCTCCAGGTTGCCCACTCCCACTTTCCAATGTTTATGTATTTTAATATATATTATAAAATGGGTTGAGAGTTTCCTGCCTTCTGATTGGCTGAGAGGTACCTTTGACTTTGTCCCTATCATTGCATATTGTGCCAACTGGTACCTCATCAGCCTCACTGTGCCAATGTCTGCATTTTAAAAGTATGTGGACTGGTCTGGCCGAGCTGCAGAACAGTCATCCCCTTCTCCCTAACATGCACAAGCAACTACACAACATTACCACCCACTGACACACATAAACTGTTACCCTTGGCAAATGCACAGCATTTACAATCCTCACCTTTCAGCAAAAACATTTAAAAAAAATCAGAACTATGCTGCTGAGGTTGAGAAAGACCACCATGATCAAATGAGCAATGTGCATGCCGCCGGAATGCGGCTTTCAATCACAACCTGAGACCCACTCCTCTATTAGGTTTTTTAAACATGAAGTAGGCAAATTTAGGAGCATAAACACATGTTAAGGTTTCAGTTGTGAGAGACTGACCTAGCAGCCACTTCAGTGACGTTATTAGGAAAATATTGTGAGAAAAGTACAAGTATGGTGGCCAGAAAGGGACATGCTCACTCCCAGCAAAAGTGCTCACATCATGGAAACAAAGACTAAAAAGAAAATCTTGACAAGAAATGCACTCTCCAAGCTGTTCTGACTGTCTGGAGATGGTAGGGTGACATAAAACAAATCTATTCTTGAGGATGTTTTGGGGGGGCACATACAGATATTTACACCCTTTAGTGCCCTCTACTGCCTTTTAATTAAACAACATGGACTGCTTTTCTAGCAAAAAGTTAGTTACAGTTTTAACAGTTTTTATTTGGATTGCTAAATTTTAAAATGTTTTGTAATTAATTTATTTTTACTGGGGGATCCATTTTATAAGTGGAATAAGACACTCTCCAGTAATATGACACTTCCCATGTGCTAGAGACTATGCAAAAAATGGCTGTGTCAGTACTGAAACTGTAAATACTGCCTGTTCATGTATGTCTTCTACTGTATTTGTCTACTCTCCACCCCCGTAACCTGACATGGAGCCTTTGCAAAAGAATCTGTGACTCAAAGGATTGTAATTCCGATTGTACTCAATAAATAAAAAAAAATAAATAAAGGCACTTGCCTCAAGTGTCTCATGCCTTATTATGCACCTGGGCATACTCTTAGGTATTAAACCAACCACATTGTGTCATATCCCTTACATATAAGCAGACTGGGATGCCCACCCCCAGTACTGCTTCTCTTGACCCCTCCCTTCCAGGTTGCCAGCCCTCATTCCTATTATGTACATGGCAGCACTATTGTGCCCACCCCCCCTTACCACCGTACAGCAGCTTGACACTGGGGTGCCCAATCTCTAATGTCAAGTTCCCTGAAATAAAGAAAACCATCCCTTTTTTGTGGTTTTGTTTTTAACCTGTATAAAAGAAAATGGTCCCTCACCAATCTGACCCCCACACACCCCTCACCCCACCCTGACCTCCCACTCATCACCCACCCCGCACCACCCACATACCCTCACTCACCTGAACATGTCCCACAATGTAGATCCATTCTTTGATTGAAGATGCATCTTGCTGCTGGAACCAGGGGTGCCTACAGTGCGGGTGCTCAGCTGCCTCAGTACCCACAAAGTTAAATTGGGCATGCACAAAAAACCTCTGTATAGTCACCTTAAAAACATGTTTACATACACTCACAGGCACAGACAGGTCCCTCACTCCATATCCACCTCTCACTGCTAGCTAGACAAAGCGGGCCAACCCTGATTATGAAGCTCCCAAGATTTGCTACAATCAAACGCTCCTCTGTGCCCTGTCTCCACCTCTCATGCTCTGGCCCCACCCAGACCCAGTGGGCTGACCCACCCTTATTGAAGCTCTGCTTGGCGCTTCACAGCACTTGCCATCATGCTCTCAGTGATTGCACTGCCATCAGTGTTCTCCGACTCAGCCTGTCAGTCATCAGGCATCGGTCCTTCCCGCACATGAAATACTGAAGCAGCAGAGATACCTTTCAGAACTGCATAAAAAAAGCATACGGGTATTTTTGTCAGCATTTTTGATGCTCTGTGCAGTGACTGGTGCAGACATTGTAGGAACTCAGGCTGGCCGCTGGAGTATTTTTGTGAAGGGGGGTGCCACCAGAGCTGGTTAACTGGGTCAGGAAGTCCAAACTTTTAAAAGCAGGAGCAGGCTGCTACTTCAACAAAATGCCCAGCTTTTGCTGATTTCTGTTTTTTAACTTCAGTGATAGGTGCAGGAGCTAGGCAGAAAAACAAACTTGCTGGAAGAAAGAAAGATAAGTTGGTGATTGGAAGGCCACATAAGAACACAAGCAGCGTAGAGATGACAAAAGTTAATATCTGCTGTTACTGGTATTTTTGGAACACAGCTAGGCAAGCTTACAGGTATTTTTGTAAGCTGTGTGTGTGGTGGAGGGGGATAAATATGTGAGGCAGGGCAAAAACAAAGCACGAAGAGGCTGCTGTTTAAAAAAACTGCTGATTTGTGGCTCTTTGTTTTTCGCGGGGCTAGAAAGAAAAACATATATGTGATTTGGGTGATTTAAACAAAAAGTGCGGAACTGACTGCAAAAGTTATGATTTGCTCTTTAATGGTGGTGCAAGCAGGTAGCAGTGAAGGTATTCAGAATCTTGAGAGTAGATCTCTTTGGGGTGTGCTGATACCAAAGGCCTCTTTGCCCTAGACAAGGCTTTCCTGACCATCACAGAAACTTAGAAAGATAGACAATGACAGCAGAAGAAGATCAGAGGTCCAACCAGTCTGCCCAAGTTCCCTATAATCCTTGGAATCTACTGTTCCTCCAGGGTGCAAACCCTCCCCGTCCTCTCTCTATTCTCCTCGTTGGTCCTGTAACCCCCATTAACCACTATTCCCTTCATTATGTCCCAGCCCTGCTTGAATCTCCTTACTGTTTTTGCACCCACCACTTCAGCAGACTGTTCCAAGATTCCGCCACCCTTTCCATAAAGTAATACTTCCTCACATCTCTCCTGAACCTACCTCCTGTTAATTTCCATTTGTGTCAATGTGACCACGAATTGGTATTCAGGCTAAATAGTTCCCCACAGTTCACTTTGTTAATTCTTGAAGAATCATACCTCTCAACCTTTTATCAAAGGTGAGGGACACATTCTCAGACATTGAGATCAAGCTCAGAATACTGTGAAAACCATTTTGTTGAGTAATAAAAAGTTTAATTTTGATTCAGCATAATAGAATATTCTGAATTTCTGCTTTAATGTCTAAATAGAACATTTTCTGTGTGGGCAGCACCTTTTCCATGATGAAGGATAAGAATTTTGAGGGGTAAAATGAGGGATGTCCCATTAATCAGGGGCAGTTGAGAGATATGCTGACCATCAGTTTACTGCTATGTTTACAGTTTGCTTTTCCTGCTATGTTTTTGACTTGTACAACTTGGGAGAAGACGTTGAGCCAGCAGTTTTACTAAAATAAACCTTTTACAAATAAATCCAAATCATTCCAAGGTCATCTTGAGATACAATATCAATACCTAACAATGAAAGGCTGCTGCCTCAACTTGAAGTGATTGTGACATGCAGTCTTGGTGGTCCTCTTGTCCACCTCAACTAAAAGATAAATAAATAAAACCTACAGAAACTCAACAGGATTAGGGGATTATTAAAAAAAGGGAAAACTCTATTCAGTGCAAAAATGCATCAAAAAACCCTCAAAATACAGTATAAAGCATGGCAAATCCTAAAGCTTCTGGGGATCTAAGCAACCCCAAACCCCTGGCCTTTCTTTAACTGCTCTGAACACCCACAACATTTTTTTAAACTCGGTACCATAGCCTGGAACTGGCGATTGCAATATGAGAAAATGACGCAAGTCCAGTTTAATGTATTTCAATGAAGTTGAACTTTGATTTATAACTTTGTCGTTTTTATGTATTTTGACTCCAGATTTCCAACATGGCCTTTTTGGGATCACTTGTTACCAATGATGGTGCAGGTTGCCCAGTTTTAATTATTATTATTTCTGGATCATCTTACTTGGCACTAGTGCAAAAACATTCATCATTGTAAGACTCTTTGGGATCACACCTCATTACCAACGGTGGTGGAATTATGCAAGTATGGCCCAAAAGGTGATTGCACAGTCACATTGCAAAATCACCTTTCAGGTGGAATTTGAACATTTTCATCACCCTTGTGGGTCATAAAAAGGTTATGTTGAAAATTTTGGGTCAAAATATATAACAAGCATTTGTCAATGCCGAATGTTGTCTTGCTGGTGTTGGCATTGCTACTGCAGGAGTTAGAGAGATGCATAATAGGAATGGCAGTGAAGTATGAAACCAACGTCAACCCCACCCCAACCTGCAGAGACTGACAGGCATTGAGGTGTGCCTTTGGGTCATCAGCAATAACGCTCATGCCATTTCACCTCACCCTACCCCTCACCCTACCTTACAGACTTTGACAAGTGTAGTGTTGTGCCTTGGGGTCATCGGGCCTTATGCTCACCCCATCCCATAAGGAAGTACGTTGAGATGGGCACAGTATCGGAAAATGAGGTGAACTTTGGGGCTGAAGAGTCCAAGGCACACCTTGATACTTGTCAGTGGTTGCAGGGTGGGAGTGGAATCGCGTGAACTTTACACTCGACAATCCAAAGGCACACCCCTGACACCTGTCAGTCTGTACAGGGTGGGACATTATAGTTAGAAACTCTAATGCCCCAGGCATTTGTTGGTATTTGCACTCTAAATTTTCAAAATGGCCTTTTTGTGACCCCACCTCATGAAAGCATATGGGACCTCTGCTCATGAACAGTGGCACTGTGATTTTGTTAATCTGTCCCGAATGTTGATTCCCCACAGCAACCATGCCATTCTGTGCAAGATGTGCAAAAAACACAGTTCAGGCAGGATGCAAAAAATGACAGCTGTACCATTCATAAGGAGGTGGGAAGAGATGGCAATGTTGAAAATCTGGAGTGAACTTATTAAAAATTCTCAAAGTTATGAGCATTTATGGAAACTGCACAATACATGCTCATAACACAGTCATTTTGTGGAATTCTTCCACCAAATTTTCAACATAGGAATTTTGGCCAGCCCATTGGCTCAGCAGTTGGATTTCCGCTTGTGACACCAGAGACCCAGCTTCAGAAGCGGATCCGGGGTGGCAGAGGGCAGGCTGGGGGGAGAAGGATTGAGCATCCCACGACTGCTCTCCTTCTCCAGGGGAGAGAGGGTGGTGGAGTGTTCAGTGCTGTGGGGTCATCCAGTGGAGGCTGAACAGCACTGTAAACGCTGATGCCTAGCATGCTCAGGGGCAGGATGGACGCTGGTCATCATTGCATGTCCCTGGCCCCGTCTATAGGGGAAAAAACATGCTGCCTGCTGCCAGGATGATGCCTTCCCCTCTGCTCTAATGAGCTCCCAGGCCAACTCCCAGACCTATCCCATTGTCTGCGTCACTTGGGCTGGTGCCACAATGCTGCCCTGGGGGGTAATCCAGGGGGTACCCGGGAGTTGTGGCTAATGTGGAAGTGGGAGTGGAGGGGGCCATGACCTGGGTGGAAGCTTCAGTGGCTAAGTGGCAAAGGAAAAAAAAACCAGGTATTTTGGGACCTCTGCTCATGAACAGTGTCACTATGATTTTCTTAATCTATCCCGAATGTTGATTTCCCACAGCAACAGCGCCATTTTGTGCCACATGTGCAAAACCACATTTCAGGCAGGATGTGAAAAATGACAGCTGTACTTTTCATAAGGAGGTGTGCAAAAATGGCACTGTTGAAAATCTGGAGTGAAAATATTAAAAATTCTCGAAGTTATGAGTGTGCGTGGAAACTGCGCAATGCACACTTGTAACATAGTCATTTTGTGGAAGTTTGTCACCAAATTTTCAACATAGGCATTTTTGGATCTCTGCTCATGAACAGTGTCACTGTGATTTTCTTAATCTGTCCCAAACATTGATTTCCAACAGTGACTGCGCCATTGTGCGCCGGATGTGTGAAAACACATTTCGGGTAGGATCTGGAAAATGACAGCTGTACTGTTCATAAGGAGGTGTGAAAAAAATGACAATGTTGAAAATCTGGAGTAAATATATTAAAAATTCTCGAACTTACGAGCATGCGTCGAAACTGCACAATGCTTGCTTGTAACACAGTCATTTTTTGGAATTTTTTTCTCCAAATTTGCAACATAGGCTTTTTGGGAGCCCACCTCATGAACAGTGATGCTGTCATTTCATTAATCAGTCCCAAAAGGTGATTCCACGCAGTGACCACAAAATTACCTTTCGGGACCAAATAACGAAATAACAGTGACTGAATTCATGAGGTGATGTCCCAAGAACCCCATGTTGAAAATTTGGTGCCAAAAGTCACAACAATGGCCAAGATATCTACTTAAGTTGAACCCCCCCTTTCAACGCCATTATACAGCTTACCGGTATTGCTTCAGTTCGCAGTCAGCTTTGAAGACTGCAGACGTATTCCTGCTCCACAAAAGAGCATTGCACCGGGCTCCAGAGGTACGTATAGGGTGAGGGGGGATGCGGGGATGTTGGGTGCACAGAGGGTGGGTACAGGTTGGGGGAAGGGGCACCATTCACAATGAGGGACCATTTTCTCTTTTACAGTTTAAAACAAACAAAAATACTTTATGGGAAGGGTTTTTTTTTTCCCCACAGGTTTGTCTTGGTACACTGGGGTGGGCTCCCAGTGTGCCACCTGTGTTTCTTTGGAAGGGGGGACTGGGCCTCCATAAGCACAGAAAACATGTCTTTGTTTGGGCGGGGAGCATGATGCAGAGTGGGACTGGGCACCCCCCCTTGACAGTCAAATTAAAAGAGGGGGACATTATGTCGACGGGGATTGGGCTCCCCCATTGGCAAATGAACTGAGGAAGGGGCATGCCAACAGGGGGATTGGGTATCCCCAATGTCGGCTTTCAGGCAGCACTGTGAGAGGCAGATGGCGACAGCTGAGATGCCACCATGTCCATTTAAATGTTACACCAGGCAAGGCTCACCCTGCAATGTCATGTTGATCCCTCATTTCAGTGGCAATTGTTTCAAGTTGGTGGCACGCTTTTCAACTGCTGTCATAGACAGCATGCAATTTCATTCGTGCCACAGAGCCCAGCCTGAAAAAACAGTGGTGCCATTGGCCACAACACCACCACACTTCTAAACCTGCTATTCCAAGCTACCACAATATGTTGCTTGCGCATGCACACGACAACATAAAAATGACAAAGCTGTGAGTATATGTTGAAATTTTGCTATGCTAGCTCATGACTTTGGTAATTTTTAATATTTTGACCCCAAATTTTCAACATGGACATTTTACTTAGAAACATAGAAACTTAGACTTTGACGGCAGATAAGGACCGCTAGGCCCATCTAGTCTGCCCATTTCCCTACCTACAGGATAGGCCACAGATCCTAGTTAACCAACAGCCTTTATCTTCCTGCCCCCCACAAGAATTGCCTTATGTCTGTCCCATGCATTCTTGAATTCTCCCACAGTTTTAGACCCCACAACTTCCTCAGGAAGGCTGTTCCATGCATCCACTACCTCTATGTGAAATAATACTTCCTCAAATTGCCCTAGAACGCCTCCTTCTATCTTTAAATTGTGTCCCCTTGTTCTTGCAAGTCTCTTTTCTGAAAGATGCTACCCTCTTGGACTTTGTTGATTCCTTGAGGTACTTGAAAGTTTCTATCATGTCCCCCTCTCCTTCTTTCCTCAAGGGTATACATATTAAGCTCCTTTAGTCTCTCCTCATACGGCTTCTCTTGCAGACCCTGCACCATTTTAGTTGCCTCCTCTGGACTGCCTCTATCCTGTCTATGTCCTTGCGGAGATGGGGTCTCCAGAACTGGACACAGTATTCCAGATGGGGTCTCACCAACTGTCTGTACAGAGGATAACAACTTCCTGTTTTCTGCTGCTGATGCCTCTCCTATACATCCCAGTATACCCCCGGCCCTCCCTACTGCCTTCTCACATTGCTTGATAACCTTAGGGTCATCTGATATGATTACCCCAGGTCCCTTTCCTGTTTTGTTGTTGTTACTAGCTCCCACCCACTGTGTATTCTTCCCTGGGTTCTTGTTTCCCAGGTGCATTATTTTACTTTTGCATTGAATCCTTGCTGCCATCGTCTGACCATTCCTCCAACCTTGCTAAGTCCCTTTTCATCCTTTCCACGCCTCCTGTGTATCAACCCTGTTGCAGATCTTTGTGTCATCTGCAAAAGGCATACTTTTCCTTCCAGTCCCTCTGCATGTCACTGATGAAAACATTAAAAGGACTGGACCAATACTGAACCCTGCGGTACCCACTAGTAACCACCCTTTCTTCAAGTGGACTCCATTTACAATTACCTTCTGTGTCCTGTTGTCCAGCCAATGTTTTACCCAGGCTACCACCCTGGGACCCACTCCCAGGCTAGTTAATTTGACTATCAATCTTTTGTGTGGGACTGTGTCAAATGCCTTGCTAAAGTCTAGGTAGGCCATGTCCACAGCCCCTCCCTGGTCTACTACTTTGGTCACCCAGTCAAAGAAATCTATTAGTTTTATTTATTTTTTTACACCATCACATTGAAAAGACAGCTGTCATTTTTCAAATCCTAGCAAAAATGTGTTTTCTCACCTGTGGCACAGAATGACATCTCTGTGGAGATCTGAACATTTTCACCCTCAGATTCATGAGGTAGGGTAATATGTTCACTAACTTTACTAAGTTCGACAGGAGCAAAAAAGGCATAGCCCTTAATAGCTCCTACTAGGACAAATTGTAATAATTAAGGGTCCCACTTGTAGAAATATAAACATCAAGATTTTTTTTAATTTTCCTCTGTGATACTTGAGATGACTTTAAAAGGCAATCTATTCCAAACCAAAGTTGTTCATAAAGTATAAAAGTATTTTCTTTCTTTAGTTTCAAATCTCTCATTCTTAATCTGTAATGGATGCCCTCCAGTATTCAACTGGTCATTCTTAAATTCAATTTCTAGGTTCAGTATTAATAAAGGATTATTTAGTATATCAAAAAAGAACAAAAGATCACCTCTCTGTCTTCTAACCTCCAGTCTATGCAGCCCTAATCTATCATCATACAAGTATAGGTTCAACATTGAAAGGTATAATGGCAATAATACTTCAGATTTTCTGCTCTTAATATTTATTTTAATCAATACTATTACCCTATTTGCTTTAGCAATAACAGATGTTTTTTGTGCTTTAAAATTTTATTAATTATCAACGAGTATCCCACAGTCTTTTTTGGTGACTTCAGTTTTGATCAGTACACCATTCAAGTAATAAACCTGATTTGGATTGTGTCTACCTATATGTAAAACATTACATTTCTGAATGTTAAGTTGCATCCCCCATTTCTTTACCCATGTGCTTATTGCATCAATATCATTTTGTATGGTCTGAATTTGATCACTATTTTTACAAGGGCCACAAATATTTGTGCCATCAGCATATTTCATAACCGTGCTACTGATGCTATCGTCTAAATCTGCCATAAAAATCTGGAGTATCAAGGGTCCCATCACAGACCCCTGCGGCACTCCACTTGTCACCTAACCCTCAACTTAATGATGGCCCCAAACTGAAACTACTTGTGATTGCTCATAAAACCAGTCATCTATCCACTTAGCAATAATGTGATTTATGTTATACATTTTCAATTTTTGATGTATTGCCCAATGCAGAACTCGATCAAAGGCCTTACTGAGGTCAAACAGAAGTACATTGACAGGGACACCATTATCCCTCATTTTACTAACATGATTGTAAAAGGTGACCAGATTTGTTGCACAGGAACACCCCTTTCTAAAACCATGCTGGTTCTGATCAAACAATGGATCTTTATTAATATATTGATTTATTCCATCTTTTATAAGGGCTTCCAATATTTACGCGGTATTGATGTAAGACTTACTGGTCTGTAGTTCAAGACAAGGATTTTGCTGCCACCTTTATGAGTAAGAAGGCTATGCAGAAAATTTGGTGTACAAATAAGGTAAAATGTCTAGGTTATGAGTGAACGTTGCACCATAACAACATTCACTCATAACTTTACTCATTTTCAATATTTTAACTCCAAGCATTCAACACAGACATTTTTCCACACCACCTCATAAACATGACAGGTATAATTTTTTAAATCCTGGATGAGACGTGTTTTCCCACTTGTTGCGCAAAATGATGTTTTGGGCAATAAACTACGAATGCCACATGTCATGTTTATTAGTGGAATCATAAAATGGCTATGATGAAAATCTGGGGTCAAAACTTAGTGTGTAGTGCCAGTCTTCCCCACAGTGGGTATGTTTTATGACCCTATGTCAGTGAGCCAAGTTCACAGGTGAGCTTAATGACACAGCTATATCAGGTGAAGGTGGTGGGATGGCACTATTATATGACACCCCCCCAGCCAGGGAATGAAAGCTGCAGGGTTATCCACATGGGCCCAGGTGCCATAATGAAGGCAACTCTTCTCTTGCCATAGAACCCTGTTCCTCTGCACCTGTAGGTGACAGAAGGCCCTGTGCATTGGCTGACAAATGGACTCTTTGCCATGTGTGTCTCTATCTGTAGCCATATGGAAGTGAAGTGACCAGAGGGCCCTGTACTTCCACAGTCCACCAGACAGCCCCATGAATATTTTTTATTTATTTATTAACAAGATTTACCAGATAAGCATACTGAGTGGGAAATCCACTTGTTTCCAGATGCGACCTGGAATTGACATCCTTCACTGCATGGAAGACCCTGCACTTCCATAGTTGGATGCAATCTTCCCTTAGCACAGAGCCCAAAGAGCCCTGCACATCTGCATCAGTTCACACAGGCCCTGAAGAAACCTGAGTGAATGAGGATATGATTCCATTATCTCAAAAAGAAAGGAAATTCTTTGTAAAAAAAAAAACCAAAAAAACTTTAATGCATCAGTTAGGGTTTAAATTCATGTCAAAAAAGTAGGGAAATTTAGTGTTAGTGTTTCCAACCCTAACTCCCCACCCATCCCCCAGCACAAAAGACAAAACATTAGGGTTTGGGGCCTTTGGAGTCTTAGTGAGTCAGTGATGGGGTCTTCCATGGGTTTGTCAACCCTAATGCCCACCCCATTCCTTGTGCAAACAACATCAGATGTGAACTCCTTTATTCATTCAGTGCCTTCAGGACCCTGCATGAGAAAGGCTACAATAGACTGTGCTGGTAACTTGTAGCAAAACATACTTCTCTGCCTTTTATGAGTGAATCAATATAAGGTACTAGCTAGGGTTGGGCAAAAAGTTGCTTTTGTAGAATTTCCATGAAAATTCAGAAATTTCCACCATTGGCGAGATCGGAATCTTCCGAATGTGTTTGGTCAATTTTTGTCATGTTTTTGAACTGAACTGTAGAAAAATACAGATGAATTGTGGCATATCAGTTCTGAGGAATTTTTTTTCCCACAGTGTTCACAGTTGGTTGAGTTATTCCAGAATTCATGCAATTATTCTGCAGTTCAGTAATCAGTTCTGTGGACTTTTTTCTCCACAGTTTAATAGACTAATCCACAATTTATACATTTATGCCACCGGTGTAAATCATAATTTCCACAAAAGTTGCTAATTTGATTTCCACACTTTCTTGGAAGTGAAAATCCGACTTTTGTGGAAATTCCACCAGCAGAAGTTTTTTTCGCACACCTTTAGAGTTTACTTAGAGCTGTACCTTCTGGTTCAGACAGGAGGCTATGGGGAATGACTTTCATTTTCCTCTTTTAGGGTAGCATTATCAAGTGGTGTTCATTGCGTTAAACAGCATGCTGCCAAAGGTTTAGAATGAGGAATGTTTTGTTCAAAAGGATGAAAGCTGTGGGGTTTTGAGATGACTTTAGTGACTTTTGTTAAAAGAAGACACTGAGTGCAGAGTGAAGAGAACAAGCGAGTTGCAGGCTTCAGAAGTACAGATGCAATGCAGACTCAATCAGGCTTGCATCTACATTTCTGAAGCTGCCAATTCACTTGCTCTCCTTGCTCTACACTCAGCAGCTTCTTTTACAAAAAAGTTACTAAAGTCACCTAAAAAACCCACAGCTTTCCTCCTTTTGACCAAAATGTTCCTCCTCCTCATTCTTTACCTTTGGCAGTATATTGTTCAGTGCAATGAACACCGCTTGGTCACGCTACACTGAAAGAAGAAAGTGAAAGTCATTACACATGAAACAGTGTAAAAAGAGCAGAATCAACTAGATAAAGTTTTTTAATCAGTTGTTACTTAACAAAATAATGGCAGGATCAGCCAAATAACTGTTTACAGTGTGGGACAGATATATATAGTTACTTCCTTATGATTGTGGCAGCCTATGTGTGCCAGGTGTGTGTGTGTGTGTGTGTCGGTGTAGCATGATCTCAGTGCTAATGGGAGGGTTCTGAGGGATGGAAAGTAGTGGAGGCATGTGGTCGCAGCGGGAGACATGCGGTTATTGTGGGATAATTCACAATCATGTAGTGTGTTTTATGCAATCAGGGAACACAGTTTTCACTGATTTTTCCTACACATTTTATAAAAGAATGTATACCCATCAAGGAGGTTATTAGGGCTGTAAGACCACAAGCTCAAGGGTAAATGGATTTATTGCCCTATTGACCCCTCGAGACGGGAATACTTCTGAGTGTGCCACCCTTCCCCCATTGTTTGTTCAATATAATACATTAGGATGGTTACTTTAACAGATATCTCATCTGCAATCGCATTATGGCACCTAAAGACCACTTGCTGCAAGGAAGGAATGATGTGTAGTGAATGCAGGCATGAGTTTAGTGGATTTCTGGGTTTGTGAGGCTTTTGTGTGTATTTTTTCCCAGGTTGTTTTGCACCTTGTTAATTGGTTTGGCTAGCTTTCTAATTATATGTTAATTGTGTTATAATTACCGGTTTCCCTTTTTCCCATAGGGAAACCATGGCATAATTTGCCATAATGAAGGAGTGTTCATTCGCAAACATGCACACAATTCTCTCGTGCATGTGTCCTCACCAGACTCTGGCTTCACCACCGTACTCGCTTGGGAACTGCTAATGGATCTGCAAACCACCACCTGGACTAGGCGGTAAGTACGAAAAATAAAACAAGCAAAATCTGCCTCAGTCAGTGCTTGCACAACACAAAAGAAAAAAATTAGAAAATCAAACTGCTGACTGCGGCCACGCACTTTACCTTCACCGTACCTGGCTGCATAGCTATATTTTATTTTATACAATTGCTGAGGCAAAAAGGAAAACCCAGCAATTAATATAGAATGAAATATGGGTCTGATAAATTGAATATGACACCTCAGGTTAGATGTTTCACTAAACCTCCCTTGATTGCCTCGGGTTTATGTAGCATCAGACCCCTCGGGTGTGTGTAAATTCTCGTTACAGACCCAGACCCATACTTCATCCTATATATTAGTATTGTCTTATATGGTTTAATTTAGTGAAGTATACACTTTTATTAGTGTAGGTATCTATTTTTAATTGTTTGATAAGTTTAGGTATATACTGTACTTTTAACTAGTGTAGGTACAGTATACACTTTCAATTATTTGATTAGCGTTGATATACAGTTTAAATTGATAATTTAGTTATGGGCATGCAAGGAAATAAACAATGGCTTTTTATATGGGGAAAATTCCCCATCTATGTTTTATATATATATATATATATAACATATACATACACACATACCTATATATTCATTGCAAAACAATGTGTTAATGCATCAGTCAGGGTTGAAACAACAAAAGTAGGGAAATGAGGCAATAGGGTTGACACGCTAACACTCCCTCACCCTACCACCCCACCCCCACCCACCACAGACCAACAGGTGATGGGGTGTGCCTTGGGGTCGTCGGCCCTAGCTCTCACCCTATTCCATGTGTAACAAAGCTTACATGATACAGTACAGGAGAATGGGGTGAGAGTTAGGCCAGATGTTCCCAAGGCAGACCCCATCACCTGTTGGTCTGTGGTGGGTGGGGTTGTAGGGTTGGGGGGTGTTAGGGTGTCAATCCTAATGCCTCATTTCCCTTCTTTTGTTGTTTCAACCCTAAATGATCCATTAATGAAGTTTTTATGCAATGAATTTCCTTATTTTTTCAGAAAGTGCAATGTAACTGGTAAGTGGTATGTGTTGGTGGGAGCATGGGCCCACCAGGCCCCATGCTGTCTTCAAGGTGCCCCGTTTTGTATTATGCAGCTGTGGAAACACAGGGGTCTTAGTCCCCTGCACCTGCACACATTAAGTTATGAGCAGAAGTAGCGAAATTGCAACAGATAGTCATAACTGTGCATCTTAAATGATTTTCACCCCAACTGTTCAACATAAACTTCTTATAACCTTATTACATGTACCCAGTACAGAAAAGTATCAAATCCCTGTTGAAATGTAATTCTGTGCAAATCTAAGGCTGTTTTGTGTCCCAGGGGTGGAAAAACACTTTTGGCAGGATTTAAAAAATGACTGCTGTACTATTTGTGAGGTGGTGTGAAATAATGGAAATGTTAAAAATCTGGAATGAAAACATAAAAAACTGTGAAAGGTATGAGCAAGTGTAGAAACTGTGCAATGCACGCTCATAATGTGGTCATTTGTTAAAATGTTTTCACCAAATTTTCAACATGGGCTTCTTGGAACCTCCCCACATGAACAGTGGCACTGTGATTTTTTTAATCCATCCCAAAAGTTGAGTTTGCACAGCGACCGTGCCATTCTGCGCCACAGTTTTGAAAACATGTTTCAGGCAGGATGTGAAAAATGACAGCTGTACTGTTCATAAGGAGGTGTGAAAAAATGCCAATATTGAAAATCTGGAGTGAAAATATAAAAAAATTGGTGAAGTTACGAGCATGCATAGAAACTGAGCAATGCACATTTGTAACACAGTCATTTTTGTGAATTTTTGCACCAGATTTGCCACATTGGCTTTTGGGACCCCACCTCATGAACAGTAGCACTGTCATTTTGTTGATCAGTCCCAAAAGGTGATTACATCCAGCAAGCGTGAAATCACCTTTCAGAACTGAAGAACAAATTGACAGTGCCAGTGTTCATGAGATGGAGTCCCAAGAACCTCATGTTGAAAATTTGGGGCCAAAATTCCTGAAAATGGCTGACATATCAGCTTAAGTTGAACCCCCCCCACCCATTGACTGCCATTATATGGCACTTACCTTTGATTCTTCAGTTTACAGTTCGGCTTTGAAGAGTGCAGATGTGTCCTAGTCCAAAGAACATTGCTGCTCCCAACCTCCAGAGGTAAGTATGGGGTAATGGGTGGGAGAGGTGGGTGCTCAGTGGGAGGGTGGGTATGGGGGATTGGGGAATGGGGAGACAATGAGGGACCATTTTCTTTTTTGCTGGTTAAAAAATAAATAAAAGACTTCAGGGGACAGTTTTCTTTATTTACAGGTATTTTACAATATTACATATTTGGGCCCACTGAGGTGAGCTCCCAGTGTACCATATTACTGGGGGGAAGGGGGGATACATGCTGACATGGGGATTGGGCACCCTGTGTTGGCAATTCAACACTGACAGCTTGGGGAAGGCATCATCCGACAGTGGGAGTGGGCATCCCAGTGTTGGGACCATCCAATTTTAATAAAATAATACATATATATTTTGCACATTGGGTGGGCTCCCAGTGTGCCATATTAGTGGGGGGGAAGACACATGCGGACACAGGGATTGGGCACCCCGATGTTGGCATTTAAAGAATAACTGCTGGACCAGTTTTTCCCATTGGGAAATCCACCATTGTGGATACCTGTTCATGAGGCCACCCGCTTCATGAGCTGGGATGAGGACCAGATGGCCCTATCAGACCATCTGGTCTTCATCTTATGAACAGGAATTTTGACACCTCACAAATGGGGATTTTGACAGTTGGTGAAAGAGGATTCAAAAAACCAAACCCCTTTCACGAGCTGTCAAAATTCTCTTTCACCAAGCGATTCCCTTTCATGAGCTCACAAAATCCCTGTTCACGAGCCGATCCTTGTTCATGAGATAGAGCATTCTAGTCCAGAAATCACGATCAAGGATTTTGACAGCTCGCAAACAAGGATCAACTGGCCAACAAGGAGTTTGTCGCCTTGCGAACAAGGATCATTAGCAAGTGATGACCAAGGATTTAAAAATGTAAAACAGCCATTTTTACACAAAAGTAAACTAACCCAAAGCCATGGGTTTGTTGAGGGCATATCTCTGAACAAAATCCATACTTCAGTCACCCCTAAACACATATGTGGGACAAGTTATATGCTTTTACTTGTGTGGAAAAAACAAAACAAGATGGCTGCTCGCGAAACAGGAATTTTTCCTTGTGAAAGGAGATTTTTTAAATCCTCATTCGTGAGGTGACAAACTCTATGATCATGAGTCAAATCCTCTTTCGCAAAAAATACATGTAGATCTAAGACTGCCTCCTTAAATAAAGCCTGTAGGTTTGCGTTAGGGGCAGATCGCCTACTGCATACATGTGAACTGTACATACAGATTGAATGGCTCACAATTATGGACCGCATTAAGCTCCATGCCTGCATCTTGGAACAGAAGGCTCTACTAGGACTTACACTTCCCTCTATACAAGCCTTACTCCATCCTGCTCCAGCTGAACATGCCACAAGACGTGTTACCAAACATGCATTAGCTGTTCTATTCAGAAGGACTGCCTTGGGGAGACAAGTCTTTGCCACCAGGGCCCCTGCTTGGATAAGCGAGCTACCAACTGCCACCACAAGCGTTACCCAACTTGAGCCTTTCAAGTCTATACACCCTCCTGTATGTTGCTATTGCCACTCTTAACCCATGAGCCAGCCCACATCTGTTCCGTAATGCCATGCTCCTAAAGACTATCTCCCCTCCCCTCCTGTATGCTGCCATAGCCACTCTTAGCCTAGCAGGTACTAGAACCCTAGGCTTGCCAAGGTTCTTCTTTCACTCTACAATTTGACATAAAACTCCCTGCTCACCACCTGCCCATGTCTGCCCACCTGCCTGTTCACCTTTCTCCTTTCACACTCTCCCTGACAAACCTTCACCCGCTGACTTCCTTACACCACCCACCTTTGAACCTACTGTCATCCCCCTCCACTGATTCCTCTTCTCCTATCTAATCCTGATTGGTTCCCTCTGCCCTTTTTGACTACTGTGCCTAGGCTGACTCTTCTAGCTATAGCCTAGTAACCTTTAGGTATCAGTTTTGATGAACAGCTCCATCTCCTGTTTCCTCCCAATACAAGATCCTGCCTAGCTTCCACCTCTGATTTTTTTCTCAAACTAGCACCTAACTCTGACTTAAGCACTTAATTGTATGGCATGGCATGACATGTGAACCCAACCCTATTGACTATGTACCCTTGCTTTGGTTACGTGTTGTTATTTGCCTATGTTATCCTACATTGTTATGTTATTGCCAATGTTTACCGATTTCTCCTGTTCACATTTTTCTTACTATTAGATGTTCTTGACAATGCCTAGTAAGCTGCTACTGACTCCAAACTTATGTACCCTCCCCTACCCCTGTGATGATGATCCTTTGTAAATGAGCTTTTAGCTCAAAGGTTGTCATTCTGATTACTAAATAAATAAATAAAAAGACTGAACTGAGCATGCTCAGAACATGAAAATTTGAAACTAAATAACTTTGGAATGGTTTAATATGTTTTCACCAAACCAATGCTGGATTGTTTTATGGAGCAACCGCTTTCCACCCTGAAACTTACAGAACACAATTACAAACTGAGTGGCCGCAGTGTGATGGACAAAATCAGTAAAAATTGGCACAAAAAGGAAATAATTTGTGTTTTGGCACTTTGCTGCATGAAAACTGCAAATTCGATCAAAACGCAGCATGCCAAATCAAGTGGTTTACCATATGAGACCATGCATTCTGAATTTCGTGCAAATCCGTCAAACGGTTGCAAAATTATTAACGTGCAAAATTTGTGGTTTAACATTAAAGTGCCTACTCAATCCCAATCTATGTTTATACACACACACATATATATATATATATATATATATATATATATATATATAATATATATATATATATATATATATGTGTGTGTGTGTGTGTTTGTACATAGATATGTGTGTGTTAATGCATCAGTTAGGGTTAGTTTTCATATTAAGGTGACAAAAGTAAGGAAATGTGGTGTTAGGGTTCCCAGCCCTAACATCCCACCTTACCTGCCCCCATCCAACCCTACCACCCCACCCTTCACACACCAATAGGTGTCAGGATGTGCCCTGGGGCTGTTGGTCCCAACGCTCACCTCATTCTTCTGTACTGTACCATCTTGCCTCCTTACACATGGAATGGGGTAAGTGTTAGGGCCAATGACCCCAAGGCACATCCTGGTGTGTGTGATGGGTGGGGGGGTGTTAGGGTTGGGAACCCTAACACCACATGTCCATACTTTTGTCACCTTAATATGAACCCTAACTAATGCAATAATGAAGTTTTTTTGCAATGAATACATACATATATATATATGCTGTATATATTCATTGCAAAAAACTCCATTAATGCATTAGTTGGGGTTCCTATTACAGTGCCAAAAGTATGGAAATTCATTGGACTTCAATCCCTACATAGATGGGAACAGGTATGTAGGTGTGAAGAGACCTATGCTTCCACATGTCAAACAATAGTGACCAAATTGTCAGCATAGACATCTTATTACCCAATCTCGTACCACGGTACAGAGAAATTGTGAAATGCAAGGCAAAATGTAATTATGCGCAACTGCAATGCCATTTTGCACCACAGTTGTGAAAACACATTTCAGGCAGGATGAGAAAATGAAAGCTATACTGTTAATGAGGTGATGTGAAAAAATAGCTACACTGAAAATTTGGCCTAAAAATATTGAAAAGTACCAAAATTATGCACTTGCGTTGAATACATTCAATGGACACAAGTAACTCAGGCATTTTTAGGAATTGTTTCACCAAATTTTCAACATGGCCTTTTGGGGACCCCACTTCATGAGCACTGGCACTGTCATTTCATTAATCAGTCCCAAAATGTGATTCTGTGCATCCTACATGCCATTCCGTGCCACAGGAGTGAAAACACATTTTGGGTAGGAAGTGAAAAATGACAGCTATACAGATCATGAGGCATTGTGAAAAAATGGCAGTGTTGAAAATTTGGAATGAAAATATTAAAAATTATGTGCACCAACTTTTTAATATGGGGCTTTTTAGACTCCTGCCCCTATGAATACTAATACGATTTTCATTTCATTACTCAGTGCTGAAAAGTGATTTCACACAGCAACTGTGAAATCACCTTACAGGTCCGATTAACAAAATGACAGTGACAATGTTCATGAGGTGGGGTCTCAAGAAGCCCATGTTGAAAAGCTGGTGAAAAAATTTTAAAGGACCGAGATACTGTACCAACATAGGTTCAAAACGTCATTGACAGCCATTATACAGCACTTACCTTGATGCTTCAGTTCGCGGTTTGGCTTTGAAGAGTGTAGATGTGTCCTGGTTCACAGAACATGACAGAAGAGGATCTCTAGTGTTAAGTATAGGGCAAGAGAGGGTTTAGGGTGGTGGGATGCTCAGTGGGAGGGGGGTCGAAGAGACAACTGAGGACCATTTTCTTTTTTATAGGATGAAAAAAAAAAGACACCGGAAGACCGTTTTCTTTTTTTCAGGTACAGAAATAAACATTTTGGGACACTTGGGTTGGACTCCCCAATGTTCGACAGTACTGGTGGTATATATATCTATGGTCGCACCATTATAGTTAAGGTTGAGTAGGCAGTTTAATGTTAAACCCCAAATTTTGCACTTTAATAACTTTGCAACTATTCCAATGGATTTGCATGAAATTTGGAATACAGAGTCTTGGCTGGTAAATCTCTTGATTTGCCAAGTTGTGTTTTGATCGGATTTGCAGGTTTTGTGCAGTGAATCATCAAAACACAAGTTTTTCACCTTTTTTAGCAAATGTCAGGGTTATTTTTCTATACTGCCCTGCGCAGACACCATTTGGAATGTTGGTCAGAAATTGTCAGGGTACAGATAGGTTATCCTAAGGAATAATCCAGCATTAGTTTGGTGAAAAAATATTAATCCATTCCAAAGTTACTACATTTTGAAATTTTGGGTTCTGAGCATGTTCAGTTCAGTCTTTGAGATAAATGCACAGTTTTGATCAAGGATTCCAGGTCGTGAGCAGGTCATGAACAGGGATTGCAAAAAGGAATTGGTAAATCTCAGAAAATTCCTTTTTGTGAGAAATTCTTTGCTTGTCGGCCGCCATTTTGTTTTCTCTCTTAGCCAAGGGAGAAAACAAAACCTTATAACTTGACCCATGGAAGTCTTTTATAAAAAAAACAAGGCATGGGTTTTGGTGAGGGGGACGTCCTCTATCCACCCAAGTCTTTGATATTTTATAGCATTTTTTCAACAAAAATTTTATTAAGTTTAAAATTCCTTTTCACAATCCAATCCCTTTTCACTAGATTGGCTGGTGAAAAGGGATTCTGAAAAGGGATTTTTAAAGATGTTCCCTGGTGTTGCTACCATGCAGCTCCCATCCACACCTGTAACTCTGAAACTGCTCCCACTCTAAATGTCTCAGGGTCGTTTGTTCTAGTCAGGTCTCCTGTCAGAATAAGTTTAAAATACAGAGCCATTTCTATTATATTTTTCATATTTGTATTTAGTAAATGTAAATATCAGGGCATTTGCAGTGTTATTATTCAAGTAGTTGTTTATATATAGGGGATACATGATGGGTATGAGTGTGATATGACAAATATTGTCACTCCTGCAGAGTGAGATATCCAAGCTCACGATGGGGTGACGAATATTCACCATAACTAATATACCATCATGTATTGAAATATATCTAATAGGAGCCAAGAGTTTCAGAAGTTTTGTTATGCTGTCTTGTGTTCTGTTCCTGTTAATGTGTTTGCTCATTCTGTGTGTGAGCTTTTCTGAATGGACTGGCAGTGTTATAAACTCTAAGAGACACATGAGTGTGTTTTGCAATGCTAAATGAGTTAGTTTTAGATAGGAATAAGAAACATGCTTTTGTGAAGCTGTACTGTTTAGCAGTCTGGCTGCAGTGAAGTTAAAAGCATCACAGTGATTGTAATGAACTGAGAGGCAGAGTGTCAGGACAGCTGATACTGTTTTCAGTGGTAATTAAGTTAGCTGCAGGCAGAGTGTTCTGTGAAATTGTGCTCTTTAGGATTCTGGCTGCAGTGAAGTTGAAATTGTGACAGTAATTGTAATGGGTGAGAATCAGAGTTTGAGGAACAAGTGAGAGTGTGTTTCAGTGGTAGTTGAGTTAGCTGCAGGCGGTTTTAGACTGTTCTGTGAAGCTGTGCTGTTTGGAATTCTGGCTGCATCAAGTTGAGAGCATCACAGTAATGAGCTGGAAGTTGGGGGGATAGGTGTGTTTTGTAATACTCACTGAGTTAGCTGTAGGCAGCAGTGAGACCTCTCAGGTAGTTCTGCATTTGTGTCTATGGTAACAGCACAGGTGTTTCTTTCATGCTGAGGGGAAAGCTGCCTATGGTGATGATATCAGTGACCTTTTGTGACCTGTGTGTGTAAATGTCTCATATCATCACAGTAGAGCAGAGGGTAAAAATATCACACTGCAGTGGATGATACATTGTTTTATCTCACTCATTTACCACTCACCCCTATTGTATATATATAATTATAAACCTGTTGCATTGTTCCATTCCCTTTACAGCATCTATGGTCCCTTTTTCTCTCAGTCTCTTCAGGGATGTCTCCATGTGACTGCATAGAGTGCCTAGTGTTCCTCCCCCCCAAAAAATAAATAATTGTTGTTTTGTTTGCACTGCCTTCAGTTCTGTCACACACTGTTTCTTGGTGAGAGTGCTGTCACTGTCACAGGTAGACTGGTTTCCAATTTTTTTGATGCACTGTTTCCCTTTTGCCTAGTAGTCCCACCCCAACCTGATGCCTGCCCAAAACACACCATTATGTTTCCCTGGTGTCTTGCATCCCCCCAAAGTACACAATTATGTTTCTCTGGTGTCTGGCAATCCCACCCCAACCTGATGCTGGCCCAAAATAAACACTGTTGTTTCTCTTTTGTCTAGTGGTCCTGCCCCACACCCGATGCCTACCCAAAATAATATTTGAATGCTTCCCTGGTGTCTAGCAGTCACAAACCGCTCCCAATGCCCACTATAAATTAGCCTTGAAGTTTCTCTGGTGTCTAGTGACCCCCCCCATACACACACAGCTGAAGCCTGTCAAAAATGCAGGTTGATACTGTACATGGTGTCTAGCAATCTTATCCCGATCCCCACCTGATGCTTGTCTCCAGAAGTGGAAAAGTCCACCCCTTTTCTTATTTTCACAGCCCCCTCCCTCAACGGAGGCAGCCATTCCAATACCACCATCTGGTATGCCCTCTGCAAGAAATCCCTCCACCAACACAGCCCCATCCCCTTTTGCTAACATTGCCTTTCACTCCCCCCCTCCACTGGATCCTCCTTGGTAGATAGTGTGCCACCCCCAGCTGCTCAGTACCAGACCTACTCCAGCAATCAGTGTTTCAACAGCCACTGAACTGACCCAACCAAGACCAGGAGATTTGACTGATGAACAAACTAATTTCCTAGAGAGAGGTCTCTGTCCACAGAAACCAGCACAACTAGACTGTGCTACCCAGAGAAACCAGACAGTGGGATCTCGGGACAGACAGACCAGCGTACAGGGACTTGGAGAATGACAGTTAGTGAGAATCAATGTCCTGCAATTGAGATCCGATATGGTGTCTGTCAGAACAAAGACCACTAGACACAATCATCCTCAGTGCTGTACTGAACCTGGTCGCGGTGTACTGTATGCAGGGGACTGCATCAAATCTCTCAACTGCCTCCTCTGTGCTGTGCTGAGAGGTCTGCTCTTCTTTTTTCAGCACTATTTTGAACCGGCAAGGACTGCATCTGGCCATTTTAAAATGGAGCCTGTGTTCGAAAAGGCAGTGAGCAAGGTGTTATGGTTAGGGTACCAAACTGTGACTGTGGCTGTGAACCAGGAGATCTTGTTTGTGAATCCTACCATAGATAATGTTTCCCTCTATCACCTTCTTTCAACCCCTAACCCCCATCCCCCTGTAGTTTGGGACACTGAGAAGCCCACTCCCAATGTCCCAAAATCTTTTTTTTACTGTCCCTGAAAAATAGAAAACAGTCCCCTGATGTTTTTTTTTTCTGAAAAAAAGAAAAAAATCCTCGACATCTCCCCATCCCCCCTTCACCACCCCAGCCATCCCACTGAGCACCCAACCCCACCCCATGCCCCTATACTTACACTCTGGAGGTCAACGGCTGCAATCTCCTCTGGACTGGGACACATATGCACTCTTCAAAGCTGGACCACAAATTGAGGAATCAAGGTAAGCACTGTATAATGGCTGTCAATGGGGTTTTCAACTTATGTTGATATCTAGAACATTTTTAAGTACTTTTGCACGACATTTTCAACATGGTCTTTTTGGGACCCCACCCCATGAACACTGGCACTCTCATTCCATTACTCGGCCTCTAAAGGTGATTTTGAAGGCACTGCGTGGAATTACCTAAAAGGCATCTGTGAGGCAAAGGCTTTCGACCCTGAAAATTTCAGACCACAACCTAAAGCCATTTCCGAGATCCAGATTGACAAAAAAACACAGATCGTTATGTTTTTTTCAACACTCTATATCTCAGAAACCGCACAATGGATTCCCATGAAATTAGGCACATCAAGAGACCTACCCCTAGACATTAATTGTGCCATGCAAAGCCATTGAACGGTTCCAAACTTATTAACATTCAAACATTTGAGTTTAACATAGAAGTTACAATACACCCGAACTATACTGGAACTACCGTGCCAGTATAACAGGACATGATAGTGACCCTATAGTTAGGGTTGAGTAGGCTGCCTAATGCTAAACCCCAATTTTGCATCTTAATACCTTTGGCATTGTTTAATGAAAGAGCACAAAATTTGGCATGCGCAGTCAGGCTGCCAGAGTCTCAAGACGTGAAAAGTTTTGTGATGGCATCTTTTTCAGTTTTTGAGACATAGAGTGCTATAAAACAGAAAAAAACATGTTTAATTTCCCTATATTTAACATTGGGTATTTTCTGTTCTCACCTAAAGCATAGATGGTGTGGAATTGTTTTCAAGAAATTCTTAGACTTGAAGGGACCCACACCAAAGGTGGGCCCTTGGAAGGTTTCATGAAAAAAAATTGTACACAGATACAAAGAAGGTGATGGCAGGTAAGGACCATATGGCTCACCTTGTCTGCCCCTTTTCTATACCCACCTATATGGTCAATACAGTTACAGAGTTATAACTATTTTTATTTAACCAAGAAATTCAAGCAAAAGATTGTGTGTGCTTATTGTCATGATTTACCTCTTGTGTGGAAAAAATAACGATCATGACAGCCACAATTTTGTTTTCTTTTTAAACTCACAAACATTGAAAATACATAAAACTGATATCTTTTTAAAAACCAAACACCTGAACCTATCTAAATGGAACTGTTTAGCTAGATTCTGCATTTTGTTTTTATAAAAACAATTGCCACAAAAACTTTTCCAGGGCACCAAGCTTAGTGAAAGGAGCTGTTCACCTGCACCATCTGTAGAACAGTTGGACTTTCTTGAGTCCTTCTGCTGGCTGCAATGAGAGCAGTGAGTCAGTGATCCCCTGTTCTCCTCATCTCTGTCTGTCTGTCTGCCTGCCTGCCTGCCTGCCTATCTATCTATCTATCTATCTAATGATTTCTCCAGTGGACTGGGATGCCCACCCCCAATACCGCTTCTTTCTTCCCCCCTCCCATCCAGGTTGCCCGCTCGCCCTTCCCAATCATTACGTATGTTAATTAAGTATATTAAATGAGTAAACTGGGGTCCCCACCCCTGGTACCACTTCCAATCTTGACCACCTCCTCTCCAGGTCATCCCCCCATTCCCCTGAAGTATGTGATGGTAGTGAGGTACCCACCCCAATGACACCAAATCGTAACCTGATGCTGGGGTGCCCAAATTGCCAGTGTCAGAACATCACTAGCACCCAAAACAAAGAATGCCACCCCTCAATGTTTCTTTTAAACCCTGTAGAAAGAAAATGGTCGCTCGTTGATCTGACCTCCAACACACACTCCCCACACACCCCACCCTGACCTCTCACTCAGCACCAACCATCCCACAAACCCACACACACTCTCATTCATCTGAATGTGTCCCAAGGAGTAGATCCACTCTCCAATCAAAGACATGCCTTGCTGCTGAAACTGTTGACTTTGTTATGAAAACATCAGGGAAGTGTGGTTTAATGTATTTCAATGGCATTTTGAACTCTGATTCATATCTTTGTCATTTTTGCATTGTTGGACTCCAAATTTTCAAATTTTTTTTATTTTTTTGTTTATTTATTAGAATTTTAGAGATACACCTTTGAGCCAAGGGCTCTTTTGCAAAGGTTCCATGTTAAAATAATAATTACAGGTTGACAAGGACATAGCAGCATAGCCGTTACACACAGAGACAAAATATAAGTGCAGCCAAATTGGCATTGTCAAGCAGCTAATTAAGCAGAGAAACAATACACCAGGCATCGTACAATGCATGCCTAAGGAAGTTACTGTGGAGATTACTGATAAGAAGAGCAGCAAGTGGAATCATGGGACAAAGGAAGATGAATAGCAGCTAAGCAGCATAGTTGGGTGAGGAGGGTAGGAAAGTGAAGATGAGAAGATAATAGGAGGGAGAGGGATGATGAAAGTGAGGGTAGAATAGAAAGTAGAGAGAGAGAGAGAGAGAGTAGGTAAGAAGGGGGAGGTTGGATGGAGGGGTATGTGGGGGGAAGGGAAAGCTAGGTGACCTTGAGAAAGGGGAAGGAGTAGATGTGAGGTGGGGGGTACAGGGAGGGTGGTGGGATGTCATAATGGTGAGATGGTAAAGGGGAGGGGAAGGTAATAGTAGGGAGGTTGTAGTAACTAATGAGTAGTCTATATTTAGAGGGTGGTCAAAAAGCAACAGGGGGCAGGGGAGGAAACAAGGTAAGAACAATGGAGAAGTCAGGTAAAGGGTGTACATTTAAGTGACAAGATCAGTGGAGATGACAAGGTGGAGGGAGGAAGGTGGGAGGTATGGATGGTGAGGGGGCAGGCATGAGAAGATTACATTTAGCAATCACATGAAGCACTAGCCACAAGGTGCTGGTGAAGTTTGCGCTTAAAGGTGACAAGAGTGGCAGTGTTTATTACGTCCACTGGTAGGGAGTTGAGCTAGTTTGAGACTCTTACTTTAAAGGAGCACTGTCCTTGTGTTGTACTACAGTGGGGTTTGGAAAATGTCAAACTTTCTGACTCTCTGGTTTGGCTGGAGACACAGTGAGGCATGAGTATCTTCTGGACTCCTAGGATCATGAGGCCTAGAGAGGTCTTTTTTGCTAGGATGCAGGTCTAATATTTTATTCTGCCAGCTAGCTGAAGCCAGTGTGGCCTGCTCATAAATGTCACAGGTGTGAGAGAGGCACGCAGAAGAAGTAAGGCACTGGCAAGCCTTGTTGAGGGCTAAGGCAATGCATCCTAGTGTGGTGTCCATAGTTGATTCATATATCACAAGCCCATAATTAATTATTGAGATTACAGAGCTCTGAATAGCAAGTGTGAAGGCTTCAGTCATCAGACAGTGCTTGTGCTTGTATAGCAAAGCTATACATAGTCTTTTTGTGACCCCCACCTCATGACCAGTGGTGATGGAATTATGTAAATCTGGCCTGAAAGACAATTTTGCAGTTACTTTGTGAAATCACCCTTCAGGTGGGAAGTGAAAATTTTCACCACCCTTGTTCATGAGGTGGGGTCATAAAAGACTATGTTGAAAATTTGGAGTCAAAACCACAAAAATGGAAAGTTATGAGGGTACATTGAAATTTCTCTATAGTCACTCATAACTTTGGTAAATATTTTGCCCCCAAATTTTCAACATAGTCATTTTTTCACACCACCTCATGAACATAACAGTTGTCATTTTTCAAATGTGGGCAAAGTGTTTTTTCATGCCTATAGCGTAGCAATGTTTCAGTGTCACAGAATGATGATTTAATGTGGATTTGAAACTTTTCACCTACCAAGTTCATGAGGTGGAGTCAATAAGATTATGCTGAAAACTTGGTGTACAAATACAGTAAAATGCCTTAGCTATGAGTGAACATTGCAGTATTTCAATGTTCTCTCACAACTCTGCTAATTTTGAATATTCTGACTCCAAACTTTCAACATAGCCATTTTTCCACACCATCTCATAAATGTGACAGATGCCATTTTTAAAATCCTGGATGAGATGTGTTTTCACATTTCTGCTGCAAAATGACATTTTGGCCAATATAGTATAAATGCTACATATTTTGTTTATAAGGGGAGTCATAAAATTGCTATCTTTGGGGTCAGATTTGTGGGAAGAGCCACTCTTCACCCCAGAAGAAATGTTCTGTGATCCCATGTTAGTGAGCTAAGTTTGCTGGCAAGCTCAGTGATCTAGCTGGATGGGGCGAGGGTGGGGGGGATGGTACTGTTATGCAACACCCCATCAGCCATGGAATGAAAGCTGCAGAGCGGTTTACATGGGCCTGGGTACCATATAGTGAAGACATCTGTCCTCTTTGCATATAGTCCTGCACCTCTGCACCTGTGGATGGCAGAGATCCCTGAGCATTGGCTGGCAGATGGACTCTTTGCCCTGTGCATCAGTGTCTACAGTCACATGGAAGTACAGGGAACAGCAGGCTCTGTGCTCCCAGAGCCAACCAGACACCCTTATGAATTCCTGACATCCATCACTGCATTTTGTAAGTGGTCTGATTCTTCCCTTGACACAGGGCCAAAGGGCCCTGTGCATCTGCATCTGTTCATGTATATCCCTAAGGGACTTGCTTGAATAGAAACATAGAATTTGAAGGCAGATAAGGACCGCTTGGCCCACCCAGTCTGCCCATTTCCCTACCTAATGGATAAGCTGCAGATCCTAGTTAACCAGCAGCCTACTTCTTTCTACCCCCAACCCCTAAAATGAGGATATGATTCCACTATCTCAAAAAGAAAGGAAATCCTTTGCTAAAAAAAACCAAAAACATTGTTAATGTACCAGTTATGGTTCAAGTTAATGCCACAAAAGTAGGGAAATGTGGCTTTAGGGTTTCCAACCTTAACTCCCTACCCCCACTTCCAAGTAGCAAAAGGAAAAAAAAATAAGATTTTGGGTCTCCAGAGTCTTGGCAAATAAGTGGTGGGGTCTTACTTGGTGTTGTCAACCCTACTGACTACCTCATTCCCTGAGCAAATGCCAGACATTACAACAGATTGTGCTGGTAACATGGTGAGACATACTTCTCTACCTTTGAAGAGTTTATCACTATGAGTCACTGGCTTGGAGCTGTACCTTTTGCCTCAGATAGGAGGCTATGGGTAGGGGAGAAGGACAAGCATGATGGTTGACAATCCCAAGGACTCACTAAGACTCTAGAGACCCAAAACTCTATTTTTTTTTTCTTTGCTGCTTGGGGGAGACTGTGGGGAGTTAGGGCTAGAAACTCTAACACCACATATCCCTACTTTTGTGGCATTAACTTGAACCCTAACTGGTGAATTAACAGTGTTTTGCAAAGTATATTCATATACATGTTAGACATATATATGTGTGTGTGTGTGTGTGTGTGTGTGTCCAGGATTTACAAGGGAAAAAGAAGAACTGTACCCTACAGCACCATGCCTACACAGACAGTAGACTGTTCTGGGTTACAATATCTGTAGAATCTATGGAGCGTGTGAAGTGAAGATAAACTGTAGAGTGTTCCTCATATATCTGAGACCCTATGCAAAAGCCCCAAATACTGTATGTGTTTTACTTCTATAAATATTGCACATAGTGTTTCCCTACGGGGCAAAAGTCAGTCTGTGTACAGTTAACACATTTTAATTATGCTTAACTCTTCTGCCCTTGTATGTACAATGACAATTGTAAATGTGTAAAAAGTTATTGCTGTTAACTGCAGCTTTAGGGGCCCTCTGTCATTAGTTCCAGTGATAGACACAAAGAACCATGGCTGGTTTCTCACCATAAGTGATGGAGCCAATAGTACCTGGCATTCGAGTGACCAGCTAAGCTCACGTGAAAGCACCACTGGCTGTACATACCAGCAGATTCTTCAGCCTCACATCACAACTCCACTGTGATGGGGGTGATGGGAGTATGGTCTTCCATCCATAACCCCCCACTGTCTCCTTCCATATTCTAGATCAGAGGGGTTTATGTTGGTCAGGGTCTCTGAGGAGAGCTGAACATGCTGGGCATTGGTCTTACAAGCCCCTTTAAGGTCCTGTTGAAACCCACACTGAGCTGAGAGTTGACTAGAGCCATTCAGCAGCTAATAAGACAATTGGGGTCAGCTGGTATGAGGCAGCAGTTCAAACAGGGTATGTTTTATTAAAGAGGGTAGCACTGGGCTACAATTGTCAGGAAGAAATAAATTCAAAGAAACATTGAATCTGACAGCATTTAGGGACTGCATCGCCCACCCTATCTGCCCATTTTTTCCCAGCCTATAGTTGCCAGAGACCCTGACTGATCTCTAGCTCCCTTGCCCCCCCTTGCATTCCATTAAGATTCCCTTGTGCCTATCCCATGTATTCTTGAATCCCACCACTGTTTTCTCCCCCCCCCCACCACCTCTGCTGGAAGACTGTTTAAGGCAGCCACCACTCTTTCAGTGAAGATGAGTTCCCACGTCCAGCTTCATTGCATGTCTTGTTCACGTGCATCTTTCCTCTGAAAAATACCCCCCTTCTGTATCTTGTTTACTCCTATGAGGCATTTATAGGTCTCAATTATGTCCCTCCACTCCATACTTTTTTCCAGGGTGTGCATATTGAGGCCTTTCAGTCTCTCCTCACAGGGCTTCTGATGTTGACCCTGCACCATTTTAGTTGTGCAGTCTAGAAAGCCTCTTCTCTGCCTATGTGCTTTCTGAGATGTGGTCTCCAGAACTGGACACAATACTGCAGGAGAGGTCTCACCAGTGAGCTATACAGTGTCATCAGAATATGGAGCTAAAGAGGAGTTCTGAAAGGAATTTTGGATGAATCTATTGGGTGGATGTGGGTACTTATATTTATAAGTACCATGGGTAGTGGATGGAACCCTCAGAATCAGGAAACAACTATGCTGAAAAATTTATTAAGAAAGTGGATGTAAGGGTGGGGCTCCTATATAGACATAAAAACTGTCTGAAATGACTGGCCCAGTGGCACTGAGGGTTGAGGCACTGGATGCCACACCTTGCTCCACACCAGTGACCCAAGTTCGGAAGCAGAATCTGGTTGACAGGGATTGTCCGGGGTGGGGGGAGGAAAGGATTGTGCATGCAAGGGATTGCTCTCCTCTCCCATGAAGGAAAGACTGTCATTTCCACCAAACCACTGCCACCAGAAGGCCTGCAGGTAGTGTGGGTCTGGAACAGCAAGAAGAGTGTGTGCTAGTCAGCCAAGTGGTATAGAGGGCTAAAGCACTAACAACTTACCTCCTGCTATGCTGACAGTCCGGTTTTGGGAATGGAGTTGGGTCATCTGGGATCAGCAGGGGCAGGAGAGAATTGAGCATCCAAAGGACAACACTCCTCTCCTGGGGTGTGCAGGCATGCTTGCCCATCCTTAGACTGCATGAGCAGCAACGCAGGAATGGCACCATGGGGAATGTTGGATGGGTGCACCTCCACACATGAGTCCAACACTCTGCAGTAGGGGTTGGGATTAAAAGCAGAAAATGGAATATTGGGGGGGACCTTAATGAACCCCATCCTACCTGTCTCCAATCTTGCACTGCCACCTGAGCTCCCAAGATGATCCGCACTGGACTATGTACTTGGGGGGGGGGGGATGGACCTACCTCTCCTGACCTCACCACGGAAAGAATTCATGGGGAGAACCAGACCACAGGTGAGTGTCAGGGAGGTGGGTACTGGCTCAGGGAGATGGGGACTGTGTTGATAAGCCACCCACTGGATGTAAGGAGTGGAAAATGTATATAGAAAAAAGAAGAGTATGTGCTGCGGGACTCCATGGCATGCATGTTCCTCCACACACATATGCTGATGTGCACACCCCAGCCTGGGCTTCAGGGGAGAAACTGGTTGAAAATGGTGGTGAGGCAAAGTGTATATGATGAGTCCCTCACACACCCCACCACCAGGGACCTTGCTGGCCAGATTGGATACGTGTCTGAGGGAGGGGATGGCTTTCCCCCTCCTGACCCCACCACAAGAGATTATTCATGGGGGTAATCAAGCCAAGCAAGATAAAGCTGGGGAGGTGGTGGATGGTGGGGATCAGTGAGGACAGGGCCAAAGGGACCCTAACCCTGCCATAGCCAAGGTAGCATAAAATGTTTATAGAAAAAAAACTGTCTGGAACTGACATAAGTCTTAAAATTGTGAAACTCAAATACTGCCTTTTGGATTTTGTGGATATTTGCTGATTACATGCACCAGTAGTAAACTGCAGGGGCCAGATATGCAAAACTTTGCCAAATGGGCAAAGTGATTACACCCTCTTTGCCCGGGGTTTGTGCCTGTGCACAATATTCAAAGGGGGCTTTTGCGCATACTAACAGGGTTAGTGCATGAAAAAAATATGTATGTGATGGGCAAAGGGATGGGTGGGAACAAGAGTACCAGTGCATTGTGATATTCAGCCCATTTGCACTGCACAAAGGGGTTAGTGCAGGCTACTTTATGCAGTGCAAATGCTACCGATCAAAAGCCCGACTTACTCTGGCCAGCCCTAGTGGCCTGCAGAGCAACTGCAGCCAACAACTAAGTTTTTTATTTAGTTGTTTAGTTGTTTAACCAGGAGTAGCACACTAAGCTGAAAGCTTTTTTACAGGAGTGACCTGGGAGCACAGGGAAGTTAAGTGACTTGCTCAGGGTCACACAGTATGCAAGTGGAAGCTGTGGGATTCAAACCCCGGTCTGGTCTGCTGGATGTCACCAGATGTGCAGCTCAGAGCCTTAAGCCACTGCACTATACTGCCTCTCTTGGTTGGTGGTTGGGCCAACTCACCTGCCTCCTGGTGTCAAGTGGCCCCCATCCCCCGATTCCCATCCCTGTGAAATGAAAATATATCCCTGGTGCCCAGTGATTCCCCTTCCCTGTCCTCCAATCCCTGTCTCATATCTGAAAACATATGTCCCTGGTATCTAGTGGTCCGCCCCATCCTATGATCCCCATCCTGTATCTGAAAACATGCTGTATATCCCTGCTGTCCAGTGGTCCCCTTACTATTCTCTCGCTGTCCTGTATATTATAACGTATTTCCCTGGTGTCCAGTCATCCCTCACCCTCTGATTGCCATCCCAGAAATGACATATCTAGACCCCAGTGGCTAGCTGAGCACCCCTACCCTCCGATCAATATGCCCATGAAAAGAAAGAACACCCTAACTTCTCTGCACCAGTGGGACTGTGAAACTCCTCTGCCACCCCTCCAACCATTGATGCCAGTGCCAGAGATCTGATACAGCAACTGGCACAGCCCTCCACTCACCTCCGCAGTAAGCTGCCATATTGAATGAAAGGGAGCGCACATCCTATGTACTGTATAGTGTGTACGTCCTCCATACTGTACAGGGAGCATGCCCTCTGTACTGTACAAGGAATGTGCAGCAAGTGTACTGTACTAGGAGTGCATGCTCCTTGTACAATACAGAGACTGCACATTCCTTGTACGGCAAATAGAATGTGCGCTCCCTGTCATTCCATATGGTGGCTCACCGAGGAGGTGAGTAGAGTGCTGTGCTAGTCACTGTATCGGATCCAAGGCACCAGCATCAATAGCCAGGGAGGTGGCAGGGTAGTTTACATGGTGCCAGTGGTGCAATGGGGCCTCTAGACATCAGGGAGATATTTATTTTCATGGGAATGGCAATCAGAGGGTGATAATGCCAAAACCACCAGGGGCTAGATATGTCATTACTGGTATGGTGATTGGAGGGTGGAGGGGACCAAACTGGACAGCAGAGAAATATATTATAATATACAGGATGGCTATCAGAGGGTGGGGGACCACTGGACACCAGGGAAATATATTATACGGGATGGGGATTGGAGAGTGGGGGGTACAATGGGACACCAGGGACTTATTTTTTTCTATGGGGATGGGTTTTCAGAGTGGGGCAGGGACGGTCATGAGGGCATAAACCTGCTGCCAGTTCCCATGTAGATGAGCCCATAATGGGCATGCAAAGGGCCCCTTAGCACCTTGCATGCCCAATGGGCTCATTTGCACGGGACCATCTGAATATTGTGCTGGGAGCTACCAGCACTATTGGGTCTGGTGGCACTGTTCACTGCACTGCCAGGTTCCATGTCGGGACAGAGCTCCTTGGCTTAGCGCTGCACCAACATGCCCCTATATTCAGTTGGATAGTACCGGTGCTCTGTCTGACTGACTATAACATCCTCAGGGTTGTGGGCAATGGTCAAATGCAGCACAAAATTTTGCACTCTGCTTTGCCTGTTTTTGAACATTGGTTCCAGAAGTTAAAAACTTAAATAATTGCCTGACAAGACTACTATTAGATTGTCCTAGGGATACCCATCATTGTACAATGTATAGTCAGGTAGTTTGGTCCTCAGCTAACTGTAGAAAGCTATATAAAACTTTGTTTTCCCACCAGCCTGATGGTGCTGAGGGTTGAGATGCTGGATGCCACACCTCACGCCATGCCAGTGACCTGGCTTCGGGAATGAGCTTGGGTCATCAGGCGTCAACAGGGCAGGAGAGGATTGAGCATCTGGAGGACTGCTCTCCTCTCTTGGGGGTGGGTGGGTGTGCTCACCACAGTGCTAGCGGCCCCCGATGGAGACTGAGGGCAGCACAACTTTCAGCACACTCTTCTGGGGATGGAGATGTCAGTGAATGCCTTATGCATGGGTGCAGAAGCATGCCCATTATGTGCAGGGCATCACTGCATGTCTGCACTCTTAAGGGAAACTGAAAAAAGTGGAAACAACCTGGCACTCGGACAGGCAGTGGTGAGCTCAGTGAACTGCCCCCACGCCCACTCCCAGATCCGTACTGGCTGGTCACTGTTCTCTCCTCCAATCCCCAGCTACCCTTCTAGATTACAGCTAGATCACCAGAGGAGTATGGCAGTCCCACCCCAGGGGTTCAAAGCCGAGGGGTGGGGTAGTTGGAAGAGCTGAAGGGGAGTCCAAGGAAGCAGCAGACTAGACGCAGGAGGACCTCAGGCAGGGTGAGATAAGGCAGCTCCATATGACCTGGGCCAGAGTAGGAGGTTAAATAAAGTTTAAAAAAAACAAAAAACAAAGAAAAAAACTTTGTTTTCCCTAAAATGTGTGCAGGGTTCTTTCCTAGATTATTTGCTAAATCATATTTCCGTTGGAGAAATGCAGTCTTTTTAAGTAACTCCAGTTTTCTGAAATTAAATGTTCCCACATTTAGAACACAGACAGCCACCTACTTTTTTAGTTATATGATACCCCAAATATGGATACATATGAGTACACTGCCTCCCAAAAGGAAAAAGGTGTCTGGAAACACTTAAATGGAGCCAAGGACATACAGTACTTCACAGTCACTTCAAATTGCACAAGGAGCCCAGCTCCACATACTACAAGATATCCATTTGTAGAAAGAATCACTCTGGACTTGGTTTATGTAAAAAAAAAGTTTACTCACACATATATGTGTCATACACCAAGAATGTTACCTTGAGGCAGCATTCTTAGTGTATGGCATGGATATATGTGAGTAAATTTTTACCTTGTACTATTTGAATTGCACTGCCTCCTGCCTTTTGAATCAGGAGTGCTAAGGTACCATCAGCCAACTTATTGAAAATATGGTACTCAGAGGTTTGTTTTTTTTTTAATTGTTTAACCAGGAGTGGCACACTAAGCTAAAAGTTTTTTTACAGGTGTGGCCTGGGAGCACAGGGAAGTTAAGTGACTTGCTCAGGGTCACACAGTATGCAAGTGGGGGCTGTGGGATTTAAACCCAGGTCTCCAGATTTGCAGCTCAGAGCCATAAACCACTGTGCTATACTGCCTCCCTTACCATTGTCATATCTGAGGAAGTGTACCTGTTGCATGCAGGGCATCACTGCCTATCCACACTTCTACTTCCACCCTTTGAATGACAGACTCACTAGGAGCTCGACCACCCAAATCTTCCATGTGCCCAGATGTTGGACAACCATGGCTCAGCATTCCTTTGCTCATTGCGCTCCTCTCTGGGCTAATAGCCTACCTCCAGACATCTCCAATGCCACTACAATGGGATTCTTTAAACGTAGGCTGCGTCAGCGCCTCACTGAAAGTAAAATCTGTATATGTCCTGGCTAATTCCTCCCATACAGCGATGACATAACCCCAGCACTTCCTTTCCCTTCCTACCAGGGTAGCTTCTCTGCAGCACTTACCATGCACCCCTACACCCTCTGTTGCCTCTTCACCCTTGCCCTCCCCTTACCACCACTCCCTCTCATTGCCTCTCCCTACACCCCCCGTTCACCCTTGTCCTCTCCTAATCCCCTTCCCACTCCTTGCCTCTCCTACAACCCCTTCACCCCATCCTCTCTCCACCCCCTCCGCCTTTCCCTACCCCTCTGTCTCTTCATTCATAGGATGTAGGCATACCTTGTACAATGCCTTAGTACATTTATCTGTTGTCTATGCCACCCCACTGTATTTTTTGTATGCTGTGCTGGAGTACATTTATATGTATTTAATATTATTATTTTGTCACCCACACTACTGTGATTTCCTCAACAATTGTAATGACGTGGAACCTCTCAACGAGCATCCGCTCACAGGTGTCTTCCAAGATCTTTAATAAATAAATAAATAAATAAAATAAAATAAACTGTGGGATTGCAGCCCAGTAGTGTTACTTGAAAACATTATCTGCAATCATGGTACTACAGGTCTAATAATGTTTATGAATATATAGCATTTATTGTGGTTTAATCATTATTAATTTAACATTTTCTGTATGAATATTGTTTTTATCAAATCAAATTAAATCAAGGTTATTTATATGGCACCTTTAGAGATACCAAGGCGCCTCACATAACAATAAAACAGCTACAGCGCATAATTACAACTTTATAAATAGTATAAAATACAGATAATAAACAGTAAAATTATTCAGACTATTCCCCAAATGTTTGGGTCCATAGGAAGGTTTTTAAGGCCTGTTTAAAGCCCTCCACTGTTGTGCACTCACGTATCTGATGGGGTAGAAAATTCCAAAGGGTAGGGGCCACATGCATAAATGCACTTGCCCCAGAAGATTTTAAATAAACCCTTGGAATCTCTAACAACCCCTCATCAGTTGAGTGGAGCAATCGACCAAGGCAGTAAGGAACCAGTAGCTCTTTCAGATAGTCCAGACCCAGTCCGTGTAGGCTTTATATGTCAGAAGACAGACTTTAAAGGTGATTTGTCACTCTACAGGCAGCTAGTGCAGTTTGTGCAGCACCGGAGAAATATGACAGGACCGGTTATGTGTATACTGTGTTTTTAATTATGTACCATGTTGGTATCTTTGTATAATTATGGGTCTCCACTGTAAAGGAGCTTTGCTCAGTGGTAATTTCCCTAAATAAATTTAATGAAATAATATGTAAGTCATTGACAGACACAGCTGGAAAGCATGCCTGAAGGCCTGCTGGAATGCAAGGAGGACTGATATTGGCCTGCCAGACACAGACTGAAAGAGGCTGCTAACTCTGCAGTACAGACTCTAAAACTGCAGAAGCCGAACAAGACAGAGTTGAAGAGAAACCCAGGGGCCGAACGTGAACACCACACATGAAGAGCAAGAAAGAACCTGACTGCTTTATATTATTTTATCTGTACTGACAAAAAGCTGCATATTTTTTTGTTCTGTTTTCCTGCAAAAAAAAACCCAACAATTTTGTTTTGGCACTTTGAACTGCTTGTGTGCCTCATCTGTAAAACATTTCCTTTAAAATCTGCCTATGCCACGCAGTTGTGCTACACTGTTATCCACCAAATATACATCAAAACAACGGCCAGCCTCATACTGAAACATGACCATATGTACATCAACACAACCTTCAACCTCATATTATTGTACAACACAACTACCTGTACATCAGCAGAACCAGCAGCCTCACATCACACTACTGTTGCCTGTAAAGTAATACAACCTGCAGTATCACAACACCGCTGACTATATGTCAACAGGTCGCTCTGGTATGCTGCAAGTGCAAACTAGTTCAGGATCGTAGGCCTGAATGGAAGATTTCAGAGCAGGTGGAGGGGTATACAAAGAAACCAGGTGATACCCCTGTACTTGATGTGCAGCCCAAAAACTCACTGTCCATGGAAATGCTAGGTTTTCACAGTGCTTTGTTTATTTAATCCAAATTAAGTTGCAGGCAGTGCCTCTGCAGGTAAAGTACACCCAAAATCACCCTGGTGCTTCAAGTCAACAGACTCTTTGTCAGGGGTCTGTTGACTGAAAGGGTGTAGTTTACCTGCAGAGTCACTGTCTGAACCTTGATTTGGATTAAATAAGCCAAGCACTGTGAACACTTAGCATTTGTGTGGACAGTGAGTTTTGGGGCTCCACATTGAGTTAATGGTATTTCCTGGTTTCTGTGCATGTGTACAATAGGGTTGGTCACCCTCCTCCAGTGAACAGGCCCAGCACTGCTGTATTCACAATGCAACCTTGCCTAGATAGGGGGAAGATACAGTACTATTCTCTTAGCAATCCCTAGTGGAGACATGGTGATGGTGTCCTTGGAGCTGCTGCATGTGTGGGAGGTGTGTAGAAGAACATAAATGCAGAAAATGGGAGGCCCATCCAAGCACTCTGAATGATGGTTGCCATACCCTGCACACACACACCACCACTCCCCCTCTACCAAACTACACCCACCACTTACTCCCCCCCACTGGTGGTTCTTGGAGAAGGAACATACTTAGACTGATGGAGTGTGGAGGAACTGTGATACCTGGAGGCAAGTGTTGGTGGCCAAGGGTTGATTCTGGCAGAGGCACTAAGTAGGGCTTGAATAAGTGAAGTACCCAGTGGACAGGGAGAGAATAAACAGGAAACAAAAACAAAATTGTCAGTGTAACATTATAGAACCACAGGCTTTACATCAGCACAACCTACAGTCTCTGCTAAAAGGGTGGCCCTTAAGTGGATGAGTCAAGAGACTAACCCCCATCCACCCTAGAAAAGGTGGCCTTCTGCAAGGCAGTATTGATATGCACTGCTGAAACAATAAGAGGAAAGCCTGCAGTGTCTCTGCTCGCACTGTATCTGGCATGTTAATCAAAAGGGGGACTTCCTGAATGGTGGTGGGTGACACCTGTGGCACTTGTGACCTGGATTTGTGACCCAAACCCCAGAATGTCAAATAGGGTTAGGGTAAGGGTTCCAAAGTCCTCACCTTCCTCTACCACTAAACATTAGAAAAAAAATCTTTAAAAAATAATGATGCTATTGGTGACTCTATGAAGCTGTGGGTTTATGAGAATGTATTTACTGTATGTATTTATATATAAATAAATATATATAAATATATGTGTGTATATATATATATATATATATATATATATATATATATATACACACACACAATAGGGGTGAGTGGTAAACGAGTGAGATAAAACAGCCTATCATCTACTGCAGTGTGATATTTTTACCCTCTGCTCTACTGTGATGATATGAGACATTTACACACACAGGTCACAAAAGGTCACTGATATCATCACCCTAGGCAGCTTTCCCCTCAGCATGAAAGAAACACCTGTGCTGTTACCATAGACACAAATGCAGAACTACCTGAGAGGTCTCATTGCTGCCTATAGCTAACTCAGTGAGCATTATAAAACACACCTATCCCCCCCCAATGTCCAGCTCATTACTGTGATGCTCTCAACTTGATGCAGCCAGAATTCCAAACAGCACAGCTTCACAGAACAGTCTAAACTACTGCCTGCAGCTAACTCAACTACCACTGTAACACACTCTCACTTGTTCCTCAAACTCTGATTCTCACCCATTACAATTACTGTGACAATTTCAACTTTACTGCAGCCAGAATCCTAAAGAGCACAATTTCACAGAACACTCTGCACTCTGCCTGCAGCTAACTTAATTACCACTGAAAACAGTATCAGCTGTTCTGACACTCTGCCTCTCAGTTCATTACAATTACTGTGATGATTTTAACTTCACTGCAGCCAGACTGCTAAACAATACAGCTTCACAAAAGTATGTTGCTCATTCCTATCTAAAACTAACTCATTTAGCATTGCAAAACACACTCATGTGTCTCTCAGAGTTTATAACACTGCCAGCCCTTTCAGAAAAGTTCACACACAGAATGAGCAAACACATTAACAGGAACAGAACACAAGACAGCATAACAAAACTTCGAAACTCTTGGCTCTATGTATATATAGATACATGATGGCAGATCAGTGTGCTGGCATATATATTGTCTCTCAGAGATTGTGAGCTTGGATATTCTCACTGTGTCTTCGGCACTGTGAGATATCCAGAGCTCACTCTGCAGGAGTGACAGCATTTGCCATATCACACTCATGCCCATCATGTATTCCATATATATATATATATATATATATATATATATATGCCTGTATGTATGTACAGTATGTATGTATTGAATTCTGATAACTAGGTAGGCTCACAAAGTACTTTTTTCAGTGGTGACCTGGAGTTAATTATGAAACCTAGAGAGCAACCATAAAACATTTTGGCATACAGTACATACATTGACAGAAACACAAATAAGCATGCTACGTGCAATGCACAATATAACAAAGCCAAACATTAATTAGTTTATACAGACATATTAGCAACAGAGTGCAGAGTAAACAATCATGCTCAAACAGAAACATTAGCAAGGCTTCTACTTTCATTACAGTTATGGTAACTACACTTAGAATGATAAGCCTTCAGAGAGATTTTAAAGACTGTGGCCAAGGAACAGTTTTGAACATTCAGTGGAAGACTGCTCCTTAGGCATGGGGCTATAAAGATAAAGGTCCATCGGCCAGAGCTCAGTTTGGTTCTAGGGTCAACTAACAGAGTAGTAGCTGAGGACCACAGAGTCTCTGCTGAATTATTCTGTATGCAAGAAAAAGGAGTGCATAACCCATCTTACCTTCCAGACAGGACCAGTTTAGGGAGGAGAAAATATCATAGTGATGCTTTCCAGGGAGAACACCATTAGCAAACTGAACAATCATTTTATAAGATAGTTTTAGCCTGTTTAGTTCCATGTCACTTAATGAATGCAGGACTAGAGCACTATACCAGGGTGGTACAAACATTTATGAGCCTAAAATACAGTATGTATAACTATATACAGTATCTATCTATTTATCTATCTATCTATCTATATATATATAAAACACAACTACAGATACCAAGAAGTACCATGTCATTTCTTAACATATTCACCCTCTTTAACAATGCACTTTTCATATCGTTCTTGAAACTTTTCAATTCCCTCCAGACAGGACTTTTCTTCCAGCCCCGCTGGGTACGACGGTGGTTCAAAAAGTTCTGAGACTAATATAGAAGGAAACACCAGAGATCATTGATGTTGCAGCTACTTACTGTATAGTCCAGATGGAGCAGAACTCAGAAAGCTTGGGCAGAACATTCTAGATTGTTTTGTCACTTATGTATGCTTTGTCAGTTGCAGGTACATCATGATGGATGCCAAAAATTAGAAAATCAAGTATCATGCTGTCATCAAATTTCTGATGCCAGAGAGCAGTGAACCAAAGGAAATTTATGAATGCATGTTGAAAGTGTATGGGGACAATGCACCATCATCGTCAAGGCACAGGTCAAAAAGCATAGCAAGACCAGGAGCAGGTACAGTATAAAATTCACAAGTAGCTTTTTATTTTTTCCAGTAACAGTAAAATAAAAAATAAAAATGTGTTCAGTATAACTATTTGCAAAGGCAGTACAAACAGAGAAAAAGTTCCTTTTCTGAGTCTTTCTTCTCAATTTCAAATCATTGACTCTCTGGCAAAAATATGGCTGCTCTTTTTATAACAAGCCTTTGCCAGGGAACTTGTTAAGGAGAACATTCTGTTTTTCAGAAAATGTTTTTGTCAGTTTCCTTCCTTGCAGATGCAACAAAACAGTACATGGTGTCCCAGAACTGACCTCTTGTTTACAACTCTGCAAAGAGTTTACAAACCAGCATATTAGGTTAACCCCTTGAGCTCCAAATAGCTTTTGGCCACCATTTCAACAACGTAACTATTTAGATTTTCAAACCAAGGGATGCCACTTTCACATAAAGATTCACAAATATTTTATAACTTCAGATATGCAAGGGGAAGAAAAGATAGAAACAGCAAGTGAAGGCAGAGAGATAGCGGGAAGGGGGAATAGCAAGACCATCAGAGCGACCAGTTCCTAGGTCTCAAAAGAAAATTTGACTGCACAGTCAGACAGATAAGAGACAGAAGAGGATAAAACAGATCCTTGCATTTAATTCTTTCTACATAACAAATGGGATAGGGTCTTATTCAACCTTACCACAACCATCATATGCAACAGTTAAAAGGTGGGCTGCAGAATTTCATCATGGCAGAAAGACTCTTAAAGATGATCCCAGGTCAAGATGGTCCATGACTGCGGTGAATGAGGAAAACATCAAGGCTGTGCAAGATGTGGTTCTAGAAGACCGCCGTGTTACTGTTGCACTGTTAGCTGACACTTTGGGCATTAGTGTAGGATCAGTGGAAACAGTTTTACATGATCATTTAAGAATGAACAAGGTCTGTTCCCATTGGATCCCCTGAATGCTGACATGTGACATGAAGAGGGAGCCTCTGATGACTGCTCTTGACTATCTTGACCTGATGAAGGCAGACTGGAACAAGTTTAAGAGATGATTTATTACTGATAATAAGACCTGGATTTGCTATTATGACTCTGAGTCCAAACAGCAGTCCATGCAATAAAAACATCCACATTCCCCAACACCCAAGAAAATAAAGTCACACCGGTCTGCAGGCAAGATCATGTGTACCATTTTCTGGGATGCTAAATGTATGGTGCATACTGACTTAATGCAATACAAGGAGACAAATGGGGTCAATATTATGCAGACTTGCTCCATCGACTGCATGAGTCAATCAAAGACAAAATGTGTGGAAAGATGAGAGTCACATCATTACTTTTGCATAACAGTGTTTTAGCACACACTGCAAGAGTTACAAAGGTGCTGTCAGGGAATGCCACTTCGAAGAACTCCCGCATTCTGCTATTCTCCAGACCTGGCACCCAGTGACTTTTACCTGTTCTCCTAATTGAAGGCGTACCTGTGTGGAAAGTGTTTTGAGGATGACAATGAGCTGAAGGAGGCTGTGCAGGGGTACAAGTAGGTTTGCCTCTCAGACCCAAGCTGACTAGTACCAAACAGAATAGTTTTCACCTTTTTGGTATCTTGAATCAATTTATTCTTCAGAAACCACACTTCTAGTTGCCTACAATCTTCACCAGGATAAGTGTTAATATGGGGAAGTAATCATGGCTTCTATAGAGAACCCAACTGCCTGCATATAATTGTAGTTTAACCCCACCACAGTTGCCAGGCATGTCATTCATAAAAAGTGAGAAGAGCTAAGGACCTAATATAGATCCGTGAGGAATACCATCAGTGATGGCTTATAGCAAGGATAAGCCACATCTCCACTTTACCTTTTGTTTCTGGGCAGATAGGTTGTCCTTGACCCAGTTATATGTGAGGCTGTCAAGGCCCAACTGCTTTAGCTTGACCAGTAGTTTATCATGGTTAACTAAATCAAGAGCTTTAGTAAGATCAATAAAGATGGCACCAGTCATGAGACCAATGCCTATGGCAGAGATGATATCCGTAGTCAGCTGTATGAAGGCTGTAATCAGTGCCATGACTGTTCCTGAAATCATGCTGTATGTTAGTTACAATTTTGTGTGACTCAAGGTACTCCAGGGGTTGGTTGCAAATCAACCTGTCTTGATTTTTTGCAAAAGGACTGAGAAGGGAAATTGGATGGTAATTTTAAACTGGTTCCTTAGACTCCCTCTTTCTGCACAGCACAACCAGGGCAACTTTCCACTTCTCTGGCAAACAATATTGTATGGGATTTGTTGTAGAGGTTTCTAAGATGAGTGGCTAGTACATTGCACTAATTTGAGGAGCTTAGGCCCAAGATTGTCTTACTGGCTGAGCAGACAATCTTGATTTGCATCAGTTGGTCAAGGACTTCCTTCCAAGTGAATAACCCAAAGCAGAATTTTGGTGGGCTATCAGATTCAGGAATCTGGTTGGTGGGAGGAGGGCTTAGAGTCTGCCCACTTAGGGGGGACTTACAATTGTCCAGGTCTGTTAAAAATGTATTAAGTGCATCTGCAGAGGATACTAGGTCACTGAATTGTTTCCCATCATGCAGAACTTCATGTGCTGGGGTTCCAGACTGACCACTCAGGAGGAAATATACTTGTGACCAGAAACATCTGTGATCTGATAAATTCTTGTCCTGCAGACTTTTCACATATCTTTCCCTTGCTTTCATAGCATTTGCTCTATAGTCATTCCTAAGCATTATGCAAGTTTGCCAATCATATGGAAGGCCAGTAAGATTAACATGGCCCCAGGCTTTATCTTTCAGCTTCACAGACCTTCAGAGGTTACCATTCAGCTATTTTGAGCAGAGGTCGTTTACTCATCTCTGTACCAAAGGAGCATGTTTCTTACAATAACTAAGCTTAGGAAATTATTCAGCATGGGCTAGGTCAGCATTCTCTAGTTGCTGCAAGGCATTCCAGTGGACTGAGGTTTGACTGTCAAGAATAGCAGTCTTGTCCAATTTTGAATTGTCATGGACTGTAATAACCTAGAAGAGGGTTTTAATAATTTTTTTTTTTAAAAAGCGAAACAATGGGTAGTGGTCACTTAGTGAGTAGGCAAGCATTCCTGCAGCTCTGAACCTTCCAGCCTTGTTTACCAATATACAGTCAAGCAGGAAATGATGACCTGATTTATTGTGCAGTCGGATGGGCTCTTCAATGAGCTGAGTAAGCTGCATCTGTGCCAGGGCTGTTTTATGCACACCAGCCCCTTGCTTCTCCAGTTTGTATTAAAGTCACCAAGAAGGATTACTTCACCTGACAGCTGTTCAATTAGGTAGCTTGTGAAAGCAGTAAAAGTAGGGCTAGCAACTTTGAGAGGGTTATAAGTGCTACGTGTGTGTGAGTAATGAATTGTATTTCCTGAATACCAGAAATAATGCACTATCTGTTATTCAGATGTGAATAATGAATAGTGCCACTATTCATGTCTATTCTTATTAATGTAATACTATTTAGAAAAAATAAACAAACAGCCCCCAGCACAATCTTTTAAAAAACACAACCCCTCATAACCCAGCCTCTGCTACAGAGTCAATCCCATTCTCTCCCCCAGCACCCAAAATGTCATATGTTTTAAAAATTAGAAAGCCCTACAATGTGTGACCAGTGAAACCCACCTACCTCCATGGCCAGTCGCCATTTATATAGCACTCTTTTTCTTTTAAGTCAATATTTCACCCCACTCTGGCATCACCCTCCTGCCCCAGCAACTGTTTTTTCATTAAGAAAGAGCAGTTAGCATGCCGCAAAGACCAAGGCAACCAACTCGCCTAACCCTTCTCCATGACAGGACACCTTCTATTGAATGACAGTGCTTCTATACTTGTGCAGAGTAAAACCAACTGATCACATGATTAGAGTCCAAGAGCTGGTTAGCAGTGTTCATAGCAAATTATGGTGCCTTCTCCAGACTGGCACTCCAACAAATAAGGCTCCACAAAGGAAAATAAGTAGTGCTGTGCGGAATGTGGAATTCCGTTGTCGAAATTAGCGTGGCATGACCATTCCACCGGTGGAATTTCTGCTGGAATTTTGCTGGTTCTTCTGCGGAATTATGCCCACTGTGATCCATGGAATAATATTCCACAGAACAGCATTTTTCGGTTGAAAATTATTCTGCAGTAATTTCCACAGAAAATTCTACGGAACAGCATTTTTTCAGCAGAAAATCATTCCACAACTATTTTCTTCCACAGAATTCCACCATTCTGTTTCTGGTGAAATTTGACAGAATTTTGAAAATTCCACTGAATTTCATTCTGCTGGAATTTGAAAATTCTGCACAGCACTAAAAAGAAGCACTGTCAGACCAAACCCATGCAAGTTATGGAATTATTACAGCAAAGTTTGAAGGTAATGTTTGAATCATCACATTTTAGACCAGAAACAAAACCCCAGTATTTTGAGGCTTAACCAGACTTTTCTTCAAGGGAAGGCCATGTGATTAGTTGTTTTTACTATGGGAGCAAGCATGGGAGCACTTTCATTCAATACAAGGTGGACAGCCATGTAGGAAGGCAGGTTGTGCCAGTTGCCTTTTTTGTGCCAGTGTCCAAGACAATCACTAACTGTCCTTCTTTAACAAAAAATTGCATGTTTGGGAAAAGAGGGTGGGAGGAAGGTGCTGCCAGGCTAGGGGAGGGAATATTGATATAAAAGAAAAAAGAGTAAAAGGTGGAGGCCATCCATTGAGGCAGTTGCTTGTGTTGGTTGCCTATTGTGGGTTCTTTTTCAAACATATGAAATTTGGGTGTTGGTGGGGGAGGTAGATTGGGAAAGTAGCAGAGGGTCGGGGGAGAGGTGTATGTTTTTTAAAGGATTGGGCTGGGAAGGAGGGTGGGGGGCTGTTTCTTTATCTTCTCCCCCACAGGTACGTGAATAACAAATACAAACAACAAATACCCGAATATTTGGGGGCCCAAATATAATATTCAGTATAAATATTCAAAATAAGGTATTCACACACATACTACTAATACATGCTACTTACCAGCAGAGACTTAGTGCCATCAAGCAGGATCTTTACAAACAGATATTCGCAAGGGGAGTTGGTTAGGACAGGTGTGCCTATTAACTTGGCATTGATGGCAGATTTACATCTAGAAAGATACCACTTCCTATTTTACCAACCCTGTCTTTTCTAAAGACACTGTAGCCTGGGATTATAATTTCACGCATGAGCACAATGGGATCCAACTACTGTAGGTTTCCATAATGCCCATTACTTCTGAAGTACAGAGGCCAATCCAAGCTTCAAGCTCAACTTGCTCATGTCTTAGGCTTTTATATACATGACTACAGGATTATGTCCCTTGGTCTTTGACCAAATTGGGTCTGAGGGGGAGGACACCGAGGAGTTTGTAGGTACAGGACAAGAATTAAGCTCCCACGTCCCCTGCGGTGAGCAACAACAAAAGCAATAACAGTTTTGCTGCAGCTTTTGGGACAAAAGCTATAGCTCCAAATGTAGTTTCTGACACAGTAGTAGAGTTTATAACAATGACCATTAGAATAGGCTGTGTCATATCCGAGTGCTGGATTATAATGAAATCTGACATGAGTCCTTGACTCCCAGAAGCTGGTAAGAAGCTCTGTTGAAAATCTGCAGAAATGTATTGCTAGTCCAAAAGTCAGTGTGATTTTATTTTGCACCACCTTATCAATATTTTTTCCAACATCTTCCTTACCTTCAGTACAAACAGAAACAGAGATCTGAAGTGAAACTAAAGAGTTAAAATTGAAACACAAAGGCCATATTGCATAGGAAATATTATATATTGATTTATTTGAGGTCAAACCAGTTTTATGTGCTCCTCCAAAGGCTCATATGAGAGTGTCAATATTTTTTTGCTAAGAGTAATGACTTCTTCTACATTCATCAGATATGAAATGACATAAAATATTTCTGCAGACACAATGTTCAGAATCCTATACATTATCTGGAGCAACAAGCAGCAGAGTGATCAACTCAAAATGGTGGACAATGCAGTTTCAGCTCTTTGAGGGCCACATCAATTGGTTTCAGTCTGTCATTTACTCATGATAGTGTGACCTTTAGCAATACTCTTAATCTCCATGTGCATAATATATGTGTGTGTGTGTGTGTGTGCGCGCACTAAACCGGGGACTGCCAGTGGGATTAGCAGGAAGAAGACTGCATGTTCCATCAGACACTGCATCTCCTTTGGTGTGGTAAGGAAGTGATTCCTACTATGTGCCTGCCACTCAGGTAACCACAAGCAACACTGCAGCTGGGGAGTGGGCACTAGGGATGCAGCCCCATGGTGCATGTACACTTCTGTGTTCTACAGGGTGGCAGACAGAAAAGTAGAAAAGGGCCCTTCCAGGGAAGCTCTTATGCTTGCTACTGCTCCCTACCTGTATGGTAAAATAAAAATTATTCTTGGTTCCTAGAACAGGCTTGGTACAGCAGCCATGCTGCCTTAAAGGGGAATTGTCAGCACTAAGAGCTCCACACCCAAGTATGGGACTGGTCCTAATTTGCACTGTGAGCAAAAACATTTTGTTTATTTACTGTTTACTGCAGTATTGTAGATTGTATCACACTAATTCTGTAGACCTGCAAGCTGACTTTTTCTGTAACTGCAAATCCCAGAATCCCCTGCAGAAGACAGCAGAGGAGGGCTACAGCAATTAGAGACTCAATAGCCTGCAGTGTATTTTAGAGCTTTTATAAGCTCCGATCATATGTCTGTGGGTTCAACTGTTCTCCACGAGCAAAGTACAGTCATCTGTGACTATACTTAACCCAGGGAGGACAGCAAGAACAGCAAACAAAAGATCAGAGCTTATAAAACTAACATGTACTGCAGGCTATTAAATCTCCTACTGCTGCAGCCCTCCTATGATGTCAGCAGCAGGGGATTCTGGGATTGTTTGTTACAGAAAATGTTAGCTTGCAAGTCACCAGAATTAGTGTGATTAAAAACTACTACACTGTAGTAAACAGTAATATGCTTTACCACAAAGTGTGTTATTAGGACAAGCCCCACACTTGGGTGTGGGGCTCTTAATGATGACAGTTCCCTTTAAAGTAGGTATTGACCGACACATACTGTACCTGTGACTATAGTATTTTGCTTTTAGTCAGCGCTTGGTTTCCCTTAATTTAACTTGGAGTGGTATATTTTTCAAACAGGGTGTTTTATATTATCTAGTGACATGAATATATATTTAAGGGTAAATGATTATAAGAACATACCAACATACGAAGAAGCCAGCAGAAGAAGGCCATTTGGTCTATCTAGTCTGCTTGTATTGCAGGGTCCACAGCTTAAGCTACTGTCCCTGCCCCCCTCCCCACATCCTCCCTACCCATGGTCCTTACCTTCCTTCTATGCCTATTCCAACCTCTCTTGAAGCTGCCCACTGTGTTCAACAAGACCTCCTCTTCTGGCAGTGCATTCCAAGTGTTCACCACCCTCTCTGTGAAGAAGTGCTTCCTGATCTTCTCCTAAACCTCCCCCCCACCGCCAGCTTAACACTGTGCCCCCTTGTGTTATGTTTGCCACTCAGCTTAAAGAGACCCTCCTTATCCACCTTATTTATCCCTTTCATGTACTTGAAGGTCCTAATTATGTCCCCTCTCTCTCTCCTTTCCTCCAGGAAGTACATGTTCAGTGTCTTCAACTTCTCCTCATATGCCTTACCCTGCTGACCTGTTATCATCTTTGTAGCCCTTTGTATACAAGTTGTTTGTAAAATCCTTTTTCATGATCTCTGCTTTTTCTTTTTCACCTATAAATATTGCCTGTGAATAAACTGCTGTTGTCAAATATATGATATATGTTTAATGTTATCAATATTTTCTTACCCATAATACCATTTAAATCAACTTATTGCTCAAAGGTGTTTACCATGTACTTTAATAAGAAAAAACATATTATTACTTATTCTAGCACTAGTGCTCCAGGCAAGTAATGCTGCCTCATCTACCAGCCATCCATCTGGATCGGTCCCCCTCCTGTCCCCTGATCCTGACTACTCCTGAAAGGGCATGGCCAAGTAGCAGAACGGCCAGCACTCAAGGAGCCCCATCAGCTGGGGACAGGGCCCTTTCTGGGTAGAGAAACACCTATAATAGGGTCTTCAAGAGGGGAATGAAGTACTGACCCAGGGCTAGCACTGACATCTACAATGGTGACTGCCACCCGGAAGCTTAAGTGGACAGACTAAAGGCAGTCTGACGGGGCAAGTAAAGGAGAATGGCAGCAAATGGAATTTGGAGGAAGGAAAATTGAAATGAAACATGGAAACTGTAATGTAATGCCACAAGTGCATTGTATGAGTGTCTCTAACTAGACTGCAAAGTAATCTCAGAGCCAAAGACCTAATGTCTATCAAGACTTCTGGACCAGAACGGTGACTGATTTCAGTTAATGAGGTGGCAGGAAAACCTCTAGCTCTATAATCCATGTAATAGCTGTTCCAAAAAGCTCAATTAACGAATACTGAACAATAACTAAAATCTTTTCATCTTTCTAACTGTAAAATCAGTTGCACATCTCTGACTATGGTACTACTTTGATTTCTGAAGTGAGAGAAATGTGGTCAATGATCTGAACAGTTTGAAAAGGAACATAAGACCTGCATTAGTTTCTCTAGTCCTGGTGCCAAGCTGAAAGGTTTAAATCCCTGATGGCTTGGGATTATAATTGGTGAGGCTGGGGCTGAGCACTCACCAGATCTTGGAAACACCTTTGAGGTGAGTACCAGTGTTTATTTATTTATTTAGTTTTTGTTGACCAGGTAAGTGCACTAGACAAATCCTGCCTATTTTCAGGCACGACCAGGGGGAGGAGGATACAGATGAATGCCAACTGACCTTGAACCAGATTAAGCTGTTGGTGGTATTTTTAGTGAATGAGAGAAATTTGGCAAGGACACCAAGAAAATTCCCCTACTCTTTTCGATAAGTGCCATGGGATCTTTGACATCCACCTGAACTACCACCAGTCCAGGCAGATGGGACCTTGGTTTAATGTCTCATCCGAAAGACGGCACCTCAGAAGTGCAGCACCCCTCTCATGCTACACTACAGTGTCAGTACTGGGATATTAACCCAAGTGCCAGATGTGGGAACTGAACCCACAGCCCTCTGATCTCCCGGCCTCAGAGGCGAGTGTGGTAGCATACACTGGGATAGTTATTAGCTGGTAGCTGATCTGCCAAGAAGGGATGGCTAATGGCTCCCACAGCTTCCTCTGTAGCCCTTTTACATGTGAGATCAACAGTGTTGCTGGTTGTAATCCCATTATTGATGTTTTTTTTGGGAGAAGCAGCCCAGTGACATACTGCAATATACTGCACTGCCACCAGGGTGAACTCCAGAATCCCACACTGGAACCTGCTGGGGTGTGTGGATGGGGCTTGGCATGTCATTGAGGTGCAATGCTCAGCTCCTGTGGAGGAAGGTTGCCACCAGACCATTGCACATATTTTGCTCGCCTATCAATAAATAGCTCTGGCGTTAGCGTTGATGGCAGCCATTTGCTCTCTTGGCCAGAGAAGGTGTACAGCTGTAGCAATCGCATCATCAGGGTGGGGTACTGGGGAATCAAAAGGGGAAAAAATCATTTGCTTTTATTCTCTATTTCTAGCTACTTTCCTGTTTCTCCCTGATCCCACTTTTTTCCTACTGTGGCACATCAAAGCTGTGTGACTGCTACCTCTTGCAACTGTCCTTTCTCTTGGTTATGGAACATCCTACTCAACTTCACTGGACCACCTCATACTTTATCCCCACTGTGGTAAGCTCCATCCAGGTCAATGGCTAACTCCTAGTATTAAACATGCTCATAGGCCACACATCAGGTGATCAAAATGGAAGGCTCTGTCTTGCATAACTCCAATGCCCATGCCAGCAGGGGGCAGCAGTGCATCAGCAGATGCCACAAACCCTCCCTCACCCCCAGAGGGACTGGGAGTGGGGGAAGGAACCTGGAGGTTATAGGGTGGTTTGAGTGTGAGTTACAACAACATCAGGCTTGGGGGGGGGGTATGGATTCCAGTTCCAGACAGATCAGATTTCCTTATCTGTATCCAATTTGAAATGCTAATATTTAGGATTTAGGATTTTCAGCAGCTTATCTAAAAAGTGTATGTCCTAAATTCTAGCTGAACTCTTATCTGAGCAGCTGTATAATGCACACCATTAAGTGGTATTAAAAAGCTGACAGACAAGCAATTACCTTGCTCTACTGTACTTTCAATTAAAATGTGTTTCATTAATTTAGCAATGTTTTCTTTCCCGTTCTACATAGTAATTCTAAGTATTGTAATAACCTGTTTTATCTGTGTAGTAGCTGTGTCAATTTTTCAATACTTCTGCCCCAGAATGCCTGAGATAAACACTTGTTATTGGTTATATCTTTCTGTTTCATTGTTTCATAGACATGCAATGATTCCATTTCCCACCATTTGTGCCCTGATTAATTAATTCTGCTTAGTAACATATAGAATTACTGCTAGGAAAGTATGACGTACAAGGACCTAATACCATCGGAGAGGGCCAGTTAGGTTACAAGATACAAGATTGAAGGTAGATTGGTATAATGGCCTTAACAGCCTCCGCCCCAAGATGGTTTTATTTCATGACTACAGTACCCTTTCCTGGCATTTATTTTAGATAATAAGTAAGGATGGTCATTGTTACAGGGATGGATAAAACCCTGTTCCATTTGTTGTTTGTTCTGTTATTTGTAACAGACAGAGTTAAAAGCAAGGATCTACTGTATTTTGTCATCTCCTATTTCTGACACTTGCATGTCTCTTGCCTGTCTGATTGTGCAATCAAATATTCTTGTGGCATCTAGGAATCAATCACTCCAATGTTCCCACAAGTTCCCCCATTATCTCTGTTTCTTCACTTGCTGATTCTAGCTTGTTTCTATTCTTTATGTCTCCCCTTGCTTCTCTGTGGTTAAAAAAGAAACATGTGAATCTTTATGTGAAACTGGAAACCCTTGGTTTGCAAATGTATATAATTATATTATTGAAATGATATCAGACAGCTGTTTGGGTGTCATAGAAAGGATATACTGTATGTCTGGAACACAAGCTTGTTTACAAAATTGTCAACAGGAGATCAGCCCTGGTACAGAATGTTCTATTTTGTTGCACCTGCAGGCTGACCTCAGGAAAGAAATTGACAAAGTTCTGAGACATTTTGTGAGAAACATGTCTTTATTTACACTAACAGGATGCAGAATTTAAACTGTCAGGAAAAAACATCTTATAAAAAAAGAGAGCAATGTTTTGTTTAGGGATAGAGAGCTGGAGATTTTAAAGAGAGACTCTAAGAGGTAGGACTTTGTTTGAACTGCCAGCATGAAGAATCATCTTGCCAATAATAATAATGAAATGCTACTTGCAAATGTTATAACTTGTCCATGGTTTGTCTATGCTTCCTGACCTATGCCTCTTCCACAGTTGGTATTAGAAGGGGGATGTAAGCTGTGCATACTCTATGCCAGGAGTTTTGTACATGGGTACTAGACCTGGTACCAGGGAAGCATAGAAGAAAGGTATGGATCCTGCAACAGGGAGACCTAGAGTGATTACCAGAAGAATGGCAGCAGAACTAGAAGCAGGGACAGAACCGGAAAGCCTGCCTGCCTTCTTCAAATGGTGGGCTATACAACAAAGTGAAATTGAGAAACAGAGAAGAGAAGGGATGCAGCAACAGGGGTAGCGATGGTTGGATGCCTTGCAAGCTATCAATGCTGAAGCTTCTGGTACATGTCCAGTGGATCAACAAAACACAAAAAACTTAAAAAAAAAAAAAACCATTAAACTTACAAAGCAGTACACTTTGAATAATACTGAAGCATACTTGACAACTTTTGAAATTGTCACCAGAGCCTGCCAATGGCCAAAACAACAATGGGCAAGCAGACTGGTACCTTATCAGACAGGCAAAGCCCAACTTGCCTACAAGAATATGGACACAGGAGCATACTGTCAAATGGAGCAGGTGTAAATATAATTTATTGTTGTTAATAATAATAATAAAATGCCAAATGTAAATTCTATAATTTTTCCAGTTTGGCTTGTGCTTCCTGACCTATGCCACTACCACAAACATGAATGTACAGAATTTGCAGTTGGTGTTGGTTTAACCTGTAACATTTGGGAGGGGGATTTCAATCACACTGTATACCTTCTTCCTGTATGTTGCTGCAGCACACTATTCTTGCGGGCACTAGTTTGCTGGAGTGCCTTTGTCGTGTGCACAATTGTTTTAGGGCACTAGCTTCGCTAGAACACCTGAACCAGGTGGGCATGCTAACATTGGTGCTGACATGTGTGAGCAATGTATAAAAGTGGGTGAAGGTGGTACAGGGCTTCCTTTAGGTAATATGTGGGTTCTGACAATCTGAGAAAACAGTGTGGTAAGAGATAGTGTATGGGTGTGGCACCTTTTTTGTTTTAATATTGTGTTGCCTAATTTTCTTTTCTTCACTTTGTAGTAGGTGCTGCAGTTGAAGCTGCTGAAGTTTCAGGCTGCTCATCATATTGGTAAATGTTGAAATCCATGTCTTGGCCACACTGTCATATGTTTGCAGTTGTTACTAGATTAATGCAGTGTCCCAAAGTATCTCACAAGTTATAGTTTTTTTTAGTATTTTTTTCTTTGTCAGTTCTAATTGCTCTTTTGCCATTTTGTGCCTGCTTCGAGTACATGTATTGCAGTTTTTTTCCCTTGCTAGCCATGGTATATACTTTTAATCATTGTGGTATACACTTCGCTTTAATTGCCATGGTATATACTTTTTTTAGGGCTTTTTATTTTTGAGTTATTCAGTACAATTGTATACATATTGAAATGAGTACTTCCTCAATGTCCACACAGATTAAACAAAGACAAAACAATAATCATTAGATATTAATTAATTATATATAGACAACATTTCGGTATAAGGTTAAAGCAGCAGTGCATGACAGTGGTGAAAATTTTGAGCTATACTTTTTTATTTTATTTTAGATTTCCCCTCATCTTCTGCCTTGTATAATACCCCCCTTTTCTCATTTTAAGTCTGCTTTAGCATATTTTTCTAATTTAAATAATTAGAAGGAGCGCTTCTTTTAATATGGTTCAAACATGGTTTTCATCAGTATTCTCAGCTATTTCTCTTCACCAGTTGTCCTATAAAATTAGGATGCAGAGTCTGCTGCAAGCAAGTTCATTATAGTTACAAGAAAAGTGATCTTAAAGAGTGGGTGTTAGGGCTGGGCGAAAGTCGGAAATTCCACTTTTGTGTCGATTTAATTTCCTGAACTTTTACCTTTGGCGAAATCGGAAATCTTCGGAAGTGTTTGATGAATTTTCACCGTTTCATGGACTTTTTTCACCGAACTGTGGACTAAAATGCATGAACTGCAGAATTAATACATTAATCTGCAATTCTTGAGATTATTCCTCAGTTCAGTGACCATTTCTATGTGTTTCCATAGGAAAAAAAAAACTTGGCTACTGCCCAGTGGGACCCCTCCACCCTCTGATCACTTGCCCCAGCTATAACTAATATGTCCCTGGTGTCTAGTGGAACCCCTACCCTCTAATCACTCATGCCAGCCACAGTTAATATTTCCCTTGTGTCTAGTGGCACCATCCACCCTCCGGTTGCTCACCCTGACCATAATTAATATTTATCTGGTATCTAATGGCACCTTCCACTCTCCAATGGCTTACCCCAATCATAATTAATATTTCCCTTGTGTCTAGCGGCCACCCCCACCCTCTGATCATGCGCCTCTGCCATAACTATTATTTCTCTGGTGTCTAGTGGCACCTCTCACCCTCCAATCACTTGCCTAACCATAAATTATATTCCCCTGGTGTCTAGTGGCACCCCCATGCTTTGATCACTTGTCCCAGCCATAAATAATATTTCACTGGTGTCTAATGGCACCCCCACTCTCTGATCACTTGTCCCAGCCATAATTAATATATCCTTGGTGCCTAGTGGCACCTCTCACCCTCCAGTCACTTGCCCTAGCCATAAATAATATTTCCCTGGTGTCTAATGACACTCCAGATTGCTCACCCCAGCCATAACTAATATTATTCTGGTGTCTAGTGGCATCCCCACCCTCTGATCACTGGTGTTGGCCATAAGTAAAATTTCCCTGTGTCTAGTTGCACCCTCCACACTCTGATCACTTGCCCCAGCCATAACAAATATTTGCCTGGTGTCTAGTTGCACCCTCCCACCTCCGATCATTCACCCCAGATATAATTAATATTACCCTAGTTTCTAGTGGCACCCCTACCCTCTGATTACTCACCTCTGCCAAAATTAATATTTCCCTGGAGTCTAGTAGCACTCCCAACACTCCAATCACTTGCCCTGGCCATAATTAATATTTGCCTGGTGCCCCCCCCTTGACAGCCCACACTGGGTTGGGTACACCAACCTGTTACTCCCTTCCTTACATACTCAGTCACTGCCTGGGTCTGAAAACAGAGATTGGAGAGCCCATATGGTGACTGCCATGGCCTTCCTTTCACCACCTCGACTGGCCACCTTATGTAATGACAAGGACTGTGTGATAGGTCACCCACTCCCCATCATTACATATGGCAGCCAGCTGAGGTGGTGAGAGGAGGACTGTGCTAGTTGCAATATGGGGTCCCCAATTCTGATCCAGGCAGTGACTATGTAAGTAGGGAGGTTGGGCAGGTTGGTGTACCCAACCTGATGTGGGCGGTGTGGTGCAGGGGCCACTAGACACTAGGCAAATATTAATTATGGCTAGGGTGAGTGATTGGATGGTGGGGGTGTCACTAGACACCAGGGAAATAATATTAATTAAGGCTGGAGTAAATGATCGGAGGGTGGGAAGTGCCACTAGACACCAGGAAAACAATATGGGCTGAGTGATCGGAGGGTGGGGGACAGCCACTAGACACCAGGAAAACAAATTAATATGGGGACAGTGATACATAACAGAATTCATACTTTCATTCTGCAGTTCAGCGATGTAGAATGAATGTATAAATTGTAGAGTAATTGTATTAAACTGCCAAAAGAAATTCTGCAGAACTGACCTCTGACAGTGATCAGCTCTGCAGAACTTTTTTTTTCTGCAGTTTAATACATTACTCTCCTCTGTTCATAAATTCATTCTGCTGTTCTAAGTTGTAATTTCCATGAAAGTTGTTGATTTGATTTCTGAACTTCTGTGAAAGCTAACTTCTGACTTTCAAGCAAATTCTGCTGGCAGAATTTTTTTTTTTTTTTTTGCACAGCTCTAGTGGGTGTTCAAAAACAAGAGACAATACTGATGAAAACCTGGTCCAAGCCATATTAAAAGGAGTGCTTCTTTTATTATTTCAACCATAAAAAAGTGGCAACGCAGACTCAAAATTGAGGAAAAAAGGATATCACACAGGTCAGGAGACAAGGGCAATCTAAAATAAAATAAAGTATAGGTCAAAATGTTCATTGCTATCATGCACTGCTGCTTTAAGGCCTTAGACATTGTTGAGATAGAGCAAGAGCTAATTTATACAACAATAAAAAGAAAATTAACTTTTCTTATTTCTTTTCACTGCAGGAGGTTGTAAAATAACTATGCTGTCTCTAATCAGTATTTGTAAGTAAACATACAGTTGTGGAAAGGCCAAACAAATAAATCTGTATAACAACCAAAGAAAAGAAAAATAAAAGAATATACCTCCCAACTCAAATACTAGTGTCCAAATCAATTAATGTGTCACTAGACATACATACATATATAATACTGTCTCTAATCAGGATTCATAAGCACACATACCTGTACAGTTGTAGAAAGGCCAAGCACAGATAACAGCCAAAGAAAAGAAAAATAAATGAACATATCTCACAACTCAGACATTGGTCTCCATAGAAAGAAATTTTTCACTAGACATACAAATCCTAATATGGCAAGCAATAGCAAGTTTTCCTTGGAAAACCAGTCCCACTATAAGCCCATAAACAATAATTGATAATTAAGTAGGACAAGCCATACAATTTTGGCATATTACTTATCAAATCATTTTCATATCATGTGTTGGAAACCTTAATCTCCACTTTGTGGAAACAGATAAACAATTAAACAGATGTTTTGACATTTTCACGAGAACAAATTAAAGCAGCAGTGCAATCAAAATGGGCTAAATTTGACCTCACCTTTTTTTCTTCCTAATCGATGCCAGATGTCTTCCAGTTTATTTTGGTGTTACAATTTTCAGTTTCTGTTATCATTTAAGAATTTTATAAAAGTTTTAAAACAATTATTTCTCAAGAAAAAAAGATGGCCACCTCATTTTTGCATAGAAATAATACTGAGGACCTGAGACGGATAGGAATCCAAACGAAAATGCAAGTGTACAGTACAGAGCAAAGGAAGCATTCAGAAAACCCAAATCAATAGCTCAGCCAATATTTTTCATAACCATAGCAGAAAATTATCTTTTTGGAATAATATTTTTCATTGCACTAATGCTTTATGTCATAAAATATCCCCAGGGGAAAATTTTACTTTTCTCCAAGCCAATACTTGCTGCTTTCAGATTCTGAATGAACTCTGCAAGTTGATCCAGATAAAAGAATAGATCCTCTGGGAATCACAAATTACCCGTACTTTGCACGGGTAAAGGAGTGAAAACTTCCCTCCAACCTCCTGCATCTGAGAATGTTACTGAAGGAATTTTTCTATATATATCCTGGGTCTACATGCTTACATCCAGATAAATCAATACTTTTCTATTAAAAAATAATAGGGACCCCTCTAAACTTGCTTTCTTTTTTATTCAATTCTCTGTTTATGCCCTATCCTATGACACTGCCTGACCTCCCTCTGGGTGCCCCCAGGTGGCCTGCTCTGCCAGACTTCAACCCCTGTCAGCCACCTATCTCCATGCTGTTGTGGCTATCCCCCTGGTGGGGGAGAGGGGAGGATCTCCACTCTACCTGCAAGGTTCTCATCAGGATGGCCAGCTGCATGTTTCGGATCTGCTCCCCTTTGGTTCATCAAAATCAATTGTCTGTCGGGCAGTGGGGTCCTTTCCTTGGTTTCTCACCATCTCTGTGGATGCAGGTGTACACACAGGAGGTCCAAGGCACATATGCAGGCCTAAGCATGCTGCTGTGTCAAACCGTTGACCTGTAACGCTGCCTCCTTGGGCACCCTTGACTGTAATGCCACCTATGGTCACCCAGGTGGCAGCATTGCAGCAAGGACAGCACCTTGCCTTCCCCCAACAAAGGAGAGTGTCCCTGGGATGCTTAATCCCCCCACAATCCAAGCTCATTTCAAACTCAGATCACCGTGTCAAATCAAATCAAATCATAGTTTATTTATTTTGCGCTTTTCAATTATCAAAGCGCAGCACATAAGAACGTACATCAATAATAAATAAGAATTAAAATAAAAACACAATTTAAAAAGACACAATAAAAGACAGTAAGGGGCTAGTCAAAGGCTAAGGCAAACAAAAAACTCTTAAGAGATGCCTTAAAAGATTCTGCGGACAGGCACTCCCCAATCCGACGAGGTAAAGAATTCTACAGGGTTGGAGCTGCAAAGGAAAAGGCTCTGGTCCCAGAAGACTGAAGATGAACCCTGGAAGTGTCTAGCAATCCCTCTTCGGTAGAATGGAGTGGGCAGAGAGGGTGGTAGGGCCACAGGAGATCTTGCAAATGGCCCGGTCCCCATCTGTGTAGGGTCTTATAGGTCAGCAATGCGACCTTGAAGGTAATCCTCCAATGTACTGGCAGCCAGTGCAGTTCGCACAGAACAGGTGTGATATGGGAAGTTCTTGGTAACCCAGTCAACAACCTGGCTGCAGCGTTCTGCTCCAGCTGCAGGTGGTGAAGGTCTACCCACGGCAACCCTAGATATAAAGCATTGCAGTAATCTAGACGCGAGAAAACAAAGGCGTGAACCAAAACAGGAAGATCATCATGTGGAACAAGGTGCTTTATTTGGGCTATATTCCTCAGATGGTAGAACAAGGACTTGACAACGGCTGACACCTGGAACTTAAGTGTAAGCTCGCAGTCAAATATTACTCCCAGATTCCGCACCTGTTCAGAAGGTCTGAACTGGTTACCTCCTAACACTAGGCCAGAGGGAAATCCAGGCGTCAACTTCTCTGCACAATGACCAGGGTCCACCACCAACACCTCAGTCTTGTCTGGATTTAACCTCAGCCAGTTGGCACTCATCCAGTCCTGGATCTCAGCAAGGCAGTTGTTAAAGACCGTGAGGGCATCATTCTGTTCAGGTTCAAAGGACATACAGAGCTGAGTATCATCTGCATAGCAGTGAAAACTCAGCCCATAACGGCTTATAATATCTCCCAATGGTAACATGTACACCAAGAACAACATGGAAGAGAGCACAGAACCCTGCGACACCCCACAAGGCAGCACAAAGGGAGCAGAGGAAAAAATTCCTGATACTACCCTCTGAGATCTGCCCATAAGGAAAGAATGAAACCATCTAAGGACTGTCCCCAACAGTCCGCAGATCAGACGTAGGCATTCCAACAGTATCCCATGGTCCATGGTGTCAAACGCAGCACAGAGATCAAGGAGAACCAAGTCTGAACGGCTCCTACAATCTCTCACAGTTAGGAGACCATTAAGTACCTGAACCAATGCCATCTCGGTACTATGCCTCTTTCTGAAACAGACTGGAGAGAATCATAGATACCATGGGTGGTAAGAAAGTCATCGAGTTGCAGTGCGACTACTTTCTCAATAACCTTACCCAAAAAAGGTAGGATAGAGATTGGTCTGTAATTTGCGAGACAATCTGGGTCAAGGGAAGATTTCTTCAACAGGGGTGTCACGATAGCCTCTTTCAAGGACTCCGGAAACACCCTTTGGTCCAATGAGCACCAGACAACCTCTGCAAGGACTGGTCCAATCACATCCATGCAACCCATAAGGAGGCGCATAGGACCAGGATCCAAATAACAGCAAGTCAGCTGCAAACTCTGGACGAGCTTCATGAGATCCATGATTGCCGGCCGGTCAAAGTCCATCCAGATAGACCGAGGGCCTGTAACCACACATCGATCTCCATCGTGTTCATTTGAATGCGTTCTGTGGATATCAGATCTGATCGTTGACACTTTATCATCAAAGAACCTAGCAAACTCCTCACACTTAAGTTGTGACAAAGCTCTCCAGCCCTGCAGACAGACTGGATTGCACAGTCTATCGACAGTCCAGAAGAGCAGAGCTGGTCAATTCCTTGATGCAGCAATCTCCCTGGACAGGAACTCTTCCCTCTTACAGGAGATTTCTGATTGATAACTCGAATAGTGAGCAATCAATCTAAGCCTGTCACTCTCAAGACCAGACTTCCACCAGCAGCGTTCCAATCTTCGCCCTGCTCTCTTTAACTCCCTCAATGTCCCATCAAACCAGGGGGACCGAGGGCAAAGAAAGAGGGGGCGAACCCGGGAAGGAGCTATAGAATCCAAAGCTTCAAGCACCACACTATTATAGTGAGCTACTAAAGTATTTGGATCCAAGCACCCCATAGGCCAACTCGATAGGTCCAGTACCGCCATGAGACCCTCAGAGGTAACACCCCTTAAAGGGCGGTACTGAACCATCTCCAAAGGAGCTGGTCTTAACAGGGGAGCCATAAAATTGAACCTTATGGAGTGATGGTCAGACCACCCGACTGGTTCCACCACCAATTTGGTGATCTCCATCCCCAAGGTGAACACCAGATCCAATGAGTGACCCTGAATATGGGTAGCAGTGGTAATAACCTGTGTGAAGCCCAACTAATTCATTAGTTGGAAGAAGTTTTGACCAAAAAAGGAGAGTTCATCATCGATCCAAGTATTGAAGTCCCCCAAACCACCCACCTGGAGGGTTCCAACACCAGGTCAACAATGAAGTCTGCTACTTCCTGCAGAAAAACTTTCTCATCACTGGATGGACGGTAGACGAGAAGAATTCTGCAGCCCACACCTGCTCCCAGGATACATTCAAAGGATCTGGGGGACACCACTGGAACCTCCACAAGGTCAAATTCTGATCTAAAACAGATAGGGCCCCCCCCTTCGATCCAGTCTCGGGCGGTGTATCATGAGTACCCTGCTGGAACAGCTGACGCAAAAATGGGGCCAGCACTCTCATCCAGCCAGGTCTCGGTGATGCAAGCCAGGTCGGATGACTCAACAAGATCAGCAATAATTGCTGTCTTGTTTTTTATAGACCTGGCATTGCATAACACTACCCAAGTTGGATGAGAGGCCTTGGGGGAGCGGGCCACTTGCCACCTTTGGTGGAGCCCTTGGGTATGGGAACCAGGCATCGAGAACCCTTATCCTGGACCCATTTCACCCCAGGGTGTCTCCCGAGCCTCACCACCCCAATCTGCCCACAACACTCCTCCCCCGGCCAGGGACTGCCTCCCCTCTGCCTCCTCGAGCAAGCCCCAGGGCCCAGCAATGCTGATAGACCTCAGGCCGCAATGGGGGGCTAATAAAGGGGCGCAGGTCCCTCAGCCTGTAGGGGGAGTAGTGCCTGCCCACAGAAACTTGGCCCCAGCACATGCTGTGAAAAAAAAGATTCCAATACTCAGTATAACTTAGATAAAAACCCCCTCCAAAACCCCAAAATACAAATCAAGTTACAAAATCACACCATAAGTACAATAAACAATAATAGGTATTAGAGAAATGAGGAAACAAAGCATCCGAAAAGGGAGTCCATTTAAACGGATACACTGGCTGCAGTCAGGCTAAGCATAAAGTAATTGCATCTACAGTCCCCCAAGTCCTCTCACAACCTGGGGCTGGAAAGCTCAGCAAGGGACTCTCACTCCCAAATGAAAATAAAAAGAATGTCTGACCAAAGATCTTTTGACAGCCTCTCAAACCCTCTCACGATGAAAAGAGGCTTACAAAGTAAACAAAAAATAAAATGGAGTGTCTGACCGTAATCAAGAAGATAAGTTTGATGGAAGTCCTTTTCACTGGTATCACTGATATTCCACTCTGGTTTTCAGCAAGCCTGATCCTACAGATCTCTGACCAGTGGCTAGGAGAAAAGGATTCACGACCTACACCATGACACCCTACAAGGCTGACACCACCGGACAGCCCTATGGGGAGTCTTGAGAATACATGGCCTAAACCGCTGGCTACCTAGCAGACCCAGGCCGAGATTCTCCATGTAGCCATATACCCCACCACCTAACAAGCCTAATAAGCCAGGTCAACTGCTCACTAAGACCAGTATAATCCATCCATCTGATTTGTCGATACCGATGAGTACAACTTCCACCATAAAAAATCCTTAATCTGTAAAACACATGATCAGAAGAATCCTTCAACTCCAAATAAAGGCAAAGCAATTTATAAAGCTTCCACAGTCCCCGCTTCCATAATCCACTTCCCACGATTATGATTCCTAGTAACCAGACCGCTTGGTCAAATGACTTGTCAGATGAAGATACGGAGAAAGAAAACTCCACTCCATAAAACAGTGCCAATCATCCACTAGGTACTCGTCCAAAATGAGCAGATGTCCATACAACAATTTCGAGGTATCAAGCAGGGCAATTCCAATCCACTTTTCTTGCTTTACCCTTAAGAGATCTGCAAGCCCCCCTCATAGTCTGAGCTCGCAGAAAAAATTTGCAGCGTTTAAAAGGAAAGTATAACAAAACAGTAACAAATGCCAAACTAAACCTCTTTCAAAATTGGCGTGTGTGACCCTAATCTACATCACTTCTTCTCCCCTGTCTATTCTACAATAAAACAAACGAATAAATATAAAACTATGAAAACTGTATAATGAATACAACAAAAATAAAATAACAAAATAAAAATAAGCAAAAAAGAAACTCAAAAACTAAAGTGCTGACACTGGCTGGCTCACAATAGCTGCCATCTTGAACTCACTTCATTGTCATGAGTGGTAGCACTACCGCTGTGCTGACAGGCTGGAAAAACCTTGCTTTCTTGATGACAATCTCTCTTTCACTTTCTAAAGCAAACTGAATCAGTGTTGTTGCAGGTTTAGCTGGTACAGTATACCTTGCCCAGAATTTAAAGTGCTTTAAGTTAACAGAATAGAGATTGGTTTACCCCTGCTGGGAAGACAAAGATTAAGTGGTGGTAAGGTCTCCAGTGTGATGCCCAAAGTTGCAATAAACAACTCATGGAAATGTTCCATGTAATTTTATCTGGGGATGGCACGGGGTCATGTCACTGCAAACAAAAAATGCACATCAATTAATGCTGCAAGGAAAACAGTGGCCTCTCAAACAACGTCAGGTACAACAGTGACCTGACAGAAAAAATGCAGCCCCATAGAAAACAATGGGCTTCTTTGTTTTTGCAGGGGGGGCTACACCTCCTGCACCCCCCAATGTGGGCCCCACCCCCAGACTTACAATAATCAACTCTGGGGGTCATGTATTTAGAATGGGGAGAAAATCAGGAGAGGGGGATTCCTTTTTTTTTTTTTTTAAGTTTCAGCAGAAGGAGATCTAGCTGGAACTGAACCACATTCCCAGGTCTCCTGCTTCTCCGTGCACTGGTGCCCTAGCCACTCCACCATGGGCACAGCTAGGCCAGGCACCCTAGCACATGTCAACTTGATCCCTTCCAGCTGAAGTGCAAAACAGCAGGGGTAGTGGTAACTCCCTATCGCTATTCTGCCCCTGTCGCTCTAAATCTTTTTACACTTCACACAGTGCAGTTCCTGCAGCACTCTTCCTAGTGCACTGTTTTGACCCAGTACCGCTGGGATCCTGGCCTCTCTTCTCTCACACCTTTACTCTCTCTTCTGTTCTTCCAAAGCCTATTCCCCCTCGCTGCCTACAACCTGCTCAACCTGCTTCCCTCCTATTATACTCTACCTCTTGCTGCTGCCACAACCTGCTCCCTTCCTGTCATACTTGACCCCTGCCTTGTGCAGACAGGGTCCTCAGCATACTGGATGGGTCAGGCCCAAGCAGACCTTTCTCCTCCTACCTCTTCCTTCGCCTCCCTGTTCCATCCCCTTCACCACCACCCATGCTTCTATGCCTACTGACATACCTACCTCTCTCTCACCTTCCCTTCTCCCCTTTACGTAGCCCTAGATATGGTGTACCCCTAATCTCTACTGCACTTGTAGTTAACTTGCACTTCTGTTATGGCTGACCCCTAATCTCTACTGCACTTGTAGTTAACTTGCACTTCTGTTATACCTTAGCCAACCTGTTCTTCCTGTGTTTACTCCTCACTAACTTCCCTAGATCAAACTACAACAATTCTATTCAGCCATTTTCTAGCTCCACAGTTATGTGTCATTTAGTGTATGCCTAAATATTATTTTATGTTGTAGCCATCTAGTCCAAAAGCGTTGGCGTAGTATCTATCTAATTCAAAACTGTTAGCAGCCCACTATCTCATTACTCCTGTACAGTCTGCTCAAATTATTTGAATGTAATCTACTGTAAATTTATATTGTGTGCCAAATCTCTGTAAACTGTCCTCATGTTCCCCTACTCCCCAGGTTATACCGTGAGACGAGCAACTTGTTGCTCAGCGTGCCTTCCTGGTGAAACATTTCAATAAATAAATAAATAAAATTCAATTAGAAAAGGAAGTTTTGTAACCAGATTTGAGAGTACTCTTCAGACCTCATCAGAAACACAGCCTCCTGCAGCCAGGCATCTTGGTGTATACTTTTTAGTGACAGGCATATACTTCTAATTGCCATAGTATGTACCTTTAATTGTTATGGTATATACTTTTTTTTTAATCTCTTTCTCTCCTTCCTGACTGGCCCCCCCATCCCTGTCCTCTGGCATCTACCGGACTCACTTCTGCTTCCACGAGGTGCCAGCTGGCTGGGTGCAGTGCCTGCAGTGGGTCGGCATCATCTCGCCAGTCAGGACTTTTTCCTGTTTACTTCCCAGTTCCGAGCATGGAGAGAAGGCATGCAATAATGCCAATGGCTGAGCTGCTCACGCTTAAGCACGTGGCATGCAAGGCATCTGCTCCGCATCCACCCCCTACATAGTGGGTCCATTGGGCCAGCCCCGAGCCACTGCCAGTGGCCAGTCAAGCAGTGGACTCCATCCCTCCCCCTCCCCGGGAGAGTAGAGTAGTCCTCTGGATGCTCGATCCTCTCCCTCCCCAGCCCACTGGCTTGCACCTTGAACACAGGTCACCAGCATGGCAGAAGGTAAGGCATGGATGCCTCAGTCCTCCATGCCACTGGGCCGGCCATGGTATATACTTTTAATTGCTGAGGTGTATACTTGTTGGGACTCCTCCTAAAAAAGCCATCTTTGATCCCGGACAACCTGGCACATTATAGACAGGTCTCTAACCTGCCCTTTTTGGGTAAGGTTATTGAGAAAATCGTGGTGTTGCAGCTTCAAGCACACCTCACAGATTTTGACGTCTTTGAACCTCTTCAGTCTAGATTTAGGTCACATTAATCAGGGTGCATATTGACCTGCTCAGGATGACTGATTGAGGGGAGCCATCAATTCTTGGTCTCCTCTATTGCTCATCAGTGCTTGACACTGCAGACCATTGGCAGGGCCCCTACTTTTCTGCGGCACAGTGGGACCAACTTCTGCGGCAAGACTGCCATTTGCTGCAGAACTCCTGCGGCTGTGGTTTGTTTTTTCTGCGGAAGTTCTGCGGCACTAACAAACTACCACATCACAGTGACAGCTTGTCATCCTGACTTCACTTTCATGGCAGTTTTTATAGCAATCAGGATGGTGGAAAGCACAGTAACACTAGTTCAAAAAAATAACAGAATTATAAAAATAATTTTATGCCTAAAAAAGCAAAACAAATGTCTCTCCCTTAAGGTCCTAGCCTCTTAAATAAATGACATATGCAGAGGGGATCTTATGTGATAAATAAGGTATTTCTATATGCAAGCTATCTGTCCCACTAATGAGGTTTCCACTGTCTATCACTTATATATTTGTAACTGCTTTCTACAACATTCATGAGGTTCCCACTGTGTATCTCTTATATATTTATACGCCATCTGTAACATACATACAAGTGTGTGTGTGTGTGTATATATGTATATATGTATATATATTTTTTTTAAATTTCCATGAACTTGCATCCTCATTCATACAGGTCCCATTAGAAATGGAATAGAGGAGTTATTGCAAAACTTATTTTTGATGTCAACCTGCTTTCCCTGACACACTGCGTAACACCATCAGGCCATGACATGCATCTGAACCAATTGTGAGATAGAGCTCTCCAGACCAGCACAATGTGTCCACCATGTGACAGAACACTGCACCATACCTTCCCAGGCTCCAAGCAATGATGTGTTCCACCAATCCTTGTGCTGCCCAGCCAGTTCCCAGAGCTGATCTCTGAACCTGAGTTGCCGGCATGGAAACACAGCATGCTACCCTCTGGCCCAACAGCTGTCCCTGCACACAACATTTCTCCATAACTTTTAGGTGATTCTATCAACCGATGACAATATGTAATCAATAACCCTGGCAAAAATGCGTACAGTGCAATTATTTAACAGGTCTATTATTTCAACAGGTCTATACATTATTATATTCCACTTTTCAGGGCATAATTACTTTACTTTTCTTAAAAATGACAGTTAAATTCATTTTACCAGTTATTCATTTCAGATGGCATCTCTATACCTTAAAGGCACAAATAGGTTTGTACAAAGTGAGGTATGGACTTAACAGGTCTGTGCTATTGACAAGGTTTTGTTTAAGTTGGCCTTAGTGCAATAATGTAAGACTGAAAATTGGATTAGGCTGTAGTGCAGGTTGAGCAAATATCACCATGCCTGATGTGCTGTGCCACCATCTCTGACAGTGGGAGCTGTGGTAGATAAGTGACTGTTCATTTCTGTTGCAGATTGCAGCCATTTCATTAGCTAATGTATGATGTAATAGCGATGATAACATCACATTCTGAGCACATGGGGGGTTTAGGATATAAAAAGAGGGGAAGGGAACCAGATTCTTTGGAAAAACAGAAATATTAATAAAAAATCAACAAGAAGAATGAATTCTGCAGCACCGCAGAAGTTCTGCGGTAGATTGCAAGTTCTGCACAAAATTCTGCGGCCGCAGAATTCTAGGGGCCTTGACCATTGGGTGTTGTTGCACCAACTGAAGGACTATGGGGTAGCTCACCAGAAAAGTCCTCTGCTGGGTTGAGTCCTATCTTAGGGATAAGATGCAGAGGGTAGTGATGGGAAATTTCTCCTCATGCCCAATTCCCCTGCCCTGTGGCATTCCCTAGGGGTTGGTGCTATTACTCATGTTGTTTGCAGTGTACATATTACCTCCAGGCAGGATCACTAGAGAGTACAACATGAGATTTAAACATTTATGCAGATGAGACCCAGTCATGTACACTTCCTTTGCACCTAGGGCACATGATGTGGTGAAGGTACTGAATTTTTGTCTAGCTGAGATCCAGGATTGGATAGCATCAAACTGGATGAGATTCAACACAGACAAGTTTGAGGTACTGGTGATTTATCCAGGCTGGAGAAGGGGAGCAATGGCAGCCAAAGAGGTGAAGGGGCTTATGCTCGGATCCTCAAGGCTGGAGACCTCCTCGGAGGTATAAAATCTAAGCGTCATTCTGGATGATAGGCTAGCATTTGAAGCGCAGGTGTCAGCAGTAGTCTGGAGTGGCTTTTAGCACCTCAGGAACATCAGCAAGATTAAATACCTTATCCCCTCCAAAAACCTGGCAATGCTAGCACATGCTTTCTAGACATCTGGACTCGAATAATGCAACATTCTATACTTCAAGGTAAATGGAGGTGTCCTACAATGCCTGCAGTTGGCACAGAATGCTGCAGCCAGGTTACTAATATACTACTAACATACTAAAATGCCAGCAGAATAGGCCTAACGGTCTTTCGTGTCTGCTCGTTTGGTCAGCCCTAACCCAGGGAGTTGGCCTTGCTGCCCCCCTCGCCCTCTCTGGCTTCTCTCTTCCCAGTCCCGGATATTCTTGCTGCACAGGACTTTGCTTCCAGAACCCTTCCCCTGTACCTGTCCCACCCCTTCTTGAACCCCTCCACCATCTCTGCCTCCACCAACCCCCTGGGCAGCGCATTCCATGGCTCCACCACCCTCTCACTGAAGTAGCACCTCCTCCTTTCTCCCCTGAATCTCTCCCCTCCAGCTTCCACCCATGCCCTCTAGTTGCCCCCCCTCCTTCCTTCAGAGGACCCTGACTGCTCCTCCACTATTTACCCCCTTCATGTACCTGAAGACCTCTATCATGTCCCCCCGGTCCCTTCTCTCTTCCAATGTATACATATTTATCTCTTCGAGCCTCTCCCCATAGGTCCTGTCCCCCAAGCCCTAGATCCTTTTGGTTGTCCTCTTCTGGACCCTCTCGAGGAGTTTGATGTCCCTCTTTAAGTGTGGCCTCCAAAACTGCATGCAGTGCTCGAGGTGTGGCCTCACCAAGTAGTTATACAGAGGGAGCATCACTTCCCTCCTTCTGGAGGTGATCCCCCTAGTAATGCATCCTAGCATCCTGTTGGCCTTGGCTGCTGCCCTCCTACAAGCCTCAGAGTTGTTCATCTTGACATCCACCAACACCACCCTTAGGTCCCTCTCAACCACTGAGACTTGTAGCATCCCCCCAAGGGTGTTCACTTGGTCTGGGTTTCTGGCTCCCAGGTGCAGTATCTTGCATTTCCCTGCATTGAATCTCAGCTTCCATTTTCTAGACCACCTTTCCTGACCCTCCAGTTCCCCCTTTAGGGCCACCCTCCCCTCCTCCCCATCCATCACCGCCCCTAGTTTTGAGTCATCCACAAAGAGACTCATCTCACTCCTGATACCCTTCCTTATGTCAGAGATGTAGGCATTGAACAGGAGGGGCCCAAGGACCGATCCCTGAGGGACCCCACTAATGACCCTCCTTGGGGATGAGACTATCCCGCCAACCACAACCCTCTGGGTCCAGTCCTGTAGCCAATTTCCTATCCATTTGATCATCTGGTTCCCCACCTCCATTTCTCCCAGCTTATCCAACAGGGCCCATGAGAAACAGAGTCCAATGACTTGCTGAAGTCAAGAAAGAGGACGTTCACTGTTCTACCCAGGTCCAAGGCACTTGTTACCCAGTCATAGAACTCCACAAGATTTGTCTGACACAATTTCCCCGGGATGAAACCATGCTGTCTATCGTCCAGGCACTCTGACTTTTCCAGGTCCCCCCCAGCGTCTCCTTGACAATGCCCTCCATCATCTTGCCCCCCACCGATGTCAGGCTGATGGGCCTGTAGTTCCCTGCCACCTCCCTTGATCCCCCCTTGTGGATAGGCACTATATGCATCACCTTCCAGTCCTGGGGCACCCACCCTGTCCTCAGAAAGATGCTGAAAAAGCTCTGCCAGGAGTTTTGCCAGGACATTCGCCAGTTCCTTTAGCACTCTGGGATGTAATTTATCTGGCCCCGGTGCTTTCTTTGTCTTAAATGACCTGAGGGCTTCCCTCACTCTCTCTGGCATGATTTCCACCTCCGCTACCTCGTCCCCTTGCTTTGCCTTCCCCCCTCCTGCCAGTGATGGCCCCCCTCTCCCCAAACCTGATCGGTAAGTGCTCCCCCCTCAGTTTCACCATCTCCTCCCATGTATGATGCATCCCCCCATTTTCCTTGGTGAAAACTGAGGCGTAGTACTCATTTAGTACCTCAGCCAGCTCCCCCAGGTCTTGTGCCCATCCCTCACCTGTTTTAATCCTGCTAATCTGCCCCTTCACCCTTCGTTTTTCCCCAATGTATCTAAAGAGCCCCTTGTTCCCTCTCCTAATTTCTCTGGCCAGATTCTGCTGCTTGCTTGCCATAGCCACCCTCACCACCCTAGTGGCCCTTCTCACCAACAGCCCGTACTCTCCTTGATCCCTTTCACTCCCTGAGCACTTGAAATGCCTATAAGCTACCTTCTTTCCCCTCACCACCTCCTGAACCTCCCTGGTCCACCAGCAGGGTTTACGGGCCCTACCGCATTTTCGTCTTACTCTTGTACAGGTGCTGGTAGCATCCTGCAGTCCCCACTCCTGATGATTTCCCACCTACTGTCAGCGTCCATGTCTGGCCCAATCCCATCCAAATGCTTCTTAAGGAGCCTTCCCATTTCCTTGAAATCCGCCCCCCTGAAGTCAGTTACCTCCATCTTTGTGCAGTCTTCTACCCCTCCTAGGTCCAGGCAGAACCAGACTGTGGCATGGTCACTCCCCGCCAGCAGGTCCCTTACCTCCAGGCTCCCAATCTGGTCACTGCCTGCCAGGACCACATCCAGTATCCGTGCCCCCCTGGTCAGTTTCCCTACCTGCTGAGTTAGGAACGTGTCCTGAAAGACATCCAACAACCTCTGTTCCCTGGCCACCGAGGATGTCATAGTCTTCCAGTCCATTCCTAACATGTTTAAGTCCCCCAACACCACCACTACTTCCCCTGCCCTATCTGCAGTGTCTCCCAACATCTGCCACCAGACTCTCCTCCAGCTCCTCTGCTAGCGTGGGCGGTCTATACACTGCTACTATTTTTACTCTCTTGCCCCCCTTGTTATCAAGGTGACCCAAATCATCTCCACCTCCTCCACTCCTCCTATGCCAAGGCAGTCTTTGACTATTATTGCTACCCCTCCTCCGCTTCCCTTCCCTCAGTCCTTCCTGAACATGGTGTAACCCTCCAGATTCAGGTCCCAGTCATTCCCTGAGGTGACCCAGGTCTCAGTGACCGCTGCCACATCCACCTCTCCCTCAGTTAGCATCACCTAGAGATCAGGCATTTTATTGCCCAAGCTCCTGGCATTTAGCAGGACTACCTTCCACCCTTTCCGTATACTTCGATTTCCCCTGCTCGCATTCCTATGGGGATAAAGTCTTCTCCCAGTCAGCACCTTACCAGTTGGCCTTTTCCTGCATTCCTCCAGCTCCCTGGGGAGGGTGGAGACAGATTCCCTCCTTTCTTGGACCCCCCCTTGAGAGCCTTTTCTCCCATCCCTCCCCCCTTCACAAGTTTAAACACCACCTTTCACCAATGAACCCCTCTATTTTCAACATAAGGATTTCCCTCCCTTCCAAAATGAGATGGAGCCTATCTCTAGCATATAGCCCATTAACCTCCCAGGTCTCCCCCCAATCCCCCATCAACCCATACCCTCTGGCCCCACACCACTCTCTGAACCACTGGTTTATCTCCCTAACCTTCCTCTTGTGTTCCCCTCTAGCCCTTGGCACCGGCATGATTTCCGAGAAGGAAATTGTGCATCCTATGTCATGGCAGACCCTGGCAAGCTCCCTGAACCTTGTCTGTATCTCAAGCTCACTATTTTCCTCAATGTCATTGGCACCCAGGTGGACCAGTACGTCCGAGGAACCTCCACAATCCTTTGCCAGCTGATATACCTCATGATTGGCCCTGTGCACCGTTAGTCCAGGGAAGCATTTTGTTCTAACTGGGCAGGCTTCCCCCCTTCCTATCCCATTTGATACCCCTGATCATGGAATCACCCAACAGGAGCACTCTGACCGCCCCTTTTCCTTCATTTCACCCCCTTCTATGTCCCTCATCCTTTCTACCTGCCCATCCCCTCAGCCAGCTCCTTGCTCCTCCCCTATCTGGGTGCCACCTGCCACCCTGTCCTTATTTACCCTGGCCACCCCCTCCCCCTCTGATTCTATGCCTCTTCTCCTCCAGATTATCCATCTGTACCACTCTATCCCCCCCATCACTGCTTGCGACTGGTCCCTCCCCTTCTGCTAAACTTGCCTGACCCATCTCCGTTAGCTCTACTTGCCTGTTGTGCCCCCTGGCCAAAACTCTCAGCTCCCTTTATTGTATCCTTCTTGTACTTCTGGTCCCTCTCCTTGCCCTATCCTCCCAACTGGTCCTTCTCCTTGCTCTTTCCTCCCTCTATCCCATTTTGCCATGTTCCAAGTTCACCCTCTCCCCCATTTTCCTACATTCCAGGTTCCCCCCTGTTCTTCCTGCTATCCGGTCCCGCCTCCTGCCCCCACTCCCTTTCCATCTCTAACCACCCCTGTCATGGCTACATCACCTCCCTCATCCTCAAGCAGAAGAAGAGAATTGAAGCGGTTACTGAGCTTAAGGTCAGATCCACCTCCCCCCATTGCTTCCTTCTGTCCAGCTTCAGCCATCTGCCTACTTCCTTGAGAATGTCCTCCCTTTGCCCCCCCATGAGGGTCCCCAGTCCCCAGATACCTGCCTGCTTCCTTAGTAGTGTCCTCCTTTTAGGCCCCCTCTGTCAGGGTCCCTATGTGACCCCAGAGTACTCTCTTGCACTCCTTTCCCTATGTCCCTGCCCCTAGTGCTTGGTGCAACCCTGTGAGAGACCCCCTGCCCTATTCCCAAACCATACCTCCCCCCTCCCTCCAGCTGTCTCTTAATCCCCTCAACCTCCTCTCTAAGCTGTGCCAGCTGGTAGCACACTGGGCAACCACTGAACTTCCAAGCCCAGTCCAGTATCATGGCCACCCCACACCCTGTGCACCCCACCATCCTCCCAAAGATGCTGGCCCTAATGACGTGTGCTCCCATCCCCCTCCAAGTAGGTTTCCTTGGGTGAACCACCAGGTTCCCCACTAGTCCAAGATACACCCCTACCCACTAATCAGGTCACCCACTAATCCTAGATACAGTCCCACAGTAAACAGATACCCCTGTTGCTAGGTGCAGTACTACACAGTAAACTTATAGGGGAAGTGTACAACTCCCTAAGCTCCTCTCTCCCCTAGCCTTTAAACCCAACTCCCAGTGGCTAGAACTACATGAGCTGCACCTGAAGCCTTTTCCTCCAATTGCAGGGCAGGTGTTCCCATAAATAAGCCAAGCTCTGGGGAGGAGGGGGTGGGGAGGTGGGATTAGGCCTACACCTGACTGTCACGAGAGTATATCAGCCCTGTGTCTGCCCCTCACTGCACCTCCAAGCACTACCAACTAAGAAAATCTTTCAAGTCTACTTACTCGCCCAGCCTCCAGCAAGAAGTTTCTTCCTCCTTCTCCTCTAACTGAAGATTGACTGAGCTGACAGTCACACCTTACATCCAAACAGCACTAATACCCTGTAATATGATGCCTGCACTTACAGGCCAGATAGCAACTTTTAAACACACACAAACAACACATTGTCTGCTAGAATCCCTTCCTCCTGCCCAAACTAAATGTAAAAGCACAATAAATGGCAGTTAAGACCAGCCCTCAAATACAATTATAAACACACAGAATACCAGCTAAGAAAATCTTTCAAGTGTACTTACTCTCCCAGCCTCCAGCTAGAAGCTTCTTCCCCCTTCTCCTCTAACTGAAGACTGACTGAGCTGGCAGTCACGCCTTACATTCAAACAGCACTAATCCCATGTAATATGATGCCTGCATTTACAGGCCAGATAGCAACTTTTAAACACACACAAACACCAAATTGTCTGCTAGAATCCCTTCCTCTTGCCCAAACTAAATGTAAAAGCACAATAAAAGGTGCCCAAACTAAATGTAAAAGCACAATAAATGGCAGTTAAGACCAGCCCTCAAATACAACTACAAACACACAGAATACCAGCTAAGAAAATCTTTCAAGTCTACTTACTCTCCCAGCCTCCAGCTAGAAGCTTCTTCCCCCTTCTCCACTAACTGAAGACAGGCCTTTCATAGTCATGCCATGTGACCCCAGTCATGCGTGAACTTGGGATGCTCAGAATTGGACAAATCAATTCTATTTGCATATTTCAGAATTTTGGAAATTTTGATTCTGAGTCTGATTCCATTCTTCATCCGATTAAGACATGAGGACAGAATTGGAGACTGAGTCAGAAGTTCCAGTTCCACATCCTAAAACTGGCTCCCATTATAGCCAGTATAAAGTACACACTGCAAAACCTGTTAGAATAAAAAAAAAACAGAAAGCTACACAGTGCCATACTCGAGCTGCCACCTTCCTCGTGTTGTCCCCTACTTCCATTACCTTGTACCACCTCACCTATGTGATGGTGCTGTGCTAAATACCACTCCTACATTTTCATTCACAAAGGTACAGTGTGCACATATATGGAACCCAAACAAATGGAAAAGAGAAAGAAATAAGTGCCTTAGATGGGATCTGAACCCAGGCCACCCCGAATACTATTCCATTTGTGCTACCAGCTGTTCCACTAAGCAAGTGGAAATCTGGAACTACCAGAAGCACCTTAATCTCTCTAATGCATAAGCTGGTGCTGCACAGATGATTACATTTTAATACACAAGGCTGTGGTGTGCACATATATGGAACCCAAACAAATAGAAAAGAGAAAGAAAGAAGTATCCTAGCTGGGATTTGAACCCAGGTTGCCCGGAATACCATTCTGGTTGCGCTACCAGCTGTGTCACCAGGGCAATTGGAAACTGCACCCTTGTGCATGAAAAAGTAATTGTTTGTACAGCACCAGGCTATACATTACAGAAAGAGTAAGGTGCTTCTGGGAGTCCCAAGTTTCCTGTTGCCTTGGTGGTGTAGCTGGTAGCATAACTGGAATGGTATTCCAGGCAGTCTGGGTTCAAATCCCAGCTAAGGCACTTATTTCTTTCTCTCTTCTGTTTCTTTGGGTTCCATATATGTGCACACTTCACCCTTGTGTATGAAAATTTATTTATTCATGCAGCAGTAGGTTGTGCATTAGAGAAAGAGTAAGGTACTTCTGGGAGTCCCAGGTTTTCAGTTGCCTTGGTGGCACAGCTCACAACACAACCAGCACGGTGTTCTGGGCAGCCTAGGTTCAAAGCCCAGATAAGGCACTTATTTCATGCCTTATTTTGCCCCTGAAAACAGGCACCTGTGCCTAACGAGCCTTACCCAGTCAACAAAGAATAAAATAAATATATGTGCACACTGCACCCTTGTGTATGAAAATGTAATTATCTGTGCAGTATCAGTTTGTGAATTAGAGAAAAAGTAAGGAGCTTCTGGGACTCCTAGGTTTCCAGTTGCCTTGGTGGCGCAGCTGGTAGCGCAAATGGAATGGTATTCCAGGCAGCCTGGATTCAAATCCCAGCTATGGGCACATTTCTTTCTCTCTGCTGTTATGTATACTTTTAATTGCTGTGGCATATGCTTTTAGTTGCCAAGCTATATACTTATACTTTTATTTGACAGATGGGTTTTTATGCAATAGGAGTGGACACAAATCATATGTGAAAAATCTGAGCTACTATGTGATAAATTCAAAATGTTACATTTATACACATGGTAGACACATCATCACAGAATTATACACATAGTAGATATGTCACAATCACTCCGAATTTATTTAGAATGTTCAGCCTCAGTACCAGTACTAACTATATTCAAATACAAATAACTTTAAAACGAAAAAAAATAGCATAGTGCTGTGAGCATGAAAGTTGTTCAGCACAACATTTTCTACAACATGAGTGCTATTTCATTTACAGATACCTTATAGATTTTTTATAATTAGCAAAAAAGAGCAGAAAATGCTATTTTTGTTCACTTTTTTGACAAACATATGCAAAAGAAGTTAATCAAAAGCAAATGTCCCTACTCTGATGGAAAGCATCCTTATTGCATAAATGAAATATACAATGGAGAGCTGTCAGATAAATTATTTATCTGCACTTGTGCTGTCTGACCTCGGACATCTCACGCGTGGCTTACACCACTCATGAGGTTACCTGAGGTCAAACAGCACTTGTGTAGATAAATCATTTATCTGACAGCTCACCATTGTATATCCCTTATTTCTATGGGGAAATGACCTATCCATGTATTATAACAGTGCAAACTAACATCATAACAAGTTTAGAATCTTAGAAAAGAACAGTAACTTATCATAGCAGTAGATTTTCAAGAGAATCTCCTCCATCAGGCCACACCTTTGAAACTGTAAGCCTTTGGCATCTGAATCACTTGGAAACATTTGCTAGCTGGGGGACGCCCATGATGACGTGCAATGTCATTGCCTATATAATCGTGAGCAACCCCACCGTTCCTCAGTTCCCCATTGTAGATAACCTCAGAGGGCCTGTTACAGCGAGGAAATAAAAATGACCAGACCAGTACCAGGCACACAATGAGGGGCATGGTACTGGAAATATAGTACACATAAGGTACTTATGGACACCTCAAAAAAACACAAAACATGAAAGTTCCACTCTTATGTAGAGCCAAGGTATATTTATTTTTCCTTCCACCACAATAATTAATGTTTCACGGCAATACCACTTCTTCAGGACTGGTGATTTCTTACAATGGTCACTTGCAAATGGTGCTGGAAAGAAAATTCCAGACACAGCTTATAAGGTCAACCAGCCTTCCAAACTTCCTAGGCACCTATGCAGTAATCACTGCTGCCACTGATTTACTGCATTAAAGCTTATCAAAGTGTTCCAAGGACTGTCTGACTCCCTGCTGCCAGCAGGGAGCTGGCCAGTCCTGGGAACACTATAGCTGCACTGCTCCTACCTGATCTCCCTTGTAGTGCTGCTTCCATCTCCAGAGCCAATGCACAGTTGTGTTAACACAACCCCTCTCTACACCGATGAAAGCCATGCTAAAGAGCGGCCATGTGCCTGGGGGGCAAGCAACTGTTTGCTTTGGAAGCACCGGCAGTGACAATGATGTAAAGAGGAGAGAGTATTCAGGGCTTTATTTTTACATGTTGCCCATTTTCCCACAATACCCTAAAGGTAGCTGTCTCCCAGGGACACAGCTATTCACCTCAATTTGTCTGCAAAGCATGGAGGAAATTCAGCTATCAGCATCCTGTCCCTTCGCAGCCCCTGCAGGATATACAGAAGTAACTGCTGGTCATAGAGTGTGGGGGATGCACAGACCAGACCACTGCTTGGGGGGGGCATGGCAGCATGTGAGATCAGTCCAGTCAGGAATTGTAGGGGACCCACAGGGTGCAGGTCACACTTCCAGGTTCCATTGGGGTATTTCTTTTAGTAAACAAGCTCATCCCATATGAGCAGTGCTGTCAGTCCACACAGCAGCTTACATTGCTCACATCGCTGTGCATTCCCAACTCCACTGAAGCTGTGCAGAGTAACGAGTGACTTACCACTATCTATTAAGTATCCACACTGCCACATTTGCACTGCAGCAACTGGAGCACTTGGGTTTCTGTGGAGCAAATGTAGCAGTGTAAACAGCCCTTTCGATAAACTTTACTGCAGTAATTCAATGTCAGTAATGACTAATGAATAGATGCCCAACAGGATTGGAAAGCTGATTTACCTTATAAGCTATATTCAGAAGTTTCTTTCTAGTAGCATTTGCAAGCAACATTTGTAAGAAATCACCACTGCCGAAGAAGTGACATTGCCATGAAACGTTGATTACTGTGGTAGAAGAAAACAATGAATATACTTTGGCACTACATAGGACTTTTGCCTTAATGTTTTGGGGGTTTGTTTGCGGTCTTGTTCTATCAAGAAGTGTTGCTCTGAACCACTATTTAATCTAGGATAATCTGGGCATCCTGGAACTGTTTCTAGTTTCGGTACTTATGGACACCTCCAAAGAAGGCGACAGACAAACTTGCCAGTTTTTACTTCAGAAAGAGGGGATTGCACTGTGGCCTATTAAGGAGTTTCCCTTAAGGCTATACGTTTAGAGTGTGTTACTGTTCCATCATCATCGAGGATATCTCCTCCACTGAGCCAGACCTTTGGAACAATTCCCAGGCAGTACTCAAAAAACCCAGGGAGGACTGCAGAGTTTGATATGAAATCAGGACAGAAGGTCTTGGAACACTGCAAGACCAAATATAGCATGTCCATGTGAGATGATGTTTAGATTGTAGTGCTTAGTGAAAGTATGTACAGTGCTCCATGTGTCAGCTGCAAAAATGTTCCAAAAGCTGCAACAGAAGTAAACATACCACATGTAGAGTGGCCACACACAATGCCAGGAAGTTCCTTACCATACTTTCTATAACAGAACACAACACCGTTAGCCAGCCACTTGGAGAGGCACTGTGTAGGCATGGGGTGCCTTTTTTCCCCAGGGGTGAATGAAACAAAAATCTGAGAGGATTTTCTGCAGTCCTTAGTGCTGTCAAGATAGAAACACAGTGTTCTATATACATCAAGTATGTGGAGAAATGCCTCACCTTAGTTAGCATGCTCGGGACAATATACAGGAAGGTGTAAGGCCTGTTTCAGTGTAAAATCAGACACCGCTTTTGGTAGAAAATGGAGAGAAGTTTGAAAATCTATCCTGTGCTTGTCCAAGTTGGTCAACTGGGTGGCAAACTGGTTGATGGGCAGAAAACAGAGAGTGGTGGTAAATGGTATACAGTCACAAGAGATGCAAGTCACAAGTGGGGTACCTCAGGGATCAGTCCTGTGGCCAGTCCTCTTCAATATCTTCATCAGTGACATTACAGATAGACTGGAGGGTAAGGTTTGTCTGTTTGCAGATGACACCAAGATCTGCAACAGAGTACATGATTCACATGGGGTGGGCAGAATGAGAAGAGATCTGGATAAACTAGCAAAATGGTCAGAAGAGCGGCAACTGGGGTTTAATACAAAGAAGTGAAAAATCATGCACATAGGGAAGAGAAACCCTGAAGCCACCTATAGGCTGGGAGGGGAGTTGCTGGCAGTCACAAGGGAAGAAAGAGACTTGGGCATCATCATCACCACCGATGACCTGAAATCATCCAAGCAGACCACTAAAGCAGTAGGTAAGGCTAGGGGGTTGGTAGGGTGTATTAGTAGGGGTATCACAAGTCAGAAGAGGGACACTGGTTAGGCCCCATCTGGAGTACTGTATGCAGTACTGGAGGCCACACCTTCACAAGGACATTAACCAAATTGAGGCAGTCCAGAGAAAGGCAACCAAAATGGTGCAGGAACTGCATCAGAAAACATATGATGACAGTTTAATGGAGCTCAATATGTATACCCTAGAGCAAAGGAGGGAGAGAGGTGATATGATCGAAACATTCAAACACCTTAAGGGCATAAACAAGGTGAAAGAGTCTAACATGTTTCAATAAAAGAAAAATGGCAGAACAAGAGGACACAGCATGAAATTAGAGGGAGGCCAATTAAGGGATAATGTGAGGAAGTTCTTTTTCACAGAAAGGGTGGTGAATGCATGGAACAGCCTACCTCAGGAAGTGGTGAATATGAATACAGTGCACGGCTTCAAACAGGCATGGGATAGACATAAGATAGCAATACAGATGAGTATGAATAGATAGGCCATTGACAGAGCAAAGGCCGATGGCACATTTATAAGGTAGAAAAAGAAATGGGCAGACTGGATGGGCCTTGCGGTCCTTATCTGCTGTCAACTTCTATGTTTCTAAAATCAAATAATGAAACTCATGCATCAGAGTCTGAAGCTCAGAAATCCTACAAGCAAAAGGAAACGCATCTCACAAGTCACAGCAGGCTCAAATGGAGCCAGGGCCAATTTTTCCAAAGTGAAACTGAGGTCCCAAGCCAAAACCGGTTTAAAAATCGGGGGATGTATGTGCTGAATAACCTTAAAAATGTATAGAACACCTCTAGCTGTGCCACTGTGCACCCATCAGTAGAGGTATGGAAAGTCAAAATGACTGCTAAGTGCATCTTAATGGACAAGTACTGGAGACCGAAATCAGATAAGGAAAGAATGTAGTCCAGTACAGTATTCACAGGACATGGGCAGACTGGGTGGGCCATGTAGGTCCTTATCTGTCGACATTATGCATGTATGTGTGTATGTAAATTGGCCCATTAAATGCAAAGGACACCATATGTAGAAGTGCTTCCATTTCAAAGAATAGATGTGTTTTGTAGAAGGCTTTTTAGCCACAAGGAAGACATCAGCCACCTGGGGGAACCCTAAAATAGGCAATGGCTAGGTCTTCAGAAGCCATGCATGCAGATGCAGGGGCTCCAGGTCTGGATGGATAAAGGATCCCAGAGCCTGTGACAGCAGACCCTGACAAAGGGAGATCTGAACAGCATGCTCCACTGCCAGATTCTGCAAAGCGGAAACCAAACCTGGCAAGGTCCAAAGGGAGCCACCAGTATTGGGATGGCATGCTCCACCCACAGCTTAAGCAGAACCATGCCCTGGAGTGAGCGAGCAGAAACATGGTAGTTTTGCATTATGTGGGGATGTAAAAGGTTAAACTCTGGAAGACCCAGTCTTGCAAAGAGGTCATGTACCCTGGAGGTCAGCAGTCCCAATTTGTGCACCATGGACTGAGACCTGCTTAGCCTGTCTGCCAAGATTTTTGAACACCTGGGAAAAACATGGCTGATGCTGTGAAACATTGCTCAGTACCACACTCTTATCAGTTCCCTGCACAGGGCAGAAGAGTGAGTGTCCCCTTGCTTGTTTATGCAGTGCATGACACTGACACTGTCTGAATCAGCAAGGGACCAGGCTGAGGTACTTCTGTCAAGCCCAGAGACCAAGCAGAACAGCCCACATTTCCTATACACTGATGCGGAGACCTGACTCCATATCAGTGCAGAACCCTTGGATCTGATAGGATCCAAGATGGGCACCCTAGCTGGATCCCGAGGTCTTGTGAATCAGTTGGACATGGGCAACAAGAGCCTCTTCCCTGTCTGCAGACAGGAAGGCACTGCCTACTACTAGTTCCCGCACTGTACCAGGTGCTAACAAAGAATGAGTACAGATTTCATCACATTTACCATAATAACAACCAGTTCCCCAAGTAATTGTCTTGTTCTGGACAATATGCACAGACCTGCTTCCCTGGATGATGCCTTCAGGAGTCAGTCATCCAGAAATGGGAAGATAAAAAGCCTTTTCTTCCAGACAGCTGCTCCAAAAACTGCTAAGTTGGGGAGGCAGTATAGCGTAGTGGTTTAAGGCTCTGAGCTGCAAATCTGGTGACATCCAGCAGACCAGACCTGGGTTTGAATCCCACAGCTTCCGCTTGCATACTGTGTGACCCTGAGCAAGTCACTTAACTTCCCTGTGCTCCCAGGTCCCTCCTGTAAAAAGCTTTCAGCTTAGTGTGCTACTCCTGGTTAAACAACTAAAAAAAAAAAAATTTGGTAAATACCCATGGTGCTGAGAATAAGCCAAAGGGCAAGACTCGGAACTGATAATGGCTGCCCTTCAGCATGAAGGGAGGTACTGCCTCTGGCACTTGAAAATCATGATATGTAGGTAGGCATCCTTCACGCCCAAGGCACAAAGTCAGTCTCCCTTTTGTAACAGGAGGGTGAGAGCCTAAAGAGACACCATTTAAAGCTTTTGTTATTCAATAAACAGTTTTAGATCTCTGACGTACAGAAAAATACATCAATCTGTCCACTTAGGAAGCACAAAGTATCTTAAAAAGAGCCCTTTCTTTCCTTCTGGGGGAAGAAAGGGTTTGATAGCCCATTTGGTTAAAAGTGACTGAACCTGCTCTAACAGAAGGGACAAGTGGGCAGAAGTATAATGACAAATAGGCAGAGGGTGAACTGGAGATGCAGAAAGCCACTCCAGAGCATGCCCCCTTTCCACTATTTCCAGGATCCACTCATCCCTTGTGAGCTCTCTCCACTTTGATAGATGAAAGTAGATCCATCCCCCTGCTTGCACCCCTTGGAAGCAACAGTGAAGGGGGAGGAAGTGGGGAGTCAGAAGGTGCCTGCAGCAGTGGATGTTCCACCTTGACCAATAATTTTGGGAGTCTCTGCATGGGCACTGGGAGAAGGTAAGGAATCCAGAAGGGGACCACCATCATGGTTTTGTGCATGGAGGTGCTGACAGGAGCCATGGCCATAACAGGCAGCAGCTCCTTCAACCCCCTCATGGGGAGGTGAGGGGCCAGAGATATAAGTTATCTTAAAGTCATTCTAGAGGATTGAAGCTCATGTAGCACATTTTCAGCATCACTTTCAAACAGCCTGGAGACTCTAAAAGGGGCATTTAGCATAGCCTGTTGTACATCAATGGCAAATCCAGCTATCCTAAGCCAGAAATATCTCTGAAGGCATATGCTAGAGGCAACAGCCCTGGCAGAAGCATCAGGAGCATCATATCTAGAGTGTAACAGATGCCACCTAGTATCCACACCAGCCAAAGTGGCTTCAAGCAAGTCAGTCTTGCAGAACCATCAGGCAGAGACTAAATGGTAAACATTGCAGATTTTTACAGGTTATTCTGATATTCAATCTTGTATGCCTGGTGGTTTTGAATTTTTAGGGCTAAGGATGCAGAGGTATATGTTTTTTTGCCTACAATATCCAGCTTCCTAGATTCATTGTCAGAAGACAAAGTGCTCACATGTCTAGGCTCTAGAACAATAAGGCGGGGTATACAGGAGGAACTGCAATGGAGGGTGCAGTGAGAAACTCCAAAAACTCCATTAAATCTTTTTTACTGGAGTCCTCTTCCTCAGCATTAAACCCCATGACAGTTTGGATTTGTATGAGTAAAATCTGAAAAGAAGGATCCTCAGGAGAAGACCTTGGGTATACACCACAGTCCTCACTGGAAGAAGAGAGGGTAGAGCTAGAAGCCAGACCCTCCTCATGGGGATCATTATCTCTTTCCTCATCCTCCAAATCCGTCTCCATATTCAGGAGACCAGGATTATACTCAAATCTCATCAGCATCCGGAATGATAATGGAAGCAATTGACAGAGCCAGCCATGGGGGCAGCAGCTGCAGAGGAATGAAAGGTGTGCTTCTGGATACAGTCAACACTGACTGTGCCAACGGGGGAGGCCCAGTCAGGGATAGCCATTATTCTTGGCAGGAGTGACGGTCACAGGCATAGAAAATAATTCAGAGAATGATGCCTGCACAACCTAGGAACTGAAGGCACCCTGTCAAGTGCCCTGGACAACCAATGTCAAAGTGGTAGAACATGACAATGGGGGCTGCATACTATCGATAGTAGTTAAGGCAGTACCAGAGACAAACCCCAGCTTTGGTGTCTCACTGACATTTGGGGGAGTTGTAATCATCTGTGCCATAGTGGAGAATTATAAGAACTTATTATCCTTCAATGGAGACTTCAACCTCACCGGTGAAGCAGGAGCTTTATCTTTATGCTTGTGGTGACTGTCAGAAGAGGAGGACTTTGATGATGATTTATCCTTGTCTTTGTCCTTGATGACTGCAATAGTGATAACATTGCCAAACACTGGACAGTACCATTCCCGGAGGTGGTCAACCAAGAGGGAGGGAGAAGCCAGCTTTGAGCCTGTGGCATTGGCTTGTATCCTTGGCAGATCTTGAAGGGTCCTGACATTGCAGAACAGCTCCAAGCAGCAAACACAAACTGTGTGAGCATTGTTCTTGTAGATCTTGCAACTGCAGGTACAGAACCTAAATAAAAGTTATTTTCACAGGGATGTAGAAAGACAATGTCAATAAGGTAAAATATTAGAAAATAAAGTTGAAGAAATAACAGCATTGTTTCTCTTCAGGCCTGATGAGCATTCGATGGTGGAAGAAAGAATTAAGAAGCAATGGGGCTGCCAATGATTATATAGGCACTGACCTTGCACATCATCGTGGGTGGCCCCTGGCTAGTGAATGTTTCCTAGTGATCATAAGGCTGATGTCTTATAGTTCTAAAGGTGTGGCCCAGTGGAGAAGATATCTTTGATGAAGATCAGACAGTCCAAACACTGGCAAGGCAAAATACAAAGCAATACCATTCAATTCTGTAAATACAGTAACAATCTTTTTGAAAGGAGGAAAACCAAAAATATTAGAACATTGAATAGGGCCATGTAGTCTCGTGCTTCTATCTGCCACCTTCCAGCCACTGCTATCCCTATACTCTGCAGTTTCACTAAGTACATTCCCCCATACCTTCCCTCCCCTGTTTGCAGCTATTATTCCCACTTTGTACATTATATTGCCTTTTGCACATTTGCAAACTTATTTAAGCCTGATGCACCTTATTGTATTGTGTTTCTCTGCACCTGGTATTTGCGTTTTGCATAATTGTTCATTTATTGTACTTCTTATATCTTGTTCTATTGTCAATGATCTCCCCCAACCTCCTTCTCCCAGGGTGCATCTGGAAATGAGCTGTTACCAGCTCAGCGTGTCTTTTCCTAGTAAAACGTTTACAAAAAATAGACAGACAGATAGATAGATAGATAGACAGACAGATAGCTAGATAGACAGAAATACAGATAAAACTTGAAGGAGGAAACAAGGAATTATTTTGAAAAAAGAAAGATACTGGAATAGTTTTTCAGCTGCATGTCAAGATTTGTGCCATAATCCCGACACTCGTGTTGATATATAAGACCACTTAAAAGGTGGTCTAAGTAAAGTGTGTATACCCCGCCAGTTTTGGAGAAGCACGTGCCTTATAATGATGCATGCATCATTATTTTAACATAAAGCAACATCAAGTGCCATAACTGTGGCAAAACATTTGAAAATGGCATTCAGACATTTTGCTGCATTTATTCTGTCACAGGTGTACACCACAAGGGGGCCCCATGCCTGCAGCAGGTCCACTGAAAATCCAACCTACTCTATTTAAAGCAGCAGTACAATGAAACGAAGCCAAACATTTGGCCCTACCTTTTTTCACTATAAGGAATTCCAGATATGTTACAATTTTATTTGGTGGCAAAATTTTCTAGTTCTTAAAAATGGTGGTATTATATTAATGTTTTAATTAATTTTTTTCTCAAGAAAAAAGATGGCTGCCACATCTGGCTTAGAAAAAGCACTGTTGACCTGGTAAGGGTTAGGATCGAGAAAATAAAAAAAGCTCATGGTGCACAGCATAGGTGGTGCCTATTGTAGAAAAGTAGACCTGACAGCTATACTAATATTTTTTTATTAATATTAGCTGAACCTAGCTTTTTGGAAAAACATTTTTCATTGCACTGCTGCTTTAACATAGCTATTGCCTTTAAAAACAGTGTAGGGTGTCTGAAATGCAAATGAGTACATAGCATGTCATTTATATGCAAATTGCTAGGTTTGAAATAAGGCTCAAAAACAAGAACGTCTGAGAGCTGTTTTGGGTTTGAATTAAAATAGAAAATAGTTCACCTTTTCTCAATCAGCAACTCATATACACAATGTATGCACCCTGGATAACAATGAGAACTCAGGCAGGGAAGCTACACAGATAGTGTTGCCTGAGAGAGCCATTAGCCTGCATTGCAACCACATTCTACATGAATGAGCAGGCTGTAATGATGTCAGCACAGACGGACTTCTGGTTTGGACAGTCTCACATGAACTGTTTAAATGTTACTACAGAATGGTGACAGTGACAAGTTGCAGGCAGCTGTAAACATTGATGGTTATTATATGTGGCTGTGTATTTGAGTGACAGTAGCTCGTGGTTACAACATTTACTTGCTTATCTTACAAAAAATGAAATCCTATAAAATAGTGTTTTAATTCATTTTTCAATGTAAATTTTTTTGGTATCAATAGATTTTTCTGTCAAAATCAAAACAAAAATAGTTGAACACAGACTTTATCAGTGTCCGTGCAACTGTATGTTTAGCTACAAACAACATTGATCAAACAGCCAAATTGATACTGCAGTTCCACACTGCATGTCTCAAACTCTTGCCCTGCAGATGAGGGACAAAGCTTGAAAACATCTTTGGACAAATGACAAAAAACAGGGACACATTTAAAAAAATGGTAACATCAGGTCAAGAAGCCTGCTCTATTGTGCAGTTCAGTGCACAAATCATAAAAAAAAATAAATTCTGAAGAAGATCTAGATTGTTAATCAAATGGTTAAAAAGTTCTGGTAAAAAATACCCAAAATTATAAATGATTGTTGGCATAAATTATGATTCACGTTAATAGACTATGATACAGTACTGGATAGTACTTACAAACAAGCATCCAATAAAACATTTGCAATAGCAGTCTAAACTGTGTCTGAGAAAAAGAGCTTGAGGGTACATTTAATCTGTAATCTTGAGGAATATACTAATGAACTGTGCCAATTAGGCTTGATTTGCATGAATACATGTGCCTAATTCAATAAAGACATTACGTTATAATGTCAAAGGGAGATGTAAACACATGTGAGGGTGCAGTAAATAATGAAATGGTTCCTGGGGAAGCCACAACATATGATGCTCAGTTCCCATATCCCTTTCTCCTGAAGAGATAATGAGAAAATGGGGCTCATCATCAGCAAACCTTTGCTCTTTGCTACTAGTGCATTTGGGAGTTAGCAGTAAATAAATTAATAAACAAGTATAGTCATACATACTTTTTCTTTATGGCTCAGTCCTGATGAAGATCAAGCTTCCCATTTCTAGGACTGGACTGCCCTGCAAACAAGTTCCTATAATTATCACACAGGGGAGTGGACAGTGACCAGACAGTGAGCATTTCTTATAGCAAAATCATAGGGAGGTGGGGCATGAGGACTTTTTACAGCCCCAAACAAAAAGGCGCTGTGTGATTTCATTTGCTGGTTGCCATGTCTGTGACAGCAGCAAGGACATTCATAGGTTGTGAAAAGGATAGGGTGGAGAAACTTGTCAAATCACTCCAGAACTATCACAGTGGATTGACAGGAGTCTGCTTTATTACCGTTAGTTCACATTTCAAGCTACAGTGTTGCCCCCCACCAAGCTAATGAAGCCATGAAGAGCCAGACTTTTTAAGGGAGCTGTGAATCATTTAAAAGCAGAAATGGGGTGTGGCTTACACAATCACGGCTATCTTAATGGAGAAAACATGCCCTCTTTTTATCCACAGGGTCAGTATACAAAAACATCAAAATGAGTGACAAGAGTTTCTGTCCAAAATAACATCCACACCACCACTAGTTATGCAATCCTACTTCGACCTGCACAGCCGAGTGTCACTTTATTTAAAGGAGTAATTGATGGTATGTCTGAGTATCACTTTATTTAAGGGGGTAATTGATGGTATGTCTCACCAGTAGCACCCCTGCAAACACAAATACAGATAAATTCCCTTTCTGCCTTCACTTCAGACCTTAGAAATGTACAGAAGAACACCAGGTAATCACACAGCACACCAGACATAACAATTCATATAAGATCACTCTTACTAAGGGGAATACAGTTCAAAAGGTAGTACACATCTGCACTTTCACTTCATTTCATTCATTTAAGAGCAAAGTCCCAGATACAGTTCATCACCTTTCTGACTCATAACATCTGTGAGTACTCCTCACATGCAGAGGACATTTACCATTAGATTCACCTATCCCTTTCCAGTTTTCAGTGCCCAATACACCTCCCCACTCAGATTGGAGCTACTTATACCTGGATACCCAAACGGATACCATGAACAGATCTAGTCCCATACCCACATGTTGTGGCCTTTGTCTTATCTAATTAGTTTTATGTATAATCTTGTAAGACACATGGTCTTTACCTAAACGTGCTATTACCTCAGGAAGTTACATCTGAAACTTCAGGGACTGGATGTTCTCCCCCCCCCACCCAGCACCAACTACTGCTTTATCACATTGCTTCTTGCAAGGCATCTTGGGGGAAATCCTCCAGGCCCAAAAAACATCAATGCAAATTCCCTGAGGAGATGCTCACCTGAGAAACCCATTGCTGCCTTCCTCTGATGCCTATGCCATTCCCAAAACCACCTATGCTGTCTGCTCAAAGGTATCTAACCCTTGAGTCAGCTATCCCTGAAACCTACCTATCTGTCAGAAACCCATAATGTAGTCCTGTGATGCCCAGCAAAGGTGCATCTGCATCAGGTAACCACTGCTTGTTACCTCTCCTCCAGTGGACTCCAAAGTGACTCAACCCAGTGACATGCATGGTCAAAAAATCCCTGTCAGATCACCCAGCAAGTCAATCAGGACAATCTGACTCTAAATCATTCCACCCCCAATGTCACTGGCAAAAGAAGTTGATGAGATGTTCTCTGCCACCCCAAAACCTGGTGGTGTGCCTCCGAACCAGATTCAGTGGACCCTCTCTGACCCCCAACAGCATCCTAGGAGCACCAAAAGGACACCTGTTCCACTCCAGACCTGGCAACCTGCCACGAAGTCAGATCCAATAGCCCCCATCCAGCCATCCCAGGCCCCATACTACTCGGGGAGCCCCCTAAAACTCCTACCAAACTCCTCTGACATCTCCCTGTCTTTAGCCTCCTCCCCTTCTCCTACAGGACAAAGCAGTGGGTGCACTGGCACCTAGTGTTCTGTTGAATAATTTAGCAACAACATAGTCCCTTTCCAGTGGAAAGGGTTGTAACAATTAACTTTTCACTAGCAAGCAGAACTTTTTCCAAAAAAAAAGTCATTTGCAGTCAGAAAAAGTATAACTTGAATGGAAATTTGAGGATTTTCTTTACTGTTAAGAAGCACATTTAGCAATAGTGAAAGGTAAGAAACTGACTGTACTGTAGACTGAAGCCCTCTGTTTATGCAAAGGACCACGTACAGTATGGAGCAAGGACAATGCAAGCTCCTCCATATTGTAATAGATTTAGTACTGTTGAAACATTAGGGACTTGCAGCACTGGAATCTAAAACACTCTGTTTATCCACAGACCATGTTCAGGATGGCAATGGTGGGGAACTCAGGGGTGAGGTGGGGGTGGCTAGCTTTTAGAACACCAGGAGGGAAGCACACCTTGTGCACTGTCAGGGCTGTGCAATGGACAACATTCTTCCTATGGAGGACAAGGGGATACATCTGCAGCCATTGTGAAGTGGTTGACACTCTGACGAGGAACACTGTTAAGCTTGAGTGGCAGATGGAGACACCACATGAGTGCAGGGATATGCCAGGTACTTAGTGGTCATATCTTAGTTGTCATATCTGATTATATTTTAAAAATCTGAGTTATGTTGTTCCCTGTTCTGCATTTTCTGATTTATTTTATGTACAGCACCTGGAACCTTCAGGACAGTGTGAACTGCAAATAAAGACTGCCTTGCCTTGCCTAGTGGACAAGTACAATTAAGGCTTTTCCACACTATGATAAAACTAGTCCTGGTGAAAGGTGAGAGATTGACTGTACTGTAGTCTGAACAGCTTCAGGTACAGAGTAGGTACTCTACCAGTTTCCCAGTACTGTGATGAACTGGTACAGGTAAAAGGTAAGGAACTAAAAGCACTGTAATCTGAAACCCTCTGTTTATTCACAAACCAGGTACAGTGCAGGCTTCCCCACACTGTGACATATCTAGAGCTGGTGAAAGGTGAGGAATGGACAGCACCAGAGACTGCAGCCCTTTGTTTATCTATGTGATCAGGTACATAGAAAACAGCTGTAACTTCAGTTTGATTCCATACGCTAGCCAGCACAGACAGGTATGGGTAGCTTCTAGGTATATGTATCCAATTCAGTCTTCAAATACCTTGAATACTAGAGTATATTTGAGGTATACAAAAGATGGTTTTCTATGAGAATTTGAGTTCTTTTGTAATTTCTTCAGCCAATCCCCAGGCTTCTCAGAGAACGTTTTGGAGCTTAATCCCATGGCATGCCTGGAGTGCCGGTGCACAGAGAGAGAGACACTCAAGCAAAGAGGTTGTGCTTTGCTGCTGCTCCAAACCTATGTATTTCTGAAGTTGTTTCTTGCTTAAAAGTCTTTTTAAAGCCTTTTTTTTTTGCTCTGACAGCCAGTGGGTCTGTACTACTGATACTGGCTGTCACACTTGACTGAGTAATTAGCTGTTTTTCTTCAAGTCAGCCGACTGTGTTATAAATAAGATTTTGCTGTAGCTACTGGTCTGCTGCTGCAAAAAACCTGTAACACTGGTTCGTTTTGGGGGGAAAAAAAGCACAGCATCCCAGTTTCATGCATGACAAAGGGATAAACTCCCCTTGAAATTACTTTGTTTCCTGCAGTAACTCTGCTACAGAATTCTGCAAAATTGTGTTTCATTGTGGCGGGCTTCACCGTATAAGCTCTTTTTCTGCAGATTTAGTAGACTGTGTAAGGCAATCTTTTGCTGTGTGTATTTGCTTGCCTCTTGTCATGGCACACTGCAACTTACTGATTTTCTTACAAAAAGATCAACAAAGTGGGTGATATGATACCTTTTATTACACTAGCAAGAGATATACAAAACATAAGCTTCCAGGCTACAGAGGGCCCTTCATCAGGCATGGCGGCTAGGTTCTACAGAAAACAACCTTTTTAGGATAGATAAATCTACTGGTATGTAAACTTTTACATATTATTTATTTATTTATTTATTGAAATGTTTCACCAGGAAGGGTACACTGAGCAACTAAATGCTTGCCTCACAGTACGTTCTGGGGGAGAGGGGAGTGGGAAGTTACAGCATGTTTAAATGATACAAAAAATCAAAGCATAATACAGTACAGAGTCAGGTGCATATAATACATGTAGTCAATACGTTCAGGAAAACAGTGCAGTCGAACAGGGGAATGCATGATGAAACAATACACAGGGAGGGAAGGATAAGTATGAGACACAGAAGTAAGTGCTATTTAGTTTAGTGGGAAATTAGGTGGAGAGGGGAAGAAGGGGAGGGGTGGGAGGGAGAAGAGTATTACAGGAGGGGGGTCAGGAGCAAGAGCAGTTGGGGAACAGATAATTGAGTAGAGCTGTATTGAGGGAGAATGGGGATGAGGAGAGGTGGATTTGCGGGGGGAGAGAATTCCACAGTTTTGGAAGACGGTGTGAAAAAGCATTTTGGCCAGAGGTTGTGGATCTGGTGGGAATAGGGAAGGTGTGTAAGTTGTCAGATCGCAGAGAGTAGCGGTTAGGAGGGGGTTACTAAGTGAGGAGGAGAGGTAGAAGGGGAGAGAACCGAGCCAGTATTTCGAGATGAATTTTGCCCCATGAAGCATACGACAATTATGAAGCATGAGGAAATTTAGAGAGCAGTAGAGGTCACAGTGGTGGGTGAGGTAGGGGGCATCCAGGGCAAAGTGGCAGAAGGAATTATAGAGAGAATCATTTTGCTAAGGAGGATTGCGAGGCAGCCCCATAGACTATATCACAGTAGTCGAATATTGGCTGGATCATCTTCATTACTAGCTCACGCCTGCCCGCAAGTGGTATACAGCTGCTATTCCTGTAGAGGGCACAAAGCTTAGGCTTAAGTTTTTCTGGATGGCCTTAATGTGTGTTAAGAAGTTCAGGTGTCTGTCAAGCCAGACCCCAAGATACCTGAAAGAGGGTGAGTCCTTCAGTACCGTCCCATCCAGGGTGTGGAATATAGGTAAGGTGGTTAGACTTGTGAGCCTCTGCCTAGTTCCAAATGTCATAGAGATAGTTTTCTTGGTGTTCAAAAAGAGCTGATGTGAGTTTAACCAGTGTTGGACTCTAGTGAAGTCAGACTGAAGCCTGGTGGTGACCTCTGCGACCGATGAACCAGAAGCATATAGAACCATGTTGTCAGCATACATGTGGATGCTGGAGGTCATGCAGGTTAGAGGAAGGTCATTTAGGAAAATGGAAAACAGAATGGGGCCAAGAACCAAACCTGGGGAACACCAGTGGTCAGGGGCAAAGGAGGAGAGGTGACACTGGCAATTTTAACTGATTGGGTCCTGCCAAACAGGTAGGCATTGAACCAGCTTGTGGCAGAAGGAGAAAGACCAGCGGCTGAGAGGGAGTTCAGGAGGAGGGAATGCAAGACAGTGTCGAAGGCTTTTGCCAGATCAACAAAGATGGCAGCGGTAATATGGCCTTTGTCAAATCCAGCAAGGACTGTCTCAGTTAGTCTTAGCAGAGAAGTGGTAGTAGAGTGGGACTTCTGAAATCCTGACTGGTACGGAGTAAAGAACCCAGTGTCAGATAGGAAGGAGGACAGTTGACTGAGGACTATGTGCTCTTGTAGTTTAGAGAGGTTGGGTAGGGGAGAGATAGGGCGATAGTTGCCAGGTGAGGAGGGGTAGCCCCCCCCTTAGGGAACAGGAGGACAACCACATGTTTCCATGCTGAGGGAACAGAAGCAGTCAAGAAAGAGAGGTTTAGGAGGGAGAGAGAGAGAGAGAGAGAGAGAGAGAGAGGGTAGGCAATAGCAGGAGAGGAGAGGGAGAGGGAGAGGAGTCTAGAATCAAGGCCATCAGGAGAGGAGCCTTTAGTGGAGTTGAGGGCAAGAAGTGCCTGGAGGGTGGTGGTAGGGGAGACAGAAGAAAAGGCTAACTGAGAGGAGGCTGAAGGAGGAAGGGAAGGGGAGGAGGGAAAAGAGCAGAAGATGGGGGGATGGTGGGCAGTGAGCAGGCGTGGCAGTCAGTAGAGAGGTGAGGGGATAGACGGGGGAGAGGAGGGAACAGCAGACCATTTGAGGTGCCTGGAAGGGAGTCTAGTAGAGATGAGGCACAAGTAGAGAAGTGAGAGTTAAAGCATTCCGCAATAGCCATAGGTTCAGAAAGGATAGTTTGGTTGCGCTTCAGAGAACGGGGCAGAGGGGTAGAGGTCGGAGAAAAGAGGGAGTGGACTTTCCAGAATTAAGCTGGATTATTTATATTAGAAAGGAAGTTTGATTTGAAGTGTTCAGCTTTGGCTAGGTGGATTGCTTTGGTACAGCCATTTCGAAGTTCCCGGTAACGTTGGAGATCTTGTTGACCACCGGTTGTTTTTGCCTGGTGCCATGCAATATCATATGCATGTTGGCAGGCCAGGAGTGCTGGGGTAACTCAGGGGAGGTGGGCACCTCTGACCCTTGTTTTATGAAGTGGGGCACGGGTGTTCCAAATGTAGAGGAACGTGGTGTTGAAGTGGGCCAGGGCTACGTCAGCTGAGGCCGTTGAGGTGAGAGGGGTCCAGTCAGCAGCAGTGAGGTCAAGAAGAAGAGCTTGAAGGTCTAGAGATGCAAATTATCTGGTGAGAATTATTTCAGGAGGGAGTTTGGTCCTATGGATCTTGCGCACCATGAAGGTGATGTGATGATCACTGATAGAATCCGGTAGGAGGCCGGAGGATATTATTCTATGCGGGTGGGTGGTGAGGATAAGTTCTAGCAGTGAGTGATTCAATGCTTTGTTGTTATGGCAAATGGTTCTTGGATGAGTTGGCGAAGGTTCAAGGCTTCAATGGAGAAGTGGGTGGAGGCCAGTGAGGGGGCCAGCCAGTTTACGTTAAGGTCGCCTAGGACATAGGGTTCACCCTTGAAGGACAGAGTAGTGAGCTTGGCAAGGAGGGCAGTGACATTAGAAGAAGGTTGCCCTTGTCATCAATAGATACCTGCAACATGAATAGGAGCAGTGTAGGGGAAGGACATTTTGATGAGAAGTACCTCATGAGAGGCAGGGATAGAAACTGAAAAGGTAGGGGTAAACTGGAGAGATGAAGAGGTATAAATCACCACTCTACCACCTTGCCCATTCTGGTCCTGCCTGGTGATGGCAAAGCCTGGGATAGAGACAGCGTGATCAGGGATGGAGTGTGATAGCCAAGTTTCAGAGATCATGATGATGTCAGGGGTGTATAAATGAACCATGGCTTGCAGTTGGGGGAGTTTAGGGGCAAGACTTCTTATATTTAAGTAAATTATTTTAAGGCCAAAGGGGAGAGTGGGTGGGTTGGTAATTGGTTGGGTGGCGGGAGGCTGCATCGCGATACGGGGTCCAGGGTTTGGGTGGATGTCGCCAGAAACAAGGAGGAAAAGCAACAAGAGTAGCTGAAGATGTTTGCTAGTTGTGTGTGATCTATGGGAGAGACTTTTAGCTGTGGGTACAACAGTTCTTTAGATAAGGGAGTATGCATAGACAAAAAAAAAACAGTCTTTAAAATACCAGGTTGTAAATCAGATTAGTGATGTAAACTCCTCTCCCAAAATGGAATGTGACACCAGGTGGCCTGCAAATTATAAGATGCTTATATTCAAAGAGCCTGCCTAAATACAGACTGTGTTGTGAGAGTGCAAGTGTGTGTGTGTGTGTGTGTGTGTGTGTCACAGAGAGGAAGAGAAAGAGCTCAGCTGTTACATACAACCCTGAACTGGAGCCTATACAAAAAATTATTAATGACCTACAACCAATATTCAGTGAGGATGAGGGAGGGAAATGCTGGGTAAGGAGGAGGAGTGATGTGCATTCAGTCAGACTCCCATGGCTCTGAGTGTGCGGTTGTGAACACTGAAGAACCCCAGTGTGGCAGTATTAAAACTATGTCCCACATTTCATCAACACAGTTGGTTTGGCGTATATTTAAAAAGTCTCACATTAAGTTGCCTGAGTGCACAGTGCTGAATGTAGAAGAAGTCCGATGTGGTAGTCTCAAAACTTGCTCCGCATTCATCTAAAACAGTCGGCTGTGATGTCCTTTTAAAAGCCTCATCTTAAATTGCTGCCGTGAAACTGTCTGGATTGCTACAGCTGAAAAGAAAAATTAACTGTGTACAATCTCCCATGGCCAGTTTGTTTGATGGGTATGTCACCTTTAATCTGGGACCAGTAATTCGTCACCCAAAGACACCCTAACACAACAGGCCAGTAAATGCTTTTCTGCCTATGTTTATAATGCAAAGATCAGCTTAGAATCTGGAATATTCTTTTCAAACAAGAATTGCTGAAAAACTGCTGACTGTAACTGTGGGGTAATCATAAGCACCTCTAATTGAGCTGGTGAATAACAGGGGAGTATGGGGACTGAACTACTGCTAGAGGTATTAAAGTCTTTCATAAATTCGGGATTCTGCAAATGGGCAAATAAATGCAGGATCCTGGAAAGTGAATGATTCTGCGTATTTAACATAAGAGAAAGTTTTAGAGCGGTTCGGTAATCCATTTTTTAAATGGGTGTCCTTGCCTTGGCCATTTGCAAAAGTCACCCTGCTACAAAGCTCATTTGCATGCATGAGCTCCAAACCATTTTTTTAATTTATTGACACTAGTTCAACATTTATGCATAAGACACTCACAGAGTTAAGGATTGTAACAATGGGAAATAAACTGTTATGGTACCGTTTAAATCACTCATTCATTACTTGAGTACAATGCTTAGAGAATAGTATATGTTGTTATTAACTAACTTTGTTTCAGCTTGGGAAAATAATCGAACTGGAGAGCAGGGACTCCTGGGACCAAGGTATACTCTGAAATTTGATACTAGGTCACATGTGCATCTATAGCCTATCACGTGGGCTAAAGCCCATGAGGTAATGTCTGGAGTGCCATGAGTACACAACCAACACAATGCACCAGGTGATCAACTGAGCTCTTGTGAATCTAAACAATTTGCGGTTCAAACATTTTTATTGGTAATAAAAAGAACATTACAATTATCAAATCGCAAGCAGGATATACGTCAGATAAAACAGAAAAACAAACAGACACAGCTGGAGAGTAACCTTCTAATATAATAACAGAGCCACAAAATATTATCTAACCTAGGAGAAGTTAATAAAATGGGAAGTGCACAAATCTAATAACCAATGCTCCAGCATAAGTCAACAGGAAAAACAACTACATACAGAATATCGACAATGCCCAAGTAGGGACTGATATAAACACCAGAGGTGGTGACATTCAGGTGGCTGAAAGGCCCTATAGAAATTTTACCCTCAAGAGCTCTGTAAGCTGTGGCAATAGCCTGAATCTTAGAATGGTTGCCAACAATGGTACTATTTATCCAAGGAACTGTATGCAAAATGTGAGAGCCTCTCATACGAGGTGAGTTGGCCAACAGAAAGCAACCACTCCTGGAGGGAAGGGCATCTGTCAGTCTTCCATAGCATCAGGAGGAGCCTCTTGACTGTGACTCCCACAGCCATAACCCACCGAGCCATTGTATCAGTTTTTGGGAGTATCATCAGAACAACACCCCAGGAGAAGAAGAGGAGCATCAGTATTAGAGATGCAGCGAATTTAAATTCTGCTGGTAAAGTGCCTGCGAAGTGGGCACTTCACGTTGGCACTTCGCTACAAGGAGTGCCCCATAGGAAAGGCTCACTTCGGCTTGTTATTATTACTTTGCGTTGTCATTCTGCCTTAAATGCAAAGTAAAGCGGAGTGACAACAATATTGGCAGCACCCCACCCACAGTCACCAGAATTAATGTGCATCCCCAAAGTGCTACTGCCTTGTGTCCAGAAAACTCCGCAGTGCTGAGCTCACAAAGTGAAATGAGAGTGTAACAAGAAATGCAAAGTCTCCCAGAATTAATGACGCACTCAGTCATGCATGTAGTGGTCACACACAGAGTCACCAGAATTAATGTGCATCCCTAAAATGCTACTGTCTTGTGTAAAGAAAATTCCCCAGTGCTGAGGAAATGAAATGAGAGCGTAACAAGAAATGCTCCCAGAATTAATGGTGCACTGCAAACACACAGACAGATTAAGATTGCACTGCGCACTCAAGGGATGCATACGAAAAGGCACAACACCTAACCAGTGCTCAGAAGTCACAAATCCAAATCTGGAAAGGAATACCTTTTTCCAGTTGGGGAATTAGTGCATGGCAGTAACAATCCACTACCAGTAAACATACCACAAAGCAGTATAAAAAATTAATGCAGGTGTGGTGGATAGCAGGTTCACACTGCTGCAATTACTTTGTGGCACAATAAAAGGTGTCTGATTTAATGGCATGCATCACACATACGCTCACACACACACACACACACACACACACACACATACGCTCTCACACATACACACACACACACACACACACACACACACACACACACACACACACTACAAGAAATGCATAGCAAATTGAAAACCTTTAGTAATATAACCAAATGTTTTAAACAGACAAATTATACACTGCTGCACCACAACAATCAGCAAAAAAATTTCAGGAATTACTGAAAATATTACTGTGTGTACATTAACAGTTATACAAGAAAAATATAACCAAAACAGAAAGACTGCCTTTTTCTCCCAGATAATGTACCAACACCACAAATACGCCCCTCCCCCAAAGCACACTTCACAGTACAAAGACTGACTGTTCTAAATTACCATTCAAAATCCACACACAACAATAAACACTCGATGATATGAGTACAGAAGGGTTTCCTACAATCAATGTACTAAATTTTGAGCAAACAAAAAAGACTCAGTAAGGCATTTTAAACAGCTTTTAGAGATTTTGAATCACAGAGCTATAAGAGCAAACTGTCTCCAGCTACCACTACACACACACTACCCAGGCCAGAACTGAGGCTGTGCAGAACAATCTAGAGCCCATGTGACCTGCAATCCCATGAATCACTGCAGAATTTCATTTGGAGCTCAATTACAAGGCGAAGTGAGGCGAATTACATTGATTTCAATGTACTTTGCTCTAAAATTGGTGGAGAAGTGGTCTGAGGAAAGCGGAATAACGCAAAGTCATTGGTTTCAATGGACTTCGCATTCCTCATTATGAAGCAAAGGAATCCACTTTACATTGCAGAGTACTCCGCGGATTCCGTGTTACTCCGTGAATCACTTCACAGAGCGAATTGGAGCCACTTCACCCACCACTGCTTATAGTACTGTAACTCACATGCTGTACAGGAAAGAATGCGAATGCCTATGGCTGTACTTCCCTGATGAGCTGAGCCTGTACCATAAAACTCCCCAATTTAAAAACTCTTATTAATGAGTACAGTGGTGGGGTGGTGAAGCCTGGAGAGATACTACAAAACAGGCTTACAATACATCCAAGTAATTAGTAAAAAAATAAATTTTGTGATTCATGACGTGATTGTGAAGCATGACTTGTGACTGCATTTGTGACCGTGATGATAAAGAACGTGATTCGGTTTGAGATCACCAATATGGAACTGTATGGGAACGCGAATGCCTACGGCTGTACTTCTCCAATGAGCTGTAGCACAAAACTCCCCAACTTAAAAACACTTATTAGTGAGTACAGTGGTGGGGTGGTGAAGCCTGGAGAGATACTACAAAACAGGTTTACAATACATCCAAGTAACTAGTAAAAAAATAAATTTTGTGATTCGTGACGTGATCGTGAATAGTGATTTGTGACTGCATTTGTGACCATGATGATGAAGAATGTGATTTGTATCATGAGTGACTCTTGATGATGGTCCTGACTTAAAAACGCATATTAATGAGTACAATGTTCATGCAGAATTATGCACCACACCAGTCCATTATTCTGAAGGGAAGCCAAAGAAACAACTGTGACTTAAGTTAGAGAATGGGCCCTAAAGAGATGTAAATGCACAGACAGATTAAGATTGTGCTGTGCACTGAAGAGATGTAGATGCAAAGGCACAACACCTAACCAGTGCTCACCATTAGAAATTCAAATCTGGAAAAGAATACCTTTGCCGGTTGGGGCGGGCGGGGGGAGGCAGTGTACTGCAGTAACAGTCACTAGTACTAGTACCAGTAAAGATACCACAAAGAAGTACAAAAATCACACAGCTACAGTAGATAGTAGGTTCACATTGCTGAAATTACTATGTGGCACAATAAAAGGTGTCTGATTTGATGACACGCGTTACACACATACTCACACACACACTAAGTAATGCGTAGGAAATTTAAAACTTCAGTAATATAACCACGTATTTTAAACAAACTAAAATTATGCACTGCTGGACCATGACAATCAGTAAAAATATGTCAATAATTATTGAAAATATTACTGTGTGTACATTAACATTTATACAAGAAAAATATCACCAAAACAGAAAGAACTGTCTTTTTCTCTAAGTTAATCTACTTACACCACAGATATGCCCCTCCACCAAAGCACACTTCCACTGTCTCTCAGTACACAGACTGAATGTTGTACATTAACATTCAAAATCCATACACAAACAATAAACACTTGATGATATGAGCACAGGAGGGTTTTCTACGATTGATGAACTAAAGTTTCAGCAAAACAAATTACTCAAAAAGGCTTTTTTAATAGCTTTTAGAAGGTTTGAATCACAGAGAGCTCTCAAAGCAGACTGTCTCCTACAGCTTCCTACACACAGTACCCTGAACTGAGGTTGTGCAGAACAATCTAGAGCCCATGTGACCTGAAATCCCATGAATCACTGCAAAATTCACCTTTGGAGCTTAAAAACAAGGCAAAGTACATTGTTTTCAATGTACTTCGCCTTAAATTTGGAGGAGTAGTGGTTTGGAAAGGTGGACTACTGTGAAGTCATTGTTTTCAATGGACTTCATGTTACCCATCATAATGCGAAGTACTCTGCTTCGCGTTGCGGAGCACCCCGAGAATTCACCTTCACTCCGTGAATCACTCTGCGGAGCGAATTGAGGCCACTTTGCCTATCTCTAATCAGTATAGATAGTGGGGCCTACTACTTTCTGACAGAGCTCTCTCCCTGCTGACCAGAATGACTGTATCAAGGGACAGGACCAAAGAATATGGCACTGGTGTACTTCAGTTTGGCCACATCTCCAACAACAATCGTTGGGGAGTAGGCCTAGCTGCTTCAACCTCATGGGGGTATCATACCATCTTTGGGGGGTTTTATTCATTATGAATCATCTCTTCCCATCTCTATAGGCTTTATGGGATCCATGCCAGCTGTGTGACCACTGGGTATCCAAAATGGTAATCATCCGTTCCTTTTCTCACTGTGCTGTAGCAGAGATAAAGGAGTCCAGGGCAGCATGTCTGATAGCTTTGTAGATTGTGTTGGCCCTGCCCCTATTAAGTTTGATCCAAGAAGCTAGGAGAGGGGCTTCACCTCCAAAGCTAGTATCAATGAGGAACAGAGAGAAATATAGAGAAATTCCTTGTTAGTCTCGTTAGATGTAGAATCATTATATATAAACATATACAAAATCACACATACCCCCACAATGCAAAGCATCATGGGCTGCATATGTAAATCACCACAGAATATTACGCTGGTTCAACTTTAAGCAGAAATGCATAGTGCCGAAAGGCCTCTCATACAGTTTGCAAAGGGTGCCAACAGAAGACATAGACACGTGTTTCATCCCAACAGGACTCATCAGTATGCCTCCTCTGCTTGACACCCCAGTGGAATGAACCAGCTACCGTAAGATGATCTATCTGGGTTATGTTGTAGTGAACCCAATTAAAACAAAAAACAATTTAAAAGACAAAGAACCTCTGTGTGCAAGCACTGAGGCAATGGTTACCCCGAAGGGCATTTTGCCAGGAAGCCAAGTTTCAAAGAAATACAAAATCACACATGCCCCCACAATGCAAAGCATCATGGGCTGCATATACAAATCACCACAGAATATTATACTAGTTCAACTTTAAGCAGAAATGCATGGTGCCGAAAGGCCTCTCATACAGTTTGCAAAGGGTGCCAACAGAAGACATAGACACGTGTTTCATCCCACCAGGACTCATCAGTATGCCTCATCTGTTTGACACCCCAGTGGAATGAACCAGCTACCCTAAGATGATCTATCTGGGTTATGTTGTGGTTCAAGTTGAACCAGCATAATATTCTGTGGTGATATGCATATGCAGCCATGATGCTTTGCATTGTGGGGGCATGTGTAATTTTGTATTTCTTTGAAACTTGGCTTCCCGGCCAAATGCTCTTTGGGGTAACCATTGCCTCATATACAAACATACTTACACAAGGGACTCTGGAGAGTGTCGAACATTTTCTAAATTTAAGAACAGGACAGGTGGAGCCACCTACAGAGTTTTTAGGGGGGACAGGGGAACAAACAGAGGAGAATGAGGCAGGGAGGACAGAAATGGTGAAGAAATAGACAATTGGCAACAAACATCATATCAGGAGACTCATCCCCAGTCTCGAGTACAAACCCAATATTCAGAACAAGTATATCAACAGCCACAACAGCAGAGACAAACTTATAATAGTTACTCTCGAACCTGACCCCTACCCTCACCCCCATCATGACATCTACGGAGGGGAAATCAAAAGTGATTAACCTCTCAAACAGAATTTTGAAGAATAGTGAGATAAATCTTTTAAATAAAGGTCTTTTGTTTGCTGCAACATGCAGCATTAATAAATTCAAAACTTATATTGACTTTAATAAATTCTGTCATAATTTAAGCTTAAAATCCTTCTTTGTCAAACAACAATGTCGACCCGAGGTGGAACATAATAATTTTGCTTCAGAGACTGTAAATGAATCATATGATGTAGTGGACACTTTCCATCATCTTCAAAATTTAAGAGCAAATCAGTCTTCTATCCAGCTCCTTCAGCAGCTATCAGCACATTTCAAGAACTTTGTGAAAGAGAGATGGAACATTTATTTTCTAATTTGCCTGCCATCTCCCATGACAATCTTACTAGGGATGAAAGAGTGGCTTTGAATGCCTTGAAAATTTATAGTAATATCATAATTAAACCAGTGGACAAATGGGGTGCGGCTGTTATTCAGAATGTGACAGATCATATTTCAGAAGTTAAAAGACAACTGAATAATACTGAATGTTACACACTTTTAAATGGGGATCCCACTATGAGATTTAAACATGATATAGATATGTATATTCAGAAAGCATATGATAAAAAATGGATAGATAATGATGTAAAAACATTTCTAACAGTTGATTTTCCTAAAAGAGCTACAATTTATACTCTTCTGAAAGTTCATAAGTGTTTTTCCAATACTCCCTCCCCCAGGTAGACCGATAGTAAGTGGCATTGGGTCACTTACTGAACCAATATCGCAGTATACTGATTTTTTTATTCGCCCTTTTGTTGAGACTTTAGGATCCTACATTAGAGACACAGGAGACATTTTAAATGTCTTGGGAGATATTGAAATAGAGAGAAATTCCTTGTTAGTCTCATTAGATGTAGAATCATTATATACAAACATACCTACACAAGGGGCTCTGCAGAGTGTCAAACGTTTTCTAAATTTAAGAACAGGACAGGTGGAGCCACCTACAGAATTTTTAATTAAACTTACTGAAATTATCCTTACAATACCTTTACATTTCTTGACAGTTTTTATTTACAAAAGAAGGTACAGCGATGGGGCAACTTTTGCCCCCAGTATTGCGAATCTTTATATGGGGATGTGGGAGAATACAGTAATAAGAGACTCTGATTCTAATCCTTTTTTCCATCTGATAGAACTATATAGACATTTTATTGATGATATTATGCTTATTTGGAAAGGCTCACAGACAGAACTGGAGCAATTTGTGATGTATTTACATGCATCCAATTCACATCTTAGTTTTAATTATGTAATTAGTGAAACAAATATTCATTTTTTTGGACTTACACATTTATAAAGATCAACAGGGAAACTTAGAAACTAATATTTATAGAAAAGAATGCGAATGAAACACATTTTTGTTATCTTCTAGCTGTCATCCACGTCATGTAGTGGAAAATATTCCAAAAGGACAGTTTTTGAGATTAAAGCGTAATTGCAGCATGGAAACGAATTTTCATGGAGCAGCTAAGGATTTAGAGGAGAGATTTATTGAAAGTGGTTATAATAAAAATAAAATACAAGATACCAAAGTTAATATACAAAAGATGTCAAGGAGTGAAGTATTCAATAGAGGATCTACAAGAAAACAAGATGGAAATATGATTAATTTTGTTACAGATTACTCCATACATGCAGGCAGAATAAGACAAATCATATGGGATAATTGTCATGTCCTCAGGGGAGACGGTAATCTAAATGAATACTCTTTGCATCCTCCACGTATTTCTTATAGACGTACTAATATTTTGAAAGACAGTCTGGTGCATAGTGAATTAAAAAAACCTGTAGCACGGACATGGCTTAGAAGCTCTATGGTGGGGTGTTATCAGGGCCCCTGACGTTCTGCGGCAGAATTTTCTGATTTCTGCGGCAGGGCTTCTTGACTTCTGTGGCAGCATTTTCTGATTTCTGCAGCATGATTTATTCATTTCTCTGGCAGAATGCAGTCCTGTCATTGGCTCAATATGATGTGATGTCATCTATGACATCATATGCTGAGCATAGAGGAGGGACTTCAGGATAAAAGAGGTGGGAAAGAAAGCCTGACACTATGGAAAAACAGTATATTTATATGAAAATTCACCAAAAACAATGAATTCTGCGGCACTATATACATTCTGCAGCATGATGCAATTTCTACAGCAAATTCTGCAACCGCAGAATTCCAGGGGCCTTGGGTGTTATCCATGCAAAAGATGTATGTATTGTAATGTTATTGATTCATTAATTTTATAGTGTCAATAATCAATGGATTTATAATATTAGACAGCTAATAACATGTGACACGATGGGAGTAATATATTTGGCAACGTGTACCTGTAGTGCCTTCTACATTGGTAAAACAGAGAGAACTTTCAAATGCCGAGTTGGAGAGCACTGCAGGGCAATTAAAAAAGAGGATCAGACTTATGCAACGGTATTTCATGTGACAAATCAAATACAAAAGGATCTACATCGGTTTACTTTTCAGGCCATTGAGAAAGCTAAAAGTGAAAAAAGAGGTGGAGATTATAAGAATTTGATTTTCAAACGAGAAGGTTTTTGGATTTATACCTTAGGAGCTTGTAAATTTCCTGGGTTAAATGAGAAAATTAGCTTAACCCCATATATTAAATATAAATAAAGAAGCAATAATGTGTATATATATGGTGTGACTCCAAGCCTTCAAAAATCATGGTGTAATATACTAAAAATGAATATAAAATTAAAATTTAGCATATGAATATGTTAGTATATGTACATGTTTATTGGGTGATATTTATCGAGATGATATTAGAAGCATTTTAATATATATGCAAGTTTAGCATTTCTAACTCTTATGTGCTATATGTGTTATATGTGTATGTTTCAAGATTTTCAATATAAATGATTAGTCACTTTATATACTGAGTGATTCACTCTACACTTATTGCTTTGGGAGACACTAATTGATGATGTCATGTCTAAGTGCCTATATAAAGCAATGCTTTTAATCATGCAGCATGTCTTTTGATAAAGAACGATGGTTTGAAACTAGTCAAGATGTGCTGTCCACTGGGATTCTAATAAATTTTGCACTTTATGGAACTACAGTTAGCAGCATCTTTTTGATGGTGGTGAGTGCAGGATTGCTTGACAAATCTTATCAATGAGGGACATAGAAACTGTCAGCAGATAAGGACTGCCTGGCCCATATAGTCTGCCCATAAGCCCTTGTACTGGATTACTGCTTCCAACCCACCCACTACCACACCTCTGTGGTTCTCCTATGCCTGTCCCAAGCATGCTTGAATCCATCCACAGTGCTCACTCCCACCACCTCCTGAGGCAGACCATTCCATGCGTCCACCACCCTCTCTGTGAACAAGAACTTCCTCACTTTCCCTCATAATCTCCCACCTTCTAATTTCATGTCATGTCCCCTCGTTCTTGTGCTCCTCCTGTATTGGAAAATGTCTCCCCCCTGCACCTTGTTTATACCCTTGAGGTACTTGAATGTTTCTATCATGTCCCCTCTTTCTCTTCTCTCTTCCAGTAAATACATATTGAGGTCCCTTAATCTCTCCTCATAAGTCCTGTGTTGCAAGCCCTGTACCATCTTAATCACCCTTCTCTGGACCGTCTTTAGCCTGTTAATATCCTTATGAAGGTGCAGCCTCCAGAACTGTACACAGTACTCCATGTGAGGCCTGACCATGGTTTTATATAATGGCATCACTACCTCCCTCCTTCTGCTGGTGATACCCCTGCCTATGCACCCCAGCATGCCACTGGCCCTCCCAGCTGCCTTAGCACTCTGCTTTGACATTTTAAGGTCATCTGAAATAATAACCCCTTTGTGACTGTCCCTTTACTCCTTTGTGACTGTCAGCAACCCCCCCCCCCCATTCTGTAGCTTTTCACAGGGTTTCTGTGTCCCAGGTGCATCATTTTGCACTTTTTTGAATTAAACTTCAGTTGCCAGTCCTTAGACCATTTTTCAAGCTTCCCCAGGTCCCTCCTCATTTTCTCCACCCCCTCTTGGGTATTCACTCTGTTACAGATCTTGGTGTCATCTGCAAACAGGCAGACCTTTCCCTCCAGCCCTTCTGCAATGTTGCTAATGAAGACATTGAACAGGACTTGCCCTAGTACAGATCCCTGAGGTACCCCACTGGTCACCTCCCTCTCCCCACACTGGGACCCATTTACCACCACCCTCTGCCTCCTGTCTGTTAGCTAGTTTCTAACCCAGTTTATCACCCTGTTCCCCATGCCCAGCCTACCCAGCTTGCTTAGAAACCTCCTATGTGGGACAGTGTCAAAGGCTTTGCTGAAATCAAGGTAAGCGACATCTGCTGCCCCACCCTGATTTACTTCCTTTGTCACCCAGTTGAAGAAATCTACCAGATTTGTCTGACATGACCTCCATGTTGTGAATCCATGTCGCCTATGGTCCTGGGCACCAATGGCTACTAGATGCCCCACTATCCTTTCTTTAAACAATGTCGCTATGATCTTTCCCACTACTGAGGTTAGACTGACCAGCCTATAGTTCCCTGCCTCTTCCCTGGTGCTGGATTTGTGTAGAAGGACCACATGTGTCCTCCTCCAATCCTCTGGTACCACCCCTGTGTTGAATGACTCAGTGAACATGGCTGCCAGATGTTCTGCTATCTCTCTTCACAGCTCTCTTAATACCCTTTGGTGTATGCCATCTGGTCCCATTGCTTTGTCCACCTTCAGTTTAGTGAGCTCCTGCAGGACTCTTTCCCCTGTGAATGGACTATTGTCCATCTCTTCACCCCCTTGGCAACTGCTGTACTGCTGTGGCCCTTGCCCCTCCCCCTCTTCTGTGAATACTGAACAGAAATATTTATTCATTATTTCTGCCTTTTCCATGTCACCTACCTTGCATTCCCCTCCCTCTCCCTTGAGCCTTGCAACCCCCCCTTGTTTTTTCTCCTTTTGCTGATGTACCTGAAGAATGTCTTGTTCCCTTTCTTAACTGACAATGTTAAACCTTCCTCAGTCTGTGCCTTTGCTCTCCTTACTGCCTTTCCCACTTCCCTTAGACACTCTAGGTACTCCTCCCTGTCCTCCTCCCTTTGGGTCTCCTTATATTTCCTGAACCATTTCCTTTTGCCCTGACCTTTACTGCCACCTCTCTCACTCTCGAGAACCACAGTGGCTTTCTCCTTCTCTTGCCTTTGGATACCAATCTGATGCATTGGTTTGTTACTTCCAGTAAGGCTGCCTTTAGATGCTTCCACTGTTTTTCCACTCCCCCTTCTGCCCCATTCTCTCCAGGGCTCTTTTCAATCAATCAAAATCTTTATTTAACCAGGTGAACACCATTGAGCTGAGCTCCTTTTCAAGGTGGACCTGGGTGGACACAAATACAAGATAACAGGGTAATACACAGAAAGAACGATATACAGGCATGATCAAAAACAAGCATGGACAATACATTATATGGAAATGTAGGATAAGTGTCACAATGGTTTATAGATAAGAAACTGGGCTAACAACAGTAATACAGATAAGGTCAGCAACAGTGAAAAGACGGGATGACAGGAGCCATGGAGAAGAGACTGGGGACCCTGAAGTACCATGAAGAACAAATGGCCCTGGAGCACAGGTAGGGGGATGGAATAGGGGCAGTGAGGAGATGGAGGGTGAGTAGATCGGAAGCCAATGGAGGGAATATGAACCAGGGGTGAAGAGATAAGTGAGGAACCTGATGGAGGGGATTAGACAGGGGGTGCAGGGGGAAGGGAGAGTGAGTATGCTTCTGGTACAAGAGCAATGGGTAAATGAAAGTAGGAGAGAAGAAAGGATGAAGGGGAAGGGAGGGCCAGGTAAAGGCTGGGAAGCGAAAAAAGACCAGGGGGGTGACGAGATGGAGCGAAGCAACAGAAGAGGGACTGGGGGGAGGGCCATGCACCAGCTGGGATCAGAATCTAGGATGAGACCAAGACAAGAATGATAAGGGAACACCCTGAGAGGGGGAATAGTTTTTAATACCTCTCCCCATTTCAGCAAACTCAGCATTTTTGAAATCCCAGACCTTTGTCCTAGTATGACTGGAGTGAGTTTCTGTCCCTGTGCTGAACCACGATGTTGTGATCGCTGGATCCCAGTTGCCCTTCTACCTGGACATCTGCGATTCGATGCCCGTTGGTCATTACTAGATCTAGAATTGCCCTGTCTCTGCTGGGATCAAGCACAAGCTGGACTTCTGCAGGTGTAGTACTGCGCCCCATATTTGGAGGTATCTCCAAAAGTGATTCTGTGGGAGGTGGAACCGATTTTTAATGCTTGAAAAGGAGTCAAACGTCAGTGAGCCAGGCATAATGAGACCTTTAATCAGCCCGATCCCTTGCAACTCCCATAACTGCCAGTGTACATGAGAGCCCCCAATGGTCAGGAATGGGTTATTCCAGAAAGGGGTTAAGAACCAGGGGGTGGGAGACTTAGCCAATATTTTGTGGACTTTCTTCCACTAGTTAATAGAGAGATGTGGGACTATGGAATGCTTGGGCCAGAGAAGTATATAACAGCACTGCCAGAGAGGGGGCTCCAGATATGCTGGACTCCAACTGCAACCAGGAGGGAGAAAGTGAGGAAGGGCAGGAGAACCACTTAACAGTCTGTGCAGTAATGAATGCCATGTGGTATGCATAGATCCAAGGCAAATCTCAGCCACCTCTGCTCCAGAGCTGACGCAGCTTCCCTCTACTGTATCGCGGAGGTTTGTCCTCCAAGAGAAATTGTCCTATCATGGAGTCCAGTTTCTTAAACCATTGGATGGAATTGAAATGGGCAAGTGGGCGAGTAGGTGTAGGAATTTTGATGCTAGCATCTGTTTAACAGTGTCCATCTTGGAGATCACGTGATGAGCTAGAGGAGGAAGGACATCCTGAGTGTTGCTCCTGGGCCCTCGTCATACTATTTCACTTTTCTAAATCTATTTCAGGCTCCTCTTGGCAGGTTAATACCTATATTGGTTCTCTAACACACTCTGTTTACTTTTAAGATGAACAGTGTAGATCGCATTATTTACCTGGTTTTGTGGAGTGCAGTACAGGCCGGCTCGCATGGCCGAGATGGAGTGTGGAAATCCAGAGCCCTTTTCGGCTCGTGTTCTGGCAGTGAAACATCAGAAATCCCTCTTGCCCATACCTGAGGATCAAGATGATGAAGCGAGAGTGGATGGGGGTGATAAAGCAAACTTGGATGACATCCTTGAAATCAAACAAATGCCACAGGGTTTGGTGGCGGACTTTTCTACAGTGAAGCCGACTCTCAATGTGCTAGCAAGGAGGATGGGAGATCTAGAGGACAGGGTCTCATCGCAAGAAAAGAAAACCATGACAACTGATCAAGAAGTGGTTGCCCGCGTAGGCAAGTCAAAAAGCTCGAAGATCGTATTGAGGATCAGGAATCGTGTAGTAGGAGAAATAATTTAATCATGGCTGGGCTTCCTGAGAGAACGGAGGGGGCAGACTGTGTATCTTTTCTTTAGGATCTGCTCTTTAAAATACTAGGCCCAACTCCATATGGGGACGCATACAACCTAGAAAGAGCACACCAAGCCCTTAGAGAGATCCCCCCTTCCCCAGGAGCTCACCTGCCTGTACTAATAATGAGATGCCTAAACTACAAGGAAAAGGCTTTTGTTCTTAGTAAAGCCAAGCAATCAAAAAACTTACAATGGAACGGGGCTACTCTTTGGTTGTTCCAGGACCAGACCTCATCTGTTTGAGATCACCAGAAAGAGTATTTGGAAATTAAAAAGAACCTATACTTAGCTGGGATCAAGTTTTGGATGCAGTATCTGGCGATACTGATAGCGAAACTCCAAGCTGGAGATGAAAAATACTTAACAGCGCGAGACGCTTTGGATAGCTTAAGATTTGAGCTTCCATCACTATTCAAGTCTCCGACCTGACTTTTCTATTTTTAGAAAATGGGAGTTCTAACCCGATTTTGGATATGAAGATATGAGAGGTGAAAATAATCTGCGTGGACTGAATCAGGTTAAGGTTTTCTAAAATAAAAATAATCTGTTAATTACATTTGGCATGCAGCCTATAGTTGTGTTATCGGGGTATAATAGGGGACTTAGTGGGAGAAAAAAGAAATGAAGTGCTGCAGGGAGGTGTCTGGCCATGGTTGATAGAGTGAGCTAGGATGGGTGACTCTGCCTCTCCATGTAATTTTGGGTTACAGTAACGGCATCAGTGGGAGGTGCCACTAGAGGTCAGATATGTTATTTCATAGGCAATCCAATGGTTTTAAGGTGGGGGGTGGTTTAGGTCCATTTCAAATGCTGTGGGGAATACACCATATTTAGTCCCTGTTTCCTCCTGTTAGATAGTTTCGGTATCCTATCGGATGATGGAGAAACAGGTGCTTTAAAGCTTGTTAGCAGCGAGAGGATTTCTGAATATCAATTTATAGGGGGAAAGGAGACAATGGCTTATGCTCACTTAGTTGGGGTGATTAGCGAGCAATTTTTGTCTTTTCTTTTTTTCACGTAGGCTAGTGCTGTCTTCCACCAGATCAAACCCTAGTACTGACGGCAGTTTATTTGGGGGAAAGGAGAAGAGGATTTTAGGCTCATTGCAGGATCAGAGGGGTAGGGATGGGTCTTCCTTGCAAGACATGAAAAACAAAAAGCTGCACCACAAATGAGGTGGCTAACCTATGCAATACTGAAGTCCAACGAGGCAGTAGTGTGCAAAAGACCTACAGTGCACTATAATAGCTAATTTAAAGCAAAACTCTGCTGAGTACTCATAAAGTGTACATAGAAACGTAACCAGGCAGGAGTTTAGTAAAACACCCCTTTCTTGCAAGACCACAGGGCTCGTTTCCCCTTCTTATACTTATTTTTTATTATCGCTGTTTCCCTTTCTCTGTTCAGTCATTATGGAGGAGCGAGATGGAAGGTGTGGGTGTCTCCCTGAGTCTGCTGTTTTTGCGTTCTACTAAGTGACTCAGATGGGGAGGAGATATCCAGAGCGGCATTTAAAAGTAAAGGCAGGGGAGGGATTTTGATAAAGGGGTTTTGATGTAGAGAGGAAGGGGGTCTTCTGATGCCCTGGAGTAACTGAATGAAGGGGCACTGCATGGTGATAACTGAGGGATGGGATTACCTTTAATATCTGTTATGAGCTTCATGATGGGACCGGGGAGCCGGGAGCCACTCAGGAAACAGCTCATTCATGGACCGCTATTTTGTCAGGAGGGTGATCATTGGATTGGGGATTTGTGTTGGGGGGTGGGGGGAAGGAAAAGAGAGAGAGAGAGAGAGAGAGAGAGTCCATTGGCTATAAACAATGTGGTGGCAGATCTTGTCGAGGTGATAGTTAGGGGAGTATTCATGTACAATGTTAAATGTTAAAATAATTTCTTGGAATGTTAAAGGCCTTGGGGTAGTCGAAAAAGGCTGACGATTTTGAGACATATTCAATGAATAGGGGCCCAAGTCATGACTTTACAGGAGAATCATCTTCTGACTGAGGAACTGGATCTTTTGAAAAAACTGTGGGTGGGTCAGGTGTTTGGAGTGGGAAGCACAACTGCTTTGGGGGGGTTAGCTATTCTTGTGGGGAAAGCTTGCCCCTGTATGGTAAATACAGTGGTAACAAGAGAGGATAATAGAGGGATTTTTCTCTCAGGCTCTATCTTGGGCTCAAACCTGTCAAATGCCTCCATTTACGATCCAACACCCTCCAATTCAGACTTTCACTTCATTAGAGGCAGACGTAGTGGTGTTGCCAGCACACCCCATCATATTAGCAGGGGACTGGAACCTGTGTCTAAATAACTGGGAGGATAGGAATCCACCTTCTAAAAAAACCCTTTCCAGGGCGCAGGAGGCCATGGGTCATTTTTTAGAGGCCATGGCACTGGTGGACCCCACTCAGATTCATAACCAGGGACCCAATAGTATGACTTTCTTCTCTGGAGCTCACAAAACTCACTCCATGATTGATTTTTTTTCCTGGTTAACAAGGAAGCCTTGGTGGGAATTAAGGAAATGGTTACTTATAGTAGAATCCTGTCTGATCACTCCCCAATCCAGATGACATGGGAGCTAAAAGCTTCTCCGACTAAGCCATATAGATGGAGATCAGATGAATCTCTACTGACTGATACTAAAATGCAGGGAAAGTTAGAAGATGCTCTCAAAGAGATCATCCAAATCCAACTACCAATGTTACAGGATGAACAATTAGCTTGGCCAGCCTGTAAAGTTCTTTATTCGGGGGTAGCTCAAAGATATGCAGCGAGAAGAAATAGACTAAGACAAGCCCGAGAGGAGTTTATCCTAGGGGCTATAGATTCCCTTGCTCCTTTAGAAGGGTAATCTATAGAACTAGATGCTGAACTCAAGGACCTTAGGGATGAGATGGCAGAACTTATTTATGGCAAGGTAGATTATTGGTTGGAGAAAATCCAAGCTAAATACCTAATGCAGGAGGATGTGCCTGGCCGCCTCCTAGCAGCTAGGGTGAGAGAATGGGAGGCAACATGAACAATAAACTTAATCAAAGTTGAAGGGGAAACAATAACTGACCCTCAAGAAATGGCTGATGCTTTTGCATCTCACTATAAAGGGATCTACCAAGGGGGAGTGGCTGGCAATAAGGCAGAAATTCAGGCTTTTCTTGATAATATATCTCTCCCTGTTCTTGACTCTGTGCAGGTAAGGGGGCTAGCAGCTCCAATAAGTGAGGGGGAAATTTTAGAGGTGGTTAAGTCACTGCCGAGTGGTAAAACTCCTGGGCCTGATGGCCTCACAGCCAAGTTTTACAAATTACATATTTTAACTATACTTCCTCTCCTAAAATATATTTTTACTAGGATAATGCAAACAGGTGTGTCTCATTCCCCACTTTACCAAGCATATATTACCCTCATCCCAAAACCGGACAAGTCAAAGGAGAGCTATAGACCGATAGCATTGATGAATCAGGATATTAAGATTTTGACAAGGATTCTGGCTAATAGAATTTTGAAATTTGCTCCAAGTTTAATTAGTCAGGAACAGGTAGGGTTTATGCTGGGCAGGGGGGCACATGATGCACTAAGGAAGTTTCACCATATCTTAAACTACACGCTGGACTCTTAGCTACCAATGGCATTGATCTCCTTAGATGCCGAGAAGGCTTTTGACGGGGTCTCACATGCCTTTCCTTTTGCCATCATGGAGAGGATGGGATTCCCAGAGGGCCTTCATAGGGAATCAAAAATTTATATGCAGCCCCCACTGCCAGGGTGTTATGCAATGGATACTTATCAAAAGAAATCAAATTAGCAAATGGGACCAGGCAAGGATGCCCTCTTTCCCCTATTTTGTTCAATATTTATTTAGAACCCCACTAAGGGCACTCAACATAGATCCTAGGATCCAGGGGATAAACATTTGGGGGGAAGACCTCAAATTTTCATTTTTTGCAGATGACATACTTTTAAATTTACAGGACCCAGCTGAGGGCTTTAGACAGACACTGGGAATTATACGACAGTACTCAGCAGTATCGAACTATAAACTGAACTTGAAAAAAACACAAATTGTCCCTCTTACACCACACACTTTTAGGGCAGACTTCGAGCCACTATAGATCCACTGGGCTCCTAAATTAATTAAATACCTGGGTATATGGATTTCTCCTAATATAGAGGAGGGAGCTGAGGTTAATCTGGAAAATTTTAGCCATAATCAGAGGAGACATGCTCAGATGGAATAAACTTCCACTGAATTTTACAGCCAGGTTAGGATTGGTTAAAATTAACCTACTACCTAGACTGTTATACCCGATTCACTTAGCACCATATATGTTCCCTAATTCCTGGTTTATCAAAATTAGAAAGTTGTTATCTGAATTCTTATGGAATTCTAAGCCTGCCAGGAAAAAGCATTCTCTCTTACGTCTTCCACAAGACATAGGGGGCTTCAAGATACCGGATCTCCAACTATATTATGTGGCAGGACAGCTAGGGTTAATGGGGTGGTGGAATGGACATAGAGTGGGGGAGGAATATGTGCCAACCTGGCTTCAAATAGAGAGGCAGATACTAAAAGATTTGGGAGTCTCCCCAGAAGCGTTACTCTTCTCTCACCCAGAAAAGCTCCCTAAAAAAGGAAAGTTGACTCCAATAAGTAAAACAGCAAATGCTTGGTGATCCTTCCAAACGCTGGCACAGAGAAAGGGGCAAGAGAAAGCTTGGGATCAAATGATACTGGGCTACCCGAATTTCTGATTAGGAGGCCAAATTATTACAAAACAATGGGCCAACCAGCAATGAGGCCTTAAACTCTCTGACCTTATAAATGAGGATAGAGTAGTTCTTCCATCTCTGTGTGAGGGATTGCATTTTTTAAGAAGATGCAGCTTATTAGTTTGTTGGATAGGCTGAAGAGAGAGATGGTGGATTCCCAGGAGAATGGGTTCACTTGGGAGAAATGAAACAAGGTAGATCTTACAAACAAGCCCATCTCGCAGGTTTACAGGATTCTTTTGAACTTTATGGGCCCAGGCTCCTCAACTCAAATTCCATACTGGGATAAGATCATGTCTCCCCTAAGGCCTAACTGGAAGATTGTGCTGAAGAGCTATAAATATATATCCATACCTAAACTCAAGAATATGCAGTTATTTATCTCCTCTGATATGTACTATACTCCGGCTAAGATATGTGTGAGAAACCTTAGACAGACAGACCTATGCTTTAGATGTGGAGAGAAGCAAGGGGATATCCTGCATGTGATGTGGGATTGTTCCAAAATCCAGCCCCTATGGATCAAAATTAAACAAAACATGGACCCCATATTAGACTATTCGGAGCTTATACTACCTATGACCTGATTGCTGTGGGACCTGACTCAGGTTTCAGGGATCATAGCCCAGTACCACCTTTCTTTACTCACAGCCCTTGTCAAATCTTCTGTCCTAAAGCACTGGAAAGATTACCTTGTTTATACATATGGTCAGTGGGTGGTGGATCTTATGAGAACCCTGGGGATGATATGGAGGCAGATGCTGGGCGAGGGTAAGATCGGGCTACATAATAAAAGGTGGTTGGCTTTGGAAGCAGTTTATTCCATACAACTTGAAAATGCCCAGAGCAGGGGCCTGTCTGTTGGGGTGAAATTAGCAGATGAATAATGGTCTGAATTTTGGCTTACTTGTTATGTTTGTTTCTCAAGAATATGTAACTACTTTCAACTGTTTCTATGATTCGTAAATAGTCTTGGAATATAATGATCTGCCGATTAAGAAAGGGTGGGAGCACTCTCTTTGTTTTCCAGGGGACGCAGCTGCGTTTTGCTTGTCTTACCTTAGTAGTAGTAGTTATGATAAGCCAAATACATTTTGGGATGGGCAACCATTTATCCTATTTTGCAACCTTGGGTTAGATCTTGGCCTATCCTATCTTCCAGGTTGGACAATGGTCAGGTAATTGTTAGATTTTCAGGATTCTCTACTGCAGCTGTGTATGTACATAGTTCTTGTTGTACATAGTATCCGCAGCCAGTTTGGGGCTGGGGTGCCAGGGCTATGCCTTGGTATACATGTGTGTAGGTCTTCCTGTGTTTTGTTTCTGATATGTATCAAGAAAATTTAATAAACATGTTTCAAAAAAAAACGTGTCCATCTTCCCTACGAGGGAAAGGTGTAGAACTCTCCATTGGTTCATGTCTGCATGGGATGATTGCAGGAGGTCCTGAAAATTCATAGAGGCTAGCTTGGAGAGGTCCCTGTATAATTTAATTTCCAGGTATGTAATCTCACCTGGAGACCACTTGGGGCTTAAATCCAGGATTGCCTCAGCTGAGCACAGATTATCTAAGGGCAAGACTTCTGTTTTAGACTAGTTTATTCTTAACCCTAAGACCGCTGTGAAGAAGTTCAGTAAAGGGAGGATATGTCCAATAGCTTGGTGTGCCTGTGGGAAGGTAATAAGAAGATAGTCTGCATACAAGAATGTCTTGAAGGTTTCAGAACTGACTTGGATGCCTGGGATCTCTTTTGATTTTCACAAAGCAATAGCCAGGGGTTCGAATGCCAGCACATACAGGAGGGAAGATAGAGGGCACCCCGTCTTGTCCCCTTTAAAAGCCTGAAGGGAGGAGATTTATGCCTGTTGGTGAGGACAGAAGCCATAGGGGAGGAGTTAAAAAGGAATGTCACCCCATACCCATTCTCTCCAGGATGGACATTAGAAAAGGTCATTCCACAGAGTCGAAGGCCTTTTTGAAGTCTACTGCCAGAGCAGCTGCAGGCGAGGCTAGATTCTGGACTTTGTGTATAAGATAGCACAGAGTCCTGAGGTGGTCAGAGCTGAGGCGCCCTTTAACGAATCCCAATTGAGAAAAGTGAATCAGGCCCAGAAGTGTGCCCTCCAGCCTGTTTGCCAGAACGCTGGCCAGGATCTTGGTATTTGCATTCTTCTTCAGGAATAGATCCCTATTTACACTCACCTGCAAGAGAAGACTGGTTCAGGCCACATTTCTACCACTGTTTGATTACGGGGATATTATCTACAATTGCAGTGCCAGAACTCACACTCACAAACTTGATGTCCTATACCATCGTGCATTACGCTTCATACTAAATGCACTGGCCAGGATGCACCACTGTGCCCTCTACTCATCATTAGACTGGACCTCTCTATCAACCAGACGCATGTTCAAAATTGGTCAATAGACTCTAAAGTTGCTGATAGGCAAGCTACCCCAGTACATTTGCTCCCTAGTGCACAAGTCTCACAAGGTTTACTCACTGTGCACATCAGACCTCATGCTCCTGGATGTCCCCAGGACTCGTACTAACCAGGGAAGAGGTGCCATTAGTTTCGTCCTCCCCTCAGTATGGAACCAGCTGTAAAACACCATGAAGTTAACTGAGCTAGTCATGTTAAACTGCTTTAAGACCCTGGCCAAGAAAGCATTTAAGGTGGTATGCCATTGCTCCAAATGTTAATCTAATATATGAACTTCGTTGTTACTTCCTATTGCCACCCTATCTCTACCTCTGCCACCCTACCCCTGTCCCTGCACCCCTCCACCAACCACCCAGCCTGTCCTGCCACCATTCTATCCCACCCACTCCTCTTTTCGTCCTGACCCCCTTCCCTCTGCCTCACACACACCTCTTCCTTGCCCTGACCCCACTACCCTATCAGTTACCCTGCACCTCTACCCTTCCCCACCTTTCCTGTCCCCTCACCCCCTCTTTCCCTACTCCACTCACCACCCTTTTCAAGACCACCCTTACCCTGCAACCTCATTTCTCAGTTCACAGTACTTCCGTTTTGCTGTACCCCTCACCATTCTCATCTATTTCACCTACAGCACTTAACTCCATGTATCTTTTTCTATTTTTTCTGCTGTTAGTGAAGACTCAGCTGAATCATATGTGTAGCATTAATGTTTTGATACTAGTTAGTTCCCTCGTATGTATTAGCTAATGTATTTATTTATTTATTTTTTTATTTGGAAAATGTTTCATCAGGAAAGACAACATGAGCTGTCAACAGCTTGTTTCCAGAAGCGTCCAGGGGGGTTACAATGTTGGGAGAACAAACAGTCATGTAAAAAGTATAGAGCAATGCATTACAAGTGCAAAATCACAGTGCCTCAAATGTTCCTTATGTCCTTGTTCATTCTTATAACTTGTATTATTAACCCAGGTTGCCCCTGAAAAAGGGACCTTCGGGGCTCAGTGGGCCTACCCGGTCACCAAAATTTAATAAATAAATAAATAAATAAACAATGACAACCAATAACAGAGTGGTACCAGTATGGCGTAGAATGACCCAGACAGATCTGCAGTAGAACAACCTACGTGGAAATGAACTGGTATAACTATCAGACATGGATTAGGTTAGAGTGGGCAGACACAGTTTAAGTGCTGTGGGAGCAGACAGAGCATGGGGTAGAAGTGCTTAAGTAGGCCAATGGGAGGGTAGGTCTTGGGCAAAGTGGGGAAATAGGGAGGGCTCGGTAGGAGGATGGAAAGTGGGAAGGGGAGATGTGGGGCAGCCTAGACCCAAACCTCTTCAGGATGCTGAGGAACCCTACAAGGGGAAGTGGGACCAGGCATAGGAGATAGCGGAGGGGGAGTTGGTTGGGGAGGTGAGGGGAAGGGAGGGGTAGAAGGGGAAAGAGGAGGGAGGGAGTAGGCAGAGGATTGGAAAGCAGGGAGGGAGAAGGATGGTGGGGAGAGCCAACTAGTTAATGGAACCTGACCCCCTTCAGGATGCAATGAACCCTGCAAGGGGATCATGATTCAAGGGGATGGAGGGGGAAGGATAGCATAGAGGGGCAATTTAGCAACCTAACCTAAGCCCTTCAGAATGTAATGAACCCTGCAAGGGGATCACAATTAGAGAGTGGAAGAAGGGAAAGGGGGAGAGGAGAGAGGGGCGAGGGAGTGCACCCTTCAAGATGCAGAGAACCCAACAAGGGGGGTAGGACACAGGCAGAAAGAGTTGGGAGGGTGGGGGCAGGATGAGAGGGGGTTTGGCTAGGAGTCAGGAGGCATAAAGGGAGGGCTAGGGGCAAGTGCAGTTAGGGGAATAGAAATTATGTAGCACTAAGGAGAAAGAGGATGCGGAAAAGGAGAACCTGATAAGGGATGGCAGGGGGTTCCAAAGCTTAGGGAAGCAGTAGGAGAAGGCTTCCTGTCCAGTGGAGGTAGAGCAGCGAGGGATCACTAGAGTGCGAGCATCAGAGGATCTAAGAAGGTGAGTATAGGGTGAGGGATTAGAGAGAGAGTCAGAGAGGTAGCAGGGGAGTGTACCAAGCCAGTATATAGATGTAAACGTGGCACAGTGGGAGAGTCACCTGCACTCCAGTGAGGGGAAAAAGAGAGAATGGTACAAGGAGCAGTGATGAGTCTGGGGGTGGGTGTCAAGAGCAAAGTGACAGAAAGCATTGAAAAGAGTATCCAATCTGGTGAGGGAAGGCTTGGGAGCAGCACAGTAGACTATATCACAGTAGTCAATAATACGGAGTACCATTTTCTGAACAAGATCGTGCTGAACCGGTAGTGGGAGGGAACTATGGTTCCTGTAAAGGATGCCTAGCTTGGGACACGGTTTCTTCATGATAGTGTCAATATGCACAGAAAAGTTAAGGTGTTGGTCAAGCCATACACCCCAGTATTTAAAAGAGGAGGAGTCCACTAAAGTAGTCCCATCTAGTGTGTGGAAGAAGGGAAGGGAGAGAAGCCTAGAGAGTCTCTGCCTAGTGCCGAAGGTCATGGAGACCGTCTTCTTGGCATTGAGGAAGAGCTGATGCGAGCTTAGCCAGTGTCAAACATTACTGAAGTCAAGCTGTAGTCTGGAAAGCACATTGGGGGAGAGTGGTCAGAGGAGAACAAGACCGTGTTATCAGTATTCATGTGGATAGAGGATGAGGAGCATGCAGACGGTAGGTTATTGAGGAAAACTGAGAATAGAAGTGGGCCAAGAATAGAGCCTTGAGGCACACCAGTGGAGATAGGCAGAGGAGGGGTCATTGAATCAGCTATTTTGACTGATAGAGTGCGACCAACCAGGTAGGCTCTGAACTAGTTGCAGGCAGATTGAAATAAGCCAGCAGCCGAGAGGATTTCAAAGAAGAGGGAGTGGGAGACAGTGTCGAAAGCCTTTGCGAGGTCAACAAAGATGGCAGATGTGATGTGACCTTTATCCATGGCATTATGGATAGAGTCAGTGAGTCTGAGTAGGGAATGGGTAGTGGAGTGATTCTTCCAAAAACCAGATTGGAAGGGGGTTAAGAAGGAGGAGTTATCAAGAAAGGAGGAGATCTGGTAGAGAACCAGGTTTTCCTGGAGTTTAGCCTGGGTGGGAAGGAGCGAGACAGGATGATAGTTCTCAGGAGAAGAAAGGTCTCCTCCCTTTGGCAGGGGGAGAACTGTAGTATGTGTCCAGACTGTCAGGATAGTTGCAGTGTGGAAAGACAGATTAAGGAGATCAGATAGTGGGAGGGAAATGGCAGGCACAGAGAGGTACAGCAACTTTGAGTCAAGGCCTTTGGGGGAGTGGCCCTTTGAAGGTTTGAGAGACAGCAGTGCCTTTAAGGTGTCAGTGAGAGAGATGGGAGAAAAGGAAAAGTCTTCTACAAAATGATGGAGCTGAGGGGTGGGAGAAAGTAGGAAGGGATGGGAGGGAGGCTAACAGGGTGGAGGTGCAGGAAGTAAAATAAGAATTAAATTCCACTGCAACTATAGGAGAGTTGGCAGTGAGTTGGTTGTTTATAGTAAGCATTGGGGAAGGGGATTTAATTTGGGGAGAGAAGAGTGAGTGGATAACTTTCCAAAACTTTAATTTGTGGGTTTTCCAAGCATTGTCTCGTGCTTGTTGGCAGGCCAGCAGTTCTGGGGTAACCCAGGGGAGGTGGTTACTGCACACTCTAACCTGCTTCAGAGGAGCATGCTTGTTCCAGACATTGATAAAGTTGGTGGAGAAGCAAGCCAGTGCATGATCCACAGAGTTAAAAGTGGGTAAAGGAGACCAGTTGACTCGAGTTAAGTCATGGAGGAGAGGGGCAATGTCTAGTGTTTTGTAGGATCGGATTGTGATTAGTTTGTGGGGGCCTTAGGTCGGTGAATTTTTCTGACAAGGTAGGTCATATGATGGGTCGCTAATAGCATCCAGCAGAATGCTGGACTGGATTACCCTGTGAGGATGGAGGTTAGGTCCCAGTCGATAAGAATGTGATTATGTGTTTTATGGCTTAGGCGAGTGGGCTCATTGATTAATTGGGACAGGTTAAGGGCAGTGATGTCAGTTGGGTTTTGTCTAAGGCAGGTGATAACTAGTTCAGGTTTATGTCTCCTAGTAGGTAAAGCTTGCCTGAGGAGGCAAGGGACCAAATGGAGGTGATTAGCTTGGTGGCAACAGAGTGGTGCAGGCCAGGGCGACAGTAGATTTGTGTGATAACTATTGGTATGGAGAAAGGGAGAGAGAGTCTTAAGACAAGGGCTTCATATGCATTGGGGGTGGTGGATGAGAGTACAGTAGTTATTTGGAGAGATTTCGAATAGTAATAGCTGTACCTCATCTTTACTATTTGCTATGTAACTGTGCTACCCAATTTGTGTTGTATATGTTCCATGCATGTCTTTGTATTGTCTAAAGTCATCAGGACCTCCTTGTGAATGAGCCTGCTCAATGGAGTAATTTCTGTAATAAACTTGAACATGAATTTATAGGGGCTATGGGTCTATAACTGCCTGTGGCAGTGGGCCAGTCCCTTTTTTTGGGTAGGACTGTTATTACCACCTCTCTCATGGTACTGGGTAAAATACCTTTATTTATGGATTCACCAAGGGCTCTGAGTAGGTAGGAAGATATATCCTCACCCAAGGCTTTGTAAAAGTCAATGGGGAAGCCTTCATGCCCCCCCAATAGTTTTATGAGAATTCAAAGCCTATACGGCCCTTGAGATTTCCAGCTGGGATAGGGGTTCTTGTAAGAGTTGTGCACTTTGTATTGGGATCTTGGGAATGGCTATAGATGCCAGAAAGGAGTCAATCTCTGTCTGACCTGGAGGAGTGGGAGAGGTGTATAGCTTCCCATAGAATTACATCATAATGTTGTGAATGTCCTGCTGTGTGGTGATGAGGGAGATCCAGCTACCTCTCAAAGGCTGGTTATGGTTTTGACTGTCTGCTTGCCCTTAAGTCTGCATGCTTGCAATTTACTAGCCTTTTCACCCCCCCAAAAAAAGAATGTTGCATCCATCTAATTGCAAGCTCTACCTTCCTGGTGAGGTTGAAGGGGTATCACATTCGAACAGCGATGGGAAAACAGCGAAGACCATCACAGCGACAAAATCGGCAGTTCACTGTGATGGTCTGCTGGTTTCCCGACGCTGCTGTCTCTGGGGAGTATGCCCTCTCCCCAAACCAACTCTGAGTCAGAGTTGATAATCTATAGTGGTGGGGGGCAGAGCCCCTGCACAGGGGTGAGGGGTGCAAAGCCCTCTGCAAAAAAACACTTTTATACAGTGAAGGCACAATGCCAATTGTTGGCATTGTGCTGTCGCTGTACTGACAGTTGACAAATTTCCTGTCACTGCGGCAACATGGAACTAATGTATTCCAATGGCATTTGAACGTATGTTCATAACTTTGCCATTTTTAGGAATTTTTTCACCAAATTTTCAACATGGCCTGTTTGGAACCCCACCTCATGAACACTCATACTGTCATTTTCATAGATCAGGCCTGGAAGGTGATTTCTCAGTCGCTGTAAGAAATCATCTTTTGGGACAGAATAATGAAACGTCACCACTACTGTTCATGAGGTAGGATCCTTAAAAGGCCATGTTGAAACTAATCCTAAAAAATATTAGATGCCTCAGTGTTCATTGAAATTTTTCTATGCACACACACAACTCTGGTAATTTTCAATATTTTGACTCCAAATGTCCAACATAGACATTTTTTCACATCTTCTTGTGAACATTATAGCTGTCATTTTTCACATCCTGTCCGAAATGTGTTTTCGCACCTGTGGTGTGGAATGGCGTTTTGACACAGATTTGAACATTTTCATGGGGTTTATGAAGTGGGGTCATAAGAAGACTATGTTGAAAATTTGTGGTCAAAATATGAAAAAAATGCCAAAGTTATGACCATTCATTGCAATTTCACTACGCACGCTCGTAACTTTGTAAATGTTAAAGATTTTGACCCCAGATTTTCAACATAGCCTTCTTATTACCCCACCTCATATATGTCACAGCTGTAATTTTTCAAATCCTGTCCAAAATAAGCTTTCACACTTGTGGTATGGCATGTCATTGCACTTGCACATAATTACATTTTGGCAGGAGTTTGAAAAATTCTGTATTGGGCACATGAGGTGGGGTAATAAGATGGCTATGCTGAGAATTTGGTCACTGTTTTCCTATAAATGGGCCTTGTGCTTCCACACCTACAAACATATATGCATCTATGGAGGGATGGGAGTGCAGGATCCAAAGGACCCTTGCTCTCACAGTAAAATAAGGATACTATTATACTGTCCCAAAATATAAGGAAATAAGCTGCAAAAAAACTTTGTTAATGCTCCAGTTAAGATCAAAGTGATGAACATTTGGAAATTAGGTGTTAGGGTTTCCCTAACACCCCACCCTTCCAAAACAGGCAGTAGAGCAGATGTGGGGTGTGCCTTGGGCTTCTCAAGCCTAACGCTCACCCATCATCATAAAGTCTACACATCTGACCTTATTTACAGATGGAATGGGGTGAGTGTTAGGCTTGAGAAGCCCAAGGCACACCCACACCTGGTCTCCTGCCTGGTTTGGGAGGATGGGGTGTTAGGGAAACTCTGACACCTCATTTCCCAACTTTTGTTGCTTTGACCCTACCTGGAGCATTAACAAAGTTTTTTGCAACTTATATTTGATATAGGATGGAATCTCTTTAGGGATATCACGTCCAGGCCTGTCTACAAATCAAAACGAAAGAAAAAGCCACTATGGTTCTCAAGAGAGGTGGCTGTGAAAGTCAGGAAGAAAAAGATAGCATTCCAGAAGTATAAGGAAACACAGAAGGAGCAGGACAGAGAGCTGTATCAGTTAAGGCAGAAAGAAGCAGGGAAGGAAGTCAGAATAGCAAAGGCCCAAACTGAGGAAAAGATAGCCAACTCAGTTAAGAAGGGGATAAAACCTTTATAGGTACATCAGTGAGCGTAGAAAGACAAAGGGAGGATAGTGAGGCTGAATAGAATAAGCGGTGGGTGGGCAGAGGGGACAGTGAAAAAGCAGGAATACTGAACGAATATTTCTGCTCAGTATTCACAAAGAGGAGGGAAGTGCCTAATCCAATTAACAGAAGCACTCTTGATAGGGGGTTTATCCCAGTCCTTTTCAGAGAAGAAAGGGTTCTGCAAGAACTCCTAAAACTGAAGGTGGACAAAGCAATGGGTCCTGATGGAATTCACCCCAGAATTCTAAAATAATTAAGGGAGGAACTAGTGAAACCACTGGCTACTCTTTTTAATAACTCATGGGAGGATGGTGTGGTACCCGAGGACTGGAGGAAGGCGGATGTGATTCCCCTTCACAAAAGTGGGACCAAGACAGAGCAGGAAACTACAGACCTGTCAGTCTGACCTCTGTGGTAGGGAAAGTGATGGAGTCACTTCTGAAGGAAAGAATAGTTGAGTACCTGGAGGTCAGTGGAGCACAGGATCCAAGGCAGCATGGGTTCACAGCGGGAAGGTCATGTCAGATGAATCTAATAGATTTCTTTGACTGGGTGACCAAAGTAGTAGACCAGGGAGGGCTGTGGACATGGCCCACCTAGACTTTAGCAAGGCATTTGACACAGTCCCACACAAAAGATTATTAGTCAAATTAACCAGCCTGGGAGTGGGTCCCAGGGTGGTAGCCTAGGTAAAACATTGGCTGGACAACAGGACACAGAAGGTAATTGTAAATGGAGTCCACTCTGAAGAAAGAGCGTTACTAGTGGGGTACTGAGGTTCAGTATTGGGTCCAGTCCTTTTAATGTCTTCATCAGTGGCATTGCAGAGGGACTGAAGGAAAAGTATGCCTTTTGCAGATGACACAAAGATCTGCAACAGGGTTGATACACAAGGAGGCGTGGAAAGGATGAAAAGGGACTTGGCAAGGTTGGAGGAATGGTCTGACGTTGGCAGCTAGGATTCAATGCAAAAAGTAGAAATAATGCACCTGGGAAACAAGAACCCAGGGAAGAATACACAATGAGTGGGAGGTAGTAACAACAACAAAACAGGAAAGGGACCTGGGGCTAATCATATCAGATGACCTTAAGGTTAGCAAGCAACGTGAGAAGGCAGTAGGGAGGGCCGGGGGTATACTGGGATGTATAGGGAGAGGCATCAGCAGCAGAAAACAGGAAGTTGTTATCCCTCTGTACAGACAGTTGGTGAGACCCCATCTGGAATACTGTGTCCAGTTCTGGAGACCCCATCTCCGCAAGGACATAGACAGGATAGAAGCAGTCCAGAGGAGGGCAACTAAAATGGTGCAGGGTCTGCAAGAGAAGCCGTATGAGGAGAGACTAAAGGAGCTTAATATGTATACCCTTGAGGAAAGAAGGGAGAGGGGGGACATGATAGAAACTTTCAAGTACCTCAAGGGAATCAACAAAGTCCAAGAGGGTAGCATTTTCAGAAAAAGAGACTTGCAAGAACAAGGGGACACAATTTAAAGATAGAAGGAGGGCGGTTCAGGGGCAATGTGAGGAAGTATTATTTCACAGAGAGGGTAGTGGATGCATGGAACAGCCTTCCTGAGGAAGTTGTGGAGTCTAAAACTGTGGGAGAATTCAAGAATGCATGGGACAGACATAAGGTAATTCTTGTGGGGGGCAGGAAGATATAGGCTGTTGGTTAACTAGGATCTGCGGCCTATCCTGTAGGTAGGGAAATGGGCAGACTAGATGGGCCTAGCGGTCCTTATCTGCCGTCAAAGTCTATGTTTCTATGTTTCTACACATTTGTCAAGTGATTTGTTTTGAATTTGAGACACCCTTTCATTTCCAATATGTTTTATTTCAGTTTGTTAACTGTAAGATACTATCTGTATATGTATATATTTTTAGACACAAACCAGCATACCCTGGTGATGGAGAAATTTGGCTCTGAAACATTGTTGGGCATATTTTTGTACCTGTTGTCTGTTTCTTAAATAAATAAGACAGCATTAAATAAATAAATACTGTGGGTGAGTGGGCCTATTATTTCCAATCTGCTTGTGGTATATGTCTCTGCCTTAACTAGAACAGGCTAATCCCTGAAAAAAAAAATGTTCTTATTTATTTGAGATTGGCTGAGCTGGAGTTGTGTTCCTATTAAATCACTGAGCAATACAAAATCTCCGGAGAGGATGGCTTCCCTGTGCATTATTATAAAAAAATTCCAGGAGCTCTTGGAGAGTCCCTTAACAGATGTTATAAGTTACTGATTACGATGCCCCTCCTAATTTCACTAAGGTGTTTACACGCCCTTTGTTTAAATTAGGGCTGTGTGATTACCTTTTCCTGAATATTCAATATTTGTGTCCCAGGTATTCATTATTCTGTATTCAGCCAGGAAAGGTGTTTTTTAAAGATAGCTTAAAAAGCACTTAAATAACACCATTAAGCCCCCATCGAACTTGGTGTGCCATATACACCTCAACAACACTTCAACAACCAACATAAAGCTGTCATTAATGCAGCACAAGCTACATGTGGTACACTCGATCCACCACACCACACCCATAGCACTCTGAAAATAATATCAAGCACTGCATTCGATCAACACTGTTCATAGTCACAGGTCACACGGTCACAATCACAGGGGAACAAGGAGCTCTGGCCATGGGCAAAAGTGGTAAAGGTGGCTGCAGTGGTGGTGATAGATGAAAGGATGGTTGCTGCAAGAATGGCACTGGTGGTGGTCGGAGGTATGCTGGCTGTGAATGTAGCAGCCATAGTTGTAACAGCGGTAACACTGGTGGTGGTGTCTGCTGCTTCCTGCACAAGGCATGTACACTCTAAATCCCTCATTTTACTGTCATATAAGGATGTGACAGTGATTGTGCAGATGGAACAAGTGGTGACATTAGTACTAGTAGTACTACTAGTGGTAGTAGTAGTACCATTCCCAGTGCTACCAGAACTAAAAGGCTTGTTTGGGGAGAAAACATTTGAGCCTGTTGAATACATAGAGACAGCACTCTGTCTAGGCATTTGATCTCACCCCTTCTCTGAACTGGATTATGTGTCAATAATATACAATGGTACATGGCAGGATGCAGTTCAGTATTTTGCAGCAAACATGTCACAAAATATTGCATGACAAAAGGGCTACATTTTCATTGAATTACACTGCTCCCTGAAGCATACTGAGGCATTTTGTAGTAATTTTGCAAGACACTGCATTGCATACTGTCTGGAGTCACTTTATGAGCTGATCGGATGATGTTTTGTAATCTTGATACAATGTTTCATCCTGGGCAGGTTACTTTAGGACTGTTTTGTTAGAAGAGCAGCTCAGTCTTATTTATTGTGACTTCACTTATTAACGTGTGTTTTTCTTTAAGGGTCGATATATTCACAGTGTGTTTGTAAGTTGCTGACTTGCCGCCTGACAAAGACCAGGTTCCATCAAAGCACTGGGGCTTTGTCAGCATCCTCCAGCCTTAGCACAAATAAATGTATTGGCAGCTTTATGCTCTACTCTTAATCACGTTTTGTTACTGCCTCAACCCCGAATGCTTCCTTTGTTCTACAGAGATTGTTTTGGGGTGTCAGCCCAAGGACAGCACTGGCAGTAATCTCCTGGACATGCTCTACTATTGCAGGTCTATCACCCTCTCCCACACTGCTTGGAGCTGGCGGCTCAGATGCTTTGCTGGGGCTGGATCAAGCATGTTTGCGAGGTTGCTAAGACATAATGGATCAGGTCACTGGTGGTTAGTGCCTGTATGTGATGCTTTTGCTTAGTGTTTGTGGAACAACAATAATACAAACACCAACCCCAGCAAGTATACTGTACCACAAAAAGCAGCAGCAAATAGAAACTTCTACTAAGAATCGGAAGAAGAGGGCGAGGGAAGAAGATGGCAACCTCTTCAGTTGAACATGGAACTGAGCAAGGAACTGACAGATGACACCCTCAGCTCAGTGAGTCAATCCTGTCCCATTAAGGACTGCAGTAGCTTTTAATTAAAAAAAAAAACATGCACACAGGTTAATTGTGCGCAGTGAGCTGTGGAAGAGGGGAGTCAGCCAACACACTCCTCAGTTGAACAGGGATCCAAGCCTGGAACCAGATGACTAACAACAATAATTCAGTGAGTCAAGCCTGTCTGGCTGAGTGCTGTAGGAGTTTATTTCAAAAACAGTATGCACACAGCTGTGCACATGTGGGGCCCAGCCTCACGAAAAAATATGTTACGCATGCACATGAAACTTGTACGCAGCAAGCTGCACATACAGGGCCCAGCGTCACAAAATCAAATATTATGCACACACAGGCAAATCATGTGCAGTGAGCTATAGGAGGAAGAGGCTGCAAACACCCACTTCAGTCTTGTAGGGAACTGAGCCTGGAACCAGAAAACAGCAAAAAGCACAACACAAAAACAAAATGTACTTCACCCAAAAAAAAATCATACTGGAGCTGTGTGTCAGAGAGCAGCGGAGGAGGGGTGTTAGCAGACAGACCTCCTAGTTCCTGTAACTGAGCACAGCAACAAGCACAAAATATCCAGTCAGAAAGCCAAACCAGCTTTTTTGACACTGATCAAACAAATAATCCTGACTCAAAAGCCTATGGAGCAAAAAACAATTTCTTTTGGCAAGTTTAAGGTCTCAGAAGTACTCCAAAGCTAGCTTTCAGAAACAACTCCCTCCTGTCCTTTTCCAGCTCAGAGTGAGAATGTCATAACGTGGTCGCCTATGAGCTCCAGAAATGGGATTTGATTGGCCAATGAAGCTCTGCAAGACTTGGAAATCTCACCGAATAGTCATTCCCGAACAGTGGCCGATTAGTGAACTATTTAGGAAGGGCATCTGAATATTCGGGAAGCCTACTATTCGTGGTATTCAGGAAATACTATTTGGCTCATACATAGCCCTTGTTAAAACATTTTTGTAGTTTTCCCAACATCAAATTCTTGCCATTTGCATTTAGCCACATAGATAACCCTGTACTAGAACACTTGATAAACTGTCTGATTTCAAAAGTTTTAGCTGCATTAACTGAGAGAAGTCTAATCTTTTTTGAACCACTTCACAGAATTTACAGTGCCCACACTGATAAAACCTTCTGGTTGTTGTGGTAACCATCGTGCAGATGGTTTCCAAACAGGCTGCAAAGAATGTAAGATGATCTGCAAGTTTCTTTCCTCTTATAAACCATGCCAGGTGGTTAATCAACCTCCTCTTCCAATAAAGGCTCAGTGGCAAGTAAATTCCTGCTTCTGCTGATGATATCACAAATTGTTCCAGTCATGGGGCTGTAAGTGGTAATAAAATTAAGGTTAGCATCCCTCTCAATATTTCTGTTCGAATGCTGCAATAAATCGAAACTTTGCATGTCTGGACTTCAATGCCAAGAAATGCAAGGTAATGCACTTTGGAGCAAAGAACCAGGGGAGGGACTATCAGCTGGGAGGGGTACAGTTGGGTAGCACCACAGAGGAAAAGGACCTAGGGGCACTTATAACGGGGAGCATGAACAACTCTGCTCAGTGTAGGAAGGTGGCAGCGAAGGCCAACAAGATGTTGGGGTGCATAGTGAGGGGAATCTCCTTCAGAAGTAGGGAGGTAATCCTCCCCATGTACAGGTTTCTGGTCAGGCAGCACCTGGAGTACTGCATGTAGTTCTGGCACTCCTACCTGAAGAAGGATGTCAGATTGTTGGAGGAGGTGCAGCGTAGAGTGACAAAGATGATCCAGGGATAGGAGGGCAAGCCCTACTAGGAAAGGCTGAGCAAACTAGGTATGTATTCCGTGGAGAAGAGGGATGGGAGGACATGGCTGAGACCTTCAGGTACTTGAAAGGGATAAACAAGACTCAAACAGAGGGGATGTTTCAATTAAGAAGAGGAAGGGACACGAGAGGGCACAGTCTCAGACTGGAGGGGGGAAGATTCAGGAGGGAGGTAAGGAGACAGTTCTTCACAGAAAGGGTGGTGGGCAAGTGGAACACTCTACCACAGGAGGTGGTGGTCTGTAAGATAGCGGGCAGTTTCAACAGGGGATGGGACAGGGTGAGGTGGAGTGGGAAGGGCAACTGCGAGATGAGGGGCTAGCTGCACAATTGAACAGACTCGACAGACCGTGAGGCCTATTTCTGCTGGCATTTTCATATCATCGTATGTCCCTTAACTCCCTTGCTGCCCCAGTAAGTATTTCTCTGCCATAACCCCTAGATTCAAATCTGGCATACTGTACATTTCTTCAAAATGTTGCTGAAAGTCAGACATGTCACTACAGTTATGTTTTAGCCTCATAAACTGAGACATAGGGATGTTCCTGATTGTGTGCCAAAGATGACAGCTCAAGGCATGTAAGATAGCATTTCTATCTGCTGGTCTGTGGAATAGATCAGTTTTAGTAGTATCATCTTGATTCTTTTTGTACATATATCCAAAAGTTAATTTCATTCAAGTCCGCAACAAAGAAAATGCAGATTAGGGATTGAATGATGCAAATACTGAACAAATTGCTTCAACTCTCAACTGTTCCTCACCACACAATCAGGACACTGTCAATTTATCTTCTCCACATGTCAATTTGACTGAGAAAATGTTTTTCCTCCTTGTCATAAATGACCTACCTTTTCCATTGTCCCAAATAAAGGTTTGCATAGTTAGGAGCAAATGTGGCCCTCATTGCTGTTCCTTTTATTTGGTAATAATATTTCCCCTTGAAAACTGAAGGCATTACATTTCAAAACAAATTCAGAGAAACCTACTAGAGACTCCTTATGCCTCCCACCCACATCAGTAGCAGTATCCAACCATACATGTACTGTCTCAAGTCCACCCTCATGTGGAATATTGGTGTACTGTGACTCGATATCCACTAAGACAAGGAGTTACTCTGGATCTATCTGTATGTTACTCAGTATCTGCAATACTTCTGCAGTGTCCCTTACATGCAGCGTAACCACAATTATCCTTAATATATGCATCCACATATTGTGAAAGTGGCTCTGTCAAGGAGCCAATTCCCGCTGCTATTGGTCTGTCTGGGGACATACCAAGCTTTTTATGGGTCTTGGGCAGCATGTATACAATTTATTGTTAATAGTGATTATAAAATATCTAAGCATCTTAATGTGAATGAACACATGCATTGTTTTCATCTGCTTCACCAGAGTGCATTTTATATCCATACTGTCGTTTTCAAGCACTGTCACTATAAATCTTCCATTATTTCTGTTGTTATGGTGATTCAGGCTGACCATCACTGATGAAGTGCGCATGCACAAAACTGGTCGGACTGTTTTTTGGCACTGAACACTTTACGCTCTATGTGGCAAAAAATACTGGATTTACTGTAAGTAATAAAATATTTTACTTAGCAGTTATGGTGGATGGTGCGATCCTTTTTGCTTTGTAAACTGCATCCATCCAGGGTATTAAAACAGGTCCAACAGATCATAAGATTGTTTTATATGAGGATGACACACTTCTGCTGATAAGTTCACTTCAAACTTATTTGTCCCCCCTGCCCCCCACTACTGCAGCTCCTGTAGAAATTTATTTTTTCAGCTCAGTGTGCTTTATTGGTTCAACAAAGCCCTGCAGAATTTAGTGAAATGTCTGATTTTAAAATTAACTACACTAAGATAGAAGCACTGCTTCTTAATGGGAATAAATCAGTCAAGGGACAACACAGTTTCTATTTCAGTGGGTGGCAGACAGTATAAGATATATGAGACTTCAAGGGGATTGGACATTATTTGTGCATAGTTAACTGCCCTTCCCTCTTCCTTTCCATGCCAATTATGAATTCTGATACGCTTTGACCAATTTCTGATAAATAAATGACCTAGCTTTAGGGTTCCCTCAGAGTTGCATAGAATCCCACTCTTCTCACCAGCTACTGCTCTTTCTTTTCATATTTCTAAGACATTCTATGACATCAGGAACACCATTTCATGCTATTCATCTAAATGGCATGGAATGGTACTACTGATGTTATACAATGTTCAGGCAGCATTGAAAGAGAGAGCAGCTACTGCTGAAGAGAGAGGGGTTCAGGTAGTTACAAAGGCAACAAAATTAGATAATTAGTTTAAGAAAAAGATCAAAAACATATCAGAATATTGGATAGACACTAAAAGGCAACAGGAGGGCATCTAGAGGTGTAAAATGGGTTTCTTATCACTGTTAATATTTCGAAGAAAGTGCCCAAGCTATATGATCAGAATCACAGATCAGTTTTCCTGGAGGTCCTCAATGTCTTGGAATGCTGGTGGGTCCTTCACTGTCCATCAGAGTCCACACTGAATCCATCAGGATGAATGGCCTGGCTTGGTATTTACATATTTTAGAATACTCCCAGTTGGGATAACGGATAGCTTTTGAAAAGAATCAGACTATGCCATTTCTCAATCAGTTTGGAATGGCAGATCTCAAATGGTGAGGAGGGCACTGCTGCAAGTGAATGGAAAAGAGGGGAAGACTAGAATTACCTATCATGAAAATCTAATGCCTTGAAGCACACTGTACCCCAATTCTAACCATGCTTAAGAGAAAAGGGGATACATCATGGCTGGAAGGAGAACAGGCATACGTACCCCTAAATAATTTAGCATTATCTCCACTCTTATCACCCTCTAGCCTCTGTATGGCTAAGACAGAAATTTGTTGCACACCCAGAATCCTTCATATGTGGGCAGCTTATAGAAAGTGGGTGGGTGGTGCAGTGGGACTGGGTACATGTTTCCCATCACTGGCAATCAGGGATTCTTGCCTGGTTTGCTGGATCCAGAGTTTAAATGATGGGAAGAACAGGGCCTACAGTCCTTTGATGACTTTCTTGACAGAAGTCAAACGCCAACATTTGCTCATCTCTGGAACAACTATAATTTAGGACAGGCAGAATTCTATAGATTTCTGCGACTATGAAATCATATGCAAACTCAGGACATGGTGGCAGGATGGTCCATGGATTCCACCATTAGAGAAATTCCTAACCACTGAGAGAATGTGGGTGTTTGATTCTCACCAAATATCCCACCTTTATAGGCTTCTACAATCAGTCAAACAGCTAAAGTCACTTATCACTTGGCAACGCTACAAAGGAAAATCAGGTTCCCCAGTCCTTGCTCAGATCCAAACACTAATTTAGCAGGAAGTGCACAAAACAACTTATTCTGCCAAATGGCTGGAACATAGGTGGAGAACTACTTTAGATTTTCATAGTGCCCACCATTACTAAGCACTACTGCAGCAAGGTCTGATAGGTATTGTAGAGGATATGGGGAAAAGGGAATCATAATCACATCTTTGGTCTTGCCCATTGCTTAACTCATATTGGACAGAGGTGGCTCTAGTCTTGTTCAGATATCTTAAAGCATGACATCACAGTACACTTTCAGAATCTAATTCTAGGCCTTCTACCACAGTGAGCCCATTCACTACAGAATAAATATCGTTACCACATGCTGATTGTGGCAGCCCTGAAATCCATTACCAGGCACTAGCTAGCTCCCATCTGCTGTTCCAAGAGTGAGTGGTTAGATCTGGTAAAAGAAATTAGAATAATGGAAGATACGTACACACTTTTATGACCTTTATACCGCTCTTTCCTCCCCCCCCTTGGGGTCAGATACCTCACCCACTGTTCCTCCCTAGTTGGGTAGTATTGGCTCAGTTCCCTCTACCCCCACCTCACCACCCTCCTCTCCACCCCTTCTCCTCCCACCTACTCTTTCTACAACTCTGGCTACTGGACCCTTGCTCTCCCTGTTCAATCTTCCACTTCAGGACAGGCTGCTTTCTCCTACCATTTCCCTAAAATTTGGAACTCCCTTCCCTTAGATATTCACTCTGCCCTGTCCACTCATTTGTTATCCTCTCTTCCTCGCAATTACATTTCTCCATCATGCAGCTGTGCCTGACTCACTTCCCAATAACCCCTTACCTCTTTTCTCTTTCAAAACCATGTCTAACTACTCCTTCCTATTCCCCACACCTACCTTTTCAAGGAGTCAGAAATGACACCATGAGATTGACTGGGTGTGCATTGAGCAGTGTTTGAACCCTCATGGGGTTTCCACTTTCCCTTCTACCCTAGCTCTCTTCTTCACAATTTATTTTCTCTAGCCTGCAACTGCGCCTGACCCAATTCCCAATTAATCCCTCCCCACCCATTCTCTCTTTCAAAACTGTGTCTAACTACTCCTGCCTATTCACCACTCCAACCTTTCCCCAGGAAAGCCGGTGTCCCATGACATTGACTGGGTGTGCATCGAGCAGTGTTGCACCCTTGTGGGGTTTCCACTACAGAGGTTCAAAGGGTTTGCCTTCCTCCCTTCTACCCTATCTCTCTTCTTGCAGGCCTGGGAAACCAGTACTTTCAGTTCAGGGTTGCTCCCTGCTGAGTCTGGCCCTTGCAGGGTGTGCATCCCAGAGGATCAAAGGTCTGCCCCCATTTACCCTACCCCTCTCCTCCCTGCTCCATTCTTCAGTCAGCCTAGATATATTCTCTCTCTCTCTCTTCCCCTCACCCACTCTGTCTCTGCTAAGGGATTGGCCTTCAATCTCAAGTTTTAAATACGCAATATTATTTTTCTAATTGTTTGTCCTTTTCACATATTAAGCTGGACATAGCTGTAATTGCTTCAGATTTTTATCACTGTGTGATGTTTTATGTTTTTGTGTCTTGGTTTATGTATACGTGCATTTTCCATTTCCCCTCCCCACAGGACACATCTGGAAATGAGCTATTGTAACTCAGTATGCCTTTCCTGGTGAAACTTTTTCAAATAAATAAAATGTTCACCAGAATTCATTTTGATTATGATGAAGAAAACTTAAACATTTTAACCTGTTGTCTCAAATGGGATGCATACCCTGGTTTCACTAAAATACCATCAACGGCTTAATCTGGTTCAAAGTCAGTTGGCATTCATCTGTAACCCCCGGTCATAGCTGAAAATAGGCAGAATTTGTCTAGTGCACTTACCCGTCAACAAAACTAACTAACTAATTAAATACATAAATCGACTATATCTGTGGATTGCCTCTGAGGGGCCAGGAACCTGGCAATGACATGGCGCCCTTTGTCTTTAGTGACATCCACCATGCTGTCAAGCCTGTGTGTCTGATACTGCCCATCACTGTATTTGGACTATATCTATAGCTGCACATGGGTTGTATTAGTTCTTGTCCTGGAGGTGCTTTGCACTAGCACTGCATACTTGTGTTCCAAATGTATTTATATGTACCCATGATTTCATGAAATGTTCTATGTCTGTACCTGAAAATTTCATTAAACTTTGAGTTAAAGAAAAAACAGTAGCTAGAAACTAATCTACATGTAACTGATGGTAAAAAACAAGGCAGTAGCCTATAGGTGGACATGTTTATGCAGTGTTCCTGCATACCACCCAATAGTTATATTTTTATCAGTTTAAAGTTGACATACAGTGATCTTTATTTTTTTCATCTCTTGATAGTACTAGAAGAAAAGTATATTTGTCTTAAACTGCTGATTCTGATATGGGAAGCCACACCAGAGCTCCTCACAGGAAATCAGGAAAGGCAAGCCAGGAAAGCAATAGAGGGTCCAGGATAGAGAGGCCTAGTGGGAGCAAGCAGGGGACAGTGAGCACTCTGAACAGCAAGGTTCTAAAGGCCGTTAAAGACATTGAGAGATTTATGAAAGATTTACAGAGTCACACTTTCTGAAACTGAATTAGACTTTTGTTCTATGGAAGCACAACTGCAAAAGAGGCTACCACAAAAATCAGCCACTGTAGTTTCTAGAATAGTACTGGAAAATAAGACTGTGTCTTTGATTGGAGCCATTAGAAAACAGAGTGTGACTCTCAAAGGTGCAACTTCTGGGTGTCCTGAAGTAAATGGAAGGTCAAGAGTCTGTTCAATTTGTTTTGGATTTATTTAAATTAGTCATAGACCTGGATTTGTTGGGCATTTTTCACAAGGTTCATCAGATGACCCCATGAAAAAGACCAACTAATCCTGACCTGCTTAGAAGACAACTATTTGAAACTGAAGGTCAGCTAAATACCAGTTGATACAGAAACAGTGAGCGCTACCTTTGAAATTATGGCAAACACTACAAAATGTTATATTTGTGGAGGTTCCCCCCCATTTATATAACTAACTCTGTGAGGGATTAAAACTCAGGATGGGGAGACACCCCAGGAGGGGTGGATTCCTAAGGAGGAAAAGACACAAGACATTAAAAAATAAAATTATATGTCCTGGGATAGGGGATCAACCCTGGGACACTGACACTCCACTGCCCTCCCCACCTGTGGCTCTAGCCTCGGAGCCATGGCAGATTGCTCAGCAGCACTGCCAACCAGAGGCTTTACCTCTTTCCCTAAGAGCAACATAGCTACAGGGATGAGTAGTGAATGTACCTTTGCTAGTCTGTCCTGTAGCTGCATTGCTTTTAACTGTTCTAACCATGCTGCCTTTCACACACAGTATTTACTGCGACTTATTGACCTGGTACTGACCTAAGCAATGCCATTCAGCAGTACCAAAGTGCATTCAATGCTGTCTAAGCTGGGCTCAAACAATTAGGTTTAACACATGCATTGCAACTGCTAAAAATCTTCTCTGTCTGTAAGGCTTGATGCAGCATATGCTAGGAAAAAAAAAATAAGGATAGGCTTTGCTAAGCAACACCCAGACCAGGAGTCTGATGAGGTGGAATGAAAAGACTGAGAACTGGTTATCTTTCTGAGCATTACAGCCACGCTGCCTTACAGTAATGTGTCTATTTTCTTGAATGATCATATCTTTTTATGTTATAAATGACGTTTGGATCATTGGGTTATGGTGTGTAGAATTATTAATTCAGTTCTGATGTTATTGATGGAAAGTGTCTTGGATAAATAAATTTAAGATCACATTTTTTGTGTTTGAGCTATTCCTCCTCTGGGCTTTTGGTGTTGCATGCGGAGACTAGAGGTGTCAAAATGGCCACAATGTCAAGATCTGTAGGTGTTAAGGTACTATATGTCCTTTGTATTGCATGTACTGTAGTTTTTACATCACATGGCCCTGTGATTCTCTTGGAGCACTGGAGTGCAAGCAGAGGAGAGTGGTTTTGCACTTGTAACAGTTACAGTGAGATATTATTTTCTATTTTATGACAAAGTTCAGCTATGATGCAAGTGTTACCTAGTAAATTTCAGTTTTACTCCTGTATCAGTTTAGAGGCAGAATGATAAGACATGATGTTTGAATTTCTAATGTCTCAGTAATGCTGTTAGTTTTATACTATTAAATATTGTGCTGATCTTCCTGACGGCAGATGAATGTGTATGGGCACTGCAATGCATGCCTTCAATTTATGGACACTGTAAGTGTTACCTATGATTTCATGGACTTCCAAAGAGGTTTGATTTTTATTCCTTAAGAGTGATCTTCTCTGGGACATCAGCAGGTATTATTTTTGTTCTAAGTCCATTGTCTTGCCACAATATAGGCAATTTTGTTAGGTTTCCTTGTGTTTTATAAGAGTTATTTTATGAGTATCCTTATATAAGTAACATAGGATGACAAGAGTAACATAGAATGACAAGAAAATTATTCTTTTATTACAATCTTCTCTATTCATTTCTATACTTTGAAACTAAGTTGTTATTGTTCTATATGTATTGTAGCATAATGAATAAAATCAAAAAGTAATCTTTTTTTCTTTTCAGATTTGGAGAGTACGTGTGTATGCACGCATGTGTGGAAAATAAGGCAAGCTTCACTTGTGCCTCACAGCCCAGATCATGTCGGAAAAGGTCCTGCGGATCAGTGCACTTCCCAGTAACCAAAGTCATAAATAAATAAAATATATGCAACACCAACTGCCTGCTAGCTTTGTTTTAGTACTATTTATTCTATAGCTATTGCATGAAATAAAAATGCAAATATTTTAATTGTTTTACCTCCTGATTTCCAGAAGTCTGTGTGTTACATAGTACTCTTGCCTTAGCACACTACAACTGAATGATTGTTTTACAAGTTACCTGATTGTTATTACCTGTCGCTGCAGTTGTTGTATAAAACCAGTAACTAGTAACTGTTGGGTTCTGCTGGAAAAATAAAGAAGTAGTAGCCTTTTTCACAGAGCTTATTGCCTGTGTGTGCAAAATAAGGTACACTTTTGCTGTAACATGTGCAAGCTTTTACTGTGGACATCTGCCTCTGTGGCACCAGCTGCCTGTCAGATTTGGTTTAATGGTCCTTATTCAGTAGCTGTTCATAAAATCAAAATGCAAACCTTAAGGAATTTTTGTCTCCTACAGTCTGTATGCTACATTGTACTCACATCTTGATTTACTGTGACTGAGTGGTTCATATTTTTACAAGGCAGCTGACTGTTGCAAGCTTGTACTTTCTTTAAGCTGGAATAAATAAAATCATTTTTGGCAATCAACAATTTATCTGATGACTGAAAATGTTAGACCATTATCAGTCAAAAAATGTCTGTGATCGTGCTTATACTAAAGTGCTGCAGACCGTGGTCGATGTCTGAAGTGTGTTTGCTGTCCTGCTTTCCCCTCCACTCTCAGCAGACCTGTTGCTGCAATAGCAGTTGTAGCACTACTAGTTTCACTGCCACCACCAGTGTTCCTGCTCAGATGTTAGCCTCCGTATCTGCTGCTGGTTGCTATGCCAACTGCCACCTTGATCACCTCCACTACTATTGCTGTGATGGCAGTGGCACTGCTACTGCCACTACAAGTAAAACAGTTGCCCAGTCCACTCACGATTGGTAATGTAGATACTGCCAGTGCCACCACTACAAAGTACTTTGCCTCCAAACATCTGCCTCTGTGAGAGTGCCACCAACTCTACTATAAGTGTGTAATTCAGTGCTTCCATTCTGGTGGGGGACTCCATTGTTAGGAAGGTAGAACTGGGGGAGGAAGGGGAGAGGGATGTAAGGTGCCTGCCTGGCACCATGGCTTGGAGGGACAGGGAGCAAATCCTCAGGATTGCAGGAGCAGCTGCACGGGGGAGGGAGCTGGATGTCATTGTCCACCTAGGGACAAATGACCTGGCTAGAAAATAGATCAGAGCAGTGCAAGAAGCATTTGTGGAGATGAGGTGGGGCCTTAGACAAATAGTACGCATGGTAACCTTCTCGGAGGTGCTGCCTGTCTATGGCATGGGTGAGACTAGGGTGCTCCACACCATGGGATTCAATCAGTGGTTGAAAAACTGGTGCAGAGCTCAGGGATTTGGCTTCATTGGGGACGGGGGTCCATCTGGAGGGATGCAGGCCTATACTGGTGTTATGGTCTGCATCTGTCCAGGAGGGGGACCAGGATCCTAGGTGATAGGTTTAAATGCTTCATTGGCAAGCATTTAAACTAGCCAAGGGGGGAGGCACTGTAGGGGAGCAAGGAAATCCTAGCCCCTCCAAAAAAATCAGGGTACTAAGTGAGGTAGACACCAACATAGAGATGTCGATAGGGAGAAGCACAGGGGTAAATGGAGAAAGTGACAAATGCAATAAGGACAGGGATGGGGCAAAAAGGGGAAAGGCCATCAAGAGATGGAGGGTAATGAGCACCAACACCCATAGTCTGGGCAACAAGCTCCCTGAACTGGTGGCCTTGATGGAAGAGGGATGCCTGGATATCATAGCAGTCACAGAAACATGGTACACAGAGAACCATGACTGGATGTTAACATCCCAGGGTACACAACCTACAGAAGAGACAGGGAGGGAGAAGAGGCCGAGTAGCTCTCTATGTAAGGGAAGGGATAAAAGCAACTGAACAAAAGTGTAAACAGGGAGGAGGAGGCACTGTGGGTCACCTTAGAGACTGGAAATGGCACCACAGTCTGCAAGGGGTTGTATTCAGACCCCATGTCAGGAGAGGAATGGATAAGGATATGATAGAAGGCATACTAAGGATGGCAGAGAAAGGGGAGATACTGTTGATGGGGGACATTAATATACCAGATGTTAACTGGAGCACCTTTGCTGCAGCCACATCAAAAGCAGGGCCATTCTTGATGCCCTTCAGGTGGCATGCTTCAGACAGCTAGTTTTGGAACCTACTCATGAGGGAGCAATCTTAGACCTCGTACTTTCAAATGGGGACAGTGAGAGGATCTCAGATCAAGAAGTGGGTAGCCATTTGGGAACAAGTGACCACCAAACAGTGTGGTACATGATAAACTCAGCTACAGAGTCAAGCCATGCAAAAGTGAGGGTTCTGGACTTCAGGAGGGCTGACTTTGGCAAGATGGGAGAGTGCCTTAGAAAAGCACTAGCAAACAGGCTAGAAGGAGTAGTGGAGCAACAATGGGGAAATATCAAAACTGCCATTACAGAGGCAACAAGTCTTTGTGTGAAACAAATAATGAAATCAAATGAAAGAAAAAGCCACTATGGTTCTAAAAAGAGGTGGCAATGAAGGTTAGGGAGAAAAAATAGCATTTAGGAAGTATAAGGAAACACAGAAGGAGCAAGACAGAGAACTGTACCAGTTAAGGCAGAAGGAAGCAGAGAGGGTAGTCAGAATAGCAAAGGCCCAAACTGAGGAAAAGATAGCCAACTCAGTTAAGAAGGGGGATAAAACCTTTTATAGGTATATCAGGGAGCGTAGAAAGACAAAGGGAGGGATAGTAAGGCTGAATAGAATGGATGGAGGGTGGGCAGAGAGGGACAGTGAAAAAGCATGGATACTGAATGAATACTTCTGTTCAGTATTCGCAAAAGAGGAGGTGGGGGAGGTGCCTAATCCAATTAACAGAAGCACTCTTGATAGGGGGTCGATCCTAGTCCTTTCACAGAAGAAAGGGTTCTGAAAGAACTCCTAAAACTGAAGGTGGACAAAGCAATGGGGCCAGATGGAATTCCCCCCAGAATTCTAAAAGAACTAAGCAGCGAACTAGTGACACCACTGACTACCCTTTTTAACAAATCATGGGAGGATGGTGTGGTACCTGAGGACTGAAGGAAGGCAGATGTGATTCCCTTCACAAAAGTGGGACCAAGACAGATGCAGGAAACTACAGACCTGTCAGTTTGACCTCTGTGGTAGGGAAAGTGATGGAATCGCTTCTGAAGGAAAGAATTGTTGAGTACCTAGAGGCCAGTGGGGCATAGGACCCAAAGCAGCATGGGTTCACAGCGGGAAGGTCATGTCAGACAAATCTAATTGATTTCTTTGATGGGGTGACCAAAGTAGTAGACCAGGGATGGGCTATGGACATGTCTACCAAGACTATAGCAAGGCATTTGACACAGTCCCACACAAAAGATTAATAGTCAAATTAACCAGCCTGGAAGTGGGTCCCAGGGTGGTAGCCTGGGTAAAACATTTGCTGGACAACAGGACACAGAAGGTAATTGTAAATGGAGTCCACTCTGAAGAAAGAGGGGTTACTAGTGGGGTACCGCAGGGTTCAGTATTGGGTCCAGTCCTTTTTAATGTCTTTGTAAGTGACATTGCAGAGGGACTAGAAGGAAAAGTATGCCTCTTTTCAGATGACACAAAGATCTGCAACAGGGTTGATACACAAAAGGTGTGGAAAGGATGAGAAGGGACTTGGCAAGGTTGGAGGAATGGTTAGAAGTATGGCAGCTTGGATTTAATGCAAAGAAGTGCAAAATAATGCACCTGGGAAACAAAAACCCAGGGGAAGATTACACAATGGGGGGAGGTAGTAACAACAACAAAAATGGAAAGGGACCTGGGGGAAATCATATCATATGACCTTAAGGTTGGCAAGCAATGTGAGAAGGCAGTACGGAGGGCTGGGGGATGCTGGGATGTATAGGGAGAGGGATCACCAGCAGAAAACAGGAAGTTGTTATTCATCTGTACAGACAGTTGGTGAGACCCCATCTGGAGTACTGCATCCAGTTCTGGAGACCCCATCTCTGCAAAGGACATAGACAGGATGGCGGCAGTTCAGAGGAGGGCAACTAAAATGGAGCAGGGTCTGCAAGAAAAGCCATATGAGGAGAGACTAAAGGAGATTAATATGTATACCCTTGAGGAAAGGAGGGAGAGGGGAGGCATGATAGAAATGTTTAAGTACCTCAGTGGAATAAACAAAGTCCAAGAGGGTAGCATCTTTCAGAAAAAGAGATGTGCAAGAACAAGGGGACACAATTTGAAGATGGGGGGGACAGCTCAGGGGCAATGTAAAGAAGTATTTTTTCACAGAGAGGGTGGTGGATGCATGGAACAGCCTTCCTAAAGAGGTTGTTGGTTCTAAAACTGTGGGAGAATTCAAGAATGCATGGGGCAGACATAAGGCAATTTTTGTGGGGGGTAGGAAGAAATAGGCTGTTGGTTAAATAGGATCTGCAGCTTATCCTCTAGGTAGGGAAATGGGCAGACTAGGTGGGCCAAGCAGTCCTTATCTGCCATCAAAGTCTATGTTTCTATGGTCTCCGAAACAGATGTTTGGTAGGCCTATCGTACTGAACAGCAAAAACAGAAAAAAACCTAATGGTCCACAACACATCATCATGCTAATTTGCTTCAATACACCCAGTTATTTATGTATGATAACTGAAACTTGTGGAATAAAGATGTGGACTGGAATAGGGAAATAGTTGGGTATCAACTGTTTTCTAAGGAAAGGAGGTCAGAGAGGTGGAGGTGTAGCTGTTTATGTTAAATTACATATAAAGGTTACATTATGTAGTAATACCATGGAAAAAATATGGAATCATTATGGCTGATACTGCATAGAGTCTCAGAGAGAAATATATATTTAGAGTATATTATAGAACACCAGGAATAAACAGAGAGATGGATGACATTTTAGAGGCAGAAATGGGTGAAATAGCAGAAGAAAAGGATGTCATAGTGGTCGGCAACTTTAATCACCCACACATCAATTGGGAACAGATTGATGAAAACAAAAATAACAGCTTTGTAGATATGATATTAACCTCTGGACTCAATCAGCTAATATATAAGCCAGCATGGGGGGAGAATATTCTGGATTTATTCAATACTAATAGAGAAAACAGTGAGTAAAATAAAAATAAAAGAGAGTCTCAGCAACAGTGACCACAACATAATAGAGTTTACTATTAAAAAAAAAGTTCCAGGGCAGCAAGAGGCACAACTACAGTAAAAAAATTATAAGAAGGCTGATTTTAATAAAATTAGACAACACCTCTCACGATGGGATTGGGAAAATGACTTCAAAAGAAAGGATGTTAACAAAATGTGGACACTTCTCATGAATAAACTTGTAGGTATAGAAAAAAATATATGTTCATTGTAAAAAAATATACAATAGGAGAGGAAAGAGACAAGTGTGGTGCACTAACAGAATAATAAGGTTAAGTGCTCAAAAGAGGAAGGCCTATAATAAAATGAAATTCGGGGGCACATCATTAAATACAGAAAATTATAGGAATAGTCTGAAAACACTAAAAAAAATTAGGATGGAAAGATGTAAATTGTAATTTAGATTGCTACACAGTAAGGATAATGGCAAGAGTCTCTAATCCTACATAGATACGCAAAATAAACATACAAATCAAATGGGTCCCATAATAGTGGAAGGTAAAGAGATAACACAACGAAAGGAGATGGCAATGGAATTTAATAAGTATTTCTGTACAGTGTATGAAATCAAGGAAAAGGAAGGGATAAATATAAAAGAAAATATCTGTGGTCACTTGGATTTGTGTGTCAGTGAAAATGAAATACATGAGATAATAAATAAATTGAGGACAAATAAATCAGCCGGTCCTGATGAGTTAAGCCCAATTTCAATTAAAGAAACAGCCATGCACATCAAATACCCACTTGCAAGGATTATAAATAGATCTCTGGCTACTGGGGAAGTACCAGATACTTGGAGACAGGTTATAGTGGTTCCACTACACAAAAAAGGAAAGAAAATGGAGACATCACACTATAGACCTGTCAGTTTAACATCTGTATTAGGAAAGTTGGCAGAAACCCTGATAAAACATAAAACTGAAGAAAATGTAAGTTTTTTGGAATGGAGAGACCCTAGACAACACAGATTTAAAAAGAACAGAGGATGTGATACCAACCTACTATGCTTTTATGAATACATTAACAAAACTGTGAACAATAATATTCCAATGGACATTATATATTTAGACTTCATGAAAGTGTTTGGTAAAGTACCACATGGTTGTTTACTAAAAAAAATAGAGAATAATGGCATTGACAGTAGGATAATATTATGGATCAAGAACTAGCTTAGTGGTCGAACCCAGAGGATGAGGGTACTGGTGGAGTACTCAGATGCTATAGGGGTAACCAGTGGCATGCTGCAAGGCTCAGTATTTGGACCAGTATTATTTTCACTTTATATAAGTGACTTACATTTGACAATTAACAACAAAGTGATTAAATTCGCAGATGTTATCAAATTAGGAAGTCCAGTAGCTGGCAAGGAGCAATGATCAGAAATGCATACAGACTTGAAGAAAATAGAAAGATGGGCAGACATAAATAGAATGCTGCTAAGTGTAGAAAAATGTGCAGTGATGTACTTGGGGGGCACACAATGGACAACAAACTTACAAATTAAATGAAATAGATTTAAGAGTAAGTCTACTAGAGAGAGATTGTGGGATACTAATAGACAATAAGTTAAACTTCAAGCAGCATAGAGCAAATATTATTAGGAAAACAAACCTAATGACAAGCAATATTAAAAGGAGTTTCATAAATAGGACTGTAGGATGTATGTTGCCACTATAGAAAACGTATGTAAGACCCCATTTTGATTATGGGTCACAGCTATGAAGCCCTTATAATCGAGGTGAAACCAATAGGGTAGAGAGAGTACAGAGAAGATTCATGAAATTAATCGGGTCACTTTAATCCAAAAGTTATGAAGATAGGTTGCGGAGTACTGGGCAGTTCACCTTAATGCAAAGAAGGATCAGAGGTTATCTAATGACCTTCTATAAGTTTATTAATGATTCTAGTCTGAGGCGTGAGATAGGAATAACAATCCAAGATAAACCTACCAGCTTAAGGGGACACAAGAAATAAGTGAAGATGAATACACGTAGAAACAATATCAGGCATTTTTCATTTTTCAACAGATCAGGGAGAATATGGAATAACTTTACCTAGCAAAATAGTGGAAGCAAGTTCCATCAACAGCTTTAAGAAACTATTGGATATCTGGATTATGGATAATGAAACATAGTTGGCCCACTATTGTGGGGAACAGTGATTATGGGAGGGTAGTCTTCTACCGTTATGGTAACTAGTACGAGAACCTAGTAGTATGAGTTTCCAAACCCAACTAATGTTTTTTACAACATTAAAGGGACACTGTGTGCTTTTTAAGCAATTTCCATAACCCCTCTACTGTTTGTGTTTGTAAGCAGTACTTCCAAACCAATGCTTACATAACATTCCAATTGCATTTGATTTTCATGAAAACATGAATTTTTATAAAAAATGCCTTTTAGTTGTCCCAACCTTATCTCTGTTGTGCGCTCCTTCCCACATGTCCCTAATAGAGATATGGCATTGAATCCTGTTGAACTCGTACATGAATGAGATGGGGTGTTTTTGTGGCAAATAAGAAAATAGCTGGCAGTATTTTATAGACCTGACAGTTTCAGCAATATCTATAGTTTCTTAAACCGAGGTATTTCAAACTACAGATATTGCGAACTCAACATTTCTGTTAATACTGATAGCTCTTTCTTCATTTGCCGCAAAAATCCCTGAACTCCTTCATGCATCAGTTTGGCAGGATTCAAGTTGTATCTCTGTCGAGGAAGTGTGGGAAGGAGTGCATGGCATAGATATGGCTGGGAGGACTAAAAGCCATTTTTTGTACAATGAATGCGTACATGAAAAACCAATACAAATGGAATGTCATGTAGGACATTTCTTTGAGAACACTGTTTATAGGCACAAACAGTGGAGGAGTCATGAAACTTGCTTAAAAAGCTAAGTGCCCCTTTAAGCAAAACCATCCAATTTGTCTATCTGAGGGTATTTTTACATGACTGCAGCTTTGTAATAAATGTACTAAATTATGGTTGAATGCCTGAATACTCGAGTATCTGAATATCTGGGCAGTATGTGCACACCACTTGTAACCATACAAGCCCTGGGCAATTTGCACTATTCCCCAGACTAATAAATGAATGCAGAATTTGATTCCTGGAGGAGTTTTTGTCAGAAGATCTCTAAACTCAGTAAAATACAATGACTATATTACCGGCGCATTTCTTGTCACAGTGATCTGCATAGCATGCATATGGCAAAACTGATTTCTGATGTGTCTGAAATTCACAATGGGTGTTACATTCCTGTGATAATGACCTGCCTAACAGTTATCATACCATGATGATAATATTACCCCCTCTCCCATAACATTGCCATCACATGAACAGCCTTGTTGGCACAAGCCAGCTCTTGCTAAAACTTTCTTACGCTATTTGCAGCTGCAGAATAGCTGCTTTGCAGGAGCAAGTAGAGAGCATGTACACATTTCACCAGATTGGGACACAATGGCACTGCCAGGGTCTTTGCATGAAAGTGACAGAATTGGTTTGCACAAATCATAACTCACCAATAAAATGACAAGAATCTTATTAAGTCCAACCTTTTCCATAAAAATGTAAAACCAAGATTAAAACTGAATGCTACCATTTAAAAACACTGCTTAGAGTCCATTTTTCATATAAAAACACTGACTGTACCACATTTACAACCACTCTTGGTGACAAATGTGTAAAACCCAATTTGTATCAATTGTTTTATGCAAAACATGCTGATTTACAATCAGTTTGGAGACAAAATGAAAAAAGACCAAAAATATAAGATTTCATAGAATGAAATTGCCCATTGTTGAAAATGGAAAATCAGTGGCTTTACCTTATTCATTTGAAGAGGCAAACTAGATTCAACAGTAGTTTGTATTGGTGAAGGGACTGTCACTGAGTGCATTGCATTAATGGGGAATGTGCAATAGGCACAGTGTGCACCCACAAGACCACCAGGGTAGGCTTGTTTCTCTCAGAAAACCAGGCATTGCACCAAGTAAATGTTATATAGGAAGGATTTAAAGAGAAGGGTGTCTGAGGAAACTGGGTCCAGTGGCAAATATTCAAGTAATGAAGCCATTCCATTTATCGATATGGACAAAAATCAAATTTCTTCTCCCCTGAAAATCATATATTACACATGTTAATCTACATTTTTTTTGATTTTATTTATTTATCAGGTTTAGGATTACAATACCTTTAAGCCAGAGCTCTTTTACAAAGGTTCCACGTCAGGTTACAATTCAAAACATAAGACATGTAAGCCAGAGTACAAATTTAATACATAGGACAAGGTTACAAAAGTGTAAGCTTAACAGAGTTACACAGCATCTGAGAAATAAAACAAGTTTTGGAGGCTAGATTACAAGGAGATAGCAGATGAGGTGTAGAGAGGACAAAGGACAAGAGAGAGGAAGAGTAGAGGGGGTGGAGAGCTATAGAGGAGGAGCACAGCCACAGGCATTGTTGTAGACGTAACATGGGGAAGTGCGTGCTAAGGTGTATCCAAGTGCTAATAGGAGAGAGAACTGCATAAGGTTAGGGAAATATTCATGGGGTAAGCTAGTGGAGGCAGTCACAGGAGCTAGAGGCAGTGAGAGAGATGTAGAGCATTGATTTAAATGCACCAAGGGTAGGAGTGGAGGAGATGTAACTGTTTAGACCATTTAGCCAGCTGGTCACCCTGTGGGCAAAAGATCTTTGAGCTTGTGATGTATGACAATGTGGAACCTGTAGGAGCTGTGATTCAGACCCCCTGGTTGAGTGGGGGTTATTGCTAGGGTGCTGGAGTGCACACACTCCAGGGGGCACAACACCCATAGTTATTTTCTTCACCATGGTGCAGGTTAGGTACTTTATCCGATTGGTGAGCTGCAGCCATCCAGTTAGTGCATAGAGGTTATACGTTATGTGTGAAGTGGTGGGATCCAGTGGAGAAGTTGGCAGGCCTTATTGAGGGAGGTGGATATGTGTCTATGAGCGGTAGCAGGGGCAGAGCCATAGATGATAAGCCCATAGTCAATAATGGAGACAACAGAGCTCTGAACGGCGACAGTCAGGGCTTCTGGGGTAAGATGTTGCTTATGCAGGAAGAGAAGGCCAAGGTGAGTATTTGGTGCTTTGGCTACAGAGTCAATGTAGGCACTGTAAGTTTGACAGTTATTTTAGTGATAAGAGCCAGAACAGAGGTGAGTTAGGTCTGAGTTTTGGTCCATGTCGATTTTAAAACAGACACAAGTAATAATATAGTAGGGAAATTAAGATTACATGCATGTCTAAACTTTGAGTTATCTTAAAAAAAACTCTGGTCAGAGCCAATACAGCTGCAATATGATGGTAGTGATGCAGCTGAAAAAGGTGAGAGGCTGTCTCACCCCACCTCATGAACCCCATATGTGAACATTTTCAATCCCTCTGGAATGTGATTTTCACACCAGAGAAATGTCATTCCATGCCACAGGTGGAAAACACATTTTGGCCAGGATTTGAAAATGACTGTTGTTACGTCTCATGAGATGGTGTGAAAAATGACTATGTTGCAAATTATTGGTCAACATTTTTAAAATTACAGAAGTTATTAGCAAGCGTACAAAAATTTATTTATTTATTTTTTTGCTTTATTTCTTTATGCTCCCCTGTCCCCTCGGCCGGCCACTCCATTGGGCCACCTACGACTTCCCCAACCCATCAGCTGCCCCATCACCATTATCACCATCCTCATGCTGTGGCCTCGGCTTACTCAATGTATCCCTTTGTGGGGGGTGTGCCCTGGGGAGGGGTACCAGGAGGGGAGATTTTGCCCAGAAGCATTCCTTCAACACTGGGTGACACACACAATGAGGGATCAGCTCAGACATGTTCACACTGTGTGGTGAGTGGAGGGGGGACCAGCTGCCATCATCCAGTCAGACGAGCGGGCATTTTCCATTTTCTTATCCATCCCACACCTCCCATGTATTGGTCTGGTTGTTGCAGTGTTCTGGGGCGGAGATGTTTGGCAATGTGTTGAGGCTACACACTGCCAAGAACAATGACAGTAAACCATCACTAGGAGCTGCCTAACAGTGGCCTGACACTGACCCACCCCACCAGCAGGAAAGCATCCATAGGACACTTTAAACTCTCTCCATTCTGGTCTCCACTTCTGATGACTGGGCCCTGAGTGTGAACCCAAGTCAACAGTGTGCCAAATGAACACCCATCGCTCAGTGCCATGGAGCTGGCGAGTCTAGAAAATGTTCAATGTGCACTCGTGCACTCGTAACTTTGTTGTAACTGCACACAATACAACAATATGGGGACAGTGATCAGAGGATGGGGGGGCACCACTAGACACCAGGAAAACAATAGAACTTTAAGGGGACAGTGATTAGGGGGGTGGGTGTGCCACTAGACACCAGGGAAACATTATTACATATATAAAAGAAGTGCTTTCTCCAAACCCACAAGCGAGTGTGGAACAGGAATATATCATGGGGGAGAAACAGCATTGTACTAAATGGAGAGGCTGGCAGCAAGAAAGTAGTGTAGTGGTGAGGGAGGCAGTACCGAATGGAGACAGTGGAGTGCCTCACGTAGCATAGTGATTGTGCTTCAACTCCAAAATGTTGTGCTTAATTCGGAATCCAGTGACTTGATTCCAGAGCTCCCATGTCTCTCTCTATGTAATAGCAAGACGTCATGCATAACTCTGCTATGTAGCCGTTAAAAGAGAAAACCAGGTTTAGGTTCCTTTTAAGTGTATTGCGTCACCATAGATGTCAGTAGTAGTAATAGTAGTAGTAGTTGTACACTACCCCTGCCTTATGGGATCAGATAAGGTTTAGGGGCCTGTGCCAATGACTGCAAGGGGAATTTCCTACTCAGTGATGGTATAGATGAAATAAGTTGTGCAGTGTCTTTACCCAGAGAAAGATTAAGTGGGCTAGGTAATAGGCTAGTACTTAACCCTGGAAAACAATACCAATCCTCTATTGCCTCCACTGGCACAGCCCACCCATCTCCCACACAGTGCAATCAACTGTTTAGCAGAAAAATTACACTTTGGTAAAATACAAATAATATATTTTCAGAGTCAGGAGTTTTAAACAAATTGTAATGGTGTTTATTGGTGATTAGGAACAAGATCCTAGGGGAAGGAAAAAGGGCTATGCAAACAAACACTATTAAATAGTGGCTATATGGCCTTGGCACAGCCCTCCCAACAATCAACTCTAGGTGGGCCAAGTGGCCCTTATCTACAGCCAGATTCTATGTCTATGTAACTCAGTGACAAGCCTAATTCTACTGTTGGGTCATTACCCAAATCCAAAAGTGGTACTGATTATGCAACACATCTAGTCCTAGAGAGTTCCCGGGGAAGCCTGGGTACACTAGTGTTGGAGGGGTGTGAACCTGCTGGTAGTTGTATGTGGCTGGCCCATAAACAATAAATAAACTTAAACAATATCCATAATCCAGACAGGACTCCCGAGGCACATTTGCAATTATCTCTAAACTGTGGCTCTATCTAGCAAAACGTTTGTATGTGCTGCAGGACCCATAGAATGTGATGCAGTACTCACAGTTACCATCATGCTGGTAGAATGTGGTCTCTAGCTTCAGTGCTGGGTGGATGTACCTGCTCCATACTGCTGTCCTCAAGCTCCCTTTGCCAGTCGCTCTCACTTGCACCTCTTGCAGATCAGCTCAGCTTTCACTGTAGTCTTTTGGGGTATTTGGATAGCTATCAGACTTCTGTTACCATGTTTCTGGAGAGCCCCAAAGCAACTCCCTTAGCAGCCTGTCACTTGGCTACAAGGCTAGTATGGTGACTTTCAGGACATCTTCAAATACTTCTCAGTTGCTGATCCTTCAAGCCTGATCCTAAAAGCCTTCTCCTCCTGTCTCTCTAGCTAACAGGATCAGCTACAAAGCGGTTCTGTCATTTGCTGGTATCCATAGCTATAGATCTGGCTGTGGTAGCACATATTTCCTCCATGTAGAAGCCTCCTAATGCCTGTAAATGCATACTTCTCCCTCACCAAATCTCTGTGTAGTATCTGCTTACTCCTGCATACAGAATGTCTGTTTTCCATCTCTGTTTCTGCAGACTGAGGACATACTTGAAGATTCCTTGGTAAATAAGCCAGCAGACAGCATCTTGATTAATCAAGTTCTCCTTCAGTCACAAGGGAGGGACTGTATGGCTCCTCTTCCATGTTTGATTAGCTATCCTACTCCCAAATAAATTCATGAAGTCCTTCTCTGTCCTTGTAGCCATTGGGACTCCTGGATTAGGTTTCTGAACCTGACTGGATGATCTCATGGTGTCTAACCCTGTTGCCATATCTACTGGGGTTAGAGGTAGTCAAGATAGCTGCTGTTCTGTTGTCCAGGGGGCATTGGCCCCAAAGTTCTTTATTTTGGAATGGCTCCTGCCCTTATACCATTTATTATGCCCTAGACTGTCTGCAGACACAGCTGTACTTGAGTGTCCAGTCAGGTCTAGGAATCTGGTGGGGAAAGTCCCATACCTTCATGAGTGCCAAAGTGCTCTGCCTCCTCAGTGGTAATTGAAGCTGCATTGCTGTTCAGCCTAAGCCACAGTCACATGGAAGCAGGGGGCCCCTCCACTGCTTTCTTCTGCTTCTATTTCCTCGCCACTAAGTGTAATCCCCTGTGAGCCAGAGAGAACAAACACAGAGGGATGGCTGCTGTGGATCCACAGAGCCAAGGTAAGCCCCAATGCTTTTTTCTGGGGTGGGGTTACATAGGTGCCCACAACATTCACACATCGTTACAGACAGTTGCATTAGGACCCGTTTTATTGAAAGGGGGAATTCTGGCCATGACACCAGTGTGTGGTGGGGGAGTTTATTTCTGAAAAGTGCAAAAGGATATTAAAACAATTTCTAGTATGGGGAAATTCAGACAAAAATCAGCTTATAGGTAATTTTTTGTAGTTGCCCATTTTTCTTTATTACTGAGGACATCTACATAAACAGAGGGAGCCAGATTTACAAATATCCATTAATACCACATACCCCCCCCATGTGCCGAACATATGGTGCATGGGGCTTGCAGCATTCATCGGCCATCATGCAGGATTTTCCATCCCTTCCACCCAGTGCCATTCTATAGACCACAATTTCTTGGTTTAATGTAAGTCACTCCTGAGGGAACAAGTACCGGTGCTTGAGTCAGATATGTGACGCAAGCTGCCAAAATGCAGGGAAACTGTTGCAACTGCACCTGATAATGGAAAATTGGGTGCAGTTGCAGCAAAGGGGATCAGTGCACAGCCAAATTCAGAGTCCTGTGGCACAGAACTGAACACACGCCCTGCGCCACCTTTTGAAATTTCTGCCAAGGATCTCCATCCCACAAACATAATCACTTCCTTCTGCATTTCTCTGCTCTAAGACCACAATCCTGCGATTGTGAGATCACAGTCATCACCGTAGCAACAGACCAAAGAAGGAGGGGTAATTAATAAATATAATGATGGACATAGGCCCCATATTCAAACAGTTAGCATGGCACTAACACTGAATAGTGCTGTTTGATGAGGTGGGGGCCATATTCAAAGGTTTTCACAGTGAAATAGTATAACGAAGTGGTTAACAGCACTGAGCTACAAACCTGGAGACCTGGGTTTGAATCCCACAGCCACCACTTGCTTACTGTATGATCCTGAGCAAGTCACTTAATTTCCTTGTGCTCCCAGGTCGCACCTGGAATCAAGTTTCGGCTTAGTGCGCCTTTCCTGGTTAAACAATTTCCCCCTCCCTTCCCTTTCCTTCCATTGTACCATACTGATCGACAGCACAGCTGCACAAAATATACTGCTGCATCCATACAAATGAGGAATCCCAAGCATACTAGACATTTTGGCAGCTCTAAACTGCCTCTGTAGCAGTGCTCTTAAATTCTGCTGAAACCTCTGCCCTTGTCCCTGCAACAGTGTGCACCCCCGACTGCCTGACTGTTCACTTTATATTCCCATTTCTGGTGGTCTATCAGTCCCCCCAGCCTCTGGTCATCCGATTGTTCCTGTGATATTTGTACATCCCCCATCCTGGTATCTTAGTGGACTCCCACCCTGATCACCTGATTATTCCTGTGATATTTATAAATCCTGATCCTAGTGATGTAGTGGTTCCCTCACCCTCCTACTGTTCATGTGATATTTAAACATCCACATCCTGATGATCTAGTGGTCCCCCACCTCCTGATTGCTTAACTGTTCTTGTGATCATATATCCTCATCCTGGTGGCCTAGTGGTCTCCCCGAGTGCCTGACTCTTCCTATGATATGCAGATATCCCCATTTGATGGTCTTGTAGTCCCCATGTCCCCAAAGGTCAACTGTCCTCTTCTCAACTCACCCTCTTAGAACTCTCCTTCACACCCCTGCCAACAGTGATGCCATACTATTGTATTAGAAATGGTGACCGCATAGCCCTACACTAGTCACTTTGACTAGCCACCATCTAACTGTCAGTATGCAATTGGACGTACTGCAGGATCAGCTTATATCCTGTTTGGGGTGGGTTATCTCCATTGGGCTCCACTATGCCATCTTTTGTCTGGGGCTGAGTCAGGGCACTGCACAGTCACTATGTGCTGCACTGGCATGGCCCCATATTTAGAGTTAGTGTGCTCCAGTCAGAGCACTGAGACTGTCAGAATATTGCCCTGAGCCATCCATGCACTGATTACTGCACAGCACTCCTGTCTGTGTGGTGCACACAGCTGACTCTGAATATTGGGGCCATATTGTATAAAACACTTTAATGTTTTCTGGAGTACCAGAAAATTGCTTTAAACTTCCACCTGGACACCTGCCAGAGATTGGCAGTTGTGACCTTAGTATACTGCTTATTTGATGGACAGAGCCTCCAATGGATCACAGCATCCTTTTCTCAGTATTGCATTGCATGAACCATAATACTGTACATAAACTTGTAGGGACAAGTTAACTGGCAATCCCGACATCTGAATTTAATTTTCAATGGTAAATGCATACTAGCATACATAATCTTATTTCATTTGGCTACTTTAAAATAATAGTTTAAAATAGTTTATTTCATTCAACTAACTGCTGGGGTTATCTGAATGCTAAGCTATATTCAGCTACTGAGCTGCCATGTAGACAGACAATGATTGACCTCGGATTCTCTAGATATCTCCACGCAGTGAGACCTTCATGGAGGCTTGAAGGTAGAGACTGTTGGACTAAACAAAAAACAGGATTTCAGTACAAGGTGGCACCATGCTAACTCAGGCCTAACACCTATGTGAAGGTATAGAATAGGAAGCGAAACAGCAAGACGATATTTGAGAGAAAGAAATTATAATTGCTAAACATAAGTATTGTAAGCTGGCCTGTCAGCACAGCAGTAGAGCTATCACTTGCAACACCAGCAACCCAGGTTCGAAGACAGCCAGAGTTAGCAGTGAGGCAGACTGAGCATCCTACAGGATGCTCTCCTCCCAAGGAGGGCGGTTGCTGCCTTCATTGCAATGCTGCCACCTGGGTGACCATAGATGGAACTGCAGCAAGAGGGAGAATGCCACAGTGGACGTCAGCTAGGATCATGGCCAGTGCACATTTCTACATTGTGCTCTTAGCATGCCGATGACCAGGGGATGGTTAGAAAACCAGGAAAAAGGTCCCAGAAGAGCAGATGATAGAACTTGGTATAGCCAGACCCTATACCACTGTCTGCAGCACCTCCTGGTGCAATACGGAGATTAAGGGGTGAATTCCCCCACTTTCTGTACTTACCTGAGATGCAGGGACAAGGCTTTATGGGGAGGCAGCTGCAGGTAGGATTGCTAGAGTGGAATAGGCCTTGTGTGATCCAGTAGGAAAGCAGTGCTGAAGAACAGCAGGGAGCATAAATAAAAACTTAGAAAAAGAGGAACATTATTTCACTGGAAAGAACCCTAATTTCTTCATTGCCAGTGCAAAAGTGAAAGACAAAAGCCAGATTTTCTGTAATGCAGGGTTATTCTGAGTTATAGTGAACTGTTGTTATGTATCTATAATTTGTAAAAATATTTGTGCATTTGCAAATATTTCGCTGTTCTGTCTTTCATGCAGTGTCAATTACAATCCTGTTCAATTTGTACTTATTTTAACCTCTGTATCGCTGTACTGAATGAAAATTGTGCTCTTGTTCTCCCTATTGTACCCAACCCCAGGGCACAGTAGAAACAAGCCTTAGCTCAGTGTGTCTTTTCCAGTCGCAAATTTTCATATAAATAAATTCAGAAATAGCTGTAATTTCCATGTGCTGACGACTTGTGTTTCTCTGCCTCTAGTCACTATCAACTGCCAAACAGAATAAAGAAGTATTACACTATTAGCATTTTGCATGCATTTAATTTTGCATGCATCTGCTGTAGCCAAGAAAATTGTGTATCGACTCCATTCTTGACCCGAATCCCCATGTAAAGGTGAACCAGTTTCCAGGCTTATGCTGATTATGTAAAATGAAAATCAATCAATGAAATTTCATTTTTAAACAAGTTACCAATTACTTACTGGATGACCAAAAATAAGAAATACAATTTCTAGACTTGTACTCGAAAAATGCCCTATAAAATCTAATTACAACATAAGTGAGCAATGTTATGTTTTGCTAAATCACTGTCTATACCTGCTCAACACAATGAAATTTACTGTGATTACCAAAAAGGTAAACAAAACTCACGGAAGCAGAGACCAGCATTCATTCTGCATTAATATACTGTGACTATACTTTAGGAATTTGATATTTTCCAGGAAACCAAGGTTGTGTCTAGTGTACTGCCATTACTCCTTTTCAGTGGTCACTAAGACTTTATACTGACCCTGCTACTGAACTGTAAAACGCAGCTCAAGGTAACTTTGTGCAAAAGTAATCACACCTGTGAGGAGATAGGTGTAAGATTCTAGGTTTCTACAGCTCTGAAGGTAACACGACTGCAAACCTCAGACCCCCCAAAAGAAAATACGTTATTGCATGTAGTTTTTCCCACTTCTTGTAATAGAGTACCATTACATTACATGATATGGTCTGATCTAGGCTGGAAGAAAGAGACTTAATAATTCATTGGAAATATGATTGCTTCTATCAGGTTCTACTTGGCTAAACACTGCAATCAATGTAATATGTTGTACATGGAAGACAGGGATCATACTTTCTCTGCTCACTGACCTGCTACAACACAAATCAGGTCACAGTTATCAATACATCAGGTTTCAGCTGGGGTCAGTACTTCCTTCACAATGTGCCCCAAAACTTAAATACTTTAAACACAATGACTATAGAGTTGGAGTAAAGGCTGCAAGTCCTCTAACCCTAATCCTCTGTTACAGTAGGTTAAGTGTATATGAATATCTAGGCACCTGATACAAGAGGGCAACCGATTTAACCTGGTCACAGTAAAACTAAGATAAGTTTACAATGAGGAGCCAGCTGTTAAGCAAAGGGCTAGTACTGAGTTATCATTATCACATTATATCATGCTACCTCAAATCATGGAAGCATCACTTCCCTTTTCGTAGGTGTTAGTATGCCGAGCAGTCTTTGACTGGCAACAAAAGCACTTACTGGAGCAGGGTACCTACTGTATGTGAAGAAACACAGTCCAAGATAGAACCCTCAAAACAAGTGATGGTTGTAACATACAGCAGAGGGAAAATAATTGAGTTGTTTGTTAAACACAGGAATAGATAGACAACAGTGGAAGAACACTGTAAGAACACAGACTAAGATGGAATAACATGAGCATCTGAGCTAGTGTTCACTGAAAAAATGGCAAAAACAGCATCTAACAGTATCTGATTAAGTATGTGTATTGCACATGCTTCTATGTAGAATATACAAATGGCCAACTCAAAATACACAATTTGCCATCATGAGTTAGGTGGCTGGACGATAACCTATGGGTAGCAAAGCCATGAATGAGTTATTGCTATATGAAAGTCCTGCTCTGTGACAAGAGGAGACAAACTGTGTGTTCTGAGTTGAGTCATTGTGTAGAGTTATGATATACAACATCAGTTTAATAGTAAATCAGCTATTTTGTTAAAGTTGACAGAGAAAGTTTTTTTACACCTGTAGGTGCTCTCCTGTTTTCTTTTAAGTGCCTATCCAATATTTTGATAAGTTTGGACCTTTTTTTATTTAATCAACAACCCTATTTTTTTACCTTTGTAAGTACCATGAATCCTTTTCTCCTCAGCAGTTGCTGCTCTTTCTTGTTAGATTGTTGTACTTGGGATAAATCCCAGTACTGACACTGTAGTGCAGCATGGGGGGGGTGCTGCACTCCTGAGGTGCCGTCTTTCAGATGAGACATTAAACTGAGGTCCCATCTGCCTGTTCTGGTGGTAGTTCAGGTGGATGTTAAAGATCCCATGGCACTTCTCGAAAAGAGTAGGGAAAGTTTTATTGAAAAGCAGGGACACTGGTTTACCGGGATTGAGAAAGGGCATATTCCATTTTGCACATTGTAAAAAATGGTATTGTCACCGATGTCTGCTAAGCCAAAATCTGGTTTTACTGTTGTTTGGTTTTGTGTACTTTATTTAACAATTTTTAACTCTGCTAACATGCATTTTAGCAATTTTCACCTCCACCATTACACATCCTTCCATCCTTGTACCAATTTAAAGTTATTTTAGGTACAAGATGTGATGGCAGCAGCAACACTACAGGCCCCATCCCTAAGGTGTGATGGAAGCAGTACTACAGCCCCCATCCCTCTGGTGTGATGGCAGCAGCAACAACACTACAACCCCCCTCCCTCAGGTGTGACAGAAGAGGCAGCACTGTGGCCCCCATCCCTTAGGTATGATGGCAGCGGTACTACATTCACCATTCCTCATGTGTGATGGCAGTATCAGCATTATGGCCCCCATCCCTCAGGTGGGACGGCAGCAGTACTACATTCCCTATCCACCAGTGGTGATGGTAGAAGCACTACAGCCCCCACCCCTGCAGTGTGATAGCAGTAGCAACAATGCAGATCACATCCCTCAAGGTTATGGCAGTAGTGACAGCACTATGATCCCCTTTCTTCAACACCCACATCCCACATGCACAAGTTATAAATGACTTGGTCTCTTTGCTTGTTAGAACTAGATGTGAATTAATCTGAACCATCACTGCTAAGGTGGACTACCTTTGTTTTCCTATCTATAATTTAACTACCTGAATTGGATTTCTGCCTGTGACACCCTGACCAGGGTTGGGAACAAACTTGGGTGTTGGAGGGCCAGCTGGTGGGTGAAGGCTTGAGTGTCCAATGACCACTCACCTTCTCCTGGCAGGGAGGGTGGATTCAGGGCTCAGTATTTGCTGGCCCCTGGTGGAGGCCAGAGGCACAACAACATCAGCCCTCACTGCAAGAGGGAGTGTGACGACGTTGGCTTGTGCCTGACATCATGTGGCTTGTCAAGAAAATGGTAAACACCCACTGGCCAACGAAGGATGGTTGTTTGTCCCTCCATAAGCTGGAAGCCTCAGACATGTGTCCGTTCTGACCCCTGCCATGCCCAGGATACGTAGGATGCTCTTTGGGGCAATTCTCCTCCCTGGTAGCCTCCCATGGGGTAGGGTCCCACTCAATGAAGGGTTACCTGCTAGCACAGCAGTAAGGGCAGTGGATGGTGGTCGGACTCAGCAGCAGTGGTAGGGGCATTGGCAGGCCTGAAGGAGTGGATGGCCAGGGGTAGGAGGAGCAAAAAGAAAAAAACTGCTTGAATTTGCTTCTTTGAAATAAAGTGTCTTCACCTATAAAATCCACAAGTGATTAGTGGAGGACCTTCAATGGATTCATGCATCTCCCAGACATGTGGATGCTTTTTTTTTACTTGGTGTCCATGAAAAGGGTGTCTCCCAGTTTTCATGTCTGAGCTCAGATGTGAATTGAGCCCCACTCTGCCCACCAGCATCATACAGCCCTGGGTCTTACCTTCTGTATGTCATTGACTGTGTCTTCAAAATCCATTGGCCAAACATAAGTACTCTTAAATACTTCACATCTGCTTTTTGTTGAAGCAGTCTATCAGAAAACTTTTTGTTGTCACAGAGACTGAAACGGCAGGTGGGGAAAAAGGTGCAAATGATCCAGTTCACCTAAATGATCCAGTTCACCTAACTGTGAAGTCTTTTCATAAGTAGTAAGGCAGTTTCTTCTTTGTGAACATACTTTCATTTAGACTAGTTTTGATTCAAACAACTGAGGATTTTGGATGGCCCTACTGATTATAAACTTGAATAAGTTAATTGGTAACAGTAATCCTGCATTTAGCAATCTACAACCTAGATGCTTATATGCAAAGAATACAATACAAACCTGACTAAAATCTAAAAGCAAGCTTATAAAACAGATAAAATGTATCTGAACATTTATCTTTACCTATACAAAATCATTGCAGTCCAAGTGAAACGCAAGTAAATTACATTTTACCCTGACTACTATTCTTGATGTAGTAAACATATATTGATATTTTTTTATATTCTTTGTAAAGCAGGTAAGGCCCACTAGGCAGAACTGTCTGTTTTAAGGAGTGACCTAGAAGCACTGGGGAGGTTAAGTGACTTGCTTGGAGTCACACAGTATGCAAGAGGAGGTTGTGGGACTCAAACCGAAGTCTGCTGGATATACCCAGTTCAATCACTGTTTGTTACTCTAACCACTAGGCATGGGTGCTTAAACTGAATGGCTGATTACAACAAAGCAGTGTTGGTGATTTCTTTACTGACTCTATATGAAGCAAAGCAGAAAGAATGCAAAGCACAGCAGCATTCATTTTAAGATGCTGAAATCTGGGTTGGCCCACTGGGGCTGCAGTAGCACTATTGCTTGCAATGCCAGTGACCCCGGGTCAGAAGCAAATTTGGGTTGCTGGAGGTCTGGCCAGGGGAGTAGGATCGAGCACCTGGGGGACTGCTGTCCTCATCCGGGGAGGATGGGCTGCAGATCCTGCTTCTTTACCACCACCTGTATGACCATGGGTGGTGGTGCAATGGTGCTGCAGAGTGATCAGGAGGGGAGGATGCTAACCAAGATCTGGAGCAGTGGCATGTCTCTATGTGACCTACCTCCTTGGATCTCTAGTGCTGGTGCCCTCAGGGACAGAGACCAGAAAACTAGGAACAATCACCGCACATCAGCTACTGGCAGAAGGGACCCAGGTGCCCCAGACTTCATAACCAGGCTCCATGAGAGACCCACTGAGCTGCCCGACACACACTAAGGGAGTGTGGAGTGATAACCTGGGGTACCCTCCCTTCCCACTTGGGGGGGCTATAATCCAGGCAGGATAGGGGCAGGCCCACAGGAGCTCCTGAGCATTACCTGGGGGTGAAGCTGGGAGATATCCAGCCTAGGGATCTCTGAAAAGTAGAGACTGATGCTCTGAGAAGGGGACATAGAAAGAGAAAATAAAAAACATTTAAAAAGATACTGAAATCTCAGAGATTCTGTGCAGTGACATGCAATTTCTGTGAGGCACTGGTACAAGAATTAAAAATCCGCAAACCAAGCCGGATTCCGTGATTGTTACCGGTAAAAATGGAAAACCAGGGTCCCTGTTGAAAAGAAATCAGAATACAACCAAACAATATATTTATTTACAATCATCATAACAATCCATATTGTGGTCCATAATGTATTACAAAAAAAAAAATCACTGTACGAGAAAAAGAAAGTGGACTTTTGTAAGTCAAGGAACAACAGCAAATATCCGCACCACACGACACCGAACCACAAAAGCGGCTTTATTTAGGATTTAAAAAAAAGCGCTTTTATAAAATCTAAATAAAGCTGCTTTTATGGTTCAGCATCATGTAGTGCGGATATTTGCTGTTATTCCTTTCATTGTATATTCCAGCACCCGTTTGTCCCATACGGAGCAGTTTTGTTGCTGCTGACTTTATAAGTCCCAGGTTTCAATTTACATTCCTTCATGTTATTGGAGCATCTGAGTCTGTAACCCAAGGGAGCCCTTTCTATAATTCTAGGATTTCACTATTAGACAGTTTTTTTATATTCAGATGTATATATCTTAAATAGATCCTGTCTGATTTTGCTAGCAATTTCTATGTATGTATGTCTTTCTGCTGTAATACATACAAGCATCTAGCCATCCATATATTCCATTTTATAACAGTAAATACCAAGGCCCAGATATTCAAAAGGGATGCGCCATGTGCAACAGAGATGTGCCAGCGCAAATGCAATCTGCCATTGTGCAATATTCAGTAGGAGGCAGCTCGCCTGAAGTGCAATGCGCAGGCGTAATAGTAGTGAATGCATGCACAACCGTGAGGGAGGAACCATGAATAAATGGCGCAGTGCGATATTCAACAGCATGCGCCATGAGCAATAGGGGAGTTAGTGGAAGTTGCGCGATAGCAGAAATGATCCAAAATAAAAAGGAACAAGAGAGAGGCGTAAGAATCCTACAGGGAAGCCAGAGGTGGAAGCGAGGAGTCAGCACTAAGACAGAGGGTAGCTGTGAGCAGGACTGGGCAGGAGCAGGACAGGGCACACCTGGAAACAACCAGGAACAGGACAGGAGTGGGGAGCCTGTGTTTCTGTGCAGGAGTGACAGGAAGTGCCACAGTGGACTGAGGGCAGTGGCAGTAGGCAGGACAGCCAAAAGCCGGAGGTGTACCCGGTGCAGGGGAGCATCACAAAGGACAGCGGGGGGAATGGGATAACAGCTGCTGGGGGGATACCAGCCAGGGTCATGGCCAGTGCCACCTTCCAGTTGGAGGTGGTAATGAGGGGTGTGAGAAAGCAGGCAGCGGGGGGCATGGCCGAGGAAGGGCCTGTCAGCGGTACGCCCCCAACAGGCGGTACCGAGCCTGCACCACCTTTGAACACTACACTGACACAGAGATTGTGGGCTGGTACCGCCTGAACCAGGTGATCCTGAGGTGGCTCTGTGAGCTGTTCAGTGATGAGATGCAGGCACCCACACGACGGAGCCATGCTCTGTCAGTGGATACAAAGGTGAAGCTGTCATGTGCCTTCTCGCCATGGGCACCTTGCGAGACCAACGGGGACACAACAGGCATAACCCAGTCGGCCACGCCATGCCTACTCACACAATTCCTGAGCGACTGCTACCACATGCTGCAGAGTACATCCATTTCCCCAGCGACAGGTGGAGTGCACAGCACATATACAAGAGTTCAACAGGGTAGCAAGTATGCCTGACATGCTCGGGACCATTGACTGCACCCATGTGGCCATCTGGATGCCACCTGACCCAGACGGTGTGTCCTACATCAACCGGAAGGCTTATGCCAGCATCAACTGCTAGGTGGTGTGCGGTGCCAGGGGGCACATAAAAAATGTCTGTGCCACGCACCCTGGGGGAGCACATGATGGCTTCATCTGGCACCAGTCTGCACTGTGCCACAGGTTCGAGAGTGGGGACATCCCCACTGGCCACCTAGTGGGTGAGCATGCACATCACACAGGATGACATGAGCAGATGTGGGTGGGGGCATGGTAGGAGGTGCCATGGGTACCGGCCTTGGCGACCCATGGCAGAGTGATGCAGACCACCATACTAATGTCCACTCTTTACAAACAGGTGACAGTGGCTTCCCACTCCGTCCTGGCTGCTCACACCACACCAGTGCCCGTGACCCCCACTCGCAGCAACGGTACAATAAGGCACATGTCACCACACAGAAAGTCATTGAGCGGGTGTTCGGGATGCTGAAGGCACATTTCCGGTGCCTGGACACGTCTAGCGGTGCCCGACAGTACAGCCCCTCGAAGGCCTGTGGGCTATTCCTGGCCTGCTGCATCCTGTACAACATGGCCAATGGCTGTGGGATAGCCATAGAGGTCAAAGAGGGGGACAGCGATGGGGATGATGAGGACACCGGCACAGACAGTGATGGGCAGCCACCCTTGGGTGAAGGGACCCCCGCCTGATCCAGATGTCACAGCTGCACCAGGACACCATCACACAGGAGCACTTCTGCCAACACAGGTAGGTCACGGGGCCATGTGCAACCACCACTGGCAAGGGCACAACCCACAGACAGGCATGGACAAACCCCAAGGGCGGATGGCGGCAAGGGAATTGGTCTGAGTGTGGAACCGTACATGCCATCAGGGATGGGCAGGGCCAAACATGACACATGCACACACACACACCACAAGACATGCACAAGGGGTAGAAGGCATACCAACCCCGACTGCAGCCCCTAGCCCCACACAGATCCACACACAACCATGCCCAGTGGCCGTCACTGTGCATGTCTCAGATGCTGGGCACCATTGCACACTGGCGGACAGTGCAACGCAGGCATCATCATGCACACACCACAGTGGCCAGCAGCCAGGAGGGTGTGCACATGGACCATGTGTGTGCAGGGCCAGGTACCCCACCCGTGCATCGCACGTTGCACAACACACTGCACACAAGGCAGCGGCAGACAGTGGCCATGATGGGAGATAGATCAGTCACACGGCACAGTGCCACGGCTGCCAAGGTTGCATGGGCAGCCCTGCCGAGACCTGCCAGCCATGCCAGGCTGACCATTAGCCTCATGGGGTGGCACCGACGGTCTCCCAGGGGTGACGCTGCGGGAACACGACCATGTTCGAGCAGAGGTCTGCAGCTCACCAAACATGCCCGTGTCAGACGTGCTCGGTATGCCCACATGGAAGGTGTCACATGACGCCGGGAACAGGGGGTGGATGTGACACTGTGCGGTGTCTGCGGTGCATGGGCAATGAACTGGGTGCCCATTGTGGCCATGACAGCTGTGAATGCATGTGTCTGCCTGTCAATGGTAGCTGTCACATCCTCCCGCTGCTGGGCCATCTCTCCGGAGCAGACTGTGGTCTCTGCTCGCCGCTCCTCTGCCTGGCACAGAACCGCACTGAGTGCATCCATCACCATCACAAGCCACAACTGCTGATCCATGGAAGCCTGGAGTAGGCGGCTGTGCTCATCAAAGAGGTCATCCGCCGGATTGGCATGCTGTCCCTCATGGTGTTCCTTGGCCGTGCTGGGCATCACCCCTTGACAATGGGTGCTGCACACCAGAGCCATGCGAACACATCCACACTTGGTGCACTAATGCCGTCCCATGACACTGTTCCCATCACCATTGGTCGACTGCTGACACTGTTCCTCCGGCCACTGATCACCAGGGCTCACCGGTGCAGCTGCAGTGGCTTAACAGCCCAACAGCCTGGACCCACACCAGTGCTGCCCCACTGGTGCATACAGGCACAGGCTTGGACTGTGATGTCACACAGGCCTCCATGGTGGCACCACCCATGGCTACGCCCATGCTGTTTCCTGCTGTGGGACCATCCTGCAGCCCACAGTATCACTGTCCGGGATGTGTGACCCATCATCATCGGTGCCGGATCCGGCACCAGTCCTTGTCACAGCATGCTGGCATCCATGGCCGCTGTCACACTGGGACACAGGCAGGGCATCCTCCGCACCAGGACCACCATCTTCAGTCCACACAGACAGGCAGGTATGCTGTGGTCCTGACCCTTGGACACCTGTGGAGGTGGATGGGTGCTCCTCCATGTCTAGGGTATCGCCCTCGGTGGACACACCCGCCACCACTGACCCATGTAGACACTCAGGAGCTGAAAGGGAACACAGTAGCATTAATGTCTCCGCCCTTCCCTGTAGCATTCCCCCCATCCCCCACACAGTGACAGCACAGGACCTACCATGCAATGACAGGCTGCCACCCATCTAGAAGCCACCATCTGGAATGCCTCTGGGGCACAGCGCCACATGCTGCTGGCCACCCGCTCCTCCTGTGGCATCAGGCGTGGCACATCCGGCTGTCCACCACTGGTTGCAGCATGTGCTGCCCTGATGGCAGCCATCTTGTCCTTAATCCTCCTCTTGTCCATGCTGACCTTCTTTTTGCACTCCTGCACGGACCGCTGGTGGCTGCCATGCTGGTTGATGGCACATGCTACCTCACCCTATGCTGCAGCATGGGCCTGTGGTGTTCCCCGCTGTCCGCTGAGCACCGGTTCCCTGTCGAGGTAGGCCTCAAACAGGGCATCTGATTCCACCCTGGTGAAGTTGGGCCTCCTCCGTCTCCCACGTCTCTGTTCCTCCTCTTCCTCACGTTCAGTCATTATAGAGCCTGTGGGAATGACAGGTGTTACCTTTGAATGTGCAGTCCCATGCATCTCTCACACACCACAGTCCACACTTCCAAACAGCATGCAACCCACCACAATAGACTACAATACCAAACAATGTCCTCTGCAGCCTCATGTTACATTTATATAGCGCAAATCATGCAAATGAGGTGAGGCGCAACTTTAAGTGGATGCTAATGCAGTGACTGCGCCATGGAATTGCTGATGATCTGATTTGCATATGCTGGCTGAATATCGTGCTGTTGCGCCTTGCACAATTGTGCTGAGCATTCTCAGGCAAAGGCGCAGCTCTGTGACGTGCGCAGTAGGCACCGCATGGCGCATTCCTGGGGTGCTGATGCCTGCCGTGCTGATGATGTGCTGAGGCGGGAAGGCTGTGCAGGGTAATGCCACCACTGTGCCAGTGGCGCTAGTGTGCTGTTCACGCATGTGGCACTCGTGCCTGGGCTGTGGTGCCCGTGGTGCCACAGCGCGGTAGGCCACTGCAGGGCATCACACACAGGCACCCTACCGCACTACACACAGGGAGTTCCAATAGCACTGTGGCAGTTCGTGCGTGACAGACCCTTGACCCTGCGGTCAACCTTTGCCCCCTAGGCACCATACATCCACATGGGTGCACTCCTATCATGCTGTTCGGTGACAGCGTGATGGGGAATGGCAGCGCTGTACCACGCAGCATCTGCACGTGAGGGACGTGCACTACAGAACGCCATTTTGTGATCCAGCCTGCATGAATGATGGCACACAGGAGGGCAGCAATGTGGAGCATGCTAGAACTGGTCAATCTTGTGGCCATTGTTGAGCCCCATGCTGGGGCCCTGTTTGGGGAAGACCCTTTGGAAAGGCCTAGAAGAGCTGTGTGGGAGGAGGTGGCAGAGGCAATGGAGGAGGCCACTGGGATTGCCTGCAGCACAGTGCAGTGTTGCCACCGCTATGGGGACCTCCAGCGGAGGGACCCAGATATGCTGGCTTGACTACAGGCACATGCCAGGCGAGGTGCAGTGCCATGGCCTGGTAGGTGCTCCATCCATACACTGGTAGTGTCCATCCATCCGGGTATCGTGGTGAGCATGTGTCCACCATGCAGGGTGGTGGGGGCTGTCCAGTGTGGGCGGTGGTGTGGTGGTGGTGGGGTTGCAGCATGGCTGGGCTATGTGGGATCGCACACACTGGGGGGGCTTTGCTACAGGTTTGTACTGATGTTTCCCTCTCCATGTTTGCACCCTAGGCCCTGAGGAGAGACACTGTGCTCAGGAGGCACAGGCACAGCGAGACCGTGATGCTGCCCAGCAACAGAGATGAGTGGAGAGCTCATAGTGCAGCAGCACCCAGCTGTTGCAGATGCAGGTGAGTGCCTTTCTTCAAGAACTTCTGTGCATGCTGTGTTGAGGGGTAGGTGGTGGGGCATGGACACCAGCCCATGACACCACCGACGTGCACGCCACACAGTACACTCAGCACTATCCTGTGGCACTGCATGTGTGGGTGTGCTTCACTGGTGGTCCATCGTGCACCGGTTAGATGGCTGTGCCACTGCCTTCACCGCATAACCATGTCACTGTATGGCCAATGGTGGTGCTGTGGGGCTTGGGCGGTGGGATGTGCAGCGGTCCGCATGGCTGTGTGTCTGGGTAGGCAGGTCTTGTGGACACGGTCACTGTGGGTGGTCGCACACCATCACAGGGGCGTGGCCCATGGCTGCTGCTCTGCACAATGGGTGGGCTGCAGGGGATGGACAGTCACACGTATTGGTTCTGCTCCCTTGTCCTAGGTGGACATCACTGGATGGCCTTGGAATGAGGCATGCAGGAGCTGCTGCAGCTGGTGCAGGCATCCCTGGCAATACTGGAGAGAATGGAACAGGACAGGGTCCAGAGAAGAAGCACCTGGAGGTGCCACAGGAGTGGGGAGTGGGGCAGGCAATAGGCCATCCATGCTCCCTGACTCACCTAACCGCCCTGGACCCACCCTCACACCCCTTCTTCCCTCTCCCATTTGTTCACCCCTGCCCCATGCCCGCCCCCACCTGGTTTGTGGCCCTTTCCCCCACACTTGTAAATACTTGTAAACAGTTTTTTTGTTACCTCTTTTCAATACATGCATTTTGTTATGACAACTGTGGTGGTCTCTGATTTGCAGTGGGCTACAGGTGCTCAGCTGCAGTGGTGTGCATGGCATCAGGGGTGGTGCAGACATGGGCATGTGTGTGTCCGGGGGACTCGGTCACTGTCTGTGGTTTGTGTGTTGTTCTCTGCACTGGATGCCTGTGTGCAGTGGTCCACATTGCATGCACTGTGTCCATGGTGTCCCTGTCAGACTGCCCATGGCCTGTGCAGTTGACACCTTGCATGTCTGTGCTATGCAGGTCTGCTGGCATGTCAGTGGTGGCTGTCCATGCTGGACACCCCTGTACCCAGCACAGTGCCAGATTACCTCCTGTCACGGTATGGTGCATGTCTGCCTTGGGGGCACTGTGGCCTCCACTGTTGTTATCCCTCCATGCTGTCGCTTGTGTCTGTTGCAGGGGATGTGCTCCAATGTCTGTCACTTGTGCTCCAGCCACATGCTGGTGGCATACGGATTCATGGTGCATGCACAGGGTAGCTGGTACACCTGTGCCATGGAGGGTGCTAGCCATGGGTACACGGCTGCTGTGACCACACACCAGTAGGTTTGTTGCCCCTCTGTGTCCCTGTGTTGGTGTGCCCTTGGGTATGGGTGGGTGTTTGTCCGTGCACTGTTGCATCCTGTGTGGCACATGCTTCCATGCACCACTGTGGGCATCTGTGCTGGCTGTTGAGGCCAGTGCTGGGACAAATGTGTCCTTGGGAGGTGTGCAGGGTACTGTACTGTACTGTTGGTGGTGGGGTCTAGGGCAGGCCCTGTCGCATGCGGGTACCTCGTGAGCTGACGCAGGGTCAGTCTCTCAGCTGTACCTCGGGGGGGCCGTGCAGGGCGGCTCTGTGTCTGCAGTTGTTGCATCAGTGGCTGCTGCCACCCACTGCAGGGTGCTCATGGTGGGGCTGCCTTGCATGGCTACATGGTGCACAGGGTTGCATTGTCACAGTGGGGGTAGTGGCATGCATGGGGTGACATGCACTGTTGGGCGCTGCTCCTGGGCAGGGTGTCTGGGGATTGCTGTATAGGGTGTGCTCTGCATTGGTGGGATGGTGTATCACGGGTGGCGGACCTCCTTGTGTTCCAGTCACAGCTTGTCAGGGGTGTGCAGGGGCACCATGCCCCGGTGTGGGATTGTTGCTGGTGTCCATGGGCTGGTGGTTTTCCAGCTCTCCTCAGGTTGTCTGGTTCATGGAGTGTGGGGGGTGATGTCTGTTCTGCTGTGTGCTCCTCTGCCCATATCTTCCATGGGTGGTGAACTCTGCATCCTGTCCCTGTACATCCCTGGTTGTGCTGATGCACTGCTACCTGCTCCACTGCACATCCCTGGTTGTGCTACTGTGCATCAGACCTGCACCACTGTGCATCCCTGGCTGTGCCATGCCACGGTTGGCTCGATATTCAGTTGTGTTGTGCAAGCACATCTTGGCCTGTGCAGTGTTTGAATACTCGGCGCGTATTGCTGGCATAGGCGCACTGAACTTCCCTTGCTCCTGCTATTGTGCTACTTTGTGGTGCAGTTTGAATATCTGGGCCCAAGTGTAAAGTGTTTACATTCCACTTTTCCAAGCAGGAGAGTGTACTCCATACTTCATGTTGGTATATGATATAGTGGCATATAGTGATTCATGCCAATGGTTTGCTATGTAGGCCCATAACCCTGTGATATAAGAACATTCAAAAACAAATGCTCAATAGTCTCTAATGTATTAATGCATTGGAGTCTGCTACAAATTCCATCTTGAAGTTGTTTATGTTTGTGGTTATTTTTGATATTAATTCTCTCATGGCATGACAACCAGTGGAAATCCACATATGTGCTGGAACTCTAGGTGATTGTAATAGGGCTTTAAGTGATGGTAAGTGAGGGCTAGGACACTTTTCAAATGGCTCTATGACATGGTACATGGTGTCAAAAGATTTTATATAGCATTTTATGTGTCTGAGCAGAAATTATTTGTTGCAGTATGAGATGCCATTGTTTCAGTCTTGAAAAATGTCCTTAAAGTAGGCAGAAGTTGTAGCAGAAGCTCTAATACATTTTAGTGTGTTTCCTTCCCACTGTCGAAACCAGACTTTACAATTCTCATAAACCAATTTTCCCACGCTTACTGTATATTAATTAGTATAGGCTTTAAAAGTTTGACATGAAAAAATGCAACTGAAGAATAAAATTGGATTTATCATATCCAGACCTCTCTCTACTTATTGGTAGGTATGTCAAGTTTCTTTTAATTGGGTTTGGTGGCTGCCCCAAACTGCCTGAAAAAATAAGCTCAAAACCATTGTTTCTAATTGTTTTGGTATTGAAATATGTAGCTTAGGTATAAAAGACAGGTACTAGAAAAGTTTTGATTAAAATACCCTTTTATTTTTCCCTATGGTGCCTTTATTCCACTGAGCTACCTTTAGTCTCCCAATCTCTAGTTTCTCTTCCCAGTTTATACTCCGTGTCCTTAGGCCCAAATTTTATGCCTAGAATATATGTTGGTTCATTTGTCAGCCTGATAGAAAGGGAGGGATAGTGAGGCTGAATAGAATGAGCGGTGGGTGGGCAGGGGACAGTGAAAAAGCAGGAATACTGAACGAATATTTCTGCTCAGTATTCACAAAGGAGGAGAGTGCCTAATCCAATTAACAGAAGCACTCTTGATAGGAGTCGATCCCAGTCCTTTCACAGAAAAGGGTTCTGCAAGAACTCCTAAAACTGAAGGTGGACAAAGCAATGGGTCCTGATGGAATTCACCCCAGAATTCTAAAAGAATTAAGGGAGGAACTAGTGAAACCACTGGCTACTCTTTTTAATAAATCATGGGAGGATGGTGTGGTACCGAGGACTGGAGGAAGGCGGATGTGATTCCCCTTCACAAAAGTGGGACCAAGACAGAGGCAGGAAACTACAGACCTGTCAGTCTGACCTCTGTGGTAGGGAAAGTGATGGAGTCACTTCTGAAGGAAAGAATAGTTGAGTACCTAGAGGCCAGTGGAGCACAGGACCCAAGGCAGCATGGGTTCACAGGGGAAGGTCATGTCAGAGAATCTAATAGATTTCTTTGACTGGGTGACCAAAGTAGTAGACCAGGGAGGGCTGTGGACATGGCCTAACCTAACAAGCAAGCTGGACAACAGGACACAGAAGGTAATTGTAAATGGAGTCCACTCTGAAGAAAGGGCGGTTACTAGTGGGGTACCGCAGGGTTCAGTATTGGGTCCAGTCCTTTTTAATGTCTTCATCAGTGGCATTGCAGAGGGACTGGAAGGAAAAGTATGCCTTTTTGCAGATGACACAAAGATCTGCAACAGGGTTGATACACAAGGAGGCGTGGAAAGGATGAAAAGGGACTTGGCAAGGTTGGAGGAATGGTCTGACGTATGGCAGCTAGGATTCAATGCAAAAAAGTGCAAAATAATGCACCTGGGAAACAAGAACCCAGGGGAAGAATACACAATGAGTGGGAGGTAGTAACAACAACAAAACAGGAAAGGGACCTGGGGCTAATCATATCAGATGACCTTAAGGTTAGCAAACAACGTGAGAAGGCAGTAGGGAGGGCCGGGGTATACTGGGATGTATAGGGAGGCATCAGCAGCAGAAAACAGGAAGTTGTTATCCTCTGTACAGACAGTTGGTGAGACCCCATCTGGAATACTGTGTCCAGTTCTGGAGACCCCATCTCCGCAAGGACATAGACAGGATAGAAGCAGTCCAGAGGAGGGCAACTAAAATGGTGCAGGGTCTGCAAGAAGCCGTATGAGGAGAGACTAAAGAGCTTAATATGTATACCCTTGAGGAAAGAAGGGAGGGGGACATGATAGAAACTTTCAAGTACCTCAGGGAATCAACAAAGTCCAAGAGGTAGCATCTTTCAGAAAAGAGACTTGCAAGAACAAGGGGACACAATTTAAAGATAGAAGGAGGCGGTTCAGGGGCAATGTGAGGAAGTATTATTTCACAGAGAGGGTAGTGGATGCATGGAACAGCCTTCCTGAGGAAGTTGTGGAGTCTAAAACTGTGGGAGAATTCAAGAATGCATGGGACAGACATAAGAGTAATTCTTGTGGGGGCAGGAAGATATAGGCTGTTGGTTAACTAGGATCTGCGGCCTATCCTGTAAATGAGAAATGGGCAGACTAGATGGGCCTAGCGGTCCTTATCTGCCGTCAAAGTCTATGTTTCTATGTTTCTACACATTTGTCAAGTGATTTGTTTTGAATTTGAGACACCCTTTCATTTCCAATATGTTTTATTTCAGTTTGTTAACTGTAAGATACTATCTGTATATGTATATATTTTTAGACACAAACCAGCATACCCTGGTGATGGAGAAATTTGGCTCTGAAACATTGTTGGGCATATTTTTGTACCTGTTGTCTGTTTCTTAAATAAATAAGACAGCATTAAATAAATAAATACTGTGGGTGAGTGGGCCTATTATTTCCAATCTGCTTGTGGTATATGTCTCTGCCTTAACTAGAACAGGCTAATCCCTGAAAAAAAAAATGTTCTTATTTATTTGAGATTGGCTGAGCTGGAGTTGTGTTCCTATTAAATCACTGAGCAATACAAAATCTCCGGAGAGGATGGCTTCCCTGTGCATTATTATAAAAAAATTCCAGGAGCTCTTGGAGAGTCCTTAACAGATGTTATAAGTTACTGATTACGATGCCCTCCTAATTTCACTAAGGTGTTTACACGCCTTTGTTTAAATTAGGGCTGTGTGATTACCTTTTCCTGAATATTCAATATTTGTGTCCCAGGTATTCATTATTCTGTATTCAGCCAGGAAAGGTGTTTTTTAAAGATAGCTTAAAAAGCACTTAAATAACACCATTAAGCCCCCATCGAACTTGGTGTGCCATATACACCTCAACAACACTTCAACAACCAACATAAAGCTGTCATTAATGCAGCACAAGCTACATGTGGTACACTCGATCCACCACACCACACCCATAGCACTCTGAAAATAATATCAAGCACTGCATTCGATCAACACTGTTCATAGTCACAGGTCACACGGTCACAATCACAGGGGAACAAGGAGCTCTGGCCATGGGCAAAAGTGGTAAGGTGGCTGCAGTGGTGGTGATAGATGAAAAGGATGGTTGCTGCAAGAATGGCACTGGTGGTGGTCGGAGGTATGCTGGCTGTGAATGTAGCAGCCATAGTTGTAACAGCGGTAACACTGGTGGTGGTGTCTGCTGCTTCCTGCACAAGGCATGTACACTCTAAATCCCTCATTTTACTGTCATATAAGGATGTGACAGTGATTGTGCAGATGGAACAAGTGGTGACATTAGTACTAGTAGTACTACTAGTGGTAGTAGTAGTACCATTCCCAGTGCTACCAGAACTAAAAGGCTTGTTTGGGGAGAAAAACATTTGAGCCTGCTGAATACATAGAGACAGCACTCTGTCTAGGCATTTGATCTCACCCCCTTCTCTGGAACTGGATTATGTGTCAATAATATACAATGGTACATGGCAGGATGCAGTTCAGTATTTTGCAGCAAACATGTCACAAAATATTGCATGACAAAAGGGCTACATTTTCATTGAATTACACTGCTCCCTGAAGCATACTGAGGCATTTTGTAGTAATTTTGCAAGACACTGCATTGCATACTGTCTGGAGTCACTTTATGAGCTGATCGTATGATGTTTTGTAATCTTGATACAATGTTTCATCCTTGGGCAGGTTACTTTAGGACTGTTTTGTTAGAAGAGCAGCTCAGTCTTATTTATTGTGACTTCACTTATTAACGGTGTGTTTTTCTTTAAGGGTCGTATATTCACAGTGTGTTTGTAAGTTGCTGACTTGCCGCCCGACAAAGACCAGGTTCCCATCAAAGCACTGGGGCTTTGTCAGCATCCTCCAGCCTTAGCACAAATAAATGTATTGGCAGCTTTATGCTCTACTCTTAATCACGTTTTGTTACTGCCCTCAACCCCCGAATGCTTCCTTTGTTCTACAGAGATTGTTTTGGGGTTGTCAGCCCAAGGACAGCACTGGCAGTAATCTCCTGGACATGCTCTACTATTGCAGGTCTATCACCCTCTCCCACACTGCTTGGAGCTGGCGGCTCAGATGCTTTGCTGGGGCTGGATCAAGCATGTTTGCGAGGTTGCTAAGACATAATGGATCAGGTCACTGGTGGTTAGTGCCTGTGCATGTGATGCTTTGCTTAGTGTTTGTGGAACAACAATAATACAAACACCAACCCCAGCAAGTATACTGTACCACAAAAAGCAGCAGCAAATAGAAACTTCTACTAAGAATCGGAAGAAGAGGGCGAGGGAAGAAGATGGCAACCTCTTCAGTTGAACATGGAACTGAGCAAGGAACTGACAGATGACACCCTCAGCTCAGTGAGTCAATCCTGTCCCATTAAGGACTGCAGTAGCTTTTAATTAAAAAAAACATGCACACAGGTTAATTAGCGCGAGTGAGCTGTGGAAGAGGGAGTCAGCCAACACACTCTCAGTTGAACAGGGATCCAAGCCTGGAACCAGATGACTAACAACAATAATTCAGTGAGTCAAGCCTGTCTGGCTGAGTGCTGTGAAGTTTATTTCAAAAACAGTATGCACACAGCTGTGCATGTGGACCCAGCCTCACGAAAAATATATTCACATGCACATGAAACTTTAATAAGCAAGCTGCACATACAGGGCCCAGCGTCACAAAATCAAATATTATGCACACACAGGCAAATCATGTGCAGTGAGCTATAGGAGGAAGAGGCTGCAAACACCCACTTCAGTCTTGTAGGGAACTGAGCCTGGAACCAGAAAACAGCAAAAGCACAACACAAAACAAAATGTACTTCACAAAAAAATCATACTGGAGCTGTGTGTCAGAGAGCAGCGGAGGAGGGGTGTTAGCAGACAGACCTCCTAGTTCCTGTAACTGAGCACAGCAACAAGCACAAAATATCCAGTCAGAAAGCCAAACCAGCTTTTTTGACACTGATCAAACAAATAATCCTGACTCCAAAAAGCCTATGGAGCAAAAAACAATTTCTTTTTTGGCAAGTTTAAGGTCTCAGAAGTACTCCAAAGCTAGCTTTCAGAAACAACTCCCTCCTGTCCTTTTTCCAGCTCAGAGTGAGAATGTCACAAGGCGTGGTCGCCTATGAGCTCCAGAAATGGGATTTGATTGGCCAATGAAGCTCTGCAAGACTTGGAAATCTCACCGAATAGTCATTCCTGAACAGTGGCCGATTAGTGAACTATTTAGGAAGGGCATCTGAATATTCGGGAAGCCTACTATTCGTGGTATTCAGGAAATACTATTTGGCTCATACATAGCCCTTGTTAAAACATTTTTGTAGTTTTCCCAACATCAAATTCTTGCCATTTGCATTTAGCCACATAGATAACCCTGTACTAGAACACTTGATAAACTGTCTGATTTCAAAAGTTTTAGCTGCATTAACTGAGAGAAGTCTAATCTTTTTTGAACCACTTCACAGAATTTACAGTGCCCACACTGATAAAAACCTTCTGGTTGTTGTGGTAACCACTGTGCAGATGGTTTCCAAACAGGCTGCAAAGAATGTAAGATGATCTGCAAGTTTCTTTCCCCTCTTATAAACCATGCCAGGTGGTTAATCAACCTCCTCTTCCAATAAAGGCTCAGTGGCAAGTAAATTCCTGCTTCTGCTGATGATATCACAAATTGTTCCAGTCATGGGGCTGTAAGTGGTAATAAAATTAAGGTTAGCATCCCTCTCAATATTTCTGTTCGAATGCTGCAATAAATCGAAACTTTGCATGTCTGGACTTCAATGCCAAGAAATGCAAGGTAATGCACTTTGAGCAAAGAACCAGGGAGGGACTATCAGCTGGGAGGGCTAGTTGGTAGCACCACAGAGGAAAAGGACCTAGGGGCACTTATAACGGGAGCATGAACAACTCTGCTCAGTGTAGGAAGGTAGCAGCTAGGCCAACAAGATGTTGGGGTGCATAGTGAGGGAATCTCCTTCAGAAGTAGGGAGGTAATCCTCCCCATGTACAGGTTTCTGGTCAGGCAGCACCTGGAGTACTGCATGTAGTTCTGGCACTCCTACCTGAAGAAGGATGTCAGATTGTTGGAGGAGGTGCAGCGTAGAGTGACAAAGATGATCCAGGGATAGGAGGGCAAGCCCTACTAGGAAAGGCTGAGCAAACTAGGTATGTATTCCGTGGAGAAGAGGGATGGGAGGACATGGCTGAGACCTTCAGGTACTTGAAAGGGATAAACAAGACTCAAACAGAGGGGATGTTTCAATTAAGAAGAGGAAGGGACACGAGAGGGCACAGTCTCAGACTGGAGGGGGGAAGATTCAGGAGGGAGGTAAGGAGACAGTTCTTCACAGAAAGGGTGGTGGGCAAGTGGAACACTCTACCACAGGAGGTGGTGGTCTGTAAGATAGCGGGCAGTTTCAACAGGGGATGGGACAGGGTGAGGTGGAGTGGGAGGGGCAACTGCGAGATGAGGGGCTAGCTGCACAATTGAACAGACTCGACAGACCGTGAGGCCTATTTCTGCTGGCATTTTCATATCATCGTATGTCCCTTAACTCCCTTGCTGCCCCAGTAAGTATTTCTCTGCCATAACCCCTAGATTCAAATCTGGCATACTGTACATTTCTTCAAAATGTTGCTGAAAGTCAGACATGTCACTACAGTTATGTTTTAGCCTCATAAACTGAGACATAGGGATGTTCCTGATTGTGTGCCAAAGATGACAGCTCAAGGCATGTAAGATAGCATTTCTATCTGCTGGTCTGTGGAATAGATCAGTTTTAGTAGTATCATCTTGATTCTTTTTTGTACATATATCCAAAAAGTTAATTTCATTCAAGTCCGCACACAAAGAAAAATGCAGATTAGGGATTGAATGATGCAAATACTGAACAAATTGCTTCAACTCCTCAACTGTTCCTCACCACACAATCAGGACACTGTCAATTTATCTTCTCCACATGTCAATTTGACTGAGAAAATGTTTTTCCTCCTTGTCATAAATGACCTACCTTTTCCATTGTCCCAAATAAAGGTTTGCATAGTTAGGAGCAAATTGGCCCTCATTGCTGTTCCTTTTATTTGGTAATAATATTTCCCCTTGAAAACTGAAGGCATTACATTTCAAAACAAATTCAGAGAAACCTACTAGAGACTCCTTATGCCTCCCACCCACATCAGTAGCAGTATCCAACCATACATGTACTGTCTCAAGTCCACCCTCATGTGGAATATTGGTGTACTGTGACTCGATATCCACTAAGACAAGGAGTTACTCTGGATCTATCTGTATGTTACTCAGTATCTGCAATACTTCTGCAGTGTCCCTTACATGCAGCGTAACCACAATTATCCTTAATATATGCATCCACATATTGTGAAAGTGGCTCTGTCAAGGAGCCAATTCCCGCTGCTATTGGTCTGTCTGGGGGACATACCAAGCTTTTATGGGTCTTGGGCAGCATGTATACAATTTATTGTTAATAGTGATTATAAAATATCTGCGCATCTTAATGTGAATGAACACATGCATTGTTTTTCATCTGCTTCACCAGAGTGCATTTTATATCCATACTGTCGTTTTCAAGCACTGTCACTATAAATCTTCCATTATTTCTGTTGTTATGGTGATTCAGGCTGACCATCACTGATGAAGTGCGCATGCACAAAACTGGTCGGACTGTTTTTTGGCACTGAACACTTTACGCTCTATGTGGCAAAAAATACTGGATTTACTGTAAGTAATAAAATATTTTACTTAGCAGTTATGGTGGATGGTGCGATCCTTTTTGCTTTGTAAACTGCATCCATCCAGGGTATTAAAACAGGTCCAACAGATCATAAGATTGTTTTATATGAGGATGACACACTTCTGCTGATAAGTTCACTTCAAACTTATTTGTCCCCCCTGCCCCCCACTACTGCAGCTCCTGTAGAAATTTATTTTTTCAGCTCAGTGTGCTTTATTGGGTTCAACAAAAGCCCTGCAGAATTTAGTGAAATGTCTGATTTTAAAATTAACTACACTAAGATAGAAGCACTGCTTCTTAATGGGAATAAATCAGTCAAGGGACAACACAGTTTCTATTTCAGTGGGTGGCAGACAGTATAAGATATATGAGACTTCAAGGGGATTGGACATTATTTGTGCATAGTTAACTGCCCTTCCCTCTTCCTTTCCATGCCAATTATGAATTCTGATACGCTTTGACCAATTTCTGATAAATAAATGACCTAGCTTTAGGGTTCCCTCAGAGTTGCATAGAATCCCACTCTTCTCACCAGCTACTGCTCTTTCTTTTCATATTTCTAAGACATTCTATGACATCAGGAACACCATTTCATGCTATTCATCTAAATGGCATGGAATGGTACTACTGATGTTATACAATGTTCAGGCAGCATTGAAAGAGAGAGCAGCTACTGCTGAAGAGAGAGGGGTTCAGGGTAGTTACAAAGGCAACAAAATTAGATAATTAGTTTAAGAAAAAAGATCAAAAACATATCAGAATATTGGATAGACACTAAAAGGCAACAGGAGGGCATCTAGAGGTGTAAAAATGGGTTTCTTATCACTGTTAATATTTCGAAGAAAGTGCCCAAGCTATATGATCAGAATCACAGATCAGTTTTCCTGGAGGTCCTCAATGTCTTGGAATGCTGGTGGGTCCTTCACTGTCCATCAGAGTCCACACTGAATCCATCAGGATGAATGGCCTGGCTTGGTATTTACATATTTTTAGAATACTCCCAGTTGGGATAACGGATAGCTTTTGGAAAAGAACTAGACTATGCCATTTCTCAATCAGTTTGGAATGGCAGATCTCAAATGGTGAGGAGGGCACTGCTGCAAGTGAATGGAAAAGAGGGGAAGACTAGAATTACCTATCATGAAAATCTAATGCCTTGAAGCACACTGTACCCCAATTCTAACCATGCTTAAGAGAAAAGGGGATACATCATGGCTGGAAGGAGAACAGGCATACGTACCCCTAAATAATTTAGCATTATCTCCACTCTTATCACCCTCTAGCCTCTGTATGGCTAAGACAGAAATTTGTTGCACACCCAGAATCCTTCATATGTGGGCAGCTTATAGAAAGTGGGTGGTGGTGCAGTGGGACTGGGTACATGTTTCCATCACTGGCAATCAGGGATTCTTGCCTGGTTTGCTGGATCCAGAGTTTAAATGATGGGAAGAACAGGGCCTACAGTCCTTTGATGACTTTCTTGACAGAAGTCAAACGCCAACATTTGCTCATCTCTGGAACAACTATAATTTAGGACAGGCAGAATTCTATAGATTTCTCGACTATGAAATCATATGCAAACTCAGGACATGGTGGCAGGATGGTCCATGGATTCCACCATTAGATTCCTAACCACTGAGAGAATGTGGGTGTTTGATTCTCACCAAATATCCCACCTTTATAGGCTTCTACAATCAGTCAAACAGCTAAAGTCACTTATCACTTGGCAACGCTACAAAGGAAAATCAGGTTCCCCAGTCCTTGCTCAGATCCAAACACTAATTTAGCAGGAAGTGCACAAAACAACTTATTCTGCCAAATGGCTGGAACATAGGTGGAGAACTACTTCTAGATTTTTCATAGTGCCCACCATTACTAAGCACTACTCGTCAGCAAGGTCTGATAGGTATTGTAGAGGATATGGGGAAAAGGGAATCATAATCACATCTTTTGGTCTTGCCCATTGCTTAACTCATATTGGACAGAGGTGGCCCAGTCTTGTTCAGATATCTTAAAGCATGACATCACAGTACACTTTCAGAATCTAATTCTAGGCCTTCTACCACAGTGAGCCCATTCACTACAGAATAAATATCGTTACCACATGCTGATTGTGGCAGCCCTGAAATCCATTACCAGGCACTAGCTAGCTCCCATCTGCTGTTCCAAGAGTGAGTGGTTAGATCTGGTAAAAGAAATTAGAATAATGGAAGATACGTACACACTTTTATGACCTTTATACCTCTTTCCTCCCCCTTGGGGTCAGATACCTCACCCACTGTTCCTCCCTAGTTGGGTAGTATTGGCTCAGTTCCCTCTACCCCCACCTCACCACCCTCCTCCTCCACCCTTCTCCTCCACCTACTCTTTCTACAACTCTGGCTACTGGACCCTTGCTCTCCCTGTTCAATCTTCCACTTCAGGACAGGCTGCTTTCTCCTACCATTTCCCTAAAATTTGGAACTCCCTTCCCTTAGATATTCACTCTGCCCTGTCCACTCATTTGTTATCCTCTCTTCCTCGCAATTACATTTCTCCATCATGCAGCTGTGCCTGACTCACTTCCCAATAACCCCCTTACCTCTTTTCTCTTTCAAAACCATGTCTAACTACTCCTTCCTATTCCCCACACCTACCTTTCTCAAGGAGTCAGAAATGACACCATGAGATTGACTGGGTGTGCATTGAGCAGTGTTTGAACCCTCATGGGGTTTCCACTTTCCCTTCTACCCTAGCTCTCTTCTTCACAATTTATTTTCTCTAGCCTGCAACTGCGCCTGACCCAATTCCCAATTAATCCCTCCCCACCCATTCTCTCTTTCAAAACTGTGTCTAACTACTCCTGCCTATTCACCACTCCAACCTTTCCCCAGGAAAGCCGGTGTCCCATGACATTGACTGGGTGTGCATCGAGCAGTGTTGCACCCTTGTGGGGTTTCCACTACAGAGGTTCAAAGGGTTTGCCTTCCTCCCTTCTACCCTATCTCTCTTCTTGCAGGCCTGGGAAACCAGTACTTTCAGTTCAGGGTTGCTCCCTGCTGAGTCTGGCCCTTGCAGGGTGTGCATCCCAGAGGATCAAAGGTCTGCCCCCATTTACCCTACCCCTCTCCTCCCTGCTCCATTCTTCAGTCAGCCTAGATATATTCTCTCTCTCTCTTTTCCCCTCACCCACTCTGTCTCTGCTAAGGGATTGGCCTTCAATCTCAAGTTTTAAATACGCAATATTATTTTTCTAATTGTTTGTCCTTTTCACATATTAAGCTGGACATAGCTGTAATTGCTTCAGATTTTTATCACTGTGTGATGTTTTATGTTTTTGTGTCTTGGTTTATGTATACGCAGCATTTTCCATTTCCTCCCCACAGGACACATCTGGAAATGAGCTATTGTAACTCAGTATGCCTTTCCTGGTGAAACTTTTTCAAATAAATAAAATGTTCACCAGAATTCATTTTGATTATGATGAAGAAAACTTAAACATTTTAACCTGTTGTCTCAAATGGGATGCATACCCTGGTTTCACTAAAATACCATCAACGGCTTAATCTGGTTCAAAGTCAGTTGGCATTCATCTGTAACCCCCCCCCCGGGTCATAGCTGAAAATAGGCAGAATTTGTCTAGTGCACTTACCCGGTCAACAAAAACTAACTAACTAATTAAATACATAAATACGACTATATCTGTGGATTGCCTCTGAGGGGCCAGGAACCTGGCAATGACATGGCGCCCTTTGTCTTTAGTGACATCCACCATGCTGTCAAGCCTGTGTGTCTGATACTGCCCATCACTGTATTTGGACTATATCTATAGCTGCACATGGGTTGTATTAGTTCTTGTCCTGGAGGTGCTTGCACTAGCACTGCATACTTGATTCTTCAAATGTATTTATATGTACCCATGATTTCATGAAATGTTCTATGTCTGTACCTGAAAATTTCATTAAACTTTGAGTTAAAGAAAAACAGTAGCTAGAAACTAATCTACATGTAACTGATGGTAAAAACAAGGCAGTAGCCTATAGGTGGACATGTTTATGCAGTGTTCCTGCATACCACCCAATAGTTATATTTTATCAGTTTAAAGTTGACATACAGTGATCTTTATTTTTTTCATCTCTTGATAGTACTAGAAGAAAAGTATATTTGTCTTAAACTGCTGATTCTGATATGGGGAAGCCACACCAGAGCTCCTCACAGGAAATCAGGAAAGGCAAGCCAGGGAAAGCAATAGAGGGTCCAGGATAGAGAGGCCTAGAAGTGGGAGCAAGCAGGGGACAGTGAGCACTCTGAACAGCAAGGTTCTAAAGGCCGTTAAAGACATTGAGAGATTTATGAAAGATTTACAGAGTCACACTTTCTGAAACTGAATTAGACTTTTGTTCTATGGAAGCACAACTGCAAAAGAGGCTACCACAAAAATCAGCCACTGTAGTTTCTAGAATAGTACTGGAAAATAAGACTGTGTCTTTGATTGGAGCCATTAGAAAACAGAGTGTGACTCTCAAAGGTGCAACTTCTGGGTGTCCTGAAGTAAATGGAAGGTCAAGAGTCTGTTCAATTTGTTTTGGATTTATTTAAATTAGTCATAGACCTGGATTTGTTGGGCATTTTTCACAAGGTTCATCAGATGACCCCATGAAAAAGACCAACTAATCCTGACCTGCTTAGAAGACAACTATTTGAAACTGAAGGTCAGCTAAATACCAGTTGATACAGAAACAGTGAGCGCTACCTTTGAAATTATGGCAAACACTACAAAATGTTATATTTGTGGAGGGCTCAGCCCCCCCCCCCCATTTATATAACTAACTCTGTGAGGGATTAAAACTCAGGGATGGGGAGACACCTCAGGGAGGGGGTGGATTCCTAAGGAGGGGAAAAGGACACAAGACATTAAAAAAATAAAATTATATGTCCTGGGATAGGGGATCGAACCCTGGGACACTGACACTCCACTGCCCTCCCCACCTGTGGCTCTAGCCTCGGAGCCATGGCAGTTGCTCAGCAGCACACTGCCAACCAGAGGCTTTTACCTCTTTCCCTAAGAGCAACATAGCTACAGGGATAGTGGTAATGTACCTTTGCTAGTCTGTCCCTGTAGCTGCATTGCTTTTAACTGTTCTAACCATGCTGCCTTTCACACACAGTATTTACTGCGACTTATTGACCTGGTACTGACCTAAGCAATGCCATTCAGCAGTACCAAAGTGCATTCAATGCTGTCTAAGCTGGGCTCAAACAATTAGGTTTAACACATGCATTGCAACTGCTAAAAATCTTCTCTGTCTGTAAGGCTTGATGCAGCATATGCTAGGAAAAAAAAAATAAGGATAGGCTTTGCTAAGCAACACCCAGACCAGGAGTCTGATGAGGTGGAATGAAAAGACTGAGAACTGGTTATCTTTCTGAGCATTACAGCCACGCTGCCTTACAGTAATGTGTCTATTTTCTTGAATGATCATATCTTTTGTTATAAATGACGTTTGGATCATTGGGTTATGGTGTGTAGAATTATTAATTCAGTTCTGATGTTATTGATGGAAAGTGTCTTGATAAATAAATTTAAGATCCATTTTTGTGTTTGAGCTATTCCTCCTCCTGGGCTTTTGGTGTTGCATGCAGGAGACTAAGGTGTCAAAATAAGCCTAATGTCAGATCTGTAGGTGTTAAGGTACTATATGTGCTTGTATTGCATGTACTGTAGTTTTACATCACATGGCCCTGTGATTCTCTTGGAGCACTGGAGTGCAAGCAGAGGAGAGTGGTTTTGCACTTGTAACAGTTACAGTGAGATATTATTTTCTATTTTATGACAAAGTTCAGCTATGATGCAAGTGTTACCTAGTAAATTTCAGTTTTACTCCTGTATCAGTTTAGAGGCAGAATGATAAGACATGATGTTTGAATTTCTAATGTCTCAGTAATGCTGTTAGTTTTATACTATTAAATATTGTGCTGATCTTCCTGACGGCAGATGAATGTGTATGGGCACTGCAATGCATGCCTTCAATTTATGGACACTGTAAGTGTTACCTATGATTTCATGGACTTCCAAAGAGAGTTTGATTTTTTATTCCTTAAGAGTGATCTTACTCTGGGACATCAGCAGGTATTATTTTTGTTCTAAGTCCATTGTCTTGCCACAATATAGGCAATTTTGTTAGGTTTCCTTGTGTTTTATAAGAGTTATTTTATGAGTATCCTTATATAAGTAACATAGGATGACAAGAGTAACATAGAATGACAAGAAAATTATTCTTTTATTACAATCTTCTCTATTCATTTCTATACTTTGAAACTAAGTTGTTATTGTTCTATATGTATTGTAGCATAATGAATAAAATCAAAAAGTAATCTTTTTTCTTTTCAGATTTGGAGAGTACGTGTGTATGCACGCATGTGTGGAAAATAAGGCAAGCTTCACTTGTGCCTCACAGCCCAGATCATGTCGGAAAAGGTCCTGCGGATCAGTGCACTTCCCAGTAACCAAAGTCATAAATAAATAAAATATATGCAACACCAACTGCCTGCTAGCTTTGTTTTAGTACTATTTATTCTATAGCTATTGCATGAAATAAAAATGCAAATATTTTAATTGTTTTACCTCCTGATTCCAGAAGTCTGTGTGTTACATAGTACTCTTGCCTTAGCACACTACAACTGAATGATTGTTTTACAAGTTACCTGATTGTTATTACCTGTCGCTGCAGTTGTTGTATAAAACCAGTAACTAGTAACTGTTGGGTTCTGCTGGAAAAATAAAGAAGTAGTAGCCTTTTTTCACAGGCTTATTGCCTGTGTGTGCAAAATAAGGTACACTTTTGCTGTAACATATGGCAAGCTTTTACTGTGGACATCTGCCTCTGTGGCACCAGCTGCCTGTCAGATTTGGTTTAATGGTCCTTATTCAGTAGCTGTTCATAAAATCAAAATGCAAACCTTTAAGGAATTTTTTTGTCTCCTACAGTCTGTATGCTACATTGTACTCACATCTTGATTTACTGTGACTGAGTGGTTCATATTTTTACAAGGCAGCTGACTGTTGCAAGCTTGTACTTTCTTTAAGCTGGAATAAATAAAATCATTTTTGGCAATCAACAATTTATCTGATGACTGAAAATGTTAGACCATTATCAGTCAAAAAATGTCTGTGATCGTGCTTATACTAAAGTGCTGCAGACCGTGGTCGATGTCTGAAGTGTGTTTGCTGTCCTGCTTTCCCCTCCACTCTCAGCAGACCTGTTGCTGCAATAGCAGTTGTAGCACTACTAGTTTCACTGCCACCACCAGTGTTCCTGCTCAGATGTTAGCCTCCGTATCTGCTGCTGGTGTTGCTATGCCAACTGCCACCTTGATCACCTCCACTACTATTGCTGTGATGGCAGTGGCACTGCTACTGCCACTACAAGTAAAACAGTTGCCCAGTCCACTACGATTGGTAATGTGGATACTGCCAGTGCCACCACTACAAGTGCTTTGCCTCCAAACATCTGCCTCTGTGAGTGCCACCAACTCTACTATAAGTGTGTAATTCAGTGCTTCCATTCTGGTGGGGGACTCCATTGTTAGGAAGGTAGAACTGGGGGAGGAAGGGGAGAGGGATGTAAGGTGCCTGCCTGGCACCATGGCTTGGAGGGACAGGGAGCAAATCCTCAGGATTGCAGGAGCAGCTGCACGGGGGAGGGAGCTGGATGTCATTGTCCACCTAGGGACAAATGACCTGGCTAGAAAATAGATCAGAGCAGTGCAAGAAGCATTTGTGGAGATGAGGTGGGGCCTTAGACAAATAGCACGCATGGTAACCTTCTCGGAGGTGCTGCCTGTCTATGGCATGGGTGAGACTAGGGTGCTCCACACCATGGGATTCAATCAGTGGTTGAAAAACTGGTGCAGAGCTCAGGGATTTGGCTTCATTGGGGACGGGGGTCCATCTGGAGGGATGCAGGCCTATACTGGTGTTATGGTCTGCATCTGTCCAGGAGGGGAACCAGGATCCTAGGTGATAGGTTTAAATGCTTCATTGGCAAGCATTTAAACTAGCAAGGGGAGGCACTGTGGGAGCAAATCCTAGCCCCTCAAAAAAAATCAGGGTACTAAGTGAGGTAGACACCAACATAGAGATGTCGATGGGGAGAAGCACAGGGGTAAATGGAGAAAGTGACAAATGCAATAAGGACAGGGATGGGGCAAAAAGGGGAAAGGCCATCAAGAGATGGAGGGTAATGAGCACCAACACCCATAGTCTGGGCAACAAGCTCCCTGAACTGGTGGCCTTGATGGAAGAGGGATGCCTGGATATCATAGCAGTCACAGAAACATGGTACACAGAGAACCATGACTGGGATGTTAACATCCCAGGGTACACAACCTACAGAAGAGACAGGGAGGGGAGAAGAGGGGGCCGAGTAGCTCTCTATGTAAGGGAAGGGATAAAAGCAACTGAACAAAAGTGTAAACAGGGAGGAGAGGAGGCACTGTGGGTCACCTTAGAGACTGGAAATGGCACCACAGTCTGCACAGGGGTTGTATTCAGACCCCCATGTCAGGGAGAGGGAATGGATAAGGATATGATAGAAGGCATACTAAGGATGGCAGAGAAAGGGGAGATACTGTTGATGGGGGACATTAATATACCAGATGTTAACTGGAGCACCTTTGCTGCAGCCACATCAAAAGCAGGGCCATTCTTGATGCCCTTCAGGTGGCATGCTTCAGACAGCTAGTTTTGGAACCTACTCATGAGGAGCAATCTTAGACCTCGTACTTTCAAATGGGGACAGTGAGAGGATCTCAGATCAAGAAGTGGGTAGCCATTTGGGAACAAGTGACCACCAAACAGTGTGGTACATGATAAACTCAGCTACAGAGTCAAGCCATGCAAAAGTGAGGGTTCTGGACTTCAGGAGGGCTGACTTTGGCAAGATGGGAGAGTGCCTTAGAAAAGCACTAGCAAACAGGCTAGAAGGAGTAGTGGAGCAACAATGGGGAAATATCAAAACTGCCATTACAGAGGCAACAAGTCTTTGTGTGAAACAAATAATGAAATCAAAATGAAAGAAAAAGCCACTATGGTTCTAAAAAGAGGTGGCAATGAAGGTTAGGGAGAAAAAATAGCATTTAGGAAGTATAAGGAAACACAGAAGGAGCAAGACAGAGAACTGTACCAGTTAAGGCAGAAGGAAGCAGAGAGGGTAGTCAGAATAGCAAAGGCCCAAACTGAGGAAAAGATAGCCAACTCAGTTAAGAAGGGATAAAACCTTTTATAGGTATATCAGGAGCGTAGAAAGACAAAGGGAGGGATAGTAAGGCTGAATAGAATGGATGGAGGGTGGGCGAGAGGGACAGTGAAGCATGGATACTGAATGAATACTTCTGTCAGTATTCGCAAAAGAGGAGGTGGGGAGGTGCCTAATCCAATTAACAGAAGCACTCTTGATAGGGGTCGATCCTAGTCCTTCACAGAAGAAAGGGTTCTGAAAGAACCCTAAAACTGAAGGTGGACAAAGCAATGGGGCCAGATGGAATTCCCCAGAATTCTAAAAGAACTAAGTGACTAGTGACACCACTGACTACCCTTTTAACAAATCATGGGAGGATGGTGTGGTACCTGAGGACTGAAGGAAGGCAGATGTATCCCTTCACAAAGTGGGACAAGACAGATGCAGGAAACTACAGACCTGTCAGTTTGACCTCTGTGGTAGGGAAAGTGATGGAATCGCTTCTGAAGGAAAAAATTGTTAGTACCTAGAGGCCAGTGGGGCAGAGGACCCAAAGCAGCATGGGTTCACAGCGGGAAGGTCATGTCAGACAAATCTAATTGATTTCTTTGATGGGGTGACCAAAGTAGTAGACCAGGGATGGGCTATGGACATGTCTACCAAGACTATAGCAAGGCATTTGACACAGTCCCACACAAAAGATTAATAGTCAAATTAACCAGCCTGGAAGTGGGTCCCAGGGTGGTAGCCTGGGTAAAACATTTGCTGGACAACAGGACACAGAAGGTAATTGTAAATGGAGTCCACTCTGAAGAAAGAGGGGTTACTAGTGGGCTACCGCAGGGTTCAGTATTGGGTCCAGTCCTTTTTAATGTCTTTGTAAGTGACATTGCAGAGGGACTAGAAGGAAAAGTATGCCTCTTTTCAGATGACACAAAGATCTGCAACAGGGTTGATACACAAGAAGGTGTGGAAAGGATGAGAAGGGACTTGGCAAGGTTGGAGGAATGGTTAGAAGTATGGCAGCTTGGATTTAATGCAAAGAAGTGCAAAATAATGCACCTGGGAAACAAAAACCCAGGGGAAGATTACACAATGGGGGGAGGTAGTAACAACAACAAAAATGGAAAGGGACCTGGGGGAAATCATATCATATGACCTTAAGGTTGGCAAGCAATGTGAGAAGGCAGTAAGGAGGGCTGGGGGGATGCTGGGATGTATAGGGAGAGGCATCACCAGCAGAAAACAGGAAGTTGTTATCCCTCTGTACAGACAGTTGGTGAGACCCCATCTGAGTACTGCATCCAGTTCTGGAGACCCCATCTCTGCAAAGGACATAGACAGGATGGCGGCAGTTCAGAGGAGGGCAACTAAAATGGAGCAGGGTCTGCAAGAAAAAGCCATATGAGGAGAGACTAAAGGAGATTAATATGTATACCCTTGAGGAAAGGAGAGAGAGGAGGCATGATAGAAATGTTTAAGTACCTCAGTGGAATAAACAAAGTCCAAGAGGGTAGCATCTTTCAGAAAAAGAGATGTGCAAGAACAAGGGGACACAATTTGAAGATGGGGGGGACAGCTCAGGGGCAATGTAAAGAAGTATTTTTTCACAGAGAGGGTGGTGGATGCATGGAACAGCCTTCCTAAAGAGGTTGTTGGGTCTAAAACTGTGGGAGAATTCAAGAATGCATGGGGCAGACATAAGGCAATTTTTGTGGGGGGTAGGAAGAAATAGGCTGTTGGTTAAATAGGATCTGCAGCTTATCCTCTAGGTAGGGAAATGGGCAGACTAGGTGGGCCAAGCAGTCCTTATCTGCCATCAAAGTCTATGTTTCTATGGTCTCCGAAACAGATGTTTGGTAGGCCTATCGTACTGAACAGCAAAAACAGAAAAAAACCTAATGGTCCACAAATACACATCATGCTGCGCAATTCTGCTTCAATACACCCAGTTATTTATGTATGATAACTGAAACTTGGTGGAATAAAGATGTGGACTGGAATAGGGAAATAGTTGGGTATCAACTGTTTTCTAAGGAAAGGGAGGTCAAGAGAGGTGGAGGTGTAGCTGTTTATGTTAAATTACATATAAAGGTTACATTATGTAGTAATACCATGGAAAAAATATGGAATCATTATGGCTGATACTGCATAGAGTCTCAGAGAGAAATATATATTAAGGAGTATATTATAGAACACCAGGAATAAACAGAGAGATGGATGACATTTTAGAGGCAGAAATGGGTGAAATAGCAGAAGAAAAGGATGTCATAGTGGTCGGCAACTTTAATCACCCACACATCAATTGGGAACAGATTGATGAAAACAAAAATAACAGCTTTGTAGATATGATATTAACCTCTGGACTCAATCAGCTAATATATAAGCCAGCATGGGGGGAGAATATTTTAGATTTACTTATTACTAACAGAGAAAACATAGTGAGTAAAATAAAATAAAAGAGAGTTCAGCAATCAGTGACCACAACAAAACAGAGTTTACTATTAAAAAAAAAGTTCCAGGGCAGCAAGAGGCACAACTACAGTAAAAAAATTATAAGAAGGCTGATTTTAATAAAATTAGACAACACCTCTCACGATGGGATTGGGAAAATGACTTCAAAAGAAAGGATGTTAACAAAATGTGGACACTTCTCATGAATAAACTTGTAGGTATAGAAAAAAATATATGTTCATTGTAAAAAAATATACAATAGGAGAGGAAAGAGACAAGTGTGGTGCACTAACAGAATAATAAGGTTAAGTGCTCAAAAGAGGAAGGCCTATAATAAAATGAAATTGAGGGCACATCATTAAATACAAAAAATTATTGGAATAGTCTGAAAACACTAAAAAAATTAGGATGGAAAGATGTAAATTGTAATTTAGATTGCTACACAGTAAGGATAATGCCAAGAGTCTCTAATCCTACATAGATACGCAAAATAAACATACAAATCAAATGGGTCCCATAATAGTGGAAGGTAAAGAGATAACACAACGAAAGGAGATGGCAATGGAATTTAATAAGTATTTCTGTACAGTGTATGAAATCAAGGAAAAGGAAGGGATAAATATAAAAGAAAATATCTGTGGTCACTTGGATTTGTGTGTCAGTGAAAATGAAATACATGAGATAATAAATAAATTGAGGACAAATAAATCAGCAGGTCCGGATGAGTTAAGCCCAATATTGATTAAAGAAACAGCGAGTACATCAAATACCCACTTGCAAGGATTATAAATAGGTCTCTGGCTACTGGGGAAGTACCAGATACTTGGAGACAGGTTATAGTGGTTCCACTACACAAAAAGGAAAAAATGGAGACATCACACTATAGACCTGTCAGTTTAACATCTGTATAGGAAAGTTGGCAGAAACCCTGATAAAACATAAAACTGAAGAAAATGTAAGTTTTTTGGAATGGAGAGACCCTAGACAACACAGATTTAAAAAGAACAGAGGATGTGATACCAACCTACTATGCTTTTATGAATACATTAACAAAACTGTGAACAATAATATTCCAATGGACATTATATATTTAGACTTCATGAAAGTGTTTGCTAAAGTACCACATGGTTGTTTACTAAAAAAAATAGAGAATAATGGCATTGACAGTAGGATAATATTATGGATCAAGAACTAGCTTAGTGGTCGAACCCAGAGGATGAGGGTACTGGTGGAGTACTCAGATGCTATAGGGGTAACCAGTGGCATGCTGCAAGGCTCAGTATTTGGACCAGTATTATTTTCACTTTATATAAGTGACTTACATTTGACAATTAACAACAAAGTGATTAAATTCGCAGATGTTATCAAATTAGGAAGTCCAGTAGCTGGCAAGGAGCAATGATCAGAAATGCATACAGACTTGAAGAAAATAGAAAGATGGGCAGACATAAATAGAATGCTGCTAAGTGTAGAAAAATGTGCAGTGATGTACTTGGGGGCACACAATGGACAACAAACTTACAAATTAAATGAAATAGATTTAAGAGTAAGTCTACTAGAGAGAGATTGTGGGATACTAATAGACAATAAGTTAAACTTCAAGCAGCATAGAGACAAATATTATTAGGAAAACAAACCTAATGACAAGCAATATTAAAGGAGTTTCATAAATAGGACTGTAGGATGTATGTTGCCACTATATAAAACATATGTGAGACCTCTTTTGGATTATGGGTCACAGCTTTGGAGCCCTTATACTTGGGGTGAAAATGACAGATTAGAGAGAGTACAGGAAGATTTATTAAATTAATTGGGTAATTTAAAGCCAAATGAAGACAGGTTCGAGTACTGGGCAGTTCACCTTAAGGCAAAGAAGGATCAGAGGTTATCTAATGACCTTCTATAAGTTTATTAATGATTCTAGTCTGAGGCGTGAGATAGAATAACAATCCAAGATAAACCTACCAGCTAAGGGGACACAAGAAATAAGTGAAGATGAATACACGTAGAAACAATATCAGGCATTTTCATTTTCAACAGATCAGGAGAATATGGAATAACTACCTAGCAAAATAGTGGAAGCAAGTTCCATCAACAGCTTTAAGAAACTATTGGATATCTGGATTATGGATAATGAAACATAGTTGGCCCACCATTGTGGGGAACAGTGATTATGGGAGGGTAGTCTTCTACCGTTATGGTAACTAATACGAGAACCTAGTAGTATGAGTTTCCAAACCCAACTAATGTTTTTTACAACATTAAAGGGACACTGTGTGCTTTTAAGCAATTTCCATAACCCCTCTACTGTTTGTGTTTGTAAGCAGTACTTCCAAACCAATGCTTACATAACATTCCAATTGCATTTGATTTTCATGAAAACATGAATTTTTATAAAAAATGCCTTTTAGTTGTCCCAACCTTATCTCTGTTGTGCGCTCCTTCCCACATGTCCCTAATAGAGATATGGCATTGAATCCTGTTGAACTCGTACATGAATGAGATCGGTGTTTTTTGTGGCAAATAAAGAAAATAGCTGGCAGTATTTATAGACCTGCACAGATTTCAGCAATATCTATAGTTTCTTAAACCGAGGGGTATTTCCAAACTACAGATATTGCCGAACTCAACGCATTTCTGTTAATACTGATAGCTCTTTTCTTCATTTGCCACAAAAATCCCTGAACTCCTTCATGCATCAGTTTGGCAGGATTCAAGTTGTATCTCTGTCGAGGAAGTGTGGGAAGGAGTGCATGTCAGAGATATGGCTGGGAGGACTAAAAGCCATTTTTTGTACAATGAATGCGTACATGAAAAACCAATACAAATGGAATGTCATGTAGGACATTTCTTTGAGAACACTGTTTATAGGCACAAACAGTGGAGGAGTCATGAAACTTGCTTAAAAAGCTAAGTGCCCCTTTAAGCAAAACCATCCAATTTGTCTATCTGAGGGTATTTTTACATGACTGCAGCTTTGTAATAAATGTACTAAATTATGGTTGAATGCCTGAATACTCGAGTATCTGAATATCTGGGCAGTATGTGCACACCACTTGTAACCATACAAGCCCTGGGCAATTTGCACTATTCCCCAGACTAATAAATGAATGCAGAATTTGATTCCTGGAGGAGTTTTTGTCAGAAGATCTCTAAACTCAGTAAAATACAATGACTATATTACCGGCGCATTTCTTGTCACAGTGATCTGCATAGCATGCATATGGCAAAACTGATTTCTGATGTGTCTGAAATTCACAATGGGTACTATTCCTGTGATAATGACCTGCCTAACAGTTATCATACCATGATGATAATATTACCCCCTCTCCCCATAACATTGCCATCACATGAACAGCCTTGTTGGCACAAGCCAGCTCTTGCTAAAACTTTCTTACGCTATTTGCAGCTGCAGAATAGCTGCTTTGCAGGAGCAAGTAGAGAGCATGTACACATTTCACCAGATTGGGACACAATGGCACTGCCAGGGTCTTTGCATGAAAGTGACAGAATTGGTTTGCACAAATCATAACTCACCAATAAAATGACAAGAATCTTATTAAGTCCAACCTTTTCCATAAAAAATGTAAAACCAAGATTAAAACTGAATGCTACCATTTAAAAACACTGCTTAGAGTCAATTTTTCATATAAAAACACTGACTGTACCACATTTACAACCACTCTTGGTGACAAATGTGTAAAACCCAATTTGTATCAATTGTTTTATGCAAAACATGCTGATTTACAATCAGTTTGGAGACAAAATGAAAAAAAGACCAAAAATATAAGATTTCATAGAATGAAATTGCCCATTGTTGAAAATGGAAAATCAGTGGCTTTACCTTATTCATTTGAAGAGGCAAACTAGATTCAACAGTAGTTTGTATTGGTGAAGGGACTGTCACTGAGTGCATTGCATTAATGGGGAATGTGCAATAGGCACAGTGTGCACCCACAAGACCACCAGGGTAGGCTTGTTTCTCTCAGAAAACCAGGCATTGCACCAAGTAAATGTTATATAGGAAGGGATTTAAAGAGAAGGGTGTCTGAGGAAACTGGGTCCAGTGGCAAATATTCAAGTAATGAAGCCATTCCATTTATCGATATGGACAAAAATCAAATTTCTTCTCCCCCTGAAAATCATATATTACACATGTTAATCTACATTTTTTTGATTTTATTTATTTATCAGGTTTAGGATTACAATACCTTTAAGCCAGAGCTCTTTTACAAAGGTTCCACGTCAGGTTACAATTCAAAACATAAGACATGTAAGCCAGAGTACAAATTTAATACATAGGACAAGGTTACAAAAGTGTAAGCTTAACAGAGTTACACAGCATCTGAGAAATAAAACAAGTTTTGGAGGCTAGATTACAAGGAGATAGCAGATGAGGTGTAGAGAGGACAAAGGACAAGAGAGAGGAAGAGTAGAGGGGGGTGAGGCTATAGAGGAGGAGCACAGCCACAGGCATTGTTGTAGACGTAACATGGGGAAGTGCGTGCTAAGGTGTATCCAAGTGCTAATAGGAGAGAGAACTGCATAAGGTTAGGGAAATATTCATGGGGTAAGCTAGTGGAGGCAGTCACAGGAGCTAGAGGCAGTGAGAGAGATGTAGAGCATTGATTTAAATGCACCAAGGGTAGGAGTGGAGGAGATGAAACTGTTTAGACCATTTAGCCAGCTGGTCACCCTGTGGGCAAAAGATCTTTGAGCTTGTGATGTATGACAATGTGGAACCTGTAGGAGCTGTGATTCAGACCCCCTGGTTGAGTGGGGGTTATTGCTAGGGTGCTGGAGTGCACACACTCCAGAACTGCTTACCCATAGTTATTTTCTTCACCATGGTGCAGGTTAGGTACTTTATCCGATTGGTGAGCTGCAGCCATCCAGTTAGTGCATAGAGGTTATACGTATGTGTGAAGTGGTGTGATCCAGTGAGAAGTTGGCAGGCCTTATTGAGGGAGGTGGATATGTGTCTATGAGCGGTAGCAGGGGCAGAGCCATAGATGATAAGCCCATAGTCAATAATGGAGACAACAGAGCTCTGAACGGCGACAGTCAGGGCTTCTGGGGTAAGATGTTGCTTATGCAGGAAGAGAAGGCCAAGGTGAGTATTTGGTGCTTTGGCTACAGAGTCAATGTAGGCACTGTAAGTTTGACAGTTATTTTAGTGATAAGAGCCAGAACAGAGGTGAGTTAGGTCTGAGTTTTGGTCCATGTCGATTTTAAAACAGACACAAGTAATAATATAGTAGGGAAATTAAGATTACATGCATGTCTAAACTTTGAGTTATCTTAAAAAAAACTCTGGTCAGAGCCAATACAGCTGCAATATGATGGTAGTGATGCAGCTGAAAAAGGTGAGAGGCTGTTTCACCCCACCTCATGAACCCCATATGTGAACATTTTCAATTCCCCTCTGGAATGTGATTCTACACCAGAGAAATGTCATTCCATGCCACAGGTGGGAAAACACATTTTGGCCAGGATTTGAAAAATGACTGTTGTTACGTTCATGAGATGGTGTGAAAAAATGACTATGTTGCAAATTATTGGTCAACATTTTTAAAATTACAGAAGTTATTAGCAAGCGTACAAAAATTTATTTATTTATTTTTTTGCTTTATTTCTTTATGCTCCCCTGTCCCCTCGGCCGGCCACTCCATTGGGCCACCTACGACTTCCCCAACCCATCAGCTGCCCCATCACCATTATCACCATCCTCATGCTGTGGCCTCGGCTTACTCAATGTATCCCTTTGTGGGGGGTGTGCCCTGGGGAGGGGTACCAGGAGGGGAGATTTTGCCCAGAAGCATTCCTTCAACACTGGGTGCACACACACAATGAGGGATCAGCTCAGACATGTTCACACTGTGTGGTGAGTGGAGGGGGGGGACCAGCTGCCATCATCCAGTCAGACGAGCGGGCATTTTCCATTTTCTTATCCATCCCACACCTCCCATGTATTGGTCTGGTTGTTGCAGTGTTCTGGGGCGGAGATGTTTGGCAATGTGTTGAGGCTACACACTGCCAAGAACAATGACAGTAAACCATCACTAGGAGCTGCCTAACAGTGGCCTGACACTGACCCACCCCACCAGCAGGAAAGCATCCATAGGACACTTTAAACTCTCTCCATTCTGGTCTCCACTTCTGATGACTGGGCCCTGAGTGTGAACCCAAGTCAACAGTGTGCCAAATGAACACCCATCGCTCAGTGCCATGGAGCTGGCGAGTCTAGAAAATGTTCAATGTGCACTCGTGCACTCGTAACTTTGTTGTAACTGCACACAATACAACAATATGGGGACAGTGATCAGAGGATGGGGGGGCACCACTAGACACCAGGAAAACAATAGAACTTAAGGGACAGTGATTAGGGGGGTGGGTGCCACTAGACACCAGGGAAACATTATTACATATATAAAAGAAGTGCTTTCTCCAAACCCACAAGCGAGTGTGGAACAGGAATATATCATGGGGGAGAAACAGCATTGTACTAAATGGAGAGGCTGGCAGCAAGAAAGTAGTGTAGTGGTGAGGGGGAGGCAGTACCGAATGGAGACAGTGGAGTGCCTCACGTAGCATAGTGATTGTGCTTCAACTCCAAAATGTTGTGCTTAATTGGAATCCAGTGACTTGATTCCAGAGCTCCCATGTCTCTCTCTATGTAATAGCAAGACGTCATGCATAACTCTGCTATGTAGCCGTTAAAAGAGAAAACCAGGTTTAGGTTCCTTTTAAGTGTATTGCGTCACCATAGATGTCAGTAGTAGTAATAGTAGTAGTAGTTGTACACTACCCCTGCCTTATGGGATCAGATAAGGTTTAGGGGCCTGTGCCAATGACTGCAAGGGGAATTTCCTACTCAGTGATGGTATAGATGAAATAAGTTGTGCAGTGTCTTTACCCAGAGAAAGATTAAGTGGGCTAGGTAATAGGCTAGTACTTAACCCTGGAAACAATACCAATCCTCTATTGCCTCCACTGGCACAGCCCACCCATCTCCCACACAGTGCAATCAACTGTTTAGCAGAAAAATTACACTTTGGTAAAATACAAATAATATATTTTCAGAGTCAGGAGTTTTAAACAAATTGTAATGGTGTTTATTGGTGATTAGGAACAAGATCCTAGGGGAAGGAAAAAGGGCTATGCAAACAAACACTATTAAATAGTGGCTATATGGCCTTGGCACAGCCCTCCCAACAATCAACTCTAGGTGGGCCAAGTGGCCCTTATCTACAGCCAGATTCTATGTCTATGTAACTCAGTGACAAGCCTAATTCTACTGTTGGGTCATTACCAAATCCAAAAGTGGTACTGATTATGCAACACATCTAGTCCTAGAGTTCCGGAAGCCTGGGTACACTAGTGTTGGAGGGTGTGAACCTGCTGGTAGTTGTATGTGGCTGGCCCATAAACAATAAATAAACTTAAACAATATCCATAATCCAGACAGGACTCCCGAGGCACATTTGCAATTATCTCTAAACTGTGGCTCTATCTAGCAAAACGTTTGTATGTGCTGCAGGACCCATAGAATGTGATGCAGTACTCACAGTTACCATCATGCTGGTAGAATGTGGTCTCTAGCTTCAGTGCTGGGTGGATGTACCTGCTCCATACTGCTGTCCTCAGCTCCCCTTTGCCAGTCGCTCTCACTTGCACCTCTTGCAGATCAGCTCAGCTTTCACTGTAGTCTTTTGGGGTATTTGGATAGCTATCAGACTTCTGTTACCATGTTTCTGGAGAGCCCCAAAGCAACTCCCTTAGCAGCCTGTCACTTGGCTACAAAGGCTAGTATGGTGACTTTCAGGACATCTTCAAATACTTCTCAGTTGCTGATCCTTCAAGCCTGATCCTAAAAAAAGCCTTCTCCTCCTGTCTCTCTAGCTAACAGGATCAGCTACAAGGCGGTTCTGTCATTTGCTGGTATCCATAGCTATAGATCTGGCTGTGGTAGCACATATTTCCTCCATGTAGAAGCCTCCTTAATGCCTGTAAATGCATACTTCTCCCTCACCAAATCTCTGTGTAGTATCTGCTTACTCCTGCATACAGAATGTCTGTTTTCCATCTCTGTTTCTGCAGACTGAGGACATACTTGAAGATTCCTTGGTAAATAAGCCAGCAGACAGCATCTTGATTAATCAAGTTCTCCTTCAGTCACAAGGGAGGGACTGTATGGCTCCTCTTCCATGTTTGATTAGCTATCCTACTCCCAAATAAATTCATGAAGTCCTTCTCTGTCCTTGTAGCCATTGGGACTCCTGGATTAGGTTTCTGAACCTGACTGGATGATCTCATGGTGTCTAACCCTGTTGCCATATCTACTGGGGTTAGAGGTAGTCAAGATAGCTGCTGTTCTGTTGTCCAGGGGGCATTGGCCCCAAAGTTCTTTATTTTGGAATGGCTCCTGCCCTTATACCATTTATTATGCCCTAGACTGTCTGCAGACACAGCTGTACTTGAGTGTCCAGTCAGGTCTAGGAATCTGGTGGGGAAAGTCCCATACCTTCATGAGTGCCAAAGTGCTCTGCCTCCTCAGTGGTAATTGAAGCTGCATTGCTGTTCAGCCTAAGCCACAGTCACATGGAAGCAGGGGCTCCTCCACTGCTTTCTTCTGCTTCTATTTCCTCGCCACTAAGTGTAATCCCTGTGAGCCAGAGAACAAACACAGAGGGATGGCTGCTGTGGATCCACAGAGCCAAGGTAAGCCCCAATGCTTTTTTCTGGGGTGGGTTACATAGGTGCCCACAACATTCACACATCACAGACAGACAGTTGCATTAGGACCCGTTTTATTGAAAGGGGAATTCTGGCCATGACACCAGTGTGTGGTGGGGAGTTTATTTCTGAAAAGTGCAAAAGGATATTAAAACAATTTCTAGTATGGGGAAATTCAGACAAAAATCAGCTTATAGGTAATTTTTGTAGTTGCCTATTTTTCTTTTATTACTGAGGACATCTACATAAACAGAGGGAGCCAGATTTACAAATATCCATTAATACACATACCCCCATGTGCCGAACATATGGTGCATGGGGCTTGCAGCATTCATCGCCATCATGCAGGATTTTCCATCCCTTCCACCCAGTGCCATTCTATAGACCACAATTTCTTGGTTTAATGTAAGTCACTCCTGAGGAACCAAGTACCGGTGCTTGCGTCAGATATGTGACGCAAGCTGCCAAAATGCAGGGAAACTGTTGCAACTGCACCTGATAATGGAAAATTGGGTGCAGTTGCAGCAAAGGGGATCAGTGCACAGCCAAATTCAGAGTCCTGTGGCACAGAACTGAACACACGCCCTGCGCCACCTTTTGAAATTTCTGCCAAGGATCTCCATCCCACAAACATAATCACTTCCTTCTGCATTTCTCTGCTCTAAGACCACAATCCTGCGATTGTGAGATCACAGTCATCACCGTAGCAACAGACCAAAGAAGGAGGGGTAATTAATAAATATAATGATGGACATAGGCCCCATATTCAAACAGTTAGCATGGCACTAACACTGAATAGTGCTGTTTGATGAGGTGGGGGCCATATTCAAAATTTTCACAGTGAAATAGTATAACGAAGTGGTTAACAGCACTGAGCTACAAACCTGGAGACCTGGGTTTGAATCCCACAGCCACCACTTGCTTACTGTATGATCCTGAGCAAGTCACTTAATTTCCTTGTGCTCCCAGGTCGCACCTGGAATCAAGTTTCGGCTTAGTGCGCCTTTCCTGGTTAAACAATTTCCCCCTCCCTTCCCTTTCCTTCCATTGTACCATACTGATCGACAGCACAGCTGCACAAAATATACTGCTGCATCCATACAAATGAGGAATCCCCAAGCATACTAGACATTTTGGCAGCTCTAAACTGCCTCTGTAGCAGTGCTCTTAAATTCTGCTGAAACCCTGCCCTTGTCCCTGCGCAACAGTGTGCACCCCCCCCCCCCGACTGCCTGACTGTTCACTTTATATTCCCATTTCTGGTGGTCTATCAGTCCCCCCAGCCTCTGGTCATCCGATTGTTCCTGTGATATTTGTACATCCCCATCCTGGTATCTTAGTGGACTCCCACCCTGATCACCTGATTATTCCTGTGATATTTATAAATCCTGATCCTAGTGATGTAGTGGTTCCCTCACCCTCCTACTGTTCATGTGATATTTAAACATCCACATCCTGATGATCTAGTGGTCCCCCACCTCCTGATTGCTTAACTGTTCTTGTGATCATATATCCTCATCCTGGTGGCCTAGTGGTCTCCCCGAGTGCCTGACTCTTCCTATGATATGCAGATATCCCCATTATGATGGTCTTGTAGTCCCCCATGTCCCCCAAAGGTCAACTGTCCTCTTCTCAACTCACCCTCTTAGAACTCTCCTTCTCACACCCCTGCCAACAGTGATGCCATACTATTGTATTAGAAATGGTGACCGGCATAGCCCTACACTAGTCACTTTGACTAGCCACCATCTAACTGTCAGTATGCAATTGCACGTACTGCAGGATCAGCTTATATCCTGTTTGGGGTGGGTTATCTCCATTGGGCTCCACTATGCCATCTTTTGTCTGGGGCTGAGTCAGGGCACTGCACAGTCACTATGTGCTGCACTGGCATGGCCCCATATTTAGAGTTAGTGTGCTCAGTCAGAGCACTGAGACTGTCAGAATATTGCCTGAGCCATCCATGCTGATTACTGCACAGCACTCCTGTCTGTGTGGTGCACACAGCTGACTCTGAATATTGGGGCCATATTGTATAAAACACTTTAATGTTTTCTGGAGTACCAGAAAATTGCTTTAAACTTCCACCTGGACACCTGCCAGAGATTGGCAGTTGTGACCTTAGTATACTGCTTATTTGATGGACAGAGCCTCCAATGGATCACAGCATCCTTTTCTCAGTATTGCATTGCATGAACCATAATACTGTACATAAACTTGTAAGGACAAGTTAACTGGCAATCCCGACATCTGAATTTAATTTTCAATGGTAAATGCATACTAGCATACATAATCTTATTTCATTTCAGCTCTAAAATAATAGTTTAAAATAGTTTATTTCATTCAACTAACTGCTGAGGGTTATCTGAATGCTAAGCTATATTCAGCTACTGAGCTGCCATGTAGACAGACAATGATTGACCTCGGATTCTCTAGATATCTCACGCTGATGAGACCTTCATGGAGGCTTGAAGGTAGAGACTGTTGGACTAAACAAAAACAGGATTTCAGTACAGGTGGCACCATGCTAACTCAGGCCTAACACCTATGTGAAGGTATAGAATAGGAAGCGAAACAGCAAGACGATATTTGAGAGAAAGAAATTATAATTGCTAAACATAAGTATTGTAAGCTGGCCTGTCAGCACAGCAGTAGAGCTATCACTTGCAACACCAGCAACCCAGGTTCGGAAGACAGCCAGAGTTAGCAGTGAGAGGCAGACTGAGCATCCTACAGGATGCTCTCCTCCCCAAGGAGGGGCGGTTGCTGCCTTCATTGCAATGCTGCCACCTGGGTGACCATAGATGGAACTGCAGCAAGAGGGAGAATGCCACAGTGGACGTCAGCTAGGATCATGGCCAGTGCACATTTCTACATTGTGCTCTTAGCATGCCGATGACCAGGGGATGGTTAGAAAACCAGGAAAAAGGTCCCAGAAGAGCAGATGATAGAACTTGACATAGCCAGACCCTATACCACCGTCTGCAGCACCTCCTGGTGCAATACGAGATTAAGGGTGAATTCCCCACTTTCTGTACTTACCTGAGATGCAGGGACAAGGCTTTATGGGGAGGCAGCTGCAGGTAGGATTGCTAGAGTGGAATAGGCCTTGTGTGATCCAGTAGGAAAGCAGTGCTGAAGAACAGCAGGGAGCATAAATAAAAACTTAGAAAAGAGGAACATTATTTCACTGGAAAGAACCTAATTTCTTCATTGCCAGTGCAAAAGTGAAAGACAAAAGCCAGATTTTCTGTAATGCAGGGTTATTCTGAGTTATAGTGAACTGTTGTTATGTATCTATAATTTGTAAAATATTTGTGCATTTGCAAATATTTCGCTGTTCTGTCTTTCATGCAGTGTCAATTACAATCCTGTTCAATTTGTACTTATTTTAACCTCTGTATCGCTGTACTGAATGAAAATTGTGCTCTTGTTCTCCTATTGTACCCAACCCCAGGGCACAGTAGAAACAAGCCTTAGCTCAGTGTGTCTTTTCCAGTCATAAATTTTCATATAAATAAATTCAGAAATAGCTGTAATTTCCATGTGCTGACGACTTGTGTTTCTCTGCCTCTAGTCACTATCAACTGCCAAACAGAATAAAAGTATTACACTATTAGCATTTTGCATGCATTTAATTTTGCATGCATCTGCTGTAAGCAAAGAAAATTGTGTATCGACTCCATTCTTGACCCGAATCCCCATGTAAAGGTGAACCAGTTTCCAGGCTTATGCTGATTATGTAAAATGAAAATCAATCAATGAAATTTCATTTTAAACAAGTTACCAATTACTTACTGGATGACCAAAAATAAAAATACAATTTCTAGACTTGTACTCGAAAATGCCCTATAAAATCTAATTACAACATAAGTGAGCAATGTTATGTTTTGCTAAATCACTGTCTATACCTGCTCAACACAATGAAATTTACTGTGATTACCAAAAGGTAAACAAAACTCACGGAAGCAGAGACCAGCATTCATTCTGCATTAATATACTGTGACTATACTTTAGGAATTTGATATTTTCCAGGAAACCAAGGTTGTGTCTAGTGTACTGCCATTACTCCTTTTCAGTGGTCACTAAGACTTTATACTGACCCTGCTACTGAACTGTAAAACGCAGCTCAAGGTAACTTTGTGCAAAAGTAATCACACCTGTGAGGAGATAGGTGTAAGATTCTAGGTTTCTACAGCTCTGAAGGTAACAGAACTGCAAACCTCAGACCCCCCAAAAGAAAATACGTTATTGCATGTAGTTTTTCCCACTTCTTGTAATAGAGTACCATTACATTACATGATATGGTCTGATCTAGGCTGGAAGAAAGAGACTTAATAATTCATTGGAAATATGATTGCTTCTATCAGGTTCTACCTGGCTAAACACTGCAATCAATGTAATATGTTGTACATGGAAGACAGGGATCATACTTTCTCTGCTCACTGACCGTGCTACAACACAAATCAGGTCACAGTTATCAATACATCAGGTTTCAGCTGGGGTCAGCACTTCCTTCACAATGTGCCCCAAAACTTAAATACTTTAAACACAATGACTATAGAGTTGGAGTAAAGGCTGCAAGTCCTCTAACCCTAATCCTCTGTTACAGTAGGTTAAGTGTATATGAATATCTAGGCACCTGATACAAGAGGGCAACCGATTTAACCTGGTCACAGTAAAACTAAGATAAGTTTACAATGAGGAGCCAGCTGTTAAGCAAAGGGCTAGTACTGAGTTATCATTATCACATTATATCATGCTACCTCAAATCATGGAAGCATCCACTTCCCTTTTTACTTGGTGTTAGTATGCCGAGCAGTCTTTGACTGGCAACAAAAGCACTTACTGGAGCAGGGTACCTACTGTATGTGAAGAAACACAGTCCAAGATAGAACCCTCAAAACAAGTGATGGTTGTAACATACAGCAGAGGGAAAATAATTGAGTTGTTTGTTAAACACAGGAATAGATAGACAACAGTGGAAGAACACTGTAAGAACACAGACTAAGATGGAATAACATGAGCATCTGAGCTAGTGTTCACTGAAAAAATGGCAAAAACAGCATCTAACAGTATCTGATTAAGTATGTGTATTGCACATGCTTCTATGTAGAATATACAAATGGCCAACTCAAAATACACAATTTGCCATCATGAGTTAGGTGGCTGGACGATAACCTATGGGTAGCAAAGCCATGAATGAGTTATTGCTATATGAAAGTCCTGCTCTGTGACAAGAGGAGACAAACTGTGTGTTCTGAGTTGAGTCATTGTGTAGAGTTATGATATACAACATCAGTTTAATAGTAAAATCAGCTATTTTGTTAAAGTTGACAGAGAAAGTTTTTTTTTTACACCTGTAGGTGCTCTCCTGTTTTCTTTTAAGTGCCTATCCAATATTTTGATAAGTTTGGACCTTTTTTTATTTAATCAACAACCCTATTTTTTTACCTTTGTAAGTACCATGAATCCTTTTCTCCTCAGCAGTTGCTGCTCTTTCTTGTTAGATTGTTGTACTTGGGATAAATCCAGTACTGACACTGTAGTGCAGCATGGGGGGGGTGCTGCACTCCTGAGGTGCCGTCTTTCAGATGAGACATTAAACTGAGGTCCCATCTGCCTGTTCTGGTGGTAGTTCAGGTGGATGTTAAAGATCCCATGGCACTTCTCGAAAAGAGTAGGGAAAGTTTTATTGAAAAGCAGGGACACTGGTTTACCGGGATTGAGAAAGGGCATATTCCATTTTGCACATTGTAAAAAATGGTATTGTCACCGATGTCTGCTAAGCCAAAATCTGGTTTTACTGTTGTTTGGTTTTGTGTACTTTATTTAACAATTTTAACTCTGCTAACATGCATTTTAGCAATTTTCACCTCCACCATTACACATCCTTCCATCCTTGTACCAATTTAAAGTTATTTTAGGTACAAGATGTGATATGAGCAACAACACTACAGGCCCCATCCCTAAGGTGTGATGGAAGCAGTACTACAGCCCCCATCCCTCTGGTGTGATGGCAGCAGCAACAGCACTACAACCCCCCTCCCTCAGGTGTGACAGAAGAGGCAGCACTGTGGCCCCCATCCCTTAGGTATGATGGCAGCGGTACTACATTCACCATTCCTCATGTGTGATGGCAGTATCAGCATTATGGCCCCCATCCCTCAGGTGGGACGGCAGCAGTACTACATTCCCTATCCACCAGTGGTGATGGTAGAAGCACTACAGCCCCCACCCCTGCAGTGTGATAGCAGTAGCAACAATGCAGATCACATCCCTCAAGGTTATGGCAGTAGTGACAGCACTATGATCCCCTTTCTTCAACACCCACATCCCACATGCACAAGTTATAAATGACTTGGTCTCTTTGCTTGTTAGAACTCAGATGTGAATTAATCTGAACCATCACTGCTAAGGTGGACTACCTTTGTTTTTTCCTATCTATAATTTAACTACCTGAATTGGATTTCTGCCTGTGACACCGCTGACCAGGGTTAGGGAACAAACTTGGGTGTTGGAGGGCCAGCTGGTGGGTGAAGGCTTGAGTGTCCAATGACCACTCACCTTCTCCTGGCAGGGAGGGTGGATTCAGGGCTCAGTATTTGCTGGCCCCTGGTGGAGGCCAGAGGCACAACAACATCAGCCCTCACTGCAAGAGGGAGTGTGACGGACGTTGGCTTGTGCCTTGACATCATGTGGCTTGTCAAGAAAATGGTAAAACACCCACTGGCCAACCGAAGGATGGTTGTTTGTCCCTCCATAAGCTGGAAGCCTCAGACATGTGTCCGTTCTGACCCCTGCCATGCCCAGGATACGCAGGATGCTCTTTGGGGCAATTCTCCTCCCCTGGTAGCCTCCCATGGGGTAGGGTCCCACTCAATGAAGGGTTACCTGCTAGCACAGCAGTAAGGGGCAGTGGATGGTGGTCGGACTCAGCAGCAGTGGTAGGGGCATTGGCAGGCCTGAAGGAGTGGATGGCCAGGGGGTAGGAGGAGCAAAAAAGAAAAAAACTGCTTGAATTTGCTTCTTTGAAATAAAGTGTCTTCACCTATAAAATCCACAAGTGATTAGTGGAGGACCTTCAAATGGATTCATGCATCTCCCAGACATGTGGATGCTTTTTTTTTTTACTTGGTGTCCATGAAAAGGGTGTCTCCCAGTTTTCATGTCTGAGCTCAGATGTGAATTGAGCCCCACTCTGCCCACCAGCATCATACAGCCCCTGGGGTCTTACCTTCTGTATGTCATTGACTGTGTCTTCAAAATCCATTGGCCAAACATAAGTACTCTTAAATACTTCACATCTGCTTTTTGTTGAAGCAGTCTATCAGAAAACTTTTTGTTGTCACAGAGACTGAAACGGCAGGTGGGGAAAAAGGTGCAAATGATCCAGTTCACCTAAATGATCCAGTTCACCTAACTGTGAAGTCTTTTCATAAGTAGTAAGGCAGTTTCTTCTTTGTGAACATACTTTCATTTAGACTAGTTTTGATTCAAACAACTGAGGATTTTGGATGGCCCTACTGATTATAAACTTGAATAAGTTAATTGGTAACAGTAATCCTGCATTTAGCAATCTACAACCTAGATGCTTATATGCAAAGAATACAATACAAACCTGACTAAAATCTAAAAGCAAGCTTATAAAACAGATAAAATGTATCTGAACATTTATCTTTACCTATACAAAATCATTGCAGTCCAAGTGAAACGCAAGTAAATTACATTTTACCCTGACTACTATTCTATGATGTAGTAAACATATATTGATATTTTTTTTATATTCTTTGTAAAGCAGGTAAGGCCCACTAGGCAGAACTGTCTGTTTTAAGGAGTGACCTAGAAGCACTGGGGAGGTTAAGTGACTTGCTTGGAGTCACACAGTATGCAAGAGGAGGTTGTGGGACTCAAACCGAAGTCTGCTGGATATACCCAGTTCAATCACTGTTTGTTACTCTAACCACTAGGCATGGGTGCTTAAACTGAATAGCTGATTACACAAAAGCAGTGTTGGTGATTTCTTTACTGACTCTATATGAAGCAAAGCAGAAAGAATGCAAAGCACAGCATTCATTTTAAGATGCTGAAATCTGGGTTGGCCACTGGGGCTGCAGTAGCACTATTGCTTGCAATGCCAGTGACCCCGGGTCAGAAGCAAATTTGGGTTGCTGGAGGTCTGGCCAGGGGAGTAGGATCGAGCACCTGGGGGACTGCTGTCCTCATCCGGGGAGGATGGGCTGCAGATCCTGCTTCTTTACCACCACCTGTATGACCATGGGTGGTGGTGCAATGGTGCTGCAGAGTGATCAGGAGGGGAGGATGCTAACCAAGATCTGGAGCAGTGGCATGTCTCTATGTGACCTACCTCCTTGGATCTCTAGTGCTGGTGCCCTCAGGGACAGAGACCAGAAAACTAGGAACAATCACCTCACATCGGCTACTGGCAGAAGGGACCCAGGTGCCCCAGACTTCATAACCAGGCTGCGGACCCACTGAGCTGCCCGACACACACTAAGGGTGTGGAGTGATAACCTGGGTACCCTCCTTCCCACTTGGGGGCTATAATCCAGGCAGGATAGGGGCAGGCCCACAGGAGCTCCTGAGCATTACCTGGGGTGAAGCTGGGAGATATCCAGCCTAGGATCTCTGAAAAGTAGAGACTGATGCTCTGAGAAGGGACATAGAAAGAAAAATAAAAACATTTAAAAGATACTGAAATCTCAGAGATTCTGTGCAGTGACATGCAATTTCTGTGAGGCACTGGTACAAGAATTAAAAATCCGCAAACCAAGCCGGATTCCGTGATTGTTACCGGTAAAAATGGAAAACCAGGGTCCCTGTTGAAAAGAAATCAGAATACAACCAAACAATATATTTATTTACAATCATCATAACAATCCATATTGTGGTCCATAACGTATTACAAAAAAAAAAATCACTGTCACGAAAAAGAAAAGTGGACTTTTGTAAGTCAAGGAACAACAGCAAATATCCGCACCACACGACACCGAACCACAAAAGCGGCTTTATTTAGGATTTAAAAAAAAGCGCTTTTATAAAATCCTAAATAAAGCTGCTTTTATGGTTCAGCATCATGTGGTGCGGATATTTGCTGTTGTTCCTTTCATTTTGTATATTCCGGACACCCGTTTGTCCATACGGAGCAGTTTTGTTGCTGCTGACTTTTATAAGTCCCAGGTTTCAATTTACATTCCTTCATGTTATTGGAGCATCTGAGTCTGTAACCCAAGGGAGCCCTTTCTATAATTCTAGGATTTCACTATTAGACAGTTTTTTTATATTCAGATGTATATATCTTAAATAGATCCTGTCTGATTTTGCTAGCAATTTCTATGTATGTATGTCTTTCTGCTGTAATACATACAAGCATCTAGCCATCCATATATTCCATTTTATAACAGTAAATACCAAGGCCCAGATATTCAAAAGGGATGCCATGTGCAACAGAGATGTGCCAGCGCAAATGCAATCTTGCCATTGTGCAATATTAGTAGGAGGCAGCTCGCCTGAAGTGCAATGCGCAGGCGTAATAGTAGTGAATGCATGCACAACCGTAGGGGGAGGAACCATGAATAAATGGCGCAGTGCGATATTCAACAGCATGCGCCATGAGCAATAGGGGAGTTAGTGGAAGTTGCGCGATAGCAGAAATGATCCAAAATAAAAAGGAACAAGAGAGAGGTGCAAGAATCCTACAGGGAAGCCAGAGGTGGAAGCGAGGAGTCAGCACTAAGACAGAGGGTAGCTGTGAGCAGGACTGGGCAGGAGCAGGACAGGGCACACCTGAAACAACCAGGAACAGGACAGGAGTGGGAGCCTGTGTTTCTGTGCAGGAGTGACAGGAAGTGCCACAGTGGACTGAGGGCAGTGGCAGTAGGCAGGACAGCCAAAAAGCCGGAGGTGTACCGGTGCAGGGGAGCATCACAAGCGACAGCGGGGAATGGGATAACAGCTGCTGGGGGGATACCAGCCAGGGTCATGGCCAGTGCCACCTTCCAGGTGGAGGTGGTAATGAGGTGTGAGAAAGCAGGCAGCCGGGGCATGGCCGAGGAAGGGCCTGTCAGCGTGCACGCCCCAACAGGCGGTACCAAGCCTGCACCACCTTTGAACACTACACTGACACAGAGATTGTGGGCTGGTACCGCCTGAACCAGGTGATCCTGAGGTGGCTCTGTGAGCTGTTCAGTGATGAGATGCAGGCACCCACACGACGGAGCCATGCTCTGTCAGTGGATACAAAGGTGAAGCTGTCATGTGCCTTCTCGCCATGGGCACCTTGCAGAGACCAACGGGGACACAACAGGCATAACCCAGTCGGCCACGTCATGCCTACTCACACAATTCCTGAGCGCACTGCTACCACATGCTGCAGAGTACATCCATTTCCCCAGCGCACAGGTGGAGTGCACAGCACATATACAAGAGTTCAACAGGGTAGCAAGTATGCCTGACATGCTCGGGACCATTGACTGCACCCATGTGGCCATCTGGATGCCACCTGACCCAGACTGTGTGTCCTACATCAACCGGAAGGCTTATGCCAGCATCAACTGCTAGGTGGTGTGCGGTGCCAGGGGGCACATAAAAAATGTCTGTGCCACGCACCTTGGGGGAGCACATGATGGCTTCATCTGGCACCAGTCTGCACTGTGCCACAGGTTCGAGAGTGGGGACATCCCCACTGGCCACCTAGTGGGTGAGCATGCACATCACACAGGATGACATGAGCAGATGTGGGTGGGGGGGCATAGTCAGAGGTGCCATGGGTACCGGCCTTGACGACCCATGGCAGAGTGATGCAGACCACCATACTAATGTCCACTCTTTACAAACAGGTGACAGTGGCTTCCCACTCCGTCCCTGGCTGCTCACACCACACCAGTGCCCCGTGACCCCATCGCAGCAACGGTACAATAAGGCACATGTCACCACACAGAAAGTCATTGAGCGGGTGTTCGGGATGCTGAAGGCACATTTCCGGTGCCTGGACACGTCTAGCGGTGCCCGACAGTACAGCCCCTCGAAGGCCTGTGAGCTATTCCTGGCCTGCTGCATCCTGTACAACATGGCCAATGGCTGTGGGATAGCCATAGAGGTCAAAGAGGGGGACAGCGATGGGGATGATGAGGACACCGGCACAGACAGTGATGGGCAGCCACCCTTGGGTGAAGGGACCCCCGCCTGATCCAGATGTCACAGCTGCACCAGGACACCATCACACAGGAGCACTTCTGCCAACACAGGTAGGTCACGGGGCCATGTGCAACCACCACTGGCAAGGGCACAACCCACAGACAGGCATGGACAAACCCCAGGGGCGGATGGCGGCAAGGGAATTGGTCTGATGTGGGAACATTACATGCCATCAGGGATGGGCAGGGCCAAACATGACACATGCACACACACACACCACAAGACATGCACAAGGGGTAGAAGGCATACCAACCCCGACTGCAGCCCCTAGCCCCACACAGATCCACACACAACCATGCCCAGTGGCCGTCACTGTGCATGTCTCAGATGCTGGGCACCATTGCACACTGGCGGACAGTGCAACGCAGGCATCATCATGCACACACCACAGTGGCCAGCAGCCAGGAGGGTGTGCACATGGACCATGTGTGTGCAGGGCCAGGTACCCCACCCGTGCATCGCACGTTGCACAACACACTGCACACAAGGCAGCGGCAGACAGTGGCCATGATGGGAGATAGATCAGTCACACGGCACAGTGCCACGGCTGCCAAGGTTGCATGGGCAGCCCTGCGGAGACCTGCCAGCCATGCCAGGCTGACCATTAGCCTCATGGGGTGGCACCGACGGTCTCCCAGGGGTGACGCTGCGGGAACACGACCATGTTCGAGCAGAGGTCTGCAGCTCACCAAACATGCCCGTGTCAGACGTGCTCGGTATGCCCACATGGAAGGTGTCACATGACGCCGGGAACAGGGGGTGGATGTGACACTGTGCGGTGTCTGCGGTGCATGGGCAATGAACTGGGTGCCCATTGTGGCCATGACAGCTGTGAATGCATGTGTCTGCCTGTCAATGGTAGCTGTCACATCCTCCCGCTGCTGGGCCATCTCTCCCGGGAGCAGACTGTGGTCTCTGCTGCGCCGCTCCTCTGCCTGGCACAGAACCGCACTGAGTGCATCCATCACCATCACAAGCCACAACTGCTGATCCATGGAAGCCTGGAGTAGGCGGCTGTGCTCATCAAAGAGGTCATCCGCCGGATTGGCATGCTGTCCCTCATGGTGTTCCTGGCCGTGCTGGGCATCACCCCTTGACAATGGGTGCTGCACACCAGAGCCATGCCGGAGCACATCCACACTTGGTGCACTAATGCCGTCCCATGACACTGTTCCCATCACCATTGGTCGACTGCTGACACTGTTCCTCCGGCCACTGATCACCAGGGCTCACCGGTGCAGCTGCAGTGGCCGCAACAGCCCCAACAGCCTGGACCCACACCAGTGCTGCCCCACTGGTGCATACAGGCACAGGCTTGGACTGTGATGTCACACAGGCCTCCATGGTGGCACCACCCATGGCTACGCCCATGCTGTTTCCTGCTGTGGGACCATCCTGCAGCCCACACGTATCACTGTCCGGGATGTGTGACCCATCATCATCGGTGCCGGATCCGGCACCAGTCCTTGTCACAGCATGCTGGCATCCATGGCCGCTGTCACACTGGGACACAGGCAGGGCATCCTCCGCACCAGGACCACCATCTTCAGTCCACACAGACAGGCAGGTATGCTGTGGTCCTGACCCTTGGACACCTGTGGAGGTGGATGGGTGCTCCTCCATGTCTAGGGTATCGCCCTCGGTGGACACACCCGCCACCACTGACCCATGTAGACACTCAGGAGCTGAAAGGGAACACAGTAGCATTAATGTCTCCGCCCTTCCCTGTAGCATTCCCCCCATCCCCCACACAGTGACAGCACAGGACCTACCATGCAATGACAGGCTGCCACCCATCTAGAAGCCACCATCTGGAATGCCCTCTGGGGCACAGCGCCACATGCTGCTGGCCACCCGCTCCTCCTGTGGCATCAGGCGTGGCACATCCGGCTGTCCACCACTGGTTGCAGCATGTGCTGCCCTGATGGCAGCCATCTTGTCCTTAATCCTCCTCTTGTCCATGCTGACCTTCTTTTTGCACTCCTGCACGGACCGCTGGTGGCTGCCATGCTGGTTGATGGCACATGCTACCTCACCCTATGCTGCAGCATGGGCCTGTGGTGTTCCCCGCTGTCCGCTGAGCACCGGTTCCCTGTCGAGGTAGGCCTCAAACAGGGCATCTGATTCCACCCTGGTGAAGTTGGGCCTCCTCCGTCTCCCACGTCTCTGTTCCTCCTCTTCCTCACGTTCAGTCATTATAGAGCCTGTGGGAATGACAGGTGTTACCTTTGAATGTGCAGTCCCATGCATCTCTCACACACCACAGTCCACACTTCCAAACAGCATGCAACCCACCACAATAGACTACAATACCAAACAATGTCCTCTGCAGCCTCATGTTACATTTATATAGCGCAAATCATGCAAATGAGGTGAGGCGCAACTTTAAGTGGATGCTAATGCAGTGACTGCGCCATGGAATTGCTGATGATCTGATTTGCATATGCTGGCTGAATATCGTGCTGTTGCGCCTTGCGCAATTGTGCTGAGCATTCTCAGGCAAAGGCGCAGCTCTGTGACGTGCGCAGTAGGCACCGCATGGCGCATTCCTGGGGTGCTGATGCCTGCCGTGCTGATGATGTGCTGAGTGCGGGAGGCTGTGCAGGGTACGGCCACCACTGTGCCAGTGGCGCTAGTGTGCTGTTCACGCATGTGGCACTCGTGCCCTGGAGCGCTGTAGGTGCCGTGGTGCCACAGCGCGGTAGGCCACTGCAGGGCATCACACACAGGCACCCTACCGCACTACACACAGGGAGTTCCAATAGCACTGTGGCAGTTCGTGCATGACAGACCCTTGACCCTGCGGTCAACCTTTGCCCCCTAGGCACCATACATCCACATGGGTGCACTCCTATCATGCTGTTCGGTGACAGCGTGATGGGGAATGGCAGCGCTGTACCACGCAGCATCTGCACGTGAGGGACGTGCACACAGAACGCCATTTTGTGATCCAGCCTGCATGAATGATGGCACACAGGAGGGCAGCAATGTGGAGCATGCTAGAACTGGTCAATCTTGTGGCCATTGTTGAGCCCCATGCTGGGGCCCTGTTTGGGGAAGACCCTTTGGAAAGGCCTAGAAGAGCTGTGTGGGAGGAGGTGGCAGAGGCAATGGAGGAGGCCACTGGGATTGCCTGCAGCACAGTGCAGTGTTGCCACCGCTATGGGGACCTCCAGCGGAGGGACCCAGATATGCTGCTTGACTACAGGCACATGCCAGGCGAGGTGCAGTGCCATGGCCTGGTAGGTGCTCCATCCATACACTGGTAGTGTCCATCCATCCGGGTATCGTGGTGAGCATGTGTCCACCATGCAGGGTGGTGGGGGCTGTCCAGTGTGGGCAGTGGTGTGGTGGTGGTGGGGTTGCAGCATGGCTGGGCTATGTGGGATCGCACACACTGGGGGGGCTTTGCTACAGGTTTGTACTGATGTTTCCCTCTCCATGTTTGCACCCTAGGCCCTGAGGAGAGACACTGTGCTCAGGAGGCACAGGCACAGCGAGACCGTGATGCTGCCCAGCAACAGAGATGAGGTGGAGAGCTCATAGTGCAGCAGCACCCAGCTGTTGCAGATGCAGGTGAGTGCCTTTCTTCCAAGAACTTCTGTGCATGCTGTGTTGAGGGGTAGGTGGTGGGGCATGGACACCAGCCCATGACACCACCGACGTGCACGCCACACAGTACACTCAGCACTATCCTGTGGCACTGCATGTGTGGGTGTGCTTCACTGGTGGTCCATACGTGCACCGGGTAGATGGCTGTGCCACTGCCTTCACACCGCATAACCATGTCACTGTATGGCCACGGTGGTGCTGTGCGGGGCTTGGGCGGTGGGTATGTGCAGCGGTCCGCATGGCTGTGTGTGTCTGGGTAGGCAGGTCTTGTGGACACGGTCACTGTGGGTGGTCGCACACCATCACAGGGGCGTGGCCCATGGCTGCATGCCATGCACAATGGGTGGGCTGCAGGGGGATGGACAGTCACACGTATTGGTTCTGCTCCCTTGTCCTAGGTGGACATCACTGGATGGCCTTGGAATGAGGCATGCAGGAGCTGCTGCAGCTGGTGCAGGCATCCCTGGCAATACTGGAGAGAATGGAACAGGACAGGGTCCAGAGAAGAAGCACCTGGAGGTGCCACAGGAGTGGGGAGTGGGGCAGGCAATAGGCCATCCATGCTCCTGACTCACCTAACCGCCCTGGACCACCCTCCACCCTTCTTCCCTCTCCCATTTGTTCACCCTGCCCCATGCCCGCCCCCACCTGGTTTGTGGCCCTTTCCCCACACTTGTAAATACTTGTAAACAGTTTTTTGTTACCTCTTTTCAATACATGCATTTTGTTATGACAACTGTGGTGGTCTCTGATTTGCAGTGGGCTACAGGTGCTCAGCTGCAGTGGTGTGCATGGCATCAGGGGTGGTGCAGACATGGGCATGTGTGTGTCCGGGGGACTCGGTCACTGTCTGTGGTTTGTGTGTTGTTCTCTGTGCACTGGATGCCTGTGTGCAGTGGTCCACATTGCATGCACTGTGTCCATGGTGTCCCTGTCAGACTGCCCATGGCCTGTGCAGTTGACACCCTTGCATGTCTGTGCTATGCACGGTCTGCTGGCATGTCAGTGGTGGCTGTCCATGCTGGACACCCCCTGTACCCAGCACAGTGCCAGATTACCTCCTGTCACCGGTATGGTGCATGTCTGCCTTGGGGGGCACTGTGGCCTCCACTGTTGTTATCCCCCCTCCATGCTGTCGCTTGTGTCTGTTGCAGGGGATGTGCTCCAATGTCTGCCACTTGTGCTCCAGCCACATGCTGGTGGCATACGGATTCATGGTGCATGCACAGGGTAGCTGGTACACCTGTGCCATGGAGGGGTGCTAGCCATGGGTACACGGCTGCTGTGACCACACACCAGTAGGTTTGTTGCCCCGCTACTGTGTCCCTGTGTTGGTGTGCCCTTGGGTATGGGTGGGTGTTTGTCCGTGCACTGTGTTGCATCCTGTGTGGCACATGCTTCCATGCACCACTGTGGGCATCTGTGCTGGCTGTTGAGGCCAGTGCTGGGACAAGGTGTGTCCTTGGGAGGGTGTGCAGGGTACTGTACTGTACTGTTGGTGGTGGGGTCTAGGGCAGGCCCTGTCGCATGCGAGGTACCTCGTGTGCTGACGCAGGGTCAGTCTCTCAGCTGTACCTCGGGGGGGCCGTGCAGGGCGGCTCTGTGTCTGCAGTTGTTGCATCAGTGGCTGCTGCCACCCACTGCAGGGTGCTCATGGTGGGGCTGCCTTGCATGGCTACATGGTGCACAGGGTTGCATTGTCACAGTGGGGGTAGTGGCATGCATGGGGTGACATGCACTGTTGGGCGCTGCTCCTGGGCAGGGTGTCTGGGGATTGCTGTATAGGGTGTGCTCTGCATTGGTGGGATGGTGTATCACGGGGTGGCCGGACCTCCTTGTGTTCCAGTCACAGCTTGCCAGGGGGTGTGCAGGGGCACCATGCCCCGGTTGTGGGATTGTTGCTGGTGTCCATGGGCTGGTGGTTTTTCCAGCTCTCCTCAGGTTGTGCGGTTCATGGAGTGTGGGGGGGGGTGATGTCTGTTCTGCTGTGTGCTCCTCTGCCCATATCTTCCATGGGTGGTGAACTCCTGCATCCTGTCCCTGTACATCCCTGGTTGTGCTGATGCACTGCTACCCTGCTCCACTGCACATCCCTGGTTGTGCTACTGTGCATCAGACCTGCACCACTGTGCATCCCTGGTTGTGCCATGCCACGGTTGGCTCGATATTCAGTTGTGTTGTGCAAGCACATCTTGGCCTGTGCAGTGTTTGAATATCGCGCATGTTGCGCATAGGCGCACTGAACTTGCGCCTGCTCCTGCTATTGTGCTACTTTGTGGTGCAGTTTGAATATCTGGGCCCAAGTGTAAAGTGTTTACATTCCACTTTTTCCAAGCAGGAGAGTGTACTCCATACTTCATGTTGGCATATGATATAGTGGCATATAGTGATTCATGCCAATGGTTTGCTATGTAGGCCCATAACCCTGTGATATAAGAACATTCAAAAAACAAATGCTCAATAGTCTCTAATGTATTAATGCATTGGAGTCTGCTACAAATTCCATCTTGAAGTTGTTTATGTTTGTGGTTATTTTTGATATTAATTCTCTCATGGCATGACAACCAGTGGAAATCCCACATATGTGCTGGAACTCTAGGTGATTGTAATAGGGCTTTAAGTGATGGTAAGTGAGGGCTAGGACACTTTTCAAATGGCTCTATGACATGGCACATGGTGTCCAAAAGATTTTTATATAGCATTTTATGTGTCTGAGCAGAAATTATTTGTTGCAGTATGAGATGCCATTGTTTCAGTCTTGAAAAAATGTCCTTAAAGTAGGCAGAAGTTGTAGCAGAAGCTCTAATACATTTTAGTGTGTTTCCTTCCCACTGTCGAAACCAGACTTTACAATTCTCATAAAACCAATTTTCCCACGCTTACTGTATATTAATTAGTATAGGCTTTAAAAGTTTGACATGAAAAAAATGCAACTGAAGAATAAAATTGGATTTATCATATCCAGACCTCCTCTACTTATTGGTAGGTATGTCAAGTTTCTTTTAATTGGGTTTAGGTGGCTGCCCCAAACTGCCAGAAAAAATAAGCTCAAAACCATTGTTTCTAATTGTTTTGGTATTGGAAATATGTAGCTTAGGTATAAAAAGACAGGTACTAGAAAAGTTTTGATTAAAATACCCTTTTATTTTTCCCTATGGTGCCTTTATTCCACTGAGCTACCTTTAGTCTCCCAATCTCTAGTTTCTCTTCCCAGTTTATACTCCCGGTGTCCTTAGGCCCAAATTTTATGCCTAGAATACATGTTGGTTCATTTGTCAGCCTGATAGGGCCAATATTCCTTCTTGGCATATTTGGATTTCCTAAAGCAAATCCTGTAAATTTTTCTTGATTTAAAGCTGCCCCTGAAAAGGATCCGTAAGTGTTACAGTTTTCTATAGCTTCTTCAACTAACTGTTGGTCTGCTACCATGAGACACAAGTCTTCTGCATATGCTATTGCTTTTGGGGATGTGAGCAGGGGTGAGATGCATATTTGGTAGAATGGCCTTTGCCCTGTTTAATTTTCGAAGTAATGGTCCAAAAAAAAAGACATATAAGAGGGGGCTTATGGGGCACCCTTGACATACTCCTCGGTGGATTGGTATCATGGGTCCCACCCATCCATTAACTATTGGGACTACTGTAGCTGTTTTGGAGAGTGATTTAATCCATCCTATTGCTTTTAATGGCAATCCATAATATTGTAATACAACCCACAGAAATTTGTGACTAATAGTCAAACGCCTTTTTTTGATCAAGAGAAATTATGTATCCTGGATTAGTCATGGATGAACACTGTGTTATGACTTCCCTTATCAATATTAGTTGGTCTTGAATTTTCCTATTCAGAACTGAACATGTTTGGTTTTGTGAAATAATTTCTGCTAATGAAACTAGGCATTTTGTTATTATCTTTGTTAGTAATTTACAATCTGTATTTGACATACATATCGGCCTCTAGTTAATTAAATTATTTTTCTCACCTTTTTTATGTAGGAATAATAATGTCCCTTTGTTAAAATTTAATGGAACATTTCCAGAATCTAGTATTTCATTAAACACAGTGACTAGTCCTGGTCCTATGTGCTCACCCAGTATCTTGTATAATTCATTGGGTAAGTCTTCAGTCCCAGGGGTGGTGTGATTTAATTGCTGTATACATTTTTTCACTTCTTTTAAAGAAATTGGCTGGATAATTTTATTCACTATATGGGGGGAGGATTTCAGGTGTTACCATGTCTTAGAGATAGTCAGCACCCATACCATTCCCTATTTTTATAGCAGAAAAGAGAGAGGTAACGTAATCCACTACTGTCTTCATTGTCCCATTTTTTTGATGTGTGTTGTACACTACGAGAATCTATCAGGCTATACATATTTTTACTCTATCCGACTAGCATTGTATTCAAAGGGACATAATTCCTGTGCCGTACCTTGCACACCAAACTGTTGTTGATGGTATAGCTGCCTTGTGTTTTGTTTCAGAAAACTTAACATTTCTTTTTGTACTAGTGTAATTTGTTTCCCCAGATTTTGGCCGGAAGTTTCAGATGTTGTAAAAAGATTTTGTAAATGAGTCCTTTGCTTAAGATACTGTAAGTATACAGTATTGCTTTTCTGCTTACTATCGTTTTTTGAAAAATGACAAATGTATTTTAGTGTCTTCCGCCACATTATAAGAGAATCATAGCAAACCATGGCTGATTTCTGAGCTAATAAAAACTGCACTAGCTGGTTTTTAAATGCTACTTCTGACAAGAGGCCAGTGTTGAGCTTCCATAGTGCAGGACCTTTACAGTAAGATGAATTTACTCCCAGTAAGATAGAAACTACTCTATAATCTGAAAAAGGTACAAGAAAAACTTGTGCTGAGAAAACTGGCAAAGTTTGGGGTAAAAAAATAAAACTGATTCTGGTAGTTAATACTCCTTTCTGGAAGGTAGGGCTATACTTCTTTGTTATTTCTAAGTAGGCATCTTGTAAGCGAGCAGTATTGAGTAAAGTTTTTAATGCATTTAAGTCATAAAACATGTTCTTGATTTTTGCTTGTTTACTTTTATCCTGTAGACTAAGGCCACAATTAAAATCACCTGCAAATATGATGTTTTGTGAAGTATGCAGGTATGGCTGTATGTATGACAATATTTTTGTTCTATGTAATTTTGTCTGAGGGGGCATACTGATTTATGAGGCAAAAGGGTATGTTCTGTATTACTGCATCAAATATAAGAACTCTGCCTGAGACTAAAGCAAAAAGCTTTAATAGTTTAAAGGCTTAGCATTTTACCAAAATTCCTACACCAGTGCAGGCTTCCTGACCTATAGATCAGAAAGAAGGTCCTGCTAACCATTCTCTCTGAGGTGGTCTGATTTCATGAGTGGGGTGGAAACGAATATCCTGCACAAAAATTATGTCTTGTGTTAAAGCAGAAAAATAGGAGAAAACCATTTGCCTTTTCTCTTTGCTCTTTACACTATTTACATTTATAGTGCAACAATGTATTGCAGTTAACAGCATTATATACCAGACAAGAGTAGATTTCCCCCACAGCCAATGTATGCTCCCCATTTATTTTTTCCTCCCACTGTTAATTGGCCCTTTCCCTTTTGATCTTGCTTTCCGTTTTTGTGAACCCCTGCCTTTGGTACCTACCTCAGTGTCAGTGGTGCCTTCAGGATTGGAAGAAGAGATGGAAGACGTGTCTAATTCATCATCTGAGTCTGCTTAAGTGTCTTGTAAGAGCTCATACTGGTTAGATGGGGATAGAAGAGATCTTTATGGCTTTGGGAGGGAGCAGCTTTCAGCTTTGCTCCGGCAGATTGCCTGTGTGGTACTGGTTCCTTGGGGGGGGCATGTTAGATGGAGTTTGACCTAAGGGCTTTGTTGGGGCAATATGTGAGCAGGATGCCAAAGGATTGTCTATGTTTTCCTGAACAGCAGAAGCATTGTTCCAGGCCTCATGAGGAGAGTCTTTGGGGAAGGGGGCTTATGGGGGGGAAGTTACAGGTGGAGGGGGCTGCTCAGGTCCTGGCCTATTCTTTATCCTTGCTTTTTGTGCTTGTGAAATGATAAACTGTTGGTCTGCTCCTGCGTCATGATGTTCCTGGTTGTGGGCTGCCCAGGTACAATTTTGAAAGGTATGGCCTACTTCATCACACAGGTTGCATCTACATTCATTCAAACAATCTGCACTCTGATGTCCCATTTCACCACCAAGGTTGCATTTTATTTTATCAAAGGCACTGCTCAGGTGCTTCGGCTCTCCGCATCTGTAGCATGCCTTTGGTTGGCCAGGATAAAAAAGTTCTTCCCCTGTCCTTTCCTATGAAAAAGGAATTGGGCAAGTGTATCACCCCAGTATCCTCAGATTTCAGCAGTACTTTAACCTTCCACTGGGGGGTCCATATATTTTCAGCATCTAAAATTGCCTCAGGGTCTCCCAACACTGTACAACGTAATTTCAACCAATATAACACAGTAGAAATATCTACACCCTCATTTCGAAACAAGATGGTAATATTTTTATATATTGGCTTTGTTAAGGGTACAGCTAAAAAAGCAGTCTTTTTTTAACATGTGGTATTTAGTCCAAAAGCCCTCTAAACCTCAGGTAGTTTTGAAACTGATGTCAAAGTTGGTTTCTCCTGAGATGTGTATATCAGAGTATATATCTCATAGGAGAAAAATTTCATGGAGAATTTTAGTAGATTTCGTGCCATAAACAGCCAATCAGGGGGGTCAGGCAGGCCTTCTATGTAGAGAGATAAACTGCATTATGTCTTTGTGCAGGTGGCACTGGCAGACAAAATAATGCTTAAAATGTTTTTTATTCTGTCCAGTGGACCTTGCATTTATTGGGGCTGCAGCCTGTATTAGTCCCTTCGTGTTTTCTCTACTTTGCACTCTTTGTGTATTTGGGCAAATTTGCAAGACTGGGTGTTGTGTCAGAGCCAAGTGTGAAGGTAGAGCTAATGGATCCATGATGTAGTGGCAGGGGTACCAGCTGTTTTATCACTTCGGAGTTCTGGAAAGTCATTTGCGACCAGCATTCTGACTGGGGAAGGGCCTGAAGTCCAGAGATTCAAGCCTGTTTTTCTCTCCCACCCTGCACCTTGTAATGCATTTTCAACAGATCACGCTTGTTTGGGGTCTTTTCCAGTTAGAAGTGACTGTACAACGTTAGATTCTGTGCCTGGCTTTGAAACAGAAGTGTGAGTACTCATTGCGGGGATTTCTTCAGGCTGCATGGTCTTTCCTTCCCTAGTTCCTCCAGCAGATGGCATTTGTAACAGTTGTTCTTTTCTGACAGCGTCAGTGCGCGCTGTCAGTCTGTAGACACCAGATCTTCTGCTGCAGTCTCATTTTTCTATATAAAAACTGTTGTTCCTCTGATTCAAGCTCTCATTTTAATTCCATGGCTTCTGGAGAAACATTCAGGGGGGGAGAGACTCATTTCTTGCTGCAGAGGTCTCATAATTGTGTTGTTCTGTTATATCTTCAGGTTTGTCACTTTCATTTGCCCAAGTTTGTCCATCCTCTGTAAGTTTTAAATCTTTACTCGCTTCCATACTATAGTTTTCTTTTTTGGCTTTCTCATCATTTAGAGTTATAGGGAGAGAAGTGTTTTCATTAGGCTCCTCCACTTCCATCCTCTCCTCTGGACTACTGTCCACCATCTTGGTTGGTTGCCAAGCAGCGAGGCTCCCTACAGCAAGGTAAGGGAATTTCCCCGGTGTCCTGGCCAAATTTTCCACCATTCACTAAAAATACCACCAACAGCTTAATCTGGTTCAGGGTCAGTTGGCATTCATCTGTATCCCCCTCCCCCGGGTCATGCCTGAAAATAGGCAGAATTTGTCTAGTGCACTTACCCGGTCAACAAAAACTAAATAAATAAACCATTTATGACATCTGTACCACCATTCCAGGCCATTTAGATGAATAGCATGGAATGGTGTTACTGATTTTTTGTTCTTTTCTTTGGTACCAGCATAAGGCCCACTAGGCACAAGTGCCTGTTTTCAGGAGTGACTCGGGAGTACTGAGGAGGTTAAGTGACTTGTTCAGAATCACACAGTATGCAAAAGCTCATTCACAGCTCATTACTAACTCCCCACTCCCCACTCTGTCAAGCAGCAAAAGGCCAAGACCACACAAGGGTTCCATGTCAAAAGGGCCAATGAATAATGGTGACCCGTCACAATGGCACCGAACCCACAGGGCGAACACTTTTCAGAAAGTGTTTTCTTGTGGGGGCCTTTGCTCCCACACCCCCCTTTATTTGTGGGGGTGCAACTCGGGGATAGGGGAGAGACCAGGGTCACTATAAAGTGCTGGCATCATTGTTCCTTCTCCCTTTCGACAGTTCTCTGTTCTTGGTTTGCCCTTTTGACGTGCTACCCCACACAAGCAACCACAGACAACCAACATCAGCTATGACAAACAGTATACAGCTATTTCCAGATGATTCAAATGCAGTAACACTAATGTGCAGCCTTTGCAGATTTGTAGTTGTGGTATGCACACTGCAATACACACTCACCTCTGGCTGCAGTGTGCTTACCACGTTGAACAAAATGGAAAAAAAAAATAAAATAAATAAGATAGAAATCCAGAATACTCAAATCACAACACTACTTCTGCGTGCAAAAGCACAGGCCCCCGCAGTCACAGATACAAATCCACAATACCCAAATTTGAAGAGTTCTGTAGCCGCAGGTACTCATGCACAGTGTAAGACACACACAACAGAAGAGTTCTCTTCACCATATGGTACTTGGACCCATGCGATCAACTCTGTATCTTCCCGTCCCAGGCTGGCAGTGGTGTTGCATGACAGTGCCATCCTCTAAGCCTTGATCCATCCAGCTGGCTCACTGAGCTTGCTCCCTACATTCAGCTCACCACCACAGGATCACAAAGCACTGCCTGCTAGGCCAAAGGCTGGCTCTGCACACAATATTTCCTAATCATTTTCTTTTAATTTTCACCCCAAATTTTAAACATAGTTGTTTTATGACTCCCTTTATAAACATGATATCTATAAAATACTGGTTGAAATATCATTTTGTGCCACAATCACGAAAGCAAGTGTTAGACAAGATTTGAAAAACAACACCTATCACATTCATGAGATGATGTGTCAAAATGGCCATGTTGAAAACATGGAGTCAAAATATTGAAAAACATTAAAGTTATGAGCAAGCATGGAAAATTTCAACGTACATGCATAACCCCAAATTTTGAACTCAGTCTTCTAATGATCCTATCTTATGAACCCAATATTTTCAAATCTTGCCTGAAAGGTGATTTCACAGAGTGACTGCGAAATCAATTTTGGGCCAAGATTTGACAAATTTCATACAAACATGATGGCAAATAATGACCACTTGGCTCATCCAGTGTGCCCATTCCTCTCCACCTACACTAATTAATGCAGACTGCACCTGATCTACAGTTCTTTCTCCCCTTCCCTTCATTTTTACTATGATTCCCTTGTGCTTATCCCATGCATTCTTGAACCCCACCACTGTTTTAGCCACCACCACCTCTGCTGGAAATCTGTTCCAGGAATCCACCACTTCTTTCTGTGAACTACTTCCTTACATCTCTCCTGAATCTCTACCCCTCTAGCTTCACAGCATATCTACTTGTTCTTGAGCTCCTTTACTTCCAGAAAATACTTTCCTCCTGTACTTTATTTACCCCATGACATATTTAAAGGTCTCTATCTTATTCACCCCCTCTCCCTCCTCTGTTCCAGGGTGTATGCATTGATGTCCTTTAATCTCTTCTCATATGGCTTTTGATGCAGACCCTGAACCATTTTAGTTGCCCTCCTCTGGACTATTTCTACTCTGTCTGTATTCTTCCGGAGATGTGGGACTCGATTTTCAAAGGATCGGGACTGGCACAAGGGGCTTGCATCATGGAGAAATGGCACAAGGATGCCACACCTTGCACCAGCCATGATTTTCAGATGCTGCCTGCAGCAACTGGGGGTCTACCTGCACTAGCCAGACATGTACCATCCTTGTGATGGATGCACCAGTGTGGCAAGGTGGAGGGGAGCTTGTGCCAGGGCAGCGCTATTGTATCTCCTTAATTGGGATTCTGTAAACCCTGGTAATGGGCACATGGACCATCAGAGCTAGACCAGCTAACAGCCAATCTAATGGCCTGTGCACCACTCTGAGTGCCCTGCCATGGTGGGAGGTGGTCCATGCCCCCCCATTGCCACCACTGCCAGAGGATATCTGCTGCCCTCCCACACCCAGCCAAGTATCCCAACAGTTAATTCCAACATGAACAATGGATGTTCCCCACAGCTGGCTAATTCCAGGCCCCCCCACTGCAAGTCACAGTACCAGCCCCCATCCACTTTCCATCATAGATGGAGCTGTGCCAGTGCCAATATGGGGTCAGTCGCCACCCCAACCCTCCCCAGTCTGCGCTTCACGGACCCTGCCAGCAGCCAATGGGCCACCCTCACTGCCGCCAATGCTGCCTAAAATGCCCACAGTCTGCATCATTCCTTGCCTGTGCACCAGTTGTTCAGTGCACAGGACAGCTTGTGGCAAACTTGGGTGTTTGGAGTCAAAACCCCAATTTTCACAAAATCAGGCACAAGGTCCCTGGTGCACTCGAGTTTGCCACAGTTGGGGTGTCGGCGCAAGGTGCGCTGATCTAACAGGGCTCTGAAAATCAAGCCCATGGTCTCCAGAACTGGACACTGTACTCTAGGTGGGGTCTTACCAGTGACTTATACAGAGGCAACACCACCTCCCTTTTTCTGCTCATGATGCCTCTCCCTATGCACCCCAGCATCCCACTAGCCCTTCCAACTGCCTCGTTGCACTGCGTGACCATCTTTAGGTCACCTGATATGATTATCCCCAGGTGTATTTTCTGCTTGGTGGTCATCAGTACCACTCCACCTATTCTGCACTCTACCCCTGGCTTTCTGTGTCCTAAGTGCATTATTTTGCAGATTTTGTGTATTGAAACTCAAATGCCATAACATTGACCACTCCTCTAGTTTTCTCAGGTCTCTGCTTTTCTTTTCTACCTCCCTGGAGTGTACACCCTATTGCAGATTTTGGTGTCGTCCACAAAGAGGCAGACCTTCCATTCCAACTCCCCTGCAATATTACTTAGAAAGACATTAAAGAGGACCAGACACAGCACTGATCCCTGAGGCACCCTACACAGAAACATAGAATCTGATGGTAAATAAGGACCACTTGGCCCACCTAGTCTACACATTTCCCTACCTAATGGAAAAGCTGCAGATCTTAGTTAACCAACAGCCTACTTCTTCCTACCCCCAATAGAATTGCCTTATGTCTGTCCCATGCATTCTTGAATTCTGCCACTGTTTTTAACTCCAGAACCTCCTCAGGAAGGTTGTTCCATGGTCACCCTCCCTTCCTCTGAGTGAACTCCATTTACCACCTCCCTCTGTCGCTTATCCCCAAACCAATTTCTTATTCAGTTTATCACCTTTGGACCCACTTCTAAGCTATCCAGCTTGCTTACTAATCTTCTATGTAGAACAGTGTCAAAAGCCTTACTGAGGTCCAGGTAGGCCACATCCACCACTCCACCCTGATCTAAATGCTTTGTCACCCAGTTAAAGAAATCTATCAGATTAGTTTGACATGACCTGTCCCCTGTGAACCCATTTTGCCTTGGGTCTTGTAACCCACTGGATTCAAGATATTCCACAATCCTTTCCTTCAGCAGTGATTTCATTAACTTTTCCACCACCGATGTTAGTCTGACTGGCTAATATTTGCCAGACTCCTCACTGCTACCACTTTTGTGTAGTGGGACTGAGTCCACCCTCCACTAGTCTTCTGAAACCACTCCTGTTTCCAGTGAGCTGTTAAATAGAACTTTCAGAGATGCAGGCAGTATTTCCCTGAGCTCCCTCAATACCCTTGGATTCATCCCATCTAGACCCAGTACTTTGTCCACCTTTAGGTTAGCAAATCCCTTCATGCGTCTGTCCCCCCAAAAAAGGACTCATGTCCAACTCCCTCCCTCCAATGCTTCAGTTACTTTTTTGTGGCCCCACCCCTTCTCCTTCCTCTGTGAACACCGAACAAAAATATTTGTTCAGGATGTTTGCCTTTTCCTGGTCTCCCTCTGCACAGTCTCCACTCTTCTTTTTTTAGACTAACAATCCTACCACTGGTCTTCCTCTTTTCACTTACTTAACAATGTCTTGTCCCATTTCACTACCTCCTGTGCTAGTCTCTCTTCAGTTTGTGCCTCTGCACTCCTTACTGCTTTCTCTGTTCCCCTCTGTTTCCTCTGATATACCTCCCTATCCTCCTCCCTCTGTGTCTCCTTATACTTTCTGAATGCTACCTTTTCAGGCTTTACCTTTCAGCCACCTCTTTTGAGAAGCATAGCGGTCTCTTTTTTCTTTTACATGTGCTCATTTGTCTGACAGTGACACACAGGTTTGTTGCCTTTATTATGCTCAGTTTTAGCTTTGCCCACTGTTCCTCTACCCCACTCAGGTAATTTCCACCTCCACCCCGCCAGGTCATTCCCTGAGGCATTCATGCATCTTTATAAAATCTGCCCTCCTGAAATCCAGGACCCTCGCCCTTGTATGGTTCAATTCCACAGCCATCCTTCTACTGAACCACACCATACAGTGATCACTGGTAGTGTTGTGAGGAATTGAGAAATTTCATTATGTGAAATATTTCACAAAATTCGTGCATTTTGTGAGTGCAAAATGCAAAATTTCACCAGAAAAATTGCAAAATTTAACCTGAAAAATCACTAAATTATGCCACAAAATTGTGAAATTTGCCTGAAAATAGCAAAATTTTGCAGCACAATTCATAATTTTGCAATTTTGGGGTGAAATTTCACATTTGTCAGGTGAAATTGCAAACTTTTTGGGTGGCATTTTGAAATTCTTGGGCAGAATTTTGCATTTCACACCATCAAAATATCTAGCAAATTTCACTAAATATTTCACATGGCGAAATTTCCGATTTCACTACAATTTCAGTGGCGAAAGTTTAGTTTACAACCTCTCTAATCACTGGTCCCCAGGTTGCCTCCCTTGATGTCTGCAATACTGTCCCTGTCAGTGAGCATCAGGTCTAGTGTTGCTCCATCATGAGTGGGTTTGCAGACTAGTTGCCTGAGGAACATTCCCTGTGGAAAGTCCAGGATGCCCCTGCTTCTAGCTGAAGATGCTGCTGGGAGCCTCCAATCTACATCTGGCAGGTTGAAGTTCCCCACCAGCAGCACCTCACCCTTTTCTGCTATCTTGCCAATGGCTTCCACCAGTACCTTATCTAATTCCTCCCCTGTACTGGAGGGCTGTAGATCACACTAGAGTGAACAGTGGCTCCATTTGCCATCTTCAGGGTCACCCAAAGTACTTCTGCCTCCAATTGAATTCACTGTATCTCTGTTGCATTTATGCTTTCCCTTACATAAAGTACCACACCCTGTCCTTTTGTTCCCACTCATTCCTTCCCTGAACACAATATAGCCTGGTATGGCCACATCCCAGTCATGGTTTTCAGTGCACCATGACTTGGTAATGGCCTCAATATCCAGGTTGACCTCTGCCATGATGGCCTCTAGGTCTAGAATCTTATTTCCTAGACTTATAGCATTCTCACACATGGCTGCTGTCTTGTTCATGAGATGTGGCCATGAAAGTTTAGTGGAAAAATATTGGAAATTAGCCAACATATGAGTGAATGTTGAAATATTTCAACATTCACTCATAACTTGGTCATTTTACTTTTTTCCCACCAAGTTTTCAGCACAGTCTTCTTTTGACCCCAGGTCACATACCCAGTAGGTAGAAATGTTCAAATCCTGCCATAAAGGTGATTTCCCAGCGTGACTCTGAGTTAACTTTTTGGGCCAGATTTAAAAACTCTTATGTATCTGGTTCATAATGTGGGGTCCCAAAAAGGTCATACTGAAATTTGGTGAAAAAATATTTAAAAAGACAAAATTATTATAAAAGTTGAAAATGCATGAAATACATTAACCGCACTTACATTATTTCCTCATTTCACAGTCATGGTTCCTGGAGGAGGAGGAGGATGTCTTTTGGCTCAGAGGCTGGATCTACTACAGGGGACCCTCTTTAGGTAAGTGAAGGTGTGGGGGTGTGTGGAGTAGTTGGTGTCAAGCGGCGGGTCATGGTGGGTGGTGTGTTTGTGGGGGGCTTAGGGTCAAAGATCAAAGATCCCAGGAGAGGGGAGCAGTCCTCCAGATGCTCAATCCTTTCCTTCCCCTGCCGACCCCCAGCTGCCTGTGCTTGCTACCAAACCTGGATCACCAGTGTGGCATCCAGCACCTCAACCCTCAGTGCCACCAGGCCCTAAGAAGTGTATATTTTACTATATTTAACCCTGATAAGGGGAAAATGATAATTTTGGGACAGCACAGATCACCTAGATGGACTCACCCAGTGTCATTAGGTGGCCCCCTGAGGGCTGGTATTTTAACACTACTGCTGGCATCCTGCAGTTGGAGGGCCCTTTGGTGCACTCTGGAGCACTCAGACGATGGTTTTAACTGCAGTTTAAGTGTTTAGTGATTTTAAAAAGTTGATATTAATTCCTGATTGCTTGCAGAAGTGTCAGTGATATCACTTCTGGTTCTTCATGGATAAATTCAGTGCCCTAGTGAGTGGAGGTGAGCACTGGGTGGTGGTGACATTGGTAGAGGTAAACGTGTCTGCCAGTGTCAGCCAGGGGAAGCCAGGAGACTCTGTATAATACAAAATCAGGTAAATCTCCTACAATAGCTGAAATGGTAGACAACACTGTGCAGCTTAGGTCAGGGGAACTAGGTACTAAATGTGATGTTTGTAACAATTTCACCATATTTCCATTAAGTGAGTTTAGTGCATACACTTGTAAGCAATGTAATGAAATAAAAGAGTTAAAAGTATGGATTCTAGGGCTAGAGTTAGAAAATAAAACTCTAAACTTACAGCTAAGTAAAACTGCTGGAGAAGAACAAATTGAATCTATGGAGCAGAAAAATGAAACAATACACAAACAAGCCAGGGAGGCGGAGGAAGAAGATGACAGGCAAAGTATAGATTCAAATAAAGGAATAACAAAAGAAAGAAGGGCCATGGAATTTCAAGTACCTCTGGGGAACAGCTACACTCCATTAATGAATTTAATTGAAAGGTTGGCTGGCCAGGTAGATGTAATAATGGATATAATGGAAGATAAACCAAGTGAAGGAAGCAAAATGAAACACATGCCAAGATGAGAATGAACAGCATGACAGAGCAACCCACACAAGCAAGTACAAGTGATGTAATACTAGATCCCACAAATAGTAGTGCAAATGAAACAAGGAAAAACAATGACCAAAATGAACATCTTATAGAAATTGATGGTGTTGCAATGGAAACAGGAAGTGAATGTGTAGCTGACAACTCTCAAGGAAACACTTCATTTGAAATGCTAAAATCTTATATTACAGACAACTCTATTGTTACATGTACAGACAAATGCATTACTTATGGACAAAAAGAAAGAGTGATCAGTAACTGTTTCCCAGGTGCAGGGTTGGGAGATATTCAAAAACTATCTCAAAGAGTATTAAAAATATAGTGAAGAAACTAAACTAGTTCTTTTTTTCAATATAAATGTTTTTGTTGTTTCTAGTCATAACAGTTTCAATTATACAAATTCATAAAACAACAGGGTACTATCTTAAAACAGCAGTTACAGAGAAATATATCTAATGGCATGAAGAATCAACAGAGCACAAATTACAGATTAGTGAAGTTATCAAATTATTATTTATATATATATATATATATATATACACACACACATCTAGCACATATATATATATATATATATATATATATATATATATATATATATATACTTGTATGATGGGGAGAGAGAAGGATTAAGACAGATACAATACAACCTTCCATAGACATATAATCTGTACACCTGAAGATCCAAAGGAAGCAATGGGGATAACTTCTACAATCAAGTTGTCAGCTCTAAGAAGGGGTGACCATATTTCAATAAACCTTGGTGTCTGGTTGAGCAGTAAATAACAAATCCTTTCATTCTGCACTAAGGCAGACATATAATTATACCATTCCGACAGAGAGGGTACTGACTGTTCTTTCCAATTTGCTAGTAGTAATCTTTTGTGAACCAAGGAAGCTGACAGGATCCAGTAGAATTGATATTTACTTGGCAAGTTTCTTTGGGAGGAAAAACCCAGTAAAAAAGTCTGAGGGGACAACAAGATCTTTTTTCCCATAATGGACTCACAAATCCCATGGATTTGCTCCCACAGTTTATATACTTGAGGGCATCCCCAAAACATATGCAGGAGGTCCACATGAGGATCACCACACTTCTAACAGATACCTCCCCGGACAGAATCCCATCTTTTCCAGCCTGGCAGGAGAATAGTAATACCGATGGAGAATCTTAAATTGCAAAGTTCTGCCATGTACCTCCTTACATGCATGATAAGCATTGCCCCAATGGAAGTGCAGTCTGCTGCAGAAACATTCAGCCCCAAGTTAGATTTCTATTTGGATGTTAAGGCCTCACACACTAGAGAGTGGTCAGGGTTGTTAGATATTAACTTAAACAGCTTGGAAACTCCCCCTTTGGAATTAACCACACTACAGATGGGATTCCATTCCAACTCCCCATTGGGGAGTTTAAAATCTGGGCCAGGAATTGAATCTTCTAGGGCTTTCCTGATTTGCAGATAAAAAACAAAATGACATTTTGGATGTCTGAATTCCCGACTGATCTCCCCAAAGGATTTTAATATTTTAGAACTCGGATATATCAAGTCCCCCACATTGGAAATGTTAAGTTTGAGCCAATCCTTTTTTGACAGAGATTTACCTCCCAAATGAATACTAGGGTTAGACCACAGACCTTCCAGTCTAGATGGAAAAGTATCCAAATGGAGTTTGGTTTGTAGTAAGTTAATCGATTTAAGAGAACTAAAAATACATGGATTAGTCCCAGCTCCCAACCCCATGTTGAATAACAGATCTGAAGGCTTAGCAGGTTTACAGAGCTGTCTCTACACTTCAAACCATAGTGGAGAAGTCCCAGATGGGGGAGAGAGGTAATAAACAGATTGTTTAAAAAGGAAGGATAGCTGATGTATCTCCCACCAAAGGAGCCCAAAACCTTCTTGAGTCCAGTGGGCTCTGAGTTTAGGTAGAGATAGCCTGGGTGGCTTGGTACCCCACAAGAATAACCTAACCATGCTGGTAATTTTCCTAAAGTTTGCCGTACCAAACATTAGTGGGATGTTTTGAAAAAGGTAGAAGAGTTTAGGGGCTACCATCTTTTTAACTGAATTCATTTTTCCCCATAGTGACATGGATAGGTTAGCCCATTTCACCAAGTCTGCACTTATTTCTTTCAAAAGGGGGTCTAGAGTAATATTAACCATGGTTTGAATACTGTTCAGAATTTTCAAACCCAGTTACAAAATCAAATCCTTCTGCCAGCAACTCTTTTCCAGAAGGTTGGTCTCCAGGCCACACTCCCCCCCCCCAAATCAAATACCAGCATTACCTGTTTTTTTTCTTTCAATTTACTGTGAGGCCTGACACATCAGCAAAAGAATTGAACACCTTTTTAAGTGCCCTTAGGGAAATGCCAAAATGGAATAAAGTGAACAACAGATCGTCTGCAAAAGCGAAAGTTTTATTGGTTGCAGATCCTGTTTTAAAATCCTTAATATTAGCACCTGTTTGAATAAACCTGAGTGACTCTAAAGCCAGAATAAACAAATAAGGAGAGTGAGGACACCCTTGTCTTGTCCCTCTGTTCAATCTGATTGGGGAAGAAATTTTCCCATTAGTTATTGCTTCAGCAGAAGGGCCACTTTACAGAGTTCTTATCCATCAAGTAAATATTTCACCTATGTTACATGTCTCAAGAACTTTAAAGAGATATTTCCACTCTAAAGTATCAAAGGCCTTAAAAAGTCAATAGCTAGAACAGACAGAAACTTCTTTGCTGACTGTGCTGAGTGAATCACATTTAGCAGGTACCTAATATTCTCCATACCAGACCTACCAGGGACAAAACCCACCTGCTCCCCACCCACCATTTCGGTTACAAGGTTTTGAATTCTAAAACATAATGCCTTTGCTAAGATCTTGTAGTCCCCATTCAGCAGATAAATTGGCCTATAGCTCTCACAGATTAAAGGATCTTTGTCCCTCTTAAGTAGCAAAGAAATATAGGCCTTATTAAATGAATCTGGTAACTGTGTTTCTTGAAAAGCTTCTGCAAATACCTTACAAAGATATTTCGGTACCAGAGGACCCATTGCCTTATGTAATTCCCCAGGAATACCATCTGGGCCTTGGGCTTGTTATTGGGAGAGTCTCTAATAATCATGGCTATCTCTTCCACTGTGAGGGGGGTCTGTCCAGGGAGTCTCTATCTTCATCACTAAGGAATGGTAAATCTGGGGAAGGTAGAAATTCTGGTAAAACAGTAGCTTCTGCTATGTCTGAACTAGAATACTACCCCTCATAGAACTCTTTAAAAGCTTCATTAATATATTTGTTTGCCACCTTAATGTCCCCTTGCTTATCCCTTATCCCTGCAATCCAATTTTGTGTTGATCTTTTTTTAAGTCTATATGCCAGTAATTTTCTAGCCTTTTCACCTGACTACCAAAATTTCTGCTTTGTAACAGCCAAAGCAAATTCATCCCTAGCAGAGAAGAACCCATTAATCTCGAATTTAAGTGTTGTAAACTCCTGAAGCCTGACATGTGACCTACTCGCATCTTGCTTAAATTCGGTTTCTAACTCCTTAACTTTTTTTTCCCTTAACTGCAAGGCCCTGGATAGCAGGTTTTTTTTAGTAGCAAAGGAGATTATTCTCCCTCTGTGATAAGCCTTAAAGGCATTCCATAAAATTGCATAAGATGTTTGGCCATCATAATTCATAACGAAGTAGTCTGACACAGCTCTCTCCAAGAACTCTTTAAAGGAATTATCTTCAAGGAGGCAAGTGTTAAACTTCCTACGTCTATCTGTACTGTAGTCTATCTCAATGATAAGGTGAGCTGATACCAAATCATGATCTAAGATCACACTGCTTTTAATATCTGCTGAGGATAGGGCAGAACTCAATCCCTTAGAGACCAGAATGTAGTTCAGTCTGCGTTAGGAGAGATGCCCATTGGAATAGGAGTAGTAGTCCTTCCCGTAGCCACCAGTCATAAATCCCCCTTCAAGTTAACAAAGGCTCTCCTGGGACTAGATACTGGATGCTGGCATCGTACATTAGATCTATCTAAAAAGGGGTCAACAACCTCATTAAAATCACCTCCACATATAATCAGAGTTAGAGTAGGTACTTAGCCAAATAGAAATGTCATCAAAGAAGTGACTCTGGTCTTTATTGGGGGCATATAAATTGCAAATGACCACTTGTTTCTCATTAAGAGTACCCTCTAGAAACTGGAAGTGTCCCTCAGGGTCAGCCACATGACTTCTCTTGAAAAAGGATAATCCCTTCCAAATTAGGATTGATGTCCCTCTTTTTTTTTTTGAGGAGAAGCAAGCATACTCAGTTTGACCTACCCAACCCCTGGCTAGTTTAGCTGCTTCCTCAGGTAAAAGGTGTGTCTCCTGAAGAGGGCTATATCCACTCTCTCTTTTCGCAGATAATTAAGCACTTTTTTCCTCTTAATTGGGGTACCTAAACCTTTGACATTCCAGGAGGCAGCACATAAGGTAGTAGAAGACATGGTGCAGGGAAGGGGGGTGGAACCCAGTATAAATAAAAAGCTGTCTCAGATTGTACACAGTCAAATGAACTTCAAAGCTTACAGAGAAAACAATTAATAAACTAGAATAACAAGTATGTTTGTAACTGACAAAACAGTCTTAACAATAACTAAAACTTTCCCTGAATTTAAGGTTAGGGAAGGAAAACAGACAGCTAATCACAACTAGTGTGATGGCTGAGATGCTGATGCACTGGAATTTACCAATGTGCCAGCAGAGCGTGCACTACAGTAGTTACAGCAACAGGAGCTGAGACATAGTCTGTCACTGCAATATAGTAATTCTGCATTGAATCAGGATTTGAGAAGCAACTTAACTTCAGAACAGATCTTGGAAGACATCTAAAATAGATGGGTGTAAGGAAAAGGTGTGGAAGGGTGTTAGTAACAATTGGGTTCAACACCTTAGTGGGAGAGTTGTCTAGAACACCTGCTCAAATCACAGGATCAACACTTATTGAATTGAAGCAAGACTGTTAAACATGCACCAGAGTACTTCCATAGTTTGGCTCAGACCGGGCTCCAAAAAGCATCTACCTGCTAGACCAGACCATTTCAGCATACTTCGTGACCACCGCAGTACAACCTGTGACATTTATCAATCACTCAATGCCTTGTGAAAAGGTATAAACTACAGTTTGACCAACTTACCTATACTTCACAACCAGACCAGATCTCATTAAGGAAAAGGAAGGACTGGAATTGCATGACTGCCCAATTATTCAGCCAAATGCCACAAATAGGGACTAGATAGATCCCCTTTCATAGGATGACCAACTAAGGTGTTGAGATACAAAAAAAAAAAAAGACAGAGGGAGAAGGGGATAAAGAGCAAAATTCTAGTTCTAAAAAGGAAATTAAGGGGAAGTATTCGAGTCTCAAGGGCAGAGTGTTAAAGGGAAGGGCTAGAGAGTAAGATTCAATCTTGCCAAAGTAGCGACTGAACAAATCTGTCTGCAATACTGAAGTCATCACTATATATGTAGGTAAACTTGAGAACTGGGGCTATGAAAGCTTGGCATGTTCCTGACCAATATTGAGTAGTGTAGACACTTTTCCTATGGGGGTAAGTGATTGAACCAATGCCCACCACATAATGTAACTGACACCCTTGCAGCTGGAGGACCAGCAAGAATCAAAGATAGTAGCATAACATTTAAGAGCACTCACCAGTAATCAGATCTTTTTCTCAGGTTCCTGCATACTACAATGACCCCATGCAGTGGAACTGAGGTGTTACCAACATTTACTGCAATGAGAGAACACTTCAGAAAACTAGTAAAAAAATAAATTAGATATAACTAAACAGTATCAAAACACTGCAAATTATGAGAGGAGGCAGCAGAAAATTGGGGGATTGCATAGTATGTAGGCAGCTTGCACAGCTGAGGGAGGAGATGAGATGGCTGAGATGGATGCTAAACTGGGAAAGGGAAAGGGAGAGGAGTAGTATGGAGGACAGGAGGGGCTCTGCTGAGGGAGCAATAGGGATTAGAGGAGGAGCTGTGGGAGTAAGGAATGGTTAAAGGGGTAGCTATAAGGGGACAAGGAGCAAATAGAGAAATAGTCAGGGGAAGATGTGATGGGGACTGGAGGAAAACAAGCAAGTATGGAAGCACGGTAGAAGTGGTAGGGGATGGCTCTAGTGGGGCTACAGGAATCCCAGATAGAGGCAGCAAGGGACACAAGGAAAACCAGAGGGAATGGCAGGAGGTTAAGTATAACAGTCTAAAACCCGCACAGAGGGCAAGGGAGGAGGAAGCAAGGGGTGGAGCCCCAGCCAGGGGGATACAGGCAGTGGGCATGGCACAGAAAAACAGATATGCTCCACTGAGGGCACTAAATAGGAGATAAAATTAGTAAAGTGGAGTTGAGGAGTATCCAGGAGACATAGGAGAAGCAAGCATGAAGGAAGGCAAAGAAAAACTGGAAAAGAGGGATGCCCTTTTGGGAAAGAACAAGGAGGGCAGTAAACATAGGGATGGGGCACAGGGGTGAACACACCCCAGATAAGGCAAACCCAAAAGGGGGGGGAGACAGGGTACTCAGGTTCAAAAGGGCTAGGGCTAGACAGGGCTGGGAAAGGTGAAAAGTTCACTAGGGAATTCAAGCAGGGAATGGCTAGGGGCAGATCAAAGGGGAACGATGGTGGGGCAGAGGCAGGTGGCCTAGCAGTAAACACTTGCAGAGGTCATGGAGCTAGGGGAGTGCAGGAGGAAGATAGTACATCAGGAGATGAAATAGGCAAAGGGGATAGTGAGAATAGGGTGGGAAATGAAACGGAAGGGTTTGGGAGAAGGATAAAAGGGAAATGTAAATAGAAGGTGATGCAGAACAGGGTCCTACTTGTTGGGGACTCTATAATAAAAAGGAATTATATACAAAAATAGGCAATAAGGTGGACATCTCAGCGGAGTTGGAGGAAATGAGGGAGGACTTAAAAACACTAGAGAAATGGTCTGGGACATGGAAGCTGAAATTTTATTGCCAAGAAATGCATTGTGATGCACTTGAAGAATAGGAACAGAAGAGCAGGGTATACCCTAGATGGTGAGGAAATCAAAGTAACAGAACAGGAGAGAGGGATCTGGGGATCATAGTCTGCTTGAACATTAAGGTACGAATCCAATGTAGTAGGGCAGTGGAAAAGACCAATGGAATGTTGGCATGCATAGGCATGGGCATTAATAGCACAAGGCGGGAGGTAATAATGCCAATTTACAAAGTCATGGTAAGGCAGCACCTGGACTATGAGGTCCAGTACTGGAGGCCACAACTCCACAAGGATATAGATGCATTGGAGAGGGCTCAGAGAAGGGCAACCAAGATGGTGCAGGGTATGCAGGGAAAGACATACGAGCAGAGGTGGGGGCTGGTAGGGAAGAGGAGAGGTAGGGAGGAAAAAAGGGTAGACTAGAAGGGCCGGTATGGTCCTTTTCTGCCATCCAAATTCTATGATTCTATGATTCTAGGGAGGAATGGGGAAAACAAATTCTGGGCTGCCAGTTATACCACAAGGACAGATTTGAAAAAAGAGGTAGAGGAGTAGCCATGTATGTGACTGAAGAGTTCCAATCACAAGAAAATGAAATTCCTCCAAATATTAATGACACTGTGGAACAAATCTGGGTCAAAGTAAATATCTCCAGCAGTAAGAAAATTGTGATATGAATTTGTTATAGGTTCCCAGTGCTTACATGTGAGCAGAACCAGCGATTCATGAATGCTATAGCTGAAATGGGCACAGAACCAAGAACAATAAAAATGGGAAGACTTAAATCTTCCAAATATTGATTGGGAAATAGGTAGAAGACACTCTACATTAGATAATAGTCTATTAGACCTAGTATTAAGTAACAACATGTGCCAGCTGGTAAGTGGCCATACTAGAGGGAACAATTTACTAGACATTGTAATAATGAATTTTTTCTCGACACCATTAGCTGTAAGGTTAAAGAACTGTTTATGGATAGCAACCACAATATGGTACAGATAGGAATAAAAAGAGATTAGAACATACTGTACAAAAGGGCATCACAAATATTAAATGCTATCATAAAGCAAGATACAGTGAGATGAGAAACCATCTAGCTAAGTGAAATTGGAAAACATGAATTGGACCAACTACCACTGGACCAGATGTGGGACAAAATCAAATTGAATTTGGATCACTGCTTAGAGAAATATGTTCCTGAAGAGGCAAATTATAAAACGGAAAGTGCCATTATGGTTTAATAACAATATAAAAGCAGAAACAAGAAGGAAAAACAGAGCTTTTAAAAAACACAAACTAAGGCCTTTAACCTCAACATGCGATAAATATAAGCAAAAGTTAAGAAAATGTAAAAAATGTACAAAAAATGCAAAACAAGAAGCAGAATTAAAACTCGCCACAGAAGTGGGAGACATTAAAAAAATGTTTTTTTAATTACATTCCTAGCTTAAGAGGGGATCAACATAAAATTGGCCTTCTAATGATATCAAATTCCATCGCTGAGAATGAAAAAGACATGGTCATAGAATTTAACAACTATTTCCTAAGTGTTTATCAGCAAAAAACTACAGGAGCCCTGTTGAACTAGAATGCCAACAATATATTTATTGACTATAGGGTAAAAGAAATAGATGTTAAAACAAGGCTGAGTAACATTAATGCTAATAAATCTCCAGGTCCAGATAACATCCATCCGCAGCTCTTAAAAGAATTGTTAACTGAATTAGCTGGTCCATTAGCAAAATTGTTTACATTTCAATATCCAGTGGACAAGTTATTGCAGAATTGAAGGAAACTAATGTAACTTCTATTCACAAGAAGAATAATAATAAATAAATCTTTATTTGATATACTGCCTTTCAATTACCAAAGCACTTTACAAAAATAATTAAAAACAGGAACTTAAAACAACAATATAAAATAAACTATAAAATCTGCTTCTAGAAATACTTAATTAACAAATGCTTGGCCCCATAAATACGTTTTTAATGCCTGTTTGAAGCCCTCCCAGGGTCACGCATTCCCGCAACTGACGGGGTAGAGAATTCCAAAGGGTTGAGGCCACGTACATAAATGCACGGGCTCCTGAAGATTTTAACAAAATCCTTGGAATCTCTAGCAAACCCTCATCAGCTGAGCAGAGCCATCACTTGGGGCAGTAGGGAATCAGAAGCTCTTTCAGTAATTGGGGCCAAGTCCATGTAGGGTTTTATAAGTAGGTAATCTGACTTTAAAGATGATCTGCCACTGAACCAGCAGCCAGTGCAGCTCGCGCAGCACCAGCATGACATGACATGATCTGGAAGTCCCCATCAACAACCAGGCTGCAGTGTTCTGCACTAGCTGGAGGAGGCGGATATCAACCCCCAGTAGCCCTAGGTAAAGGGAGTTGCAGTAATCGAGGCGCGAGGTCACAAAGGCCTGGATCAATGTGGGAAGATCACCGGATGGAACAAGGTGCTTGAGCCTAATGATGTTCCTCAGATGGTAAAAGGATAACTTGATGACTGCCGACACCTGACCACAGAGTCAGCCCATCATCAAGCATCACCCCCAGGTCCCACACCTGTTCAGAGGCAAGGAGCTGGAAGCCCCCCAGAAAAAGCCCTGTGGGCTGACCAGTCCCTGACCCCCCTAACCAGCGACCAGGATCCACCACCATCACCTCTGTCTTTCCTAAGTTCAACTTTAGCCAGCTAGAATTCATTCTGTCCTGGATTTCTGTGAGGCAGCTATTAAACACTGAGAGTGCACTATCCTGGTCGGGTGCGAAAGACAGGTAGAGCTGGGTAACATTAGCATAGCAGTGAAACCTCAGCCCATACTGCCTTACAATGTTCTCTGAGGGGCAGCATATACACCGTGAATAACATGGGGGACAGCACTGAGCCCTGAGGGACCCCACATGACAGAGAGAGAGGGGCAGAGGAATAAATCCCTGAAATAACCCTCTGAGTTCTGCCAGTGAGGAATGATTTAAACCACCTGAGAACTGTACTAGTCAGGCCACAGATGTACTTCAGGTGCTCAAGCAGCACCCCATGGTCCATGGTGTCAAATGCTGAAGAAAGATCAAAGAGTACCAAGATGGAACTGCTTTTCCAAACTCTCACCATCAGAAAATCATTGAGCACCCGATCCAGAGCAGTCTAGGTACTGTGCCTCTTTCGAAAACCAGACTAGAGATGTTCATAGATGTTATGGATGGTCAAATGATTCTCCAGTTGTACAGCCACTACTTTCTCAATAACCTTCCCCAGAAAGGGGAGGTTTGAGATTGGTCTGTAGTTAGCAAGAGAGCCTGGGTCCAGTGAAGCTTTCTTCAGGAGGGCTGTCACCACCACCTTCTTCAGGGAGCTAGGGAACTCACCCAAATCAAGTGAGCACCAAACTATCTGTGCCAGGATCGGGCCAATGATGTCACAACAGCCCATAATCAGGGAAGTTGGGCCCAGATCCAAACTACAGCACATAGGGTGCATACCCTGGACAATCCACATAACATCCACAAACTCTGGCTGGTCAAAGGTACTCCAGGAAAGATGAGGGACAGAGACCAAGCAACAATCAACAGCATCCCTCACAGAGTGTGAAGTCTGGATCTCCGCCCTGATGTTGTCCACCTTATCCACAAAGAACTGAGCAAGCTCGTTGCATTCTAACTGTGAAAAAGCTCTTTGAAACTGTAGACAGGCTGGGCTGCACAGCCTGTCCACTGTTCAAAAGAGCTGAGCCAGTCGGTTCAGAGTGGCCGCAACCTCTCCAGACAGGAACTCTGCCTTCTTATGGGAGATTGTTGATTGGTAGACTTGGTAATGTTCTAACAATCTAAGATGGTCGGCCATCAGGGTTGATCTCCTCCAACACTGCTCTAACCTTCATCCTTGTTGTCTCAACTCCCTCAAAGTCCCATCAAACCAAGGGAACCGAGGGCGAACAGAGAGAGGATGAACATGGACAGCAACAGTGGAATCCAGAGCTGTGATCACGACCTTATTATAGGCCTGCACCAAAGCCTCTGGATTCCTGCTGGCCAGAGGAAACTCTGATAGATCAAATACCACCATTAGGCCTTCAGGGCTCACATCCCGTAAAGGGCGGTGTCTGACCATCTCCACAGGGGTAGGTCTGTGAAGAGGGATGCAAAAATTGAACCCCACAGTGTAGTGATTGGACCATCCGGTAGGTTCCATCACCAAATCTGAGGTTTCAACCCCCAGGAGAAAGTCTAAGTCAAGAGAGTGACCATGTTTATGAGTAGCAGAGATAACAATCTGTGTAAGGCCCAGTGATGTCATCAACTAGAGGAAGTGCTGTTCAAATTGCGAGAGTTCATCATCGATCCAGGCATTGAAGTCACCCAGGACCATCAGCCTGGGAGACTCAAATGCCATATCGATGACAAAGTCCAACTACTTCCTGAAGGAATAGTTTCTCATCTCCAGGTGGACAGTAGATGAGGGCTATCCTACAGCCCACACCTGCTACTACGGTACACTCAAATGACCCAGGCTCCTCAACTGGTACACTTATGAGGCCCAATTTAGTCTTGAAACAGACCACAACCTCCCCCACCCCCGCGGTCCAATCTTGGATATATCACTGAATACCCAGAAGGATTCTAAGTATGATCAAAAAAATTACTAGCCCATAAGCTTAACATCTATTGTGGGAAAATTATTAGAGGACTTTCTTAAAGAAATTGTAGAACAACAGGTCCAAGAAATGGGATATGGGGATATAACCCTGCATGGGAACACTCCATCTAGATCTTGCCAGACTAATACATTTCATTTCTTTGAGCCCATAAGTAAAGCTCTGGACAATGGATTACCTGTTGACGTCATCTATTTGGACCACTTGAGGGCCTTTGATATGGTATCACATAGTGAACTGGTTAAGAACTTGTTAGCCTCGGAATTAGTACAAACATTATAAAGTGGATTGACTCCTGGTTGGGTGGAAGGAGGCAGCAGGTTACAATTAAAGGTCACACTTCAGAGTGGGAAGCTGTGAGTAATGGGGTGCCCCAGGGTTTGGTACTGGGCCCAACCCTGTTTAATGTATATGTATCATCAATGCAAACAACAGATAGATCCTGGTTATGCAAATATGCTGACGATACAAAACTAGGCGCAATAGCGGAATACTCATCAGCATGTCAGACATTTCAAGAGGAATAGAATAAAATAACACATTGGGCAAATGAACATAATTGTATTTTAATGAAAGCAAGTGCAAGGTCATGTACTTTGGATGGAAAAATAAGATGACAAAAATACTTCCTAAATGGAGCACAACTGGAGGAAAGTGACAGAGAAAGAGATTTGGGCATAGTTATGACTAACAAACTCCTTCACTGAGCATACAAGGGAAGTGGTGGCTAAAGGAAAACAGAATTCTGGGATGCATACTTAAACATATCAGGAGTAGAGACAGAGGTGTAATTATTCCACTTTATGGATCATTGGTCAGGCCTCACTTCAAGTACTACGCCCAGCTGCTGGGCCCCATACAAAGCTCAGGATGGGACAATGCTTGAGAAGGTACAGCGTAATGCAACCAGAAAATTAAAAGACATCTGACAACTTAAGTATGGTGAAAGACTGAAAGAATTGAATCTGTTTTCCCTGGAGTATAGGTGTATTGGGAGGACCTATGCCTAGTTTATAGGGTATTTAGAAATGTGGACCTTTGGAAGTGTCTTGGACTACAAATTATTATTATTAATAGAGAACTCAGAAATCACAAAATGCAACTTATGGGAGAAAATTATAATTCCACTAAAAGGGGGAAGTGGTTTAATCGAGTTGTTAACTTGTGGAATACACTCCCAGAATCAATTGTTCTTAGTCCCATGATGGAGTAATTTAAGGCTATATTGGACAATCATCTATGGTACCAATATACCCAATTAATATCTGCGAGTCTATATGGCGAAAGCTTTTCGACTTGTATGCCACCTATGAAACCTATTATATCACTCCAGCACTCAGTGATCTTTGATGGTTACCTATGAAATTCAGGATTGACTACAAGGTACTTTTTGTAACATACAAATGCCTTCACGACTGTGGTCCTAGGTGCCTCTCCAATTTACTTGGGGAATATTATCCCTCAAGAGCTCTGTATTCTGAAGATCTTGAAATACCTGCTGTCCCAAAATTCAATCTTAAAACAGTTGGGGTCAGGCTTTCAAGATTAGGTCCTCTCAACTGTGGAATGCCCTTCTGATCGACTTTATCTTAATAGTTATTGCACTGTTTGTTCAATGTCATATGTATGCTGAGTCCTGTACATATAGGCCCAGATATTCAGAAATGCGCCAAAGCCCAGCGCAAGTCCAGCGCAGTGCAAATCGATGCACCACGGTGCTACTGGAGCCATATTCAGAGGTTGTGCAGGCTGGACTGCACCAGCACAATGCAGCTGAATATGGCAGAGTTGCACCATGGCACAAACAGAAATGCTCCATGGTGCACACAGAGATGTTCCAGCACACCCTGACACTGGACTCTGGAACACAACAGTGGCATGGATAACAGGTGATAGGACGTGCCAACGGCCAATGGAGGGCCACCAAGGGAACCCCCCCAGGCAGGCTGCTGGTCGTGCCCAACCCCCCCAGACCAGAGCGGGCCACACCCAGAACCATGCAGCTAAGCACACGTACACCACACAGGAAGCCCACACTGGGCACTGTATAGGCTGGGTGGCAGGCAGTGTGGCAGACCACATGGGACAAGCCACACAATGCCAGGCAGAGGACCCTAACACAGTGCGTGGACAGTACCCGACCAATGACCATGGCCGTGAGCCACCACCATGCACACACCCGCCACACACCCCTGACCACTACCCCATGGGCACCCCAATGCACAGCCACCGACCCAGGGAATGGACACTACCACAGTGGGACTGACCACGGCACACAGCAGGGAACCACGGAAGCACAGCACGTGCCCCGCCACATACACACAACACAGACAGACAGACACTGGGCAACTGCAGCATGGCTTTTTATGCCACCTGCAAAGTAGACACAGACACAGGCGGGTATGCCAGACAAAATATATGTATGGAACAACCATGTACAGAAGCAGCAGGGGCTGGAGACAGGTGGGGACAGCGAGGAAGGGGGACAGGGAACAGGGACTGTGAGATGGGAGGGAGGACTTCAGGGAAAGGCCCAACAGGGGTAACAGGGGACACAGGGACAACCCTAGTGGCAGCTTGGCTGGCCACCCTGGCATGCCATGCCTCACCTCCCTCTGCCGCCAACCTGCCCTGCATGCCCAAGACCATGAGCAAGATCTGCCGCATGGGCCGGCCCAGCACTTAGCATGGCGGTGTCCGCACTGGCAGCTGGACACCTAAAGCAAGTGTCAAGGCAGGTGCTCAGTGCAATGGCCCAAGGAACCATGCCGACCCACACTGCACATGTGAGTGATAGAGAACAAGCCATCATGTGTGAAGTGCACTTTGCTGGCCCTATGCAGCTTGCGCTGTGCCGATACATCACGCTGGTCACACAGCCTGCGTAATTGACATAATGGCAGTGCAGTGCACATGCGCACTACAGGTCTGAGCACTGCACATGCATGGCCATTGCACTGCCGCTTGCTCTGGCGCAATACCATTGCACACGATGCAATACCCCTGTATCTCGATATTCACCGTCGCTTGCACATGAGCTTATCAGCCAATGTGTGGCACAGTGGGGTGCATTAGCATATCATTACCATTGCACACAACCTCATTTGTATGCGTTGCACCACAGAAGCGCCACTGAACAGCACAGGCCATGTACCGGTATTGCAACCTTGACAGGGATGGTAGATGCTGCAGCAGCACACTGGGGGCAGACAGCACTACAAGGTGGGATGGACCAGGGTGATGCTGCCAGGGCCTCAGCGGGTATGCGCTTTCACCTGTGTGCAGCATGCCACGGTTAGCCCTGTACTATGCTGTGCTGCAGCCCTTGCCTGTCCCTAGCGTCCACACCACCATGCACACCCTGCCCACCCCCAGGACTGCACTGCCCATCACACCCTGCCTGTGCCACACACACCCACTGGGTGGCCTGTGGGGTTGTCCCCATGTTCACATCCATGGCATGGTACAGGGCTGTGCCAGGTGTCTGGTGCAGACATTGGTATGCACCCCGTGGCATCGCATGCCACCTGGTGGGTGATGCCTGGGTGCCCCATCCTGTTGATATGTGCCAGTCCCACAGGGCCATATGGCATGTGGCTGTCCATGTGGGTGCAGGCACAGGCCCCACTCACACCAGGCATGCCTGCCACCCTGTGGCTGTCCTGCATCAGTGCTGTATGCTCAGTCTGTGTCCTGAGGTGATGACTGCATTCCACAGCATGTGGCAGCGCAGCCATGGGGACCTGTGTGGGATGGCAGGCCGTGGCCACTTGGTTGCTGCCCATGGTGTCTCCTGTTGGTTCTTGGCCAGTTCCTGTGGTGAGCAGGCACATGCCGGCGGTCACCGTCATCACCACAGCCATTGCATGGCTCTGTCCAGTGGGTGGCTCACAGGGCTGCCTCAGCATGGTCCTGTTCAGGTGGTGCTGGCCCACTATCTCAGTGTCACTCTGGTTCCCAGCAGTGCTGCGGGCATGGTACCACCTCTATTGGGCATGCTACCACCAGGCCCTTCGTTAGCCATGTAGCTGTTCCTCCTGCCGCCTCACACCCCTCATCACCGTCCCCATCAGGGTGAGTGCACTCTCCATGTCTCCTGCTGTTCACCATCCCCCGGGTGGTTGGCTGCTGGCTGTGTGCCACCCTGGCACACAGGCTTTGTGTCTGTGTGTGTGTGTCCCCCTCTCTCTCTCTCTGCCCCTCTCTCCCTCTCCCATGACACCTCTCTGTCCCCCTCTCTCTGTGTCTGGTCATGTGCCTGTCTGTTTGTCTGTCTTCCTGTACCTCTCCCTCTCACTCCCACCCTTGGTGCAACCGCTGTCTGTGTGCTTGCACCCTGTTTTACTAGGCACAAGTTTGCTCAGAGCAACTTTGATTTGCTCCACACTTGAGCCATGGTTTCACGGTTGAATATGCCACTGCACTGGATATTCATGTGCTTGCATTCATTATAGTTGAGCATTGGCACAATGGATTTTGCGCTGCGCACTGGCTCCCACTGGATATGGCTCCTTGGCACAAGTCCACACGTTGCGCCATGTGCAACTGCTCTGAATATCTAGGCCATAATGTTCTTATACTTTTGTATTTTAAAATTGTGTACATTGTTTTAAATTTCTGTATAGCACTCAGCGCTATCTGGATGGTCACTTTATAAATAAAGATGGATTGGACCTTTTTCTCCTTTTCACATTTTAAGGGGAAAAAAGATCTACGAAGGACAGTTTACATTTTTTGCAGGAGGACTGTAGTGACACTGGGGAGTGGGCACCCCAGTGTGGATATGTAGTCCTTGGTGGCACCAGGGTGGGCACCTGTCTGTTGGGGGGTGGGTGGTTCTGGGGAAGGGAGGTTGTGATGGAGTGGTACTGGGGTAGGCACACCTGTCAGCTTAAAACAGTAAAAGGAAAAATAATAGTGATATGCGAGGGACAGTTTTCTTTCTTACTAGGGGCCAGACCCACACTGGGAATTGGGCACCCCAGTGTCAGCATACTGTTTAGTGGCACCTTGAGTGGGTACCCTGTTGTCACCAGCTCTCTGTGGGGAACGGTGGGCCAGGAGATCTGGAGGGGAGATGGGATTGCAAAGCAAACAGGCAATGGGCAGGATGAGGGACAGTTGGCTGAACTGGGAGGGTGCATACAGGAGGACATCTTAGTAATGTGTTGAAAATGGCTCCCTTTACTAAGCTGGCACCTATGATTTTGGGGTGCACAGAAAAGATACAGTATTTCTGGCCCAAAATTGAAATGGCACAAGGATCTGAAATTGAAAATGACATGGGCACTACTGGGTCGCTGCCCATGAAAACTGTGGCTCAAGCTGGATGCCCACATTCAAAAGGGGATGTTGCATGGTCAAAGAGGGTTAGTGCTTGCGTAAAACGTAATGCATGCCTGCATGCAGGCAAGGGAAGGGGCATGGCCATGAATAGCTGTGCTACCCCATATTCAGCAGCTTTGTACTGCACAAAAGGGGTTAGCATGGGCCTTGTGTGCAGTGTAAATCAAATCAAATCAAACTTTATTTCTATAGCGCCTTTCAAAAACCAAGGCACTGTACATAAAACCAATTACAGATAAAACATTAAAACAAGAAGCTAAAATACATTAATCATTAGGGAAGGCTAAATTAAATAAATGTGTTTTCAACTCTTTCTTAAAACTATCAACGGTCAGGCATTCTCTTAGCCGACGAGGTAGAGAATTCCACAGGGTCGGAGCCAAAAAAGCAAACACATGGGCACCTGATGTTTTTAAACATACCCTGGGAATCTCTAGCAATCCCTCATCGGTGGATCGGAGAGGACGGGAGGGGCAGTAAGGTATCAAGAGGTCTTGCAGGTAACCGGGTCCCTGGTCATGTAGGGCTTTGAAGGTTAGCAAACCAACCTTAAAGGTGATCCGCCACTGAATAGGCAGCCAGTGCAGTTCACGGAGCACAGAAGTAATATGACTGGACCTGGAAGTCCCAGTCAAAAGCCCAGCTGCTGCGTTCTGCACTAGCTGCAAGTGGCAGATATCAACCCCTGGAAGCCCTAGGTAGAGAGAGTTGCAGTAATCAAGGTGGGTAGTGATGAAGGCGTGGACCAATGTTGGAAGATCATCCAGAGGAACCAAGTGTTTCACCCGGGCGATATTTCTCAGATGGTAGAAAGAGGATTTGCCCACAGCCAACACCTGAGACCATAGTGTCAGGCCATCGTCAAAAATAACGCTGAGGTTACGCACCTGGTCTGAAGCAGCAAGCTGTATGCCATCAAGCAAAATGCCTGATGCCTGACCAGCTCATATACTCGCCCCCGCATGACCAGGGTCCACAACCAGCACTTCAGTCTTATCCGGATTCAGTCTCAGCCAGCTAGTACTCATCCAGGTTCTGATCTCGGTAAGGCAGTTGTTTAGCACGGAGAGTGCAACATCCTGTCCAGGCAGAAAAGACATATACAGTTGAGTATCATCTGTATCGCAGTGAAAACTCAAACATTATCGCCTGATGATATCTCCCAATGGTAGCATACACACTGCAAACAACATGGGGGCCAAAATGGAGCCCTGTGGCACCCCGCAAGACAGTGAATAAGTGCCAGAGAAGTAAATTCCGGTGGTAACTCTCTGAAGCCTGTCTGCAAGGAAAGGATGGAACCATTTGAGGACTGTACCAGACAGACCACAAAGCAGCCGCAGGCACTCCAACAGCACACCATGGTCTACAGTGTTGAATGCTGTGGAGAGATCGAGAAGGACCAGAATGGTACATGCCTTTCTATCTCTAGCCATCAGGAGGTCATTCAATACTCGGACCAGTGCAGTCTCCATGCTATATTTCTTCCTAAATCTGGACTGGAGAGTATCATAGATCTTGTGAGTTGTAAGATGATCATCCAGTTGCAACGCAACCACCTTTTCAATAACCTTACCAACAAATGGCAGGTTAGTGATAGGTCGGTAGTTAGCTGGACAGTCCAGGTCCAAGGAGGGTTTCTCCAAGGACCTCCAGACAATTTCAGCAATATTGCAAAATGAAACTGCTAGTGGCCCCCCCCCACCAATTGCCTGCCTGTTCTGTAAAAAAAGTAATATCTGTGGTGCTAGTGATCCCCCACTGATCACAAGCCTGTTCTGTAAAACAAGAAAACAAGAAATATCCCTGGTGCTAGTGGTCTCTCCCCCACCCCGCTGATCACCATCCTGTTCTGTAATTAAAAACATATCCCTGGTGCTAGTAGTCTCCCCCCCACCAATCGCCAGTCCATTCTGTAAACAATTAAATATCCCTGGTGTTAGTGGTCCCCCCCCAATCGCTGACCTTTTCTGTAAAAAAGGAAATATCCCTGGTGCTAGTGGTCCCCTCCACTAATCACCAGCCCCTTCTGTAAAAAAGAAATATTCCTAATGCTAGTGGTTCCCAACACCCACCGATTGCTGACTCGTACTGTGATTACATGAAATCCCTGGTTCCTAGTGGCCCCTCACCGTGGCATCAAAAACCCACCCCCCAGTTACCTTTTCAGTCTCATTAGTGCTGCAGATGCATATGGTGACTGGCACAGCCCTTCTCACACCTCCTTAGCTGATCACCTTATGTACAGACAGGGAGCTCACCTCTTATTTATAGGACAGGGTGACATGCCCTGTCCTATATATAAGAGGCGCACTCTCTTCCTAGACATACAGCACCTGGCCAAATAGGTGTGAGGAGGGCTGCGCCAGTTGCCATATGTACCCACAGCACAGAGGAGACTCGGAAGGTGACTGGTGGTGGGTTGGGTTGTCTGTGCCATGGTGATTGGGCTGGTAGACACCAGATATTTCATTGATATCACAGTACAGGATGGCGATCAGTGGGGGGAACCAATAGCACCAAGGATATCTGTTTTTTACAGAACAGGTCAACGATTAGAGGTGGGGGGACTTGTAGCACCAGGGATATTTCTTTTTTTACAGAACAGGATGGTGATTGGAGGGAAGGGGGACCACTACCACCAGGGATATTTTATTATTTACAGAATGGGCCTTATTTTACAGAACAGGCCAGCGATTGGCAGGGGGCCACTAGCACCAGAGATATTTCTTTTTTTACAAAATGAGCTAGCGATCAGCTGGGGGGGGGACCAATAGCACAAGGGATATTTATTTTTTTACAGTACGTGCTGGCAATAGGTGACGGGGACCACTTGCATCAGGTATATCTACACGTCTGGGACAGACGATTGGGGAGGCAGTGACCTGCTAACCTGCCTCGCTACCCATGAAAATGAGCCCATAATGGGCATACAAATAGCCCTTAGCAACTTGCATGCCCAATTGGTTCATTTGCATGGGTCCCTTTGAATATTGCAGATAGTACATGATCCATTCTGGTGGTGTACTTCGAAAACCTTGTCAAGGCAGTGCTAAGTGGTTTAGCATTGCAATGACATGGCCCTATATTTGATAAAATGGTACCGGTGTGCTATTTGACTGAATATAGCATCCTCAGGCACCTGGGCAATCGCAAGGTGCAATGCAAATTTTTGCACTCTGCTTTCCGTGATTTTTTATATCGGGCCCCAGAAATCTAGCTAAAGGGGTCCTGTTTACCTAGATTCAGGTGCTTGCTTTTTGAGAGCTCAGAATTTATATGCATTTTGACATCTTTTTTGTTTAAAAAAAAACAAAAGAGGATGGTGGCCATCATGACCAAAAGTTTTCTCTCATAACATGAAAAGCACTAATTTTTCAAAAGGAAAATGCTTGCAAACGAAAAAATGTAATGTTGTATGACAGGAGTTTCCAAAAACTCTACTGAGCAAACTCAGAAGCAAAACTGCTAAACTTTCTGGAATCAATTAATATTCATTCATTAAACCTTTGAAAAGCATACCCTTGGCACAGATTCCTTCAACCCTGAAAGTTTCAGAACACGATTCTGTACTATCTAGGCTACAGGTAGGAGCAAAACAAATGGATTAGAAGTGTAAAAAGTGTTGATTTTTCTATAAATGCAACACATCCAGCTCTCAGAAACTGGATAAGCACTCATCATGAAACATCTCACATCTTGAGATTTTGCCACCTGGCAATGCATGTCAAACTTAGGACAATGTCATCAAGCACCACCAAAGTTACTAAGGTGCAAAGATAGGGGGTTAACCCTAAACACTGTACTCAATCCTAACTATCATGCAAGTATAATACATATTCTTTGCAAAAACCTTTGTTAATTCACATTTAACATCACAAAAACCCATACCCACACCCATCCTGCAAGCAGCAAAAGGAAAAAATATTAGGGTTTTGGGTCTCCGGAGTCTTGGTGAATCAGTAGTGCGGTCTCCCTTGGGGTTGTCATCCCTAATGCCTACCTCGTTCCTTGAGCAAACAACATCACACATGATCTCCTTTCTTCACACAGGGCCCACAGGTCCCTGCATGAAGTAAGCTACAACAAACTGTGTTGGCAATATGTAACTAGATGTACTTCTTTACCTTTGAAGAGTGCATCACTGTAAGGCACTAAATTGGAGCTTTACCTTGTGTTTCAAACTGGAGGCTATGGGCTGGAGGAAGGGGGAGCATTAGGGCTGACAAACCCAAGGAAGACTCCTCCATTGATTTACCAAGTCTCTAGAGATCCAAAACCCTAATGTTTTTTCCCTTTGCTGTTTGGAAGGTGGGGTTGGGGAGTTAGAATTGGAAACCCTAACACCACATTTCCCTACTTTTGTGGCATTAAGTTACCTTAACTGGTGCATTAACAATGTACTTTGCAAATAATTTCCTTTCTTTTAGAGATAGTGGAATTGTATCCTCATTCAGGCTGGTCCCTTCTGGACCTGCATGAACAGCTACAGATGGTCCTGGCCCTTTGGGCCATGTGCCATGGGAAGACTCCATCTGCCTACAGAAGTGCAGGGTCTATCACATACTGTACACTCTTCCTAAGTCACTCTTTACACATTCACTCTTTATACATTAACTTTTTGCACATTCCCTCTTCACACATTCAATCTTTATTTTTATTTGTATTTAATTTTGTCCCCAAGTTTTCAAGATCGTCATTTTACGAGTGCAATTATAAACATGACATTTAGCATTTATAATATATTGGTCAAAATGTAATTTCACACCAGAAGTTCAAAAATAACCCTCTCATCCAGGATTTTTAAAAAATTGCACCCGTCACATTTATGCGGTGGTGTGAAAAATGGCTATGTTGAAAGTTTGAACTGAAAATATTGAAAATTAGCTAAGTAATGAGTGAACATTGCAGTACTGCAATGTTCATTTATAACATGGGCATTTTACTGTATTTGTACACCAAATGTTCAGCATAGCTTTCTTATTACCCCACATGAAGCAGGCAGGTGAAAATTTTCAAATCCCCACCGAAACATCATTGGGAGCCACCATAACGTCATTCTGCACCACAGATGTGAAAACACATTTTGGCCAGGATTTGAAAAATGACAGCTGTCACGTTCATGAGGCAGTGTGTAAAAATGGCTCTGCTAAAATTTGGGGTGACAATATTTAAAATTACTGAAGTTATGAGTGAATGTAGAAAAATTTCAGGATACATTCATAAGTTTGTCAGTGTTACATATTTTGACCCCGATTCTTCAACATTGTCTTTTTACGACCCCACCTCATGAACAATGACAGTGAAAATGTTATAGGTTCATAAGTTCATAGCGACAGTACAAGTCAGGAAGTATAACCCTAAAAGACTCATCACATATCAGTGGAAATTTCTGGTGTTTCCTTCTCCCATATAAATATCTAGTGATTTTTTAAATAAATCTGTATATCCACTACTAACAATTGATTCAAGCAGTGAATTTTATATATTCACCACCCTCTTGCTAGGAGGTGGCAGCAAAAATGAGGGAAGAGAGAGTATCCTTTCATAAGTACAAATGCACTCTGAAGGGTGCAGACAGGGAGGTGTAACTCAGTGAAGTGAAGAGAGGCAAGTAAAGTGGTTAGGACAGAAAAGGCCACAAGGGAACTAAAACTAGCTCAGTGGATAAATGTAGAGGAAAGTGACTTTTTCAAGTACATAAGGGAGAAAAGAAGTATCAAGGATGGGACTGTTAGATTAAAGCAAGAGGGGGGATGGGTGGAAAGTAGTGAGTAACAGATGGAGGCATTGAATGAGTACTGCAGCTCGGTTTTCACTAGGGAGAAGGATGGACCTGTACCACATGGAAAAATAGGGGCTGGAGAGGGGATGAAACAGGTGGAGCAACTCAGGAGGACAAGGTATTAAAGAGTCTTAGGGCCCTTAGGGTGGATAAAGTTCCTGGACCAGATAGCGTGCACCCAAGAGTTCTGAAAGAGCTGGCAAAAGTCCTGGCTAGCCCACTAGTGGACTTGTTCAACACCTCACTAGAAATAAGATGCATGCCTCAGGATTGGAGAATTGCACATGTGATGCCTCTCCACAAGAGTGGACCCAGGGATGAATCAAGTAACTACAGACCAGTTAGCCTTACCACCATTGTAGGCAAATTAATGAAGACCATACTAAAGGAAATACTAGTAGACTTTCTGGAAGTTAATGGTCTCCAGGATGAAAGGCAACATGGATTTGTCTTGGGGAGACCCTTCCAGACCAACCTGATACACTTTTTTGATTGGGTCACTAGGACTGTGGACAGAGGCCAGGCAATTTATGTCCTGTATCTGTACTTCAGCAAGGCCACTGACTCTGTGCCACATAGAAGGTTGCTCAGTAAGCTGCAGGACCTGGGCATCGGTGCAAAGCTGGTGGGGTGGGTCAATAGCTGGCTACAAGAAAGAAACTGAAGGGTGGTAGTGGGGGGGGGGACTCTCAAAACCTAGGTCTGCAACCAGTCAGGTTCCACAGGGCTCAGTGCTTGACCCAGTGTTGTTTAATATGTTTATTAGTGACATAGTGAATGGGATCAAAGGCAAAATCTGCCTATTCACAGATGACACTAAGCTCTGTGGGAGGGTGGGCACAGAGGAGGGGAGACAGGAGCTCAGGGAGGACCTGGATAGGCTCAAAAGGTGGTTGGGTATCTGGTAGCTGGGGTTCAATACCGAGAAGTGCAAAGTCTTGCACCTAGGAGCTAAGAAGCCAGGGACCACTTACTGGCTGGGAGGGGTTCAGGTGTCCAGTTCTGAGGAGGAAAAGGACCTAGGGGTAATCATAAAAAGGGACCTGAAGCACTCTATGCACTACCAAAAAGCAGTAGCCAAAGCCACCGGGATGCTGGGATGCATCACTAGAGGAATCACCTCCAGAAGAGGTCCTTGGTAAGACTGCATTTGGAGTACTGCATGCAATTCTCATGCCCATATCTGAAAAACTACATCAATTTACTGGAAGGGGTGCAGTGAAGGGCAGCCAGTATGATCCAGGAACTGCAGAACAACTCCAATGAGGAGAGGCTGCAGTTGCTCAACATGTATTCCCTGGAGGACAGAAGGGAAGATGGGGATATGATTGAAACCTCCAAACACCTTAAAGGTATAAACAAGGTCAGTCTAGAAGGCATCTTCAGTCTCCGGGGGAATGGGTCCACTAGGGGCACAGTCTAAATTATTGGGAGGAAGATTCAAAAAAAGGGAAACGAAAAGGCACTTTTTCACAGAAAGCGTGGTGTCCAAGTGGAATGAGCTGCCGGAGGAGGTAGTATCTTTGAAAACAGTGGGCAGCTTTGAAAGGGGTTGGGACAATGAGTAGGGAGTATGAGAGGAGGAAGGAGGAATAATATATATATGGAATGGGGTGGGGGCAGCTCCCCTAAATTCATCTGAGAGCTGCACACTCAAGCAGACTAGACAGACCAAAATGACCTGTTTCTGTTGGCATTTTTGTATGTTTGTATAATATTTTTAAGGTTACTGTTATCACAGTGGAAAACTGAACCAATCAAAGAGCAGCTTTCACAATACTAATGACATCACAATGTCTAGTGCAGCACTAAAGCAAGCTGTTAAAATCAAAGAAAAACAGCAAATTCTTTAAACACATTTCAGATTAAAAAGCTATAGCATGTAAGCTACTGTTGTATATGTTGAATATATGATAGCCTGACTCAAAATAAGGGAATAATGCATGACATGGTGGGATAAAATCCCACCTCTGGTGGTTGGGCCAGAGGCTGCAGGCCGAGGGTGTCCAACACCCAAGAAGGGATGTTATCTCAGCATAACACCCACCCTTGAGTGCTTTATTCCTATTATACAATGGCTCCGGTGCAACAACAAAAAAAAAAGATGAAAAAGTTAATTTAGAAGTCTATGCAATGCCAGATTGATTAGGAACAAGATCGCCATTATTGTGGACCTGATTTCCTCAGTCGATCTGGCTTGCATTATTGAGACCTGGGTGGGTGACGATGCCAGTCCAGTTCTAGAGGCCGCCGTCCCCCCTGGGTATATGGCAGTGCACTGCCCAAGAGTAGAATGCAGGGGTGGGGGAGTGGCCATCTGTTTTAGATCTGAACTTGGCTTCTCTGTGCACCCAGTGGGAAAACTGTGTTCATTTGAATGTGTAGCCATATGTGGCAGTCTGGGCGCAGGCTGTAGGATTCTCCTGATTTACCCCCCCCCAAGGGTGGCGGGTGAATTCCTACAGAAGTAACCAATTTCATCATCGGTGAGACGTTGGAGTACCCCCCGGTGTTTGATCCTGGGGGACTTCAATGCCTGTGCTGACAACAAATCATCTAGGCTTGGTTACAACTTCACCCCAACAACGTCATCTCTAGGACTGATGCAGGAAGTTTCCTCTGTGACCCACCAAAGCGGCCATATGTTGGACCTAGTTTTCTCACTGGGGCTTGAGGTTAATAACCTCAAGACTGATCGTGTTGTTTGGTCCGATCACTGCACGGTAGGGTTCTCATTAGGGGCCCCCCTGAGAGCCCACCCCCTGCACAGATGGTCAGCTACTGCCCTTTGAAGGGTTTGACCCCAGAGGGATTTCTGGTGGCAGCTGACCTATCTAGTGTGGTGAGTGCATGACACCTATAATAGGGTATTGGCAGCTACTCATGACTCCCTCACACCAACCCATGTACAACCCATATCCTCTCACTTGGGGTCCCCTTGGTTTGATGGGGACCTCAAGAGGATGAAGATCATGGGTCGGAGGTTGGAGTGCTGCTGGCGGAGGTCTGCACTGGAGACGGACAGACTGGCCTTGCTTTCACATTATACTGAGTATCAGGGGCAATCACTCGTAAGAAGGCAGAGTTCCTGTCCAGAGATATTGCTGCTGGGAAGAATCGACCAACAGTGCTTTTTTGGACTGTGGACAGGCTTTTAAACTCAGCCTGTCTCCAGCCGAAAAAGACTTTCTGACACTATTTGTGAGGAGCTTGCTCGATTCTTCTCAGAGTGTCCGCCATCCAGCGTGGTGTTTCGCCAGTGAGCCCTTCTGTGGCCTACAGTGATCGTCTGGGTCACCCACTGAGCACTCCATGTAGTTGGGGAAAGTTTAAACCAGTGGAGACATCGGATGTCATTGGGGTTGTCTCCAAATTAAAGCACGTATACTGTGAACTAGACCTGTGCTGACTAGTTTGTTAATGAGATCTGTCGACACTGTTGTCCTGGTGTTCACCTTGATTGTCCAGTGCTCCCTGTCAGAGGGGATTGTTCCAGATGTCTTGAAGGAGGCACTAGTTCATTCACTCTTGAAGAAGTCTTCTTTGGACCCTGACGTCAAGGCGAATTACCATCCCATCTCCAACCTCCCATTTTTAGGAAAAATTGTTGAGAAGGTTCTGGCACAGCAACTTGAGGAACATCTTGTGGCTTTCGATCTCTATAAGCCTTTCCAGTCTGGTTTTCATACGAGGCATAGTACAGAAACTACACTAGTTGAGGTGCAAAATGACCTCCTCAGGGTCAGAGATCGGAGGGAGGGGGCAATTCTTGTCCTCCTAGATCTCTCTCTCTCTTCAGCCTTTGACATGGTAGACCATTGTGTGTTACTCAACCGCTTGAAGGAATTTTGTGGACTCACTGACTCTGTCATCTGCTGGTTTGAGTCCTACCTCACGAATAGGAGGCAACGAGTAGTGATGGGGAATTTCTCCTCCTCCCCCCAGCCTACTGTGGTGTGGAGTACCTCAGGGTTCAGTCTTGACACCACTGCTGTTTGCCATGTATATGCTGCCCCTGGCTTGAGTTTTTATTGCTATGCTGTTGATGCCCAGCTGTATTTTTCCTTCGTCCCTGGAACATCCAGTGCGATGGAAGTACTAAACAACTGCCTCACGGAGATCAGTAAATGGATGGCCTCCAGCTGGTTGTGACTGAACCTTGATAAGGCAGAGATACTGGTAGTGGAGTCGAGCAGAGGATGGAATAGGGTGGCCTTTGGTGCCGAAACTGGTTTATTTCTGGTATCTGTACCATTGAAGGCCTCCTCTAGGGTGCAAAACCTTGGCATGACCTTTGACAGTGGTTTGGCACTTGAATCACAGGTGTAATCCATTGTCTGGAGCAGCTTTTACCATCTCAGGAATATCGCCAGGGTCAAGCCCCTAGTTCAGTCCATGGTCCTCCTCACTTTGGTATATGCCTTTGTGACGTCCTGACTTGATTACTGTAATGAGCTCCTCCTCGGGGGGGCTCAGGGGGTAACCTCCCCTGGCTGAAACTGGTGCAGAACACAGCTGCCAGGCTGTTGACAGTGCAGTCAAAATTCTGCCACATAACCACAGTGTTGCGTGCACTGCACTGGCTGCCGGTGCGGTGGAGTATACTCTACAAGTTAGGCTTGCTCACCTATAAGGCCATACATGGGTTGGGCCCTGGCTGTCTGTTGGACCTCCTTACACCTGCTGTCTCGGTCTGCTCTCTCTGGTCCTCCTCTAGGGGCATCCTGGTGATTCCCAGGATGAGGTTGAAAACCGCCGGCGACAGGGCATTTAGTGTCACCGGCCCTGTCCTTTGGAATTCACTCCCTCCATCTGTTTGGGAGGCCCCTTCAGGAGGAGTTTTTAAGGCCCACCTTAAGGTCCTTTTGTTTAATCAAACCTTCCCAGATCAGACATACTAGTTATTTCGGGAGTTCCGCCTTTTGTTTTCACATCCGACTATTTATTTTAGAGAGCTTTGTGTCCCAAATAATGTATTTATTGTATGCTGTTTTAAATATTTTTCTTTAATTTTATTTTATATTAAATTTTATTGATAGAATGTTTTTACTGTATGGTGCCCAGAGCCTCTGGGATTGGGTGCCTGGAAAAATGTAATTTGCCTTGCCTTGCATCGTTTTTGATCTCACTGGTACCCTCTGCTATGCCAGATACTAGTGTCTCTCACTGGTACCCTCTGCTATGCCAGCTACTAGTGCCAAAACCAGGCTAATATAGAGAGTGAGTTTTCAATAAGCAGTCAACACTGTTACAAATGATCATGTGGCTGATTCAATGCTGACAAATCTTGGTTTCAGAATGTTGTTTTACTTAGTGACCACACTCTGTATAAAAAAAAAACTGCTCTTTTTTAAAAAAGATATGTATCCCACTGTAGAAGCACAACAAAAACATGTGTATAATGTGCAGCTATAAATGTCTTCTGCACTGACAGCCACTGGCATTAAGTGGTCTCACTGCAAGGGGTGTGTTCCTTACGAAACACCATACTGATGCACAAGATGCAGCATGAATACTTGGAAGTTGTGGGGGATGTGCATTCATGAGTTGCATCAAAAAAATATTAAAACTTGAAAAGTAATACTTTTTGGAATGAAATGTAATTGCGATTCATCTATTTGGGGACTGCATGTACTGCCACAGAAACAAGAGAAGGTGAGCTGCAGGCTTCACATGATCTTTGTTTCATTAACCGTCCATCGATGTCTGTTGCTGTCACCCTTGTAGCTGTTCCACCCACCTGACCCTCCCTCTCAGCACCTCCCCCTCACAATAACACTGACATTGTGGGTGTCCAGTCCCCCAGTGTCGCTGTTGCCACGGGAAATAAAGAAAATCTCCCTTGTTGTTTTTCCTTTTTTTAACCCTGTAAAAAAGAAAACAGTCCATCGACGCCTGTTGCACCATTAGTCCCCTTATTCAACCCACCCACTCATCACCCACCGCCTCGCCCTCCAAGTCCTTTCTTTTTTTAATTCAGTATACTTTATTATTTTCACAATGTAACAAACAACAAAGAAACAACTACAATAAACACAGACAAACAAAACCAGCCTACACAAAACAACCCATTAAGTACATACTCCCCCCACTCCCAAATAAATCCCCCATCTCTTTCCAGATCTGTGCACTAAGAAAATAGGCCAAGACAAGGGCACTACAGGGTTAAATTAAGGACATTAACAAACCACTATGGTTTCCATAGGGAGAGCAGAGTCATAAGGGCCTTCCAAGTACTCTGGTAGTATTGAGGCCTATGTCGCAAATTCGCTATGTGTTTTTCTAACTGGATAGCAAGGAGGATTTCACGATACCATTCTAAAGTCGTGGGAAGTGAATCCTCTTTCCAGTGTCGAAGCATAACAAGTTTCACAATGGAAGCAACTAGAGTCAGGTGGGCCTTACTCAATGACGGTGTCCCCGGAGGATATATAGCCAAAAGACAGGATTCAGGGGTAAATAGGGTGTCTAGCCCAAGGATAGAGGTCTAGTTCTTGTTGAATTGCTTGCCAGAAACTCTGAGTACAGGAACATTCCCATAGCATGTGATAGAGGAGCCGTGAGCCTGTCTACATCGGAAACAATCTGGGGAGGGCACAAGTCCAGCTCTGTGCAATTTGAGTGGTGTATAGTACATATTGTACATAATTTGAAATTGGGCAAGATGTAACCTGTCTTGCTTAATATATTTGTAGTTTGTGCTCCAGACTTTAGTCTAAAATTCTGTTTCTGTTGGTAAGGAAAGTTCCTGTACCCAGTAATAACATATCCCGGTTGGGAAGCCATGGTCCAAAGCTTGAAGCTGTTTATATATCCTCAAAACTGCGTGAGAGTTATCTGACACCTGAAAAATTTGTAGTAGCTCATGGGAAGATTGATCGGACCAGTTCTGCTTACTATTAAAGGATTCTAATGCATTCTTAATTTGCATGTATTTAAATGTATCTTTGGTGCTAAACTGAAAGCGAGTCTGTAGAGTCTGAAGAGGAACCACAGTATTATCTTGCAGAAAATCTGCTGGAGTACTGTGCTTAAGCTGTGAGAGGAATGAGGATGGAATGGGCTGATGGCCAATTTGGAAATGTAAATTGTGGAAGAGGGCCAGCTTACTGAGAGATACTGATGAATTTGCTGTAGGGCCTTGAGCGACCAGGCAAGTGGGGTGGCTTTGAGTGGGTGAGAAAGCCTGGAGGGTTTTGTATATACCAAGGCAACCAAGGAACTAGCTGCACTGTGTGCTAAGTCACGTTCAGTATTCAACCATGAGGGGATATAGGCGCCTTCTGTTCTTAAAGAGTCGGCTTTGTATCAGAGAGCTAGTCTACTAAGGTGTTGAGCCCTATAATAAGTAAAAAAGGATGGGAGGGCAAGCCCTCCCTGCAATTTAGGGGCCGTTAACTTAAGGTAAGCCCTTCTCACTGGTTTATTCTTCCAGAGAAAATTATTTAACAGTCTCTGCAGCCTCACAAACCACGATTTGGGAATATAAAGGCCAAGCATACCAAGTGGATATAAGACCCTTGGCAAAACATTCATTTTAAGAATGTTGATATGACTCCACAGTGACAGAGGTAAAGCACTCCATCTATTCAGGTCCGCTTGCAGAATTTGTACCAGGGCGGTTACGTTTTCTTTAAACATGGAGTAAATACTCCGGGTGACCTTGATCCCCAAATAGGTGAGGGTTTGATATTCCCAGGACGAACCAAATGCATTACAATTAGCCCTGGTAGCCCAATGATTTAAAGGAAAAACTTTAGTTTTGGAAAGATTCAGTTTATACTGTATGTGAAGACTGCAGAGAAACTGTCAATTTCCTCAAGAAGAATGGGAAGGGAGTCTCTGGCTCCTCAAGGTGCAACAGGAGATCGTCCGTGGAAGGGTGAACGGTTGGGATAGATGCCCATTACACCATACCCTAGCAGTTGGGGTGGTGTATAGAACCTTGACACATGTAAGAAAAGTTTCAGGCATGCCAAGATACTTAAGGGAGGCAAACAAGAAATGCCAAGAGACCCGATCGAAAGCTTTCTCAGCATTAAGAGAGACGAGGACTGATGGGACCCCAGAATCTTCTGACACTGCAATCAGATGCATGAGCTTTCTCATGTGGTCTCCGGCTAAGCGACCTGCCATAAATCCCACTTGATCACTGCCACTGCCACTAGCTGCAGGGCTGCTGTTGGCGTCTCTGTATGAGGTATGATTCACTAGCACTTTTTGGAATAATAAAAGCACTTTATTCAGTCTATTTGTGGTTTCAGGGTCTGCTTATTTTGAGAGGTGGTGGACAGTGCAGGAAGTTTCTTGCTTGATTCAGTAAGTATACCTAGCACATCTTCAGCACTCGTAACTGCTCCTGTCTCTGAACATAGCCTCCACCTCTGCTTCTCTTGGGCAGCTCTCCACCTAACCATCCCCTCCACCACTTCCCTGTACACCATGCCTATGTTTAACCTGGCCAGTGCCAGCTGTTTCAGTGTTTACCTACCAGAATGCTCACTTGATACCAACTTGTGGAACACCTGTTATCAATTACGTGTACCCTGTACCCAATTTGTTTTTGTCTGTCCACAATGTGACGTGGCACCTCTATTGAACGCCTGTTGTTTTGCAAATCTTTGCTATGTAACCAAAACACAATGTATGTCTTTATGTGACGAAGTACCTTTGGAAACGAGCCTCTGGCTCAAAGGTTGTAAACTGATTCTTAAATAAATAAATATCCAACCGTTGGGAGTGGTTACTCTGATTGTTGAGGTATAGGCTTAAACAGTTAATCTCCTTGACATCATTAAGGTGTGACAAGTGTTGAATTTACGGAAGCTGCATTTCATTGCATATTTGGTAGAGGAGGAGCCTTTCTCATTGGCCCTGGTACAGACAACAATGCCGTGATCACTCAGGTCATTGTGAAACACTGCAATACAGGAGGGGATCCAAGTGATGTATAGTTAGGTTCTTGTCATACTCTGCTTGCATAAATTCAAAATCATTTTAATGTATATGAGCAGTCCATAATTAGGCAAGAAATCTCTAATATGTAACAGTATTAATTGTTTGAGTCAATTTGGGTATTAAGCACAAGTTTACACAGTGTAAACCCAGAAAGAAAACACAATATTTTTCATCCCTTAACATAAGCGATCAATATCTAGATAAATGATATATAGTAAAACAGCTATCCTAATGGAACAGCCTTCCTGAGGAGGTCATGGAGTCAAAAACAAGTGGGGGAATTCAAGAATGCATGGGACAGACATAAGGCAATTCTAGTGGGGGCTAGGAGGAAGTAGGCTGTTGGTTAACTAGGACTGCAGTTTATCCATTAGGTAGGGAAATGGGCAGACTAGGTGGGCCAAGCAGTCCTTATCTGCCATCAAATTCTATGTTTCTATGTTTCTAATCCAAAAAGAAAGAATCATCCTTCATTTTCATCCTCTAAGGGAGGCACTTCTTCCGTATCAGCTTCTCTTTGTTGTTTCTCCCCATTTTTTTGCACTTTTTTCTCCATAATATTACCCTTCAGTTGTTCTGTTTCAAAGAGTAGTCTTTTATCTTCTCCATATGTAAGTCTGCATTTAACTGGAAACAGAACTTTAAAATTGGCTCCAATTTCTTTGAGTTCTTTCTTACATTGTAGAAATTGTTTATGCCACTGGAATGTTGGAGCTATATCGGGAAAAATGTGGCAGATTATTTCTTTAAAGTGTAAAGCTCCCATTTTTCTGACTGTGTTAAGCACTAGGTCCTGATCAGTGTCAAAAGCTAGGGAAAAAGTAATAGTATTCCTTGGACCAGAAATATATTGAAATAGATTTGCAAAGTTCTGAGTCTGATTAAACACAACAGCACAGTCAGTGGAGAGCAAATCAAAACTTACATCTTGATTTGTAGTTGCCTGTTTGGAACTAGGGTAAGGTTTTCTCATTGGGACTTGAAAAGCCCTCATCACATAAGGTACATTAGTCTCAGGCAGCTTATGCACAGAAATTAAGAGATCCTTCAAAAGTGCTCTTAGGGACTCAAATCCCTTTTCATAGGAATTTGGTGTCCCCACTAATCTTAAGTTTTTATAATGTATACAGTTCTCCATTATCTCAGTTTTCCTTTGTAGGGCCACAATTGCCTTTAAATTTGTAGTTGACAGGGCTTTATTTGTGAGTGTTTTCTGTTGAACAACAGCTGCCTGCTTTTGTATATTATTTTGGGCTTCTTTCACCTTTTCCACTTCAGTCCTTATAGTTTTATACTCTGTATCCAATATGTCGGGTCTGTTGATTAGCAAATCCAGCTTCTTGTCAAAAGACATCAAAAAAAATAAATAGATTCAAAAATGAGGAAGATGCCTCCTTCAAGTTTTGATCCAGAAACAGATGGTTTGATACCTTTTATTGGACCAAGATAGATGTAGCAACGGAAAACAGTGCTTTAGCTTTCGGACCAACCAAGTCCTTCCTCTGAAGCTTCCAAGGAAGGATTTGGTTGGTCTGAAAGCTTAAGCACTGTTTTCCTTTGTTGCATCTATGTTCATTCAATAAAAGGTATCAAACCATTTGTTTCTGGATCTGTTCTTTCAAGAACCAATATGGCAACTAATTAATTCTGTGTGTCCTTTAAGTTTTTAAATTCTACTTTAGCTGGTAAAGACATTGTCAGTAGATTCGGGAGGGGGGAGGGGAGTCAGTCTCATTATGGAGGAGGACAGAGATTGCTGCACATTCACAGAAGCTGAGGTTTCCTTGACATTTACCTTGTCCAAAAGCTTTGAAGTCTCTGCTGTGTGTGTATTCACCTGCGAATTTCTAAATATTCAATGTCAGGCGATTTTTTGCTGTTTTGGCAACTTAGCTACTACTGTTACTGAATTAATTTGTTTGGGTAGCTCCTTCAACTTTGATGTACCTTGCAAACCAGGGAATGAAAAAACAGGTACTTCCATTGTCTATGGGTTACTGCTTACAAAGCCCCCTAAAGCTAGGGGAGCGCTCCTAACACCAGTCAGCAACTGTGCTTCCCTGGAACCAGGTAAACCGGTGACAAAGTGATCCAATGGTCCTTTTCAGATCAGTGTTTCCAGGTCTGAAGAAGAGTCATCCTTCTTCCTCTTCTGCTGCTCCATTTTCAGGTACTTATTTGTTTGGATATGTGCACAGCCACCGATTTTTTCATAACAGAATTAATAATAAAGCTTGTAAGGAAAGCAACTGAGAAGAGCTCTTTAACATGGCTCACTACCTGTCATTATCTTGGATTCCCTCACACCTTAATAACTTTTGTGTTCTTTGATGAAATAGCCCAAATTTTGGCAAGCATAGTGTGGCTGCCAGAATCTTCAGATTTGAAAAGCTTCATAACAGCATCTTGTACAGTTTTCAAAATATGGAGTGCCAGAAAACAGGGGGAAAAACACATTTGGTTTCCTATACTTAACAGTTGGTATTTTTTGCTCTCACCTACAGCCTAGAGGGTGTTGAATTTTTAAATAAAACTTTCAGAGTTAAGGGGACCATATCAAGTGGTGCATTTAGAAGGTTTGCCGAAAAAAATATTAAAGGGTTCCAGAGTTATACCGATTGTAAAGTTAACATTCAGAAGCAACAGTTAAAAAAAACTATTGTGAAAGGTAAAAAAACATATTACAAGTGGTTATCTGCATGAGTTACTTGTCGTGGGGGAAATAAAACTGTTGAGATGGCCACCATTTTCTTTTTACTGTTCAGACTTACAAACAGTAAAAATACATAAAAATGATGTATTTATTTAAAAACAAACACCTGAACCTAGCTAAACAGGAACCATTTCACTAGATACTGGTGTTTCTGGTTTTTTTTTTGTTTTTTTTTTTAAAGTTGACAAAAGTACCTTTTCTGGGTACCCAAAATCCAGGGTGCCCAACTTAGCTCGAGAAGCCGTTGACCTGTATTTTCTGTATGAGAACAGTGTGACTTTCTTTACTTCTGCAGCTGCAGCTGGAATTCATGCTGTAGGCTGCAGTGAGAGCTGTGAACTGCCATTTCCCTGGTGTCTAGAAAGAGGCTCGTGGGGCAATGACAGCACACCACAGCAACTTGCAAAGTTGATATTTTCTTTAATCCATCACTCTGCAAGCATTGTAATAAGCAAAAGGATTGGAAGTTCAACTTGTGATTTAAAACAGACATGTTTATGTCATAAAAACTGCAAAACAGTGTGGCGTACAAACTGAATAAAAAAGTGCTTAGTGCAAAAAGGTGTTCAAGTATTACAAAATTCTATCTGGGAATGTGCAACAAGTTATTTTGGAGTTTCACTCCGTGGAGAACATTTAAAATTCTTTTTCCTGAAGAAATTTATTGATTATTATGCTCAGGCAATAACACACACTGAAGGACATATACAGAAAAATAGGTTACTTCTCAAAATGTTTAAAGGCTGCGACTTTTTTCTTATTTTTTATGACTTAGACTCAGTAGTCTCCATTTCCATATAAATGACAACTGTGGCTTGAGATTGCACCTTTCTCCATTCACAGACGAGGGGGCAGAGAGGCTGAGTGTAAGTGCTGGAGCTTGTAACACACTAAACCAAAAATTTTATGAATAAAACACATTCTTTGACAGCTATTAATTTATGCACTTATGTTATCCGAGTTGTTGAAATGTCTCCGCAGAGTCAGAAATGCCAACGTGACTCCAAAAGTTGTGCAGAAAGAGACAGAAAGAAGCTTAAAGCCATGGCAGCGTAACTGTTTAGCATGAATCCAGGTGCATCTAGGTGTAAAGCAGGCAGCATGCAATGGCTTTAAGCTTCTTTCTCAGATCAAGTATGTTATGAGCTCCAGCATGTTGTTCAACAGTATTAAAAAACAAAAAAAGACATTTAGATTTAAAAAAATTATAACTGAGCAGTACAGTAAATGAATTGTCTTGAGTTGTCTAGTTTAAAGTACAACACAAAACAGAGAAGGAGTTTATTTTGGTAAAGGGGTCTGATGGGACTTCTAGGAGTGGCTGCTCCCCCCCCCCCCCATTCTGGGAATGGAGAACAGTGCAAAAAACTATGACTGGGTAAAATAATAACAAAGTAATAAGTACAAAATAATGAACAAAGTTTAGTCTAGACTGCAACACAAAAAAAAGTGAACATTTGTGTTGTTAAATGGGCCTGGTGGGACTTCTGGGAGTAGCCTCCTCCCCCATCTGTGAATGGAAAAAGGTGTAATCTCAAGCCACAGTTGTTATTTATATATTATAAAATGGGCAGGGAAAATCCCACCTCCTGATTGGTTGTTACCTGTGCATTAGATATGTCTAATGCACAGGTAAAAACAAGGGAAGGGCAGCTGCAAAATAAGGGGTGATAGCTGCACATTCGAGCAGACTTGATAGACCACTAGGCCTTTATCTGCTGGCAAATTTTGCATGTTCATATGTTCGTAAGCACTCCCAAATTAGGACACAGTACAAAAAAAATTAGTGTGCCAGATAGAAAGTTCAGTTTTGAACAGCTCCATTTTTTTTGTTTGTCTTAGCGAGAAACATGAGACATCTAACCAGCACACCTAAACTGAATTAAAAAGAAAAGCTTCAAACAGTACAACAACCAGAACTTGTCCTACTACATGACTGTAGTCAGGTTTAGTCTGTTTCCTTTCTATCAGTAAAGTAACTGTGTTCCCCTCTCTCCTCTGGCTGTTGCCCAGCACTTGCTTGCTCCCACTACTGATTTGCATCTGTGACCTGTCAAGCCTGAAACCTGTGTTCCTCACTCAGCTAGTGGTTAAAAAAAAAAATCTAAACGGCATCTTTTTTTAATACGTACAAAAATGAAAACTGCCATCTCAACAGTCACATAATTAGAAAAGACGCTCGCGCTCTTCCCACTTGCAGTGCCAGTTACACATTCCCGTTCTCTTGAGATGCAGAATCCTAAAAATGAAATCAGTTGGCTCTGTTTATTACTCTTTTTTTTTTTTTTTTTTAACTGATGCTGGCTGTCAGCTCAGACACCCCCCCTTCCCACCCAAGATGCCACACTGCTGAAACTGCCGGCCCATCCACAGAACTGCTTGCTCAGCACTCATAACTGCCCGCACACACTGACACATCACTAGCTCGCTGTCTTGCTCAGTTCAAAAGGATGGCAAAACCCCCCACAAAATCAGCCCTTTCTCCATGTGGGCATCTATAGTCACTCATGCCCCTGCTGTGTCTATTGGTTTACTAGTGCTCGTGATCACACTCAACCTTAACAAAAAATAAAACGAATGAATAAAGAAGTAACAAAACAAGCAGTCCTTAAGTGTGTGGTGGAGAATTATTTTATAGTGTATGGTGGAATGTGGTTGTGTATGGAAATCCATACACTGCAAAAAGTTGTTCTGCTGCAGTAGTAATGTCCTCACTAACGCAGAACAACTTTTCGTTCTGCGTTAGTGAGGACATCATAATACAAGGGGCTACAGCAGACATCCTGATTCATCCCTTGCTGTGTGAGAGGGGCTCGTGAGTGTGCTGGGCAGCAGCAGTTGTGAATCGACAGCCTCAGCAGAACCAAGTGAAAATATGGAAAAGTGAGTCTCTTTTTGTCTTTTTTTCAGGCACCATACACTATAAAGAACAGTATATGGCTACCCATACACTACAAGGCTATTCTTTCACCTCGTAGATACAATGCCGACTTGGAGACCTCTCATCAGTCGGCATTGTATCCACTCGGTGGAAGAATAGCCTTGTAGTGTATGGGTAATCGTACACTATCCTATATTTTTCCTCATACTGGCACTTCAGTCTCTTGCTCTGTTTTTATGAGCAACTGGCCTTCTTTGATGGTTTCTCCTGCAGTTTTCTCTTCAGTCCAGTGCTGTGCTCCAAGTATTTCCCCCACGGTGCCACCAGACACTCAACTGCACTGCAGCTCTGTCTCCAGCAAGTAGATTCTTTCTCTCTCTCGCTCTCTCTCTCTCCTCCTCATGCTCAAAAATACAGCACAACAAAAGAAAACTTAGAATAAAATATATAAACACAAAATTAGGCGTCTTTGTTTTCTCATGTCCTGCCTATGCTCACTCGCTCCGCCATGCAGCCTGTCACTTTGCTAGTGTGACTGCTTGAAGTTAAAAGTAACAATAATAATAAAAAGAATATGAATAACAAACAAAAAGCAGTACTAAGTGTCTGGAGTGGGGGGTGGATCCTGCATCTATATTTATGTGTGTTGGGGTGGTGTACAAAAGTGCATTACTGGAGACTAACTATAAACTACAATTACAGAGGCCATAGAAGGACAAATGCCCTAAGTAAAAGGGGAAAAAACTCCAGCCGATGCAGGTGGAGGAACTAATTTATGTGACATAGAAAGAAAAAAATTGCTTTTCACTTATTTAAACTTTGTATTTTTAATTTGAACAAATGTAAAATAGAGGCCCATTTTATAAGTCAATAAACACTTGGTAGGTATTAGACATTCTAATGCACTGGTAGCCAGCGTACTCGACCGCAGCCTCATGCCTCACCACACCCTAGCCATGCATTATAAATGTCTAATGTACCCTCCCATGTCTTATTGCTTACAAAATGGAGACATTTGAGTATTGAGAGCCTAAACTAAGTTTTAAAACTACGAAAAGAGTTGCAGCATTTTAAAAGGTTTTGAGAAGCGGCCTATTTTTCTACATAGTTCTATTTCAAAACCTACAAGAAAGAAAATGGTCCCTTGCTGATCTGACTCCCCCACCTCCCACTCAGCAGTCACCCCCCCACACACCCTCACTCAACTGATCAGGTCACAGTGAGAAGATTCACTCTACGATGGAAGACACAGTTTGCTGCTGGAACCACTGACTGCAGTATCAGTATAAGAAACTAACATGGCCACATGGCGTAGTGATGCTCTTTCATGTATTCTCATGTACTTCCAAAGCTGTCCTATAGGAACTATATTGTATCCTACCCATGTTATGTATTTTGTTGTTGACTCTTGTTATCACTCTGTGGTCGGGGTCATAGCCGAAAATGGTCCTTTGAATCAGTTCATTTACCCAGTTATCAAAAACATAAATAAACAAATAAATAAACGTAAGTGCAGTTCACTGTATTTCAATGGGGTTTTCAACTTTCATATATAACTTTGCCATTTTTGCATATTTTTAGTCCAAATTTTCAGCATGGCCTTTTTAGGACTGCACCTCATGAATAATGGTGTTGGAATTATGCAAATCTGGCCCGAAAGGTGATTGTGCAGTCATTTGGCAAAATCACCTTTTGGGTGGGACTTGAACATTTTCACTACCCATGTACATGAGGTGGGGTCATAAGAAGGCTAAGTTGAAAATCTGGGGTCAAAATATGTAAAAATAGCAAACTTATGAGCATATGTTGACATTTTACTGCACTCGCTCATAACTTGGGCAATTTGAAATATTTTGTCACAAAATGTTTTACATAACCACCTTTTTACACCACCTCAAGAATGTGACAGTTGTCATTTCTCAAACACTGACCAAACTGTATTTTCACACCTATGGTGTGCAATGGTATTGTGGTGGCACAGAATCACGTTTTGGTAGTGATTTCAAAATTTCCATTATGGAGTTCATGAGGTGGGGTAATAAGAAGGCTATTCTGACAATTTCATTCCTGTTTTACTACTGAGGGCCCTGTGCTCCCACAGACAAATGAGGATACAATTGTACTATCTTAAAAATTAAGGAAATTCTTTGCAAAAAAACGTCAATGCACTAGTTAGGGTTAAAGCGACAATAGTTTCCAGCCCTAACATCCCACCTCCACCCTGCAGGCAGCAACAGAAAAAAAACATTACAGTTTCACCTCTCTTGCCTCTTCACAAATCAGGCATGGGGTGTGCCTTGGGATTGTCAACCCTACCACTCAGCACATTCTCATATACTGTGCCAGTTTCAGGTTATTTACTGATGGAATGGGGTGAGTGTTAGTGCTGACATCCCCAAGACACACCCCACGTCTGATTTATGAAGAGGCAAGAGAGGTGAAACGGTAATGATTTTTCTTGTTGCTGACTGCAGGATAGGGGTGGGGTGTTAGGCTCCTAATCCCAAAACTACATTATCCTACTTTTGTCTCTTTAACCCTAACTAGTACAGTAACAAAGTTTTTTGCAAAGAATATCCATCTACCTATCTATCAGTTTTACTGTAGCGGGGCAACATCCCCAACAATGACAGACACAATGTCGAGTGTCAGCATTGTACTGTTGGGGATGTATAAATGTTTTCTTGGGGGGTTGTGCCCCTGAACCCTTGTATTGGGGAGGGGTGCAACATTGGGAGATGCAACACTGGTGTCTGCAGGGACCAGCACAGCGACCCGATGATTTCAGGCAAAATCTATCACTGTACTGGTCTTCGCGGTCACGTGTCAACCTACCGTCAGCATACCCTATCTATCTATCAATATAAAATAAAATATATCTATTCTTTGCAAAATAAATTGTGTTAATGCACCAGTTAGGGTAACAACCCCACAAAAGTATGGAAATGTGGTGTTAGGGTTTCCAACCCTAATGCCTCCCACCCCACCCCAGCAGCAAAAGGAAAAAAATTAGTATTTTGGGTCTCCATAGTCTTGGTAAATCAGTGGTGGGATCTTCCTTGGGGGTTGTCAACCCCAATGCCTATCTCATTCTATGAGCAAGCAACTAACATTACACATTATCTGCTTTCTTCACACAGGGCCCTGTGTGAAGAAAGGTACAACAAATTGTTTTGCCAACCTGTGGCAAGACATACTTCTCTACCTTTGAAGAGTGTATCATTATAAGGCAGTGTCTTGAAGCTGTACCTTGTGCTTTGGATTGGAAGCTACAGGCTTGGGGGAGGAGTGGACATTAAGGTTGACAACCCCCGAGGAAGATACTACCACTGATTTGCCAAGACTCCTGAGACCCAAAACCCTAATGTTTTTTCCTTTTGCTGCTTGAGGGGTGGGAGTGGGGCATTAGGATTGGAAACCCTAACTCCACATTTCTCTACTTCTGTGATATTACGTTAACCTAACTGGTGCATTAACACAGTTTTTGTGAACATAATGTCCCTACTTTTTGAGATAGTATAATCGTATCCTGATTTACCTGTGGGAGCACAGGGCCCAAATGGCCCTGTATAGATGCATACATGTATATGTAGGTTTCTGTGTAAGCCCAGGGCCTTCTGGGCCCTGCAATTTTATGTGTTCAAAACAGCATCCAAATTGTCAGCACAGCCTTATTATTACCCCACCTCATGAACCCAGTAGGGAAAATGTTCAAATCCCCACCAAAATGTCATTCTATGGCATCGAAGCGCCATTCCACACCGCAGGTGTGAAAACACATTTTGGCAAGGATTTGAAAAATGACAGCTGTCATGTTCATGAGGTGATGTATATAAATTGCTATGTTTAAAATGTTGGGTCAAAATATTTAAAATTACCTATGTTACAAGTGAGTGTAGTAAAATTTTCAATGAAATTTGGTGTCAAAATATACAAAAATGGTAATGTTCTGCAGCAAAGTTGAAAATCCCATTGAAATACATTGAACTGCACTTATCTTAGTTTCAGCGGTTCCAGCAGCAAGATGTGTCTTCAGTTGAAGAGTGGATCTTCACACTGGGACCTATTCAGGGTGTGTGGGGTATGTGGGGGGTTATGAGGTGGTGGGTGCTCAGTGGAAAGTCAGGGTGGAGGGTAGCAGATTGGCAAGGGACCTTTTTTTAACATGTTAAAAAAATAACACTGAGGTACTGTTTTCTTTATTACAGGTACAGCAATGGAGAGGGGGGTGCCACTAGACACCAGGGGCAAAATAAAATATTATCAGGATGGTGATGGGAGGGTGGGAGACACTACTAGGCACCAGAGGAGTAATAAATAATTATGAGGGCCAGTGATCAGAGGGTGGGGGTGCCATTAGACACCAGAGAAATAAAGAATTACATGGGTAGTGATCAAGCATTAACAGAAGACAACAGGGAGAAATATAAAACATAAATATAAATATAAAGAAAAATATGGGTAGGGCAATCAGAAGGTGGGGTGTGCCACTAGACACCAGGGAAAAATCCTGTTATTACTGGGGTGGCAATCGCAGGATGGAGGGTGCTACTAGACACCAGGGAAAAGATGCCAGCAAACAAGAAAAGGATTTTCTCCTCTCGAACAAGGATTTTTATTGTGACTCGTGATACAAAAAAATAATATTTTTTTGTATCATGAATCATGAAAAAAGATTTATAATGTTAAAAAACAACATTCAAGGGCATTTCTCCAACAGTTAAGTGCAGAATGCAGCTAAGGGGGTCCCGATAAGCAAGCTACATGTGTTGGTTGCTCTGCAGAATGTCATTTTTGTGGTTTCCCAAATTTGAATCTCTAGGGAAAAACAGAAAACAAGATGGCAACAAACAAAAAAGGATTTCCCCCTCACAAAAAATGCTGACATCAATATGAAAAAATAATCTTTTTTCATTTCACACAGCTATTTTGAAGTGCTATTTTCAAAACTAAATAACTTTGGAATGGATTAATATTTTTTCACCAAACAAGCAAACAGGGTACACCTGTGGTCCAGCCCCTTTCTACCCTGAAAATTTCAGACCAAAATTCCAAACTGTCTGGGCGCTAACCATATTGACAGAAAACCCAGCAAAATCAATGGGGAAAAATTGTGAAAAATTCACTGTTTGCACTATCTAGAACTTGGACTGTGCATATCCAATCTGAACAAAACTAGGCATATCCACACATCGATGACATAAGACTGAGCATGCAAAATTTCATGAAAATCCATTGAACGGTTGCAAAGCTATTAAAGTGCAAAAACTGGGGTTTAACATTAAAGTGCTGACTCGACCCTAACTATAGTGGTGCTACTGCACCAGTATACCTATCTCTGTAGGTGTATATTGTTTTTTGTATCAGAGGACACCTACAGTGCTCTTCCATGGTTTGGGATTTATCAGCTAGAGCTGGATGCTGTTGTACAATATCTTATGGTTTATGTAATGAACCATAGATTTCAATGTGAGACATATGAGGTTATGTTCTCTTGGGTAACCTGCGTGAATATGAACCAGTCATGTGTACTCCATTGTATTCCTTCTAACAAAATGTTTTCTCTGTATTTAAAACAAGTTTATAGGAGTAGAAGAGCATGAGTTCTGATGCTGGAGTTCATGAAGGAAAGGCGGACATCTCAAGCAGGGGCTCTGTTCTTCAAGACAGGTAGGCCTGTATTTTTCATTTATTTCTGTTTTTTCCTGGTACTGTATATGTTTATGCAGTGGTGTAACCCAGGATATGGTTTTAATGTAGCAAGTAATAGTAGTTTGCATATTTTGCATCGCTTTAGTACTCTGCATTTTGTGCACTGCATTGACAGAAGTGAACTGAGGTGGAATGCAGCTGGACTGTACCATGTCCCTGGGGTCTGTGCTGAGGTCACAGCTTTAAAGCTGTACCATTACCCCAATGAGGGAGGCCATTACCCCTATGTAGTAACCACCTTCCCCATGGACAACATTGGAGCTAACAGAAAAGGAAATTAATGTAAGTGTGATGGAATTTCTCCTGCCTAGAAAATGTGTTCAAAATCTATGATGTTCTGACCATTATATGAAACTGTCCACAAGTCAGTCCATTGGTCTGCACTTCACCCTGTGGGACCATGTGATAGAAGCAAGGTTTTCTACTGTCACTTTATTTTAAAATCACTGCACTGAATTTGGCACTCATGAAAGATACGGGACTACCAAGAGATACTGTAAAGCCCTCAATTTATCTGCCAGATAGGGACGGTGCTGACTGGCAAAATGCTGAACAAACTTCTCACAAGATGCTAGATTGGCATAAGTTTAAATTTATACAGACCAAGGAGGTGATCTCTTCCTTTAAGGGGAACTCACCCTGGCCAGTCTCAACTGACTCAGACCTCCAGGCAATATTACAAGTAACAAAACCAACCTCACTCTGTTTCAATGGTGTATAAGAAGTTACAAACACTAGATTCACATTTGCTTTCAGGCATTTGTTACTATAAGACCCAGGAATTAATTCTACCAGAAGACTCAGATACCTGGAAAAAGCTCTGGCAAACCAGCTATAGATTTGTGAAGCAGGACAGGCTTCACCTAGTCCAGTTTAACATCATGCTCAACTTATATTATTCACCTGTGAAACTATATAGAATTGGTAAAATCTCCTCTCCTAGCTGCACAAGGTGCGGAGAGACAAAGGGAACATTGTTCCACATGTTGTGGAGCTGCTCAAAAGCCCAAGCTTTCTGGCAAGCCATTAAGGGTGCATTGGATCCACTTTTGGGATTAGAGCCTCAGTTTACCCTGGAGGCCTGCTTATTGTACCTTTTTTCCCAGGGAACCCCAAAAATTAGAAAAGCACATCTTGCGCTAGCGGCAGCAACTGCCAAGTTAATTATTATGAGGCACTGAAAGTATGATTACCTACCCCCGGTTATGGAATGGTATAGGGAGATACTTCTGGCACTCCAGCTTGAAAAATATATTGCCTTCATGCGTAATAGATCCCAGGCCTTTCAGAATACATGGGGCCCACTTGATACGCTATTAGCTATATGGGAGCCCTAGCCTCTGTTTCATATTCTCTTTATCAGGCAGACAGCTCTATAGGCAATGTTTTGCAACTGACACTTGGATGGAGGTGGGTGGGATGGGAGGAGGGAGGTAGGGTAGTATGTTTGATTGTTGCTTTGTAATAGTATTTGTTGTGAGTGTTATTATAAAATGCAGTCTTACTTGTGTCTGTCACGATAATTGTATGTACCTTTGATTGCTTGAAACTGCAATAAAGTACATTTGATTTAAAAAAAAAAAGAAAAATCCTGCCAGCCATCACCCTCTACCTTCCATGTGTAACCCCCCTGTCCTGGGGGCTTATCTGACTGCCCCTTTTGGGCTCCGGTTTCCCCCAGGTTTGTTCCACCGCCTATTTCATTTCTCGGTCCTGGCTGGTGCCCTTGGTTGTCCTTGTCCTCCCTCCGGCACCCGCATTAGTTTGTCTCAAAAGCGGGGCCAGAGGAGCTAGCTTGTGGGCTGCTACCTGTATTGGCAATAGCGCACCTGCGCATATTCATTTGCCCATTTCGGTGGCCTTTCAGTTTGCCTGTCCGGTGGTCCTGCTCCCAGGATAAAGCAAAAGAGGGACCAGAGACCTTGGGTAGACTGGAGAGGCAACGGTAGAGGAACAAGATCAATTTTTGTGAACGCCAATTGCACTCGAAGAATCGGGAGCTGCCTCATGAATATTAATGAGGTGGCTCATGAATATGAATGAGGTGAATCCTGTCTAGTGCTGAGGGAAATAGAAAATAGCCCTAGCGACAGGCAAACAGATGGATAAAATAAATAAATATTATACTGGTACTGGTATGCAAGGGTAAAGGGGACCCTGCTTAATTGGAAATGCATATGTGGGTTGCAGGAGGGCTGAGAACATGAGTCCTGAATGGACTGAAGTGGGACTATGTGTAGCTACCATGGGGCAATGCATAACGGCAGTAGCGAAAGAGAAAGGCTGGGTAAAAATTTTAAATGCTGCCAGTGATCAGTAGAATAAAGGGAATGCTACAATATGATGGGACTATTGTAAAACAAATGTACTTTTTTTGGCTGCAGGGACATGCTAAAGTAAAGGCACTGTATTGACCTCAGTGGGACTGTTTTGTTAGCAGCCATACTTGTAACGATGTGATGCCTGAGCAACCAACCAACAGACCAGGATTTCACAGGAGGATTCTGGGGCTTGTGGAAGGACTCTTGGGGAAAAACACCATTATTATTCTGGTGCCATTTTGAGCAGCAAATGAGGCATTGAGGGAGCCTCATACATATTAATTATCTTTGAGGACAGTAGCTCCAGCCAATGGGGAGCTGCCAGAAAGCTCCCAAAAGTCAAGAACTTTGAGATTCTAGTTCAGTTCAGCAGCAGCCCCTCCACAGGGAGCAGGGCTCCAGCCCCTGGAGAGTGAATGGTGTTGCAAGGCTGGGAAAGGGCCTACCTGGGGATTGCCAGCAATCTGTACCTCAAGGCTGGGTGTTCCCCCCCCCATCTGAGGAGAGTTGGAGGAGAATGTGCAGGCAGCTCTGCAGAGCAGGAGAGCTGCAGAATTCTGATGCTGTGGAAGGAAGCTGCACCTTAGCGGTGAAGGTATTTGGAATGGATATTGAAAAAGGGGAAAAGGGTTAGGAAAAATTGACTGATCCTGAGGAGGAGAGAGCCTCCTGGTATTCATCTGCACCTACACCTACACAGTGAGACTTGAGTGAGCTGAGAAGTGAATGAAAAGTTGTGTGAGAATATGGAAAAGAAACAAGGAACTGTCTGATTCTGGCATAGACAAAGCATCTAGATAGATGTGGGGAAGACACAAGTCTGAGGACTGGTTGTAGCATAGAAGAATGGTTACTGGAAATTAGTTGGGAATCCAGATTTGGAGCAGTGGGAGAGAGAGAACCTCTTCTGAGATTGTTATGCACCTGCATGGTGAGGAGAGAGACTTTCTTGATGTTTTGCTGAGACTGAGTTCTGGAATTGTGTGAGAGCCAGAGCAAGAGCAATCACTGTGTTAAAGATGATAAACTGTGAAAGCAGAAGGATGAGCAGGTGTTATCTGGATGAGTACCTGCTGTCTGCTCCTGAAATATAGCTGAGAAAAAAAGACTGTTGTGAAGAACCTATAGGTTTAGACTGCATCACTCCCTGGAGTCTGGGAGACAGGGAAGAAACAGAGACTGCTTTGGCTACATACCGTAGCTGGTTATTCTGCAAGAGAGAGAGTTAACTTACCAGTTCCATCCAAAACCCAGGGCCAGGTGGGAACTCATTAACCCCCATCAAGTGGGGTCTGCTGGCTGCAGGGGATCACAGGTTTTATTCTCGAGTGCTAGGGCACTCTGACCTGTGAGGGAGCCGGGCCTGGGGCCACTCCCAGGTTTGGGTCCCTTGTGGCTGGCAGGCTCTGCAACAGGCTGCAAGATCTGCAATCAAGTTGAGGATCCAAGCTGCAGTTCCCTTGCCCCTTCAGGTTCAAGCATCAAGCCCAGCTCTGCATAGAAACATAGAAACAGAAATTGACGGCGGAAGGAGATCACTAGGTCCATCTAGTCTGCCCATTTGTTTTAGACCTATTTGACACACTAGTTGTCCTTTGTAGTCAGGGCTCCCTTGTGTCTATCCCATGCATTCTTGAATCCCCCCCCACAGTGTTGACCCCCACAACCTCTTGGGGCAGGCTGTTCCAGGTGTCCACCACTCTTTCTGTGAAGAAAAACTTATTGGTGTTGGTAGAGAACCTCCCTCCTTGCAATCTGAGGTCATGTCCCCTGGTCCTGAAGCCCTTCTTGAAGTGAAGAAGTTCCTGTGCCTGTACCTTGTTAATGCCTTTTATGTATTTGAATGTTTCAATCATGTCCCCTCTCTTTTTTCTCTGCTCCAGGGAGTACATGTTCAGTTCCCTAAGTCTTTCTCACAGGACATGTACTGCAGACCCTTAATCATTTTTGTCATCATTCTCTGTACTGTTTCCACCCAGTCAATGTTCTTCCTGAGGTGAGGCCTTCAGAATTGGACTCCGTATTCCAGGTGAGGCCCGACACCTCTCTCCTCCTGCTTGTGATTCCCCTCCCAGTGCAGCCCAGCATTCTGTTGGCCTTCAATGTTGCCTTCTCACACTGCTTACTAACCTTCAAGTCATCTGAGATTATGATTCCTAGATCTCGTTCCTGGTTTGAGGTGGCCAGTCTTTTGCCTCCTAGGTAATACTTCTTTCTTGGATTTTTCTTTCCTATGTGCATGACCTTGCACTTTCTGGTGTTAAGTCTCAGCTGCCACACTCCAGACCATTCTTCTAGTTTCTTGAGGTCAGCTTCCATCTTGCTCACTCCCTCCGAGGTGTCCATCCTCTTACATATCTTGGTGTCATCTGCGAACAGACACACCTTCCCTTCCAGTCTGTCAGTAATGTCTGCTATAAAAACATTGAAGAGCAGAGACCCCAGCACTGAGACCTGGGGCATCCTGCTGGTCACCCTGCCTTCCGTCGATTGCATTCCATTAACTTGTACCCTCTGAATTCTGCCTTGTAACCAGCTTTGTTCCCATCTGATTACTTCTGGACAAATCCCTGTGTGGTCAAGCTTCTTTATCAGCCTTCTGTGTGGAACTGAGTCGAAGGCCTTACTAAAGTCTAAGTAGATCACATCTACTACCCCACCGTTGTCCACTATTTTTGTAGCGCAATCAAAAAACTCGAGCAGATTTGTCTGGCATGACATATCTGTTGTGAAACCATGCTGTTTAGGGTCTTGTTGGCCGTTAGTTTTGAGGAATGCTATGATCCTCTGTTTGAGTAGTGTCTCCATTAGTTTCCCTAAGATAGACGTGAGGATCACTGGTCTGTAATTACTAGTCTATTCACAACTGCCTAATTTGTGAAGTGGAACCACCATTGCCTTTTTCCAGTCTTTAGGTATTCGTATTTCATGAATAGAAGTGCCAGAGGGGCTGCTAATTCTACCCCCCAGTTCCTTAAGGATTCTGGAGTGCATCTCGTCTGGTCCCATGGCTTTGTCTGCTTTTAGTTTATTTAGCGCCTCCCGTACTTTGGCTTCTGTAAAGGGACTTGTGTCCACCACTGGTCCTGAGGTGTTGTGTTTTTTCAGGGCTGAGCCATCCCCTGGGTCCTCTTTGGTAAACACAGAGCAGAGGTATTTGTTGAGGATTTCAGCTTTCTCTGGGTCATGTTTGCTGCATTTCCCTTCTTTAGTAGCAATCTTTAACATCCCCCCTTTTGCTTTCCTACATTTCCTAATGTATCTAAAAAATATTTGTCTCCTCTCTTTGCCCCTTCTGCTATCTTTTCCTCTGTCTGGGCTTTTGCCTTTCTAATTTGTTTGTTAGACTCTTCCATTTTTTCCTTGTACGACTCCCAGTCTCTCTCAATTTTGGTTTCCTGGTACATGCTGTACACCTTCATTTTCTCTTTGACTTTGGTAGCCACTTCATTGGAAAATCATAGAAGATTTATTTTTGCTTTGCTGACCTATCTGGCACATTGATCTGTGGCAGTCTTTAGTGCTCTTTTGACTCTTCCCCACATGACTTCCACCTCCTCAACCTCTATTTCCATTAACTGGCTACTTATGTCGTTCCTCATTTTTCGGAAGTCAACCTTTCTGAAATCTAGCACCTTTATCTTTGAGTGGCTGGTGTCCTGTGTCATGTTTACCTTAAAGCTTACCATGCGATGGTCACTGTTGCTCATATGGCATCCCACTTCGATGGCCTTGATCCTTTTGAAGTTTGTGAGGAAAAAATTGAGAATAGCATCTCCCCTTGTTGGAGTTTTAACAAGCTGGCACAGTCTCACTCCTTGTAGTAACACTAAGAAGTCCCTACTTCTTGTTGCTGCCGTTTGTGTGCTCCAGTTAATATCTGGTAGGCTGAAGTCCCCCACCAGTATAACTTTGTCTTTATTGGACATTTTGTGGATTTCCTCTTTTAGGTCTTTGTCTCCTTTATCTCCTTAATTTGGGGGCCTGTGCATGACACTGATACTGAAGGGTTTTCCCTTTCTCATATCTACTGTTAGCCACAGTGACTCGAAGTCCCCAGGTTGCCCTTATACCTCTGTGGCTTTTATTTCCTTCCAAATGTAAATGGCTATGCCCTCCCCCCTCTTTTTTTGCCCTGCCTATCTTTTCTGAACAGATTGTAACCAGGAATGGCCATATCCCATCCGTGGTTTTCCATGAACCACGTTTCTGTTACAGCCACCCAGTCCAACCTTTCTGTTTCCAAGATGGCTATGAGTTTGGGAAGTTTGCTGGTTAGGCTCCTAGTATTTGCAACCATTGCTTTCCAGGAATGTACATCCTCTTTGGTGTGAGGTTGTACCCTCTTCCTGGAATGCTCCGGTTTGCTCTTTCCAGCTGCGTGATTATGCAGGTTGCTGATTCGGGTGGATGTTGGCTCTGATTTGTTTTCTGAGGATGTATGCATGCATGCATTTGGTGTTTTGGAGAGTGATGACCAGCCCACCAACAACAAGGGTGTGAGCTACGTCATACCCCCCTTTATTTGCTCTTGAACAGCTCAGCCCGAAGACACTCCCTGCCGTCCAGGCCACCTGCCACCAACACCACAGGAACTGCCCGCTGAGGGCTTTTGAACACCTTGGCCCCAAGATGCTCCCTGCCGGCCAGGCCACCAACACCACAGGTATGAACCTTCAAGCCCTGGACCTATTTCAGCTTGACAGACAGTTTTGCAACTGGACAATCAAGGGTGCATTCCAGACGCTACTGGCTCCCCTTGCTCACAGTGGGGCTTGCTGGGCACCCGGGACTGACAAGCAGTGTTTTGTGCAGCTTGGCACTGTAGCATTTGAATCTGGCACTTTATAAGTTTTAAACTTGCCGCCAGCTCCTGCCTGCTGCCTTCATCAAGTATTAGCTGATTTTCTGCCCCGCCACCCACCCTCGCCTCCCACCTTAATTAAATACTCTTGCAGGGAGCTAACCACCCCTCCCCTCCAACCATTGGTCTACAGTATAAGCTGTCTTCTCACTTAAAGGGATACTGCTTTCCTGCACGAAGCTGCCACTGCAAGCCAAATCTACTTGTATAATCCAATGGCTCCACTGACAATTTTCTTTATTTACAGCTGCATCCTACTCCTCCCATATGATCTTAATGTTAAAAGAATGGGGGGTTACCTTCCAGCGAGAGACGCCAAAGTATAAAGATTTGTATGGGGTGGTGCTAGCTCATTATTCGACCTACACAAAAGGCACTGACCCCCATACGCTCACCACATCTCTTCAGCCCGGACCCACCATTCAGACTCATTTTTCTTTCCTAGTCCAGGTTAGAGTGGCGGTACACGTCCAGTCCTTCTCTCGCTCTACCGCCATCCCTAATAATGCAAACCATAAAAGCTTGCACACCAAACATCAACAGAAATTCACATTGAAAACAATTAGAAGCTGTCTCAAGAAACTACTAGTTCTTCTTCTACTATGTTCTGGGAATGTGGAATTAAACCCTGGTCCACCCCCTTTCTATAGATGCACCTGTGGACCTCCCTCAGCTAAAGGGTCTTAGGTTCCTACACATGAATGTCTGCAGCTTGCCTACAAAATTTGACATGATTCAAGCCTGAGTACTACATACATCCCCAGATATAGCCATGTTCTCAGAGACATGGCTCTCAAACAATATCCCTGACAACACCGTTAATATCCATGGCTATAACTTATTCAGGTGTGACAGGCCTACAAGGAGCGGTGGAGTTGCTATCTATAACAAAAACAAATTCTCTGTCTCTGACATTGTTCACACCCGAACACCTAAGGAAGTTGATTGCCTTGCCCTGAAGTTAACCCTATCTCCTGGTGTGGCCCTCCCATTATTCGTTTGCTACAGGCCCCCCTCTGCTGGGTTTGGCATACTGAATCACCTCCACTCCTTGTTGGAAAAAGTAAACTTAGAGTGCATAATAATGGGGGACTTCAATCTCAACTGGAATTATGTCTGCTCTATTAAAATCAAGGAGTTTTGTGATGAGCATAGGTTAACCCAGATTATCCCTGAAAATACCCATCCTAACAAGAAATCCTCCGACCACAGTTCACTACTGGATCTTATGCTTGTTAACAAGCTGCACAATATTTCCCATGCAGGGATCTTCTACAATGATCTGAGTGACCACTGTGCTATTGCCTGTATTAGAAGCTCCATTTACCAATCCCCTCCCTCCACATTTAAACTAAAATTAAGTTTAAAACACCTCTATAAACCTGCATTCCTGGCAGATCTAGGGAATATTAATTGGCAGGATTTTTATCTGACACCCTCGGTTACAGAAGCCTATAGTATCTTCCAAAATCTGGTTTTGAAGGTGACTGACAATCATGCTCTGCTTAGGAAGATTAAATCTAGGAAGAGATCACCCGACTGGTTCTCACCTGCATTTACGAAAGCTGTCAGAGATAGGGATGCATTATGGAAGAGGGCAAGAAAAATGAAATTGGACACTGACTGGCTGGCCTTTCGGGTAGCAAGGAATGTCTGCATCAACCTCGTTAGAACAGAAAAGTCATGCTACTTCCAGTCCACTCTTGAAGGAAATAAAAAATTGCTCTGCCAAATTTTGGAAAATTCTTAGAGAGGTAGAAGGCCATTCATCAGCCTCTCCCTTGCCTGCCAGGATAGTGGTAGGAAATGTCTCTTACATGGACAGGGAAGACATCCTTGAACAGTTTAATAGTCACTTTGCCACAGCAGGCCTTGCGTTCGATGTCTCACCTGCCAGTAAAGTGAGTGTCTGTTGTGATGCCAACAACGGCCATAGCCATGGCACCACTGTTAATCCGAGGCATTCCTCCTTTTGCTTCCACCCAGTAACCTTTAAACAGGTGGAGGATTTCTTTCTGTCCCTGGACACAAAAAAAGAGTGCTGGCCCTGATTTCTTAGAACCGTTTTTTCTTGAAACTTGGCTGTTATCACCTGACAGCTGCAATCGTCCACCTCTTCAATAGTTCCTTGGCCCGAGGAGAGTTACCACCAATTTGGAAAGTAGTGCACATCATTCTTCTTTTCAAGTCTGGGGACCCTACCAACCTGAATAACTACCGTCCTATCTCCCTTCTCCCAATCCTTTTAAAGATCCTGGAAAAAATAGCTAATTCTCAACTTAGGGAGTACCTTGACACTGAAAAACATTCTAAATCCTGCACAATCGGGTTTTAGACCCAAACACAGCACTGTATTTGCCCTTGCCAAAGTGTCCAATGACTGGCAAATTGCTCTGGACACTAAGCAATATATTTCTGCCCTCTTTCTAGATCTGAGCAAGGCCTTCGATACAGTGGATCATCCGATTTTATGTAACGTCTTGAGTAGTATCGGTATAAACAACATTGCCCTACGGTGGTTTGAATGCTGTCTCAAAAACCGAATGCAACAGATTAAAGATCAAGGGGAGCTGTCCCCGCTAAAATTCATGCCATGTGGTGTGCCGCAAGGTTCCATCTTGGGCCCTATTCTCTTTGCAATTTATAAAAACCATATAGACTCCTGCATTCACACAGGTATTGTCCATCTATTCGCTAATGATACAGTACTATATACCATTAACCCCTCACAGGACATAGCCCACAAGGAGCTTCAGTTAGACTTTGACATCCTTCAACACAATTTAATAAAGCTCTAGCTTCTGCTTAACACCAAAAAGACCAAAGCTATGATTATCTCATCACACGACTCCTTCAACACAGGACCACCTCCGAGCCTTCAGATTTATACATAGCTTGGTGAAGCCTTGAAACTAGTGGACAAGTTCAAGTACCTGGGAGTCTGGCTGGATGACAGCTTCAACTTCATGGCTCACCTTAACAAGTTATCAAAAAACCTTAGGCAACGACTAGGCATATTTTATCGAATAAGACGCCTCCTTACACTTGAAGCCAGGAAGCGACTTGTCCAAACAACCTTCCTACTGTTGCTCGACTACACAGTCCTTCTTTACAGCCACTGCCCCAACCAGGTGCTATGCAAACTTGAAATCCTCTACCATTGCACGCTGAGATTTATCCTAAAGATGCCACTGAGTACCCATCACTGCTTGCTCTATCAGGCATTAGATTGGCCCTCCCTCACTTTGAGAGGACAAAAAAATGCCCTCATGTGGCTATACAGATCACTATCCGATAAGCTACCAGCCTATATTTCTATTCTCTATGAGCGCACCAAGGGAGCTTATAGCCTAAGGAGTTCTTCTCTAGTCTCCTTTAAGGTACCCAAAATAAGGACACGACATGGCTCAGCAGGTGTTAACTTTTCCCTGCCCTCCCTCTGGAATTCCATACAAAAGAAGCTTAGGATTTTTTCCCTCCCGGGGTATCACACTTTTAGAAGGCTGCTCGCTCACAATCTGAGGGTCTTGTGTGTTTGCCGCAGATTACTACATTCCATCTTTCTCCTGTGGCTCCCAAAACACTAGGCACTTACAGGTACTCCATTAGCACTTCGCCTTGTTTATGTCTACTTTCTGTTTAACTCTCTACATCTCCCCTCTGCCTGCTTTGTCCATATTCGTAATCACACCCTTACCTACCCCCTTTTTTGTTCTGTCTATAATTGTAATCACACTTACCTACCTCCATCTTGTTTTCTCCTCCACCCATGGGGTCTTCTTCGTGTGGTATCCTCACTCTCCCTTATTGCTTTCCCTTAGTTATTGTAATAATGCAATAGTTGTTCTTTAAAGCCCCTCCACTGTTGAAACCTTGTATATCCAGTCTTATATTTATTCGTGGATAGTTGTGCATTGTATGTATTCCCCAGCCCTAAAACCTCTCATTATATTGTATCTGGTGACCCTTTTTTTTTTTGTGCAATCTAAGTATTCTGCAACTCTGTTAGGGCTTAGTACCTGTGTGTGCTCTAACTGTCCAGGACCATCTTGTAAATGAGCTTGTTCAAGGGTGATTGTGCCTGGTTAGATAAAGTTTGATTGATTGTCTGATTTAGTTTAAACTACCTGTATAGACATCGAATTTTTGTTCTAGTGTTCACACACCTTCTCTGTTTAGGTACAATTCATTGAATTAAAAAAAACCTCTTTCCCAAAAGTTGTGCCAGTTCCCTATGTAGTGGTATCCCTTGTCTTGGCACCAATTACACAGCCATGAGATGAATTCACCTACTTCAATCTCTCTCTGACTCACTTGGTGCTTTTTCCTTTTTCTCACACTGGCAGCACTTCTGAGAAGGCTAATTTGGATGACAGGGAAGAAAGTTTGTTGGCCAGGTCCTCGAAGTGTTTCTTGGCCACCTGAACTGTGTGAATTTCTAAGTCGTTGGTACCAAGGTGTATTGTTATATGTGTAACATCCGCGGATTCCTGCACAATTGTCTTTATGTGGTTAGTGTCCCTACTTGCAGAGGATCCTGGTAGACACTTTACCACATCGTCACTTTTAACATTTTGTGTTAGGTGGTGTTCCACTCCTCGGATCATGGAATCCCCGATTATGAGAATTTTGCTTTTGTTTATATTTGTGTTGTTTTATTTTGTGTTTTAGTATTTTTGTTGTTATTGCATTTGGTTTTTGTATTGTTGTTGGTTATATTTTGAGCATTAGTATTTTTGTTTTATCGTAATTTGTGTTGGTTTTAATTGGTGTGTTAGCCTTTTTTGGTGGTTTGATTTCTTTACCTTGTATTATTCTGTCTGTGGTTGGTAGCAGTGGAGTGAACCTGTTTTTGGTTTAGATGGCCAGGAAATGCTCCTGGTTTCTGGCTTCCTTCCTGGGCCTCCTATGATGCCTTTTTTTCCTTACCACCTGCCAGTCTCTGGGCCCTGCCTCGAGTCCTGGCACCTGGCTGATATGCTGGTACTGGTGGTGGGGGGGTTGAGTAGGTGTGCTATAGAGTTCCCTGTATTGGAGGTTGTATATTATAGTCCAAGCATCCTGTAGTTGGGCTGCAAGATCTGCTATGGTGCAACACACATGGCAGGGTCCTGGTTGCCATTTGTAGACCCTACTGTACAGTGCACCACAGTTTTTGCAACTGAGAAGGTCCTTTTTTTTTTAGTTGAGAGGCAGTGCTGATTCCTGTTTTTTGGCAGAAAGTGTGGATGAAAAACAAACCAGAACAGTGAGGTTTTTTTTTGTTTTTTTTTTTGTATCTTACTACCTCCTATCAGGTGTTGTGGGTGGTGCTACACGCCTATAAAGCAAGATCATTCAGGAGAGGGTGGGATTAAGGAAAGAGTGGGTTGGTGTATCCGACTGTTCCCTGTATGCTGCAGAAAACAATCAGGTAGCTGTTGAACAGATGAGGTCTAGCTTGTACTCCTGCAAGGTAAAAAGGAATCTGGTTACTAGCTCAGTTGTTCTGCCCTTTGGCTCAGAACAGCTCTGTGGAGTCCCTGCTGCTTGCAGTAAAAACCCCTGCCTGTGGTCCGTGCATCCCAGCTCCCTGCTGCTGTGATGGAGAGGAGACCTATCCACTGGCTACAGGACTATACCCGCCCTTCTCAAACACTGGAGTGCCCAGAGGCCACCGACAAGAGTAGAAGCTGCCAATGAGCTGGAATCTGGATGCAGCTATGCTGCTGCAAGTTCCGCTAGTAGCGTTTCAGTCGGTAGACCTGCAGGCAAGAGCATAGAAGAATGTAATCTTCTACTTGCGCTTCCCTCAGGTGAAGATTAGTGAAACTGAGCAGACAGTAAGGCTAGGGGCTGGACCGCACGTGTCGTTTGCCTCCTAGAATTGCCCTATGTGTCTGAACTGTTGCTTCTAGTTGTTACTGGCTGACAGCATTCTATTAGTCAACCACTATTTCAGTAATGGGTACAGCAGACAGTAAGGCTAGTGGCTGGACCACTCTTGGCGTATGCCTCCTAGGGGTGCCCTTTGTGTCTGAGCTGTTGCTTCCAGCTGAGAGCTTTCTATTAGTCAACCACTATTTCAGTAGTGGTACAGCAGTACAAATGCTGATTTACATACAGCAGCCAGGAATTCTGAGTAAGTATTCCAACTGCTCCTTATGCTGACAGAGCAGCAGCTGGCTGGGTCTGAGCAGAGTAATCGAGGAGAGAAGTCACCTCAGTGGAGATAGAAGCCCAGACTATGCACTCCAAGGGGGTTTCAGGCAGGCAGAACTGCTGTCAAGGAATCCATAATTTTGCACCTGTCGGAGTCTGCCTTCCCTCCATGATTGGTCTCTCTCCCAGTCGGTGAAGATCAGTGAAGCACAGCAGACAGTAAGGTTAGGGTCTGGACCGTACTTGGCGTATGCCTCCTAGGGTTGCCCTTTGTGTACGAGCTGTTTCACCAACCCCCCAGGACTTCAGTCTGTGCCACCCAAGGACTGATTCTGCAGAACGGTGAGTAAAATGCAGGGATTGCCCAGCAAATCCTGAGGATTTTATATACTTTTGTTCATCTTATTCCCACTGGCTTATGGAGCCAGTACAGTAATCAAAGAAAGCTATATAAAGTTAATTTTAATTCAGCAAGCACTCCAACGCCTGCCAACCAGCTGCACCTCAGGCCTGCAAGTACCATCTGGGTACCCAGGGACAGAATTCAGGGCATCATTCTGTAACTGGTACTAGTGGGTTTAGGTTTGGGAATACCTGCAGTAGTCAGATAGCTAGGTAGAAAGATGGTGGATGCACTGATTAAAACATGTGGGTTTGAATATAAAAAGGGAAATTATTTTTGGAAATGGAAAATCTTTAAATGCCAAGTCAAATGTTTTGTTTAGCCACTATTCCACTTACCCCATCCTAACCTTCCCCATGTAAATAAATCATGATGTTACTGTATCAGAAAGAGCTGACTCAAGAGCCTGATTTTGGTGAGCATATTGTTACCTGAAGTTAATGATGTCAGCCTGTTAAACTGTGGGGAGGTTTTAGTCTAGTAAGTCCATGACTGGGGTTACTGCTTGGGGAGGTGGGTTGGCACGACATCCCAGGGGGTTGTACTTTATAGATCAGTCCCACTAAATGCACTCTGGGTGGTGGCATTGCCATTTTTATTTGTAACCTTGGGAAAGGATCCCCGTGTATCAGCTAAGAAACCCAGGCCCCTTAACCTTGTAACGACTGGCAAGGCAAGGGTAGTGACCCTCTCTAGGATGGTGCCAGAGAGGGGCTACACATGCAAAACTGACACACAACCCAACAGAATGGATACAAAAAGTCTACAAGTTGGAGGTGAAGACAGTGACCTGCACAGACAGACCCACCTTTCTCCACTTCGGCTGACTGCTGTTGAATGAATGGCAGTGTGCTTTTTACTATATGTCGCTGTTGAGTCCTGTAGCCCCAGCCCCAAAACTCATATTGTAATTGGTATATAAATAAAATACTGGCCACTCATTGTGGAAGGGTCTGTTCCAGTACGCAAACGGGTCTGCTAAATAAAAGGGGTATCCTTATGTTTTATGTCCATTGTATTATTATTGTATGTACGTTTACATGGGCTGGCCACCCATGTACATTTGTCCAGTCCAACCCTCTTCTATTACTGCAGTCCGCTTTGTCCCGAGCAGCCTTAGTTTACTTGGATTTGATAATTATTCTAGCACTTTTTAGGGACATTAGCAATTAAGACACCCTAGTAACTTGCACCTACATCATCGTTTATAGTTGGGGGGGGGGGCAACTGAAGCATCTAAACTTTCCAGGGAAAGAAAAGTTGCCTGCGGTTGGAGTAATAGAAATGTTGCAAATAAATAGGCAAGGGTAAATTCTGTGACATTTCTAGATATACAGGACGAGATAGTTGTAAAAAAAAATGGAGGAGAAAGAAAGAAGCCGCAGCGGGAGGTTTCAGCTGTTGTCTTTAAATGCCCCTCAGCAGTGTGGCTTCTCTACAAAGAGAAAAGAGCAGGATCCTTCAGTGTACCTCCCGAGCAGTTCTCTCTAACAGCTGGCCAGCCTTATTCTCAATATCTTTATACAGAGATTTGCTGGAGGAGGGACTTGCTGAACGATCCATAGATTTCATTCTGGATCCAGACATGTTTATTTGATTTTGAAGTTGTAAAAACTATAGATTTATTGTCTCAATATGTTTCCAATGTGTAAATATTATAAAAGGGGTAAAAGAAGGTAAATAACTAAAACATTACATTATTGTTTGATTGACAGATAGGGCGGACCAATCTTAAGGTCCGGCACTCTATATATTTTGCCTAGAAAGAGAGTCTAGTCAGATTCGAGTAGGGTGTTGAAGGTGAAACACCTATGCAGTCTAGTTGCTGCTAGTACTGTGGTTGTAACAGGAGCTGTTTGAAAACCTGCTGAATTTAAGCTTATTTGTTTTTGATTCCTTTTCCTTCTTTTTATTTTTCCGGGCAAGTCTGCTTATATTTTGTTCTGTAATTTGTTGAATAAAAGAAATAGCTGAGGCTTTGTTTTCTGACATCGGTGTATGTGTCCATCTGTTACCCCACAGCCTATGACACATGGTGGTACTGGTGGGATCAGTTGGTGCCATTACCCGACTGGAGGGTCTGGACTAAGATCCTGGTGGACAGCTGATGTTACAGAACAAGGCAGTCAGTATACAACATCCTAGTGTGGCCACAAGATCTGTGACAGTGAAATACCAGATTCCATTGCTACCAGGTTTGGAACCAGTGGTTAGAAGGAAGGAGGTGAAGCGATCAACAGGTGAACCAAAGATGTTAGAAGAGAAAACTGAGTTGGGGGCTCAAGCGAGTGGGGGACTGCTGGAGGATGAAGCACTTCCAGAGGAGTCCCATGAACTGCTCAGATGGTTATGTGTACATCAAGTGGAGCTAGAGAAGCAGAGAGAAAAAGATCACCAGGAAAGCGAAGCACGATGGACAGACACACTCCGTGCCATCCAGGCCCTGGGTGCCAACAGACTCCCTGGTCCCCAAGGTGGGGGCCAGAAAGATATTAAGTTAGTGAAACTTTCTGAATATGACGACATTAAGGCATATATTATGACATTCAAGAGGGTGGCCACTGCTTGAGCTTGGCCAAGGGACTAATGGGTCATTCGGCTGGCCCCGTATTTGACAGGCAAAGCCCAGCTGGCCTACAGCCATGTGGAAGTAGCTCATGCCAGTGACTATGATTGAATAAAACTGGCCATCCTTAAAAGATACAACATCAATGCGGAAACCCATCACCAAAGGTTTAGATCCTATAGGTTTCATGCTGCTGATAACCCTCAAGATGCCTATACTCAATTAAAGGACTTGTGTGTAAAATGGCTGCAACCCACCACAAGAACAACAGACCAGATGTTAGAAGCCATTATACTGGAGCAATTTATATGCATCCAACCCCAAGACATGCAACTCTGGGTGAAGGAGCACCGCCCAGAGGCTGCTGATGTTGCAATCCATCTGGCTGAGGATTACTTGGCTGCAAGACTGCACCAACAAAAGGGAACAGTGCAGCCTCGTACCCATCAGAACCTGGTAAGATCTATCTCTGCTAACAATGTTCCAAATAGCAATACTTCTACTATGATAAAGTCTAACAAGTATATCAGGAAGAGGATACAACCCAGATATAATTTGCCAGGAATGTAATGGGAAAGGGCATATAGCCCAGTTCTGCTCCAAGAAAAGATCTGAACCAACACAGTTGGCACTGGCAAACTGGGGCCAATACTTAGTACCTGTTCAAATAGGATATAAAACAGTACAAGGGCCATAAGACTCTGGGAGCAAACAGACATTGATTCAAGCAAATGTTCTGAACCAACTTCCAGTGACTGGAGGGCCAACTACTGGGGTAACTTGTATCCACGGGGACGTCCATTTTTACCCTTTACAGGAAACCACCTTAACTAAGTAGGGGCAAACTCAATGACTAAAGGTGGGGGTTGTACTGAACTTACCAGTCCCAGTACTCATTGGACATAACCACCCTAACTTCCAATCATTGTTAACCTCCAGTGTATGCGCTGTTATGACTAGGGCCCAAGTGCAAACAAAAGATACACTGGGATAGGAATTTCCTTTTGAAGAGGATGTCGATGACCTATAGGAAAGCACAAGAAACCAAGGCACCAGAAAAGAAAAGAAAAACATTTATGGACTCAGAGTAAATGTAATAATAATAACGTCTATTTTAATGGGAAAGTGCTAGACATTGTGAGGGGGAATGAATTCAAAAATGCACAAAAGAATGATGTTACTCTGCAATGTCTTTTTCCACAGGCTACAGATGCTGCTGGCTCTCAGCAAGATAAATATAGAGTACATAAAGGCTTGTTATATTGGATATGTATCAACCCCCAGACTGGGGAAGAGGTCAAGCAGCTACTGGTAGCCCAGGTTTATAGGCAACAGTTGCTGGAGATGGCACATGATATACCACTAGCTGGGCATTTAGGTAGGGATCATAATCTCAGCCATCTTCTGTACCCTTTTTTTGGCCAGGCATTCACAAACAAGTTGCGGAGTACTGTAAGAGTTGTTGTGAATGCCAGAGAGGTGCCAAAATTGATTGGAGGGATAGGGTACCCTTACTCCCCATGCCACTATTCATGACCTCATTTGACCGTATTGCTATGGACATTGTTGAGCCCTTGCCCCGAAGTTCAAAGGTAATAGATACATCCTTGTCGTCTGTGACTACGCCACAAAATACCCTGAGTCTATTCCTCTCCAGGGTATTACTGCCCCTAGGATTGCAGATGAACTTGGTAAAATCTTTAGCCAGGTGGGCATTCCCCAGGAAATCTTGACTGATAGGGGTAGCAGCTTCTGTTTGGTTATGTTGAAGCGGCTCTACCAGATGTTAGGCATTGAAGCCATTCATACTACACCTTACCATCCGCAAACTGATTGCCTAGTTGAGTGCTTCAACCAAACCCTGAAAAGAATGCTGCAGAAGTATTTGTAGGAGGGGAATAAATGGGATCAGTTATTGCCCTACTTGATGTTTGTATACAGGGAGGTACCTCAAGCCTCTATGGGGTTCTTCCTGTTCAAGTTGCTTTATGGGCATAACCCCCGCGGTCCCTTGGACCTAATCAAAGAAGAATGAGAGGAAGAGAAAACCCCACATGGCTTGATGCCCAATGAGTATATGCACCAACTCAGGCATAGAATAACCAAATATGCACATAAGGCACACTACACTAATCAAAAACAGCAGATGGTACAAAAGATCCAAGATGATAAGGGAATGAGGCAAAAAGAATTTGTAGAGGGAGATAAAGTTCAGTTATTACTACCATCTTCAGATAACAAGTTACTCATGAAGTGGCAAAGCCCATATACAGTGACTAGAAGGGTGGGACCAGTAACATATGAGGTAGAGTTACATGAAAAAACCCCTTAAGAAACGCATTTACCATGCCAATCTCCTTAAACAAAGGGTGGATAGAGTTTCTCAGTTCTGGGGTCATATCCACCCTGAACCCTAGATAGTGAGTTAAACATTGCCTATCAATGTTTAGAATCTTCAGGAGAACTTTCTGATATTAATCTTAATCCTCATTTGATACTGAAACAGGCAGCAGAGTTACAGACTCTGTTACAGACTTATAAAAAGACCTTTACAGGAACTCTAGAAAGAGCGAGGAATGTAGTACATCACATAGCTCTTATACCCATCAGACAAAAAGCATAGAGATTGCCGGAAAGGGTCAGGGAGGATGTGGTGAAAGAATTAGAGAAAATGAAGAAACTAGTCATCATAGAACCATTACATAGTGAGTGGAGCTTCCCCATGGTGGTGATGGGAAAGAAAGAAGTGGGGGTACAACTCTGTCTTGACTTTAGGCATTTGAATGCCATATCAAAGTCTGACAGCTACCTAATGCCCTGCATTGATGATATCCATGACCACCTAGGTAATGCCCAATTTATTAGCACTTTTGATTTATCCAAAGGCTATTGGCAAATACCGTTAGATTCAGATGCCAGGGAGAAAACAGTGTTCAGCACCCCTTTAGGCCTGTTTCAATTCGCTGTAATGCCCTTTAGCTTACACGGTGCACCTGCCACCTTTCAAAGGGTCATGGACAGGATCTTAACACCACATGCCGCCTACAGTGCAGCATACTTGGATGACGTGGTGATTTTCAGTCCTTCATGGGCCAAACATAAGTGTCATCTCTCCCTAGTGTTATCTGCTATTACTGAAGCTGGCCTAACTATTAATCCAATCAAATGTTCTTTGGCCATGCAAGAGACCAAATATCTGAGGTTTCAAATTGGAGGAGGCCAAATAAAGCCTGAGGTAAGCATAATTGAAGCAGTGGCTGAAAGCCCACGGCCCATAACAAAAAATGATGTAAGATCCTTCTTGGGACTAGCGGGCTATTACTACTATTTTATCCCCACATTTTCTACATTAGTTAGCCCTCTCATTGATTTAACTAAAAAGAACAAACCCAAGAAAATAGTATGGACTTTAGAATGTGAAGAACCTTTTTGCTCTATTAAAGCTAAGTTATGTTCCTCACCCATGTTGCATACTCCAGATTTTACTCAGCCCTTTATACTACAGACTGATGCCTCCAACTGTGGTGCAGGGGCAGTGTTAACTCAGATTATTGATGGAGAGGAGCACCCTATCATTTACGTGAGCCAGAAGCTTCACAAGAGGGAAACACGCTACTCCACAATAGAAAAGGAGTACCTAGCAGTATGGTGGGCTATTAAAGCACTCCGTTTCTATCTTTAGGGCTGAATTTGAGTTGTGGACTGATCACAACCCTCTATGCTGGCATCATGTAATGAAGGATCGTGACCCTCACATTATGCGCTGATACTTGTCATTACAGCCCTATAGGTTTAAGATTAAACACCATAGGGGTAATGCACACAGTAATGCAGATTTCCTATCTAGATACGGGACAGAAAAAGGAAATGAAACACCTATCATCAGACCTTAAGGTAAGGAAGACAGTAATTGTGGAAGAAACAGTTCCTTTCACAATTCAGTTCAGTAATGAATGTGTTTAATAGGAACCCCGAGGCGGAGCCTTAGGAGATGGGTGGGCTATGGCTCCATCTCTCTGCTGGAGAGATCTGATGAATAGGTGTAGTTCGAAATAACAGAACTGTCAGAGAAAACCAAACTGGTTTTATCTTAGGTGGAGGGGAATATGTGGAAGGGTCTGTTCCGCTACACAAACGGGTTTGCTAAATAAATGGGGTATCCTTATGTTTTATGTCCATTATATTATTATCACGTGTACGTTTACATGGGTTGGCCACCCATGTACATTTGTCTGTGTCAAACCCCTCCCCCGCTTCTTTTATTTCTGCAGTCCCACTTATCCCGAGCAGCTTTGGTTAACTTGGATTTGCTAATTATTCCAACATTTAACATAGACACATAGAAACATAGAATTAGATGGCAGATAAGGACCACTTGGCCAACCTAGTCTGCCCATTTTTCTACCTAACAGATAAGCTGCAGATCCTAGTTAACCAACAGCTTACTTCCTCCTACCCTCCACTAGGACTGCCTTATGTCTGTCCCATGCATTCATGAATTCCCCCACTGTTCTTGATTCCACGACCTCCTCAGTGAGGCTGTTCCATGCATTCATAACCCTCTCTGTGAAAAAATACTTCCTCACATTACCTCTGAACCATCCCCCCTCTATCTCAAATTGTGCCCCCTTGTTCTTGCACATCTCTTTTTCTGAAAGATGCCACGCTCTTGGACTTTGTTACTCCCTTGAGGTACTTGAAAGTTTCTATCATGTCCCCTCTCTCCCTTCTTTCCTCAAGGGTATACATATTAAGCTCCTTTAGTATTTCTTCATATGTCTTCTGGTGCAGACCCTGCACCATTTTGATTGCCCTCCTCTGGACAGACTCCACTCTGTCTATGTCTTTGTGGAGATGGGGTCTCCAGAACTGCACACAGTATTCCAGATGGGGTCTCACCAACTGTCTGTACAGAGGGATAACAACTTTCTGTTTTCTACTATTGATGCCTCTCCCTAAGCTTCCCAATATTCCCTCAGCCTTCCTTACTGCCTTCTCACATTGCTTGTCCACCTTTAGGTCGTCTGATATAATTAGCCCCAGGTCCCTTTCCATTTTTACTGTTGTCAGTATATCACCCCCATTGTGTACTCTTCCCTTGGGTTTTTGTTTCCCAGGTGCATTACCTTGCACTTCTTTGCATTGAATCTGAGCTGTCATACATTTGACGATTCCTCCAACCTTGCCAAGTCCCTTCTCATCCTTTCCACTTCATCTTGTGTATCAACCCTGTTGCAGACCTTTGTGTCATCTGCAAAGAGACATACTTTTCCTTCCAGTTCCTCTGCAATGTCACTTATAATGACATTAAAAAATGACCGGTTCCAGTACTAAACCCTGCGGTACCCCACTAGTAACCCTCCTTTCTTCACTGTGGACTCCATTTACTACTACCCTTTGCATCCTGTTGTCTAGCCAATTTTTTATCCAGGCTAACACCTTGGGACCCACTCCAAGGCTGGCTAACTTGTGTATTAATCTTTTGTGTGGGACTGTTTCAAATGCCTTGCTAAAATCTAGGTAGGCCATGTCCACAGCCCCTCCCTGGTCTACTACTTTGGTCACCCAGTCAAAGAAATCTATTAGATTCGTCTGACACGTCCTTCCCATCGTGAATCCATGCTGCCTTGGGTCCTGTGCCCCACTGGCCTCTAGGTACTCAACAATTCTTTCCTTCAGAAGTCATTCTATTATTTTCTGTACCACTGAGGTCAGACTAACTGGTCTATAATTTCCTGCCTTTGTCCTGCTCCCACTTTTGTGAAGAGGAATCACATCTGCCCTTCTCCAGTCCTCAGGTACCACCCCATCCTCCCATGATTTGTTAAAGAGAGTAGTCAACGGTGTCACTAGTTCTACCCTTAGTTCTTTTAGAATTCTTGGGAGAATCCCATCAGGCCCCATTGCTTTGTCCACCTTCAATTTTATTAGTTCTTTCAGAACCCTTTCTTCTGTAAATGGACTGGTATCGACCCCCGTCTTCAGAGAGTTTCTCTTGTTTGGTTTAGGTACCTCCCCCTCCTCTTCCTTTGTGAATACTGAGCAGAAATATTCATTCAGTATCCCTGCTTTTTCACTGTCACCCTCTACCCACATTTCCTCTCTTTTATTAAGCCTCAGTATCCCTCCTTTGGTCTTTATTCGATCCTTAATGTACCTAAAAAAGGTCTCATCCCACTTCTTAACAGAGTTGGCCATCCTTTCCTCAGTTTGGGCCTTTGCTATTCTGATTGCCTTCCCAGCCTTTTTCTGCTTTAACTAATAAAGTTCTCTGTCCTGCTCCTTCTGTGTTTCCTTATATTTGCTGAATGCTATCCTTTTCTTCTTAACCTTCCCTGCCACCTCTTTTGAGAACCATAGCGTTTTTTTCCATCATTGTGTTTTGATGATTTGCTTTACACAAAAGCTTGTTGCCTCTGTGGTGGCTGTTCTGATTACTCCCCATTGTTCTTTCACCCCACCTTCTTGCCTGTTTGCTAATGCTTTTCTAAGGCACTCTCTCATTTTCCCCAAAGTCAGCCATCCTAAAGTCCAATACTCTTGCTTTTGTATGGCCACACTGTTTGGTGGTCGCTTGTTCCCAGATGGCTACCCACTTCTAAATCTGAGATTCTTTCTCCGTCCCCATTTGAGAGTACCAGGTCTAAGATTGCTCCCTCCCAGGTGGGTTACAATATTAGCTGTCTGAGGCATGCCCCTTGTAGGGCATCAAGAATGACCCTGCTCTTGGATGTGCCTGCAGCAAAGGTGCTCCAGTTAACATCTGGCATATTCAGACCCCCATCAACAATATCTCCCCTTTTTCTGCCATTCTAAGGATGCCTTCTATCATTTCCTTGCCTATTCCTTCCCCTTGAGAGGGGGGTCTGTATATAACCCCCATGTGGATTGTGGTGCCATTTCCTGTCTCCAGGGTGACCCAGAGTACCTCATCTGCTCCCTTTGTACTCCTTAGTTCTGTTGCTTTGATCCCTTCCTTTACATAGAGAGCTACTCCTCCTCCTCTTTTACTCTCCCTGTCCCTCCTGTAGATTGTGTATTCTGGTATGTTGACATCCCGGTCATGGTTCTTTGTGTACCATGGTTCTGTGACTGCCACAATATCCAGGCAACCCTCTTCCATCAAGGCCACTAGTTCAGGGAGCTTGTTACACAGACTACAGGCATTGGTACACATCACGCTCCACTTTTTTATGGCCTTACCCCTTTTAGCCCCATTTCTGTCCTTACTGCCTTTGCCTCTTTTTACATTTACCTCTGTCTTGCTCCCTAATGACTTCTCTACCTTGGTATTTACCTCACTAATTACCGTATTTTGGGGGGGGGCTGGGATTTCCCTGCTCCTTTTCAGTGCCTCCCCCTTGGCTAGTTTAAATGCTTGCCAATGAAGCATTTAAACCTCTCACCTAGGATCCTGGTTCTCTGGACAGATGCAGACCATCGCGCCAGTATAGGTCTGCATCCTCCAGATGGCTCCTCAGTACCCAATGAAGACAAACCCTGAGCTCCACACCAGTTTTCAACCATTCATTGAATTTCCTGGTGAGGAGTACCTAGCATCACCTCTTGCCATAGACAGGTAGCATCTCCGAGAAGGTTACCGAATGTGCTACTTGTCTAAGGCCCCTCCTCAACTCTACAAACTTCTCTTGCACTGCTCTGATACTATTTCTAGCCAGGTCATTTGTCCCTAGGTGGACAATGACATCCGCTCCTCCTCTGCAGCTGCTCCCATGATCCTGAGGATTTGCTTCATGTCCTCCAAGCCCTGGCACCAGGCAGGCATCTTACCTCCTCTCCCCTTCCTCCCCCATTTCTACCCCCCTAATGATTGAGTCCCCCACCAGGAGTTGTTTTCTTCCCCTGTGGGGTCCCATGCCACCCTTCTGTGGGTCTCCTTTGTGAAGGTTCCCAGCATCCTCCTTGGTCTCCACTGCAGGTGCCTCCATAAAGGAACCACTATCCACCAGAAGAGCGTATGAATTGTGGAGAGGTACAGCTGGAGGGATGCAACTCTGTTCCACCACCCTCTCCCTCCCTGAGCTCACCCTTATCCATCCTCTCCTCTTTCTTGGCAACCTTTAAGGTAGTGGCATTGGCCCTGGTGGTCCCTGGGTGGGGGAGTAGGTTTCTCAAATCCTAGCCAGGTCAGCCTGGAGATGGGCAACCTCCTCCCTCAGACCATAGAGGTGTCTGCAAATAGGGCAGCATCACAGCCTCCAGAATGTCTCCTGGAACACTGCCGCCCCACAGCCATTGCACTGCACCACTCCTATCACGTCTTATTTTTTAGGGACATTAGCAAATAAGACACCCTAGTAGCTTGCACCTACATCATTGTTTATACTTGAGGGAAACTGAAGCATCTAAACTTCCCAGGGAAAGAAAAGTAGCTGCCGTTTGGAGCAATAGAAATGTTGCGAATAAATAGCCACGGGTGAATTCTGCAACATTTCTAGATATACAGGACGAGATAGCTATCCAAAAAAAAGGAGGTGAAAGAAAGGAGCCACAGCTGGAGGTTTATGCTGTTGTCTTTAAATGCTCCTCGGCAGTGCGGCTTCTCTACAAAATCCTCCGGGAGCTACCTCTCGAATTGTGCATTTTCACACTGTCTACAAGCTCCACTGCAGAAAACCAAAACACTAAAACAGAGCTAGATTTAGGAGGCTGCATGTTCAAAAGGTTATGGTCCGAAAAGCTTGCAAGCCTTTTTAATCAGTGGTGTGTATTCCGTAGGGGGAAAATGCTTACCTCAATAGAGGTTTTCTTGTACAGTGGAGAAAAGAGCAGGATTCTTCAGTGTACCTCCCAAGCAGTTCTCTCTAAGAGCCTGCCGGCCTCATTCTCAATATCTTTATACAGAGATCTGCTGGAGGAGGGACTTGCTGAACGATCCACAGATTTCATTCTGGATCCAGACATGTTTATTTGAGTTTGAAGTTGTAAAAACTATAGATTTATTGTCTCAATATGTTTCCAATGTGTAAATATTATAAAAGGGGTCAAAGAAGGTATACAACTAAAACATTATATTGTTATTTGATTGACAGATAGGGTGGACCAATCTTAAGGTCCAGCCGCCTATATATTCTGCCTAGAAAGAGAGTCTAGTCAGATTCAAGTAGGGTGTTGAAGACGAGACACCCATAGAGTCTAATTGATGCTAGTACTGCTGCTGAAACAGGAGCTGTTTGAAAACCTGCTGAAATTGAAGCTTATTTGTTTTTGATTCCTTTTCCCTCTTTTTATTTTGTCAGGCAAGTCTGCTTATATTTTGTTCTGTAATATGTTGAATAAAAGAAATAGCTGAGGCTTTATTTTCTGACATCGGTATATGTGTCCATCTGTTACCCCACAGCCTATGACACTCATATGGGACTATAAATGTTTAATATTCTGTCCCACTAGTATTTATACAAGATCCTGCATCCCCATTCATAAGTATGCATCCTCAAAATGAGTTGTGGGAGCAGGGCTGCAGCTCCAGGAGGCCATTAAGCTGATATATGGAAATCACGAGCATATCAATGTAAAGTATATACCGTACTGTACTGTATTTAATAATAAATGATAAAAAACATTCAAACTTTACTGAAATTACCACCTCAGACAGGAAGCTAAATGGTATGAGTTGCCAGCCCAAGTTACATCAGCAACTCTTTAAACACCAGCACAAAATGAGACAACAGCATGAACTGCACTCTGAACACAGCACAACAGTACCTGTGCACCAGTGCTACTAAATAAAATTCTCTACTATAAGACATGTTTACACTGGGCTCTGGGTTGTACGTGACACTGAGCACCAAGTCTCCATGAAATCAGAGGAGCAAAGACATGACAATGACATTTAAATGACCGCATAATGAGTTGGTAATAGCTCTTTAGGGCTCTAAATGAGGAATGTCCTCATTTGCATGCAGCTTTTCGAACGTAGCAACTTTGTCCAAGAGCTCTGAAACGTCTGGGATGCCCTAGCAGATACTTTGCTCCTTGACTGCTTAATATGAATCCAGTGCCATACCCTTCTGTGACCAGCAGGGTGTTGAGCTTTCTAACTGTGGAAACCTACTAGTACCTTGCTTTGTGCTATGCTCTAAGGAGTATATTTGTATGTACTTTGCACACTCACAGTGCACTCTGCACTTATACAAATATACTCTACCAATGTTTAAACATCACACAAATTAGTACTATAGGGAGGGACACTGAGAGACGCAAAGCTCAACCTTTGAATATGAAGCCCGCAGAAACTTACCTTCATGGAGTTTTTAGAGCCTATCTTAAAATGTATGTACAATTCTTAGTCTTAAGTAAAATATACAGGCTAACTTTGAGATAGGAGTTTGTTTATAATGTTGCAGAATGAATGTCAAGGAGATCACTCGTTATACACCGATACCATGCACCTTATGCTGCATTCTGTAGAAAATTCTGCATCACGGTCATAAGGTATTTTGCACTATATCACTGAAGATGAAAACTGTAGTTCTCCATTCTGTTTATTATAGACATGACACTTGCAGATTTTTCATTAAAGCCTGTTGTCTTGCCTCTAAAAGTGGTACCTGCCTCTTCTTGTAGTGGAAGATTGAGATACTAGGGCTGCCCAAGTGGAACAGCAGTAGCACCATCACCTGTTATGCCAGCAACCCGAGTTCAGGAATAGACTTGAGTCACTCAGGGGCTGGCTGGGGGATGGAGGATTCAGCATCTCTTGAAGAACTCTCCGCCCTCCCTTGGAGGGGGGGAGACACATTCTGCTAATCAGCAATCAACTGGAGGACTCTGGTTAGCAGTGCAGTGAGACCATAAGGGAAAGGGTCCCCACATGTAGACTGTGGGGGAGCCATCTCTGGGAGGCAGAACTCACACATCACAAAATTGCATGCATGTGGGGAAAGGGGAGAAAATGGCAGAACACAACCTTTGATCACAGCTGGATGATGGCCCAGTCTCCTGCAGGCCCTGTACTGGTGACTGGGCACTTCCACCTATAGTCTTATGTCAGAGGACAATGAAGTGAAGGTAGAGCCAGTGAAGATGGATGATGGGGCTAAGAGGATCAGATCAAGGATGAAACAGGAGATAATGTACTGATTAAAAAAAAAAGACTGACATACTTCAAACAATGACGTGGAACCTTTGTAAAAGAGCCTCAGCTCAAAGATATTTGTAATCCTAGAACAAATAAATAAAAAAATAAATATGCCAGATTGACTACAGATGCACACTCACAGAGAAAATACATGAGATTGTGGGAGGTTAAGCAAACTGCTGGAGGTTAAGAACAGAGAAGGAAAGAGAAAGAGAGGAGCCTGACAAGAGGGACATTAGGTGACTTGCTCAAGGTCACACAGTAAGTGGCTCTGTTGTGATTTAAACCTTGGTCCCCAAGTTCACAGCTCTGCAGTACTGCAGTATACCATTAGGACACCCTGCCTCTGCAGAGCAAATAAGTTTCTATGGCAGCATTCGGTTTCTAAATTTTCCCGATAGCCTCAAGCAAGGAATGCAATTCACTTAAAAGTTTGTAGCAAGCTGAATAAATTCACTCATTTTCCTATTTTCTTTTCATTTTGGACATCACCATAGCAACAGCAGGTGAAAAGAGCTACAATATGTGTTGAGCCAGAACATCGCATTACCCATATCAAGTCAGTGAACACAGACAGATAGGATTTAGAATTAACTCTGCAATCAAATGAAGAAATACAAAAGATATACAGAGAAAGGCTCATGATGGTGAAAAAACATGCAGCAGCTTCAGGCTGGAATGGTAATGACATAATTACGGTGCCATACTTTCAAAATAAAGAGCCGCTGCCAACCTACCCACCCAACAGCCTTGTTTAAACAATGCCTAGCTTTTCATTATATTCTGTTACTTTAAGAAATAATGAAGTTTAACAATGCATCATTTTAAAAAAAATTAGTGAACTAACACTGCTCACATGTACAGCTGATTGAGCACTGTTCTCACATGTGAGAGTCCAGACAAATAGTTGCTTTTCTTTGTACATGCAAATACTAAAAATGAAAAACAGAACTCTTCTCTTTCCAAAATTCTTGGTTTGTTCATAAAAAAGAAAAAAAATCATGCTGGCCTATAACACAGTGATAGTGGTGCCACTTGCTTGGGTTGTGGCTCCAGTTTTCATCCCAAGTTTAGGACATGACACTAGGACTCTTCTCCCTAGTGAAAGTGGTGATCTCTATGCCGCTCCCTGCCTAACCCTAGCACTCCTAAAGAGTCAGAGCAGAGGGGCAGAAGCATGTCTTGAGCAACATACGTCGGCTATGCATCATGCAGAGCATGCCCTTCTGACACTAGCTAAAGTGATGGGAGGAAAGAAGATGAAAAATGGCCCATGAATGGGCAGTTGAAGTTATGCTCACCCCAATTTTCACTGAGTTCTGTGGTTCCCCATGAAGCTAATATGGGAGATCTGGTCCTAAGAGGTGGAGTCAGATGGTATAATGGTTGTGGGTCAAGTACTATAAAGTGTGCAATTGACTACTTCAGTGTGCAGAAACATGATGGCACAGGAGATCCCAGTCATATGGTGAAGTGAGGGAGATAAATAGAAAATTTAAGAAAGGATCATCACAGGCCCATAGGCAATCAAATGCACATCCTTCCTGAGAGAGAGAGAGAGAGAGAGAGAGAGATCTAAGCACCTGCTGATTCCCTATCCAAGATTTTGTGTGGCATAAAGCCCAGCAAAAAACATGATGGTCAACTTCCCCTGTTACCTTAGGTGCTAGAAATTGATATTTAAATTTGGTGTATTCCATCCAAAAATCTGATACACAGAAAATGACCCCTACTGTTCGGTAACATAAAACTCATATGGTTTCTTTGTTGCTGAAACTTTTACCTATGCACTATAGAAACATATTTAATCTCATATGCTTATCTCCTCCCTAGGGTCTAGCAGTAGATAATGTTGTGTGTTTCAGGCTATTCCACAGCACCTGTATAAATTTGTGTGCTACACCTTAATAGTTGAAAGGTCAACAACAGGTACAAACCCTTCTTACCTTTCTGGTCATGTATATACATGCTCCTCTGTTACATAATGACACTGCATTGTACTACATAGATACATAGATACATAGACAGTGTCGGCAGATAAGGGCATATGGCCCACCCAGTCTGCCCATTTGAGCTTGTAAGTTCAGTTTGTTTTCCTAGAAGTCTGTTGCCCCTTACCCCTGACCTCCAGAATTCCTTTATGTCTATCCCATGCATTCTTAAATCCCATGATTGTTTCAGCCCCCACCACTTTCTCACTGTCATGTATCTTTTCCTATTGTTTCTAAACTGAATAAAAACAAATCAACTGCAAAAGAAATCTGATACATAGCCTTGGGCTAAATATAAATGTATTGCATTTTTACAAATGTTACAAAAAATTTTGTTTTTTTTGACCCAATATTCAAAATAGAATGCCAGCAACTAGAAGCCGGTATCCAGCCCCAACTTCATAAAGGAATAATGCATACCTCAGGTAGTTCTTCACTGAGTGCCACACCAAACTGTACAGTACATTACTCACTTATGACAGAACATCCTGGAGTTGGCATCAACAACTGATGTTGTATTGGAAGGAATAGGATGATTTTGGCAGCTTGGTGTTTTAAATGTTTTTTGTTTTACCATGAAGTGAGTTAGTATAAGCCCAGTTTCACTTATGCCTGGATACAGCACAAAAGATGATGGGCCCCATTTGTAGAGCCGGCCACCTGCATGTGAAAACAAGTGCCCTGAGTAAAAAAATAAGACTGGCCGGCTCTGGCACCATATTCAAACAGATAGTAGTCAAGTGGTTCCCCCCCCCATACCCTGATCCCCGTATAGAACATGAAAAAGAAACAGTCAGTCCTGGTAGTCTAGCGGTCCCTCCCCAGCTCTGATCACCATGAATAATCATTCCTAGTGGTCCCTCTACCATTCACTGATCGTCACCCCTGTGCCATAAATATAAATCTCCAGTGGTCCAATGGTCCCTCCCCCATCCCCCATTCACCGATCTCCACCCCCTATCATAAATATAAATCCCGAGTGGTCCAGTCACCCCTCCCCATTCACTAATCGCCGTCCTGACATAAACCACAATACCCTGGTAGTCTAGTGGTCCCCCACCCCAGCAGGTAGTGACCTACCACCCCACTACCCCCCTAACCCGACCTATGCCGGTGACTGGCATACCCTCCTCACACCGCCATGGCCAGCCACCGACTGAACTGTCACTGTGCTCTGTGCATGTACAGTAGACAGCACATGCTCATTGGTCAATGGGTCAACCAATGAGTACATACTGTCTACTGTACATGCTCAGTGATAGTTCAGTTGACAGATGGTAGGTTAGGGGGAACAGGGTGGGGGTCATTACCTGCCAGGTTGGGGACCCACTAGACTACCAGGGTACTGTGGTTTACGTCAGGACGGCAACTGGTGAATGGGGAAGGGGAGGGAGCATTAGACTAACAGGGATTTATATTTATGACACAGGAGCGACAACCAGTGAATGGGAGAGAGGGGAGGGACCACTGAACCACCAGAACTGATTATACGTGGTGATGAGGGCCGTGGAGGGACTGCTAGACTATCAGGGCTGACTGTTTCTTTTTCATGTAACATATGGGGATCATGGCATGGGGGAACCTCTAGACTAGCAGGGCTTACTATTACTGTACACCGTTGACAATCAGGGCATGGAAGGGACCACTGGCCACCAATGTTTATGTTTTTTTATCTATGGGGACAAGGATCCAGGCAGGGGAGGGATGCTGAACCACTAGGGTACCCAACCCTTGACAGTGGGCAGACTGGTCTGCATACTGTTAAGGTCTGGGTTTTGAAAGCATTAAACTGCACCATTGCTGGTGGCCATTTAGTGCTTCTGAGCACTTTCACTATTGTGCTGCACTGCATATGCATGACAGAACCCTCATTTGCATAGGCGCGGCACAATGTAGTGTGTGACTGTGCTGTTGGGGGTGCATCACGCATCTGTGCCCTTTGAATATGGGCACACTCCTACAGCCGGTGCTATTCCAGGTTAGTGCAGCACAAACTCAGTTTGTGCCATGCTAACCTTTTGAAAATGGGGCCCAATAAATACAATTACAGAAAAATTTGATAAATAGTAATAAAAGTTAGCTTACAAACAGCACATGTGTATTCTGAAGAGAACTCTGTGAATATGCATACACTACTGATTTAAAAAGCTTTACACTGCCTGACTGACTGGGTTTGAATGAGAAGTGGTTTACAGGTTTCAGGCTATAATAAGAAATGGATTGTTCACCAGCTGTAGTTCTACAGATTTTCTTATAATACGTTCTTGTTGTACAGCATATCTCAACATGGGTGTCAGCGTGGCTCAGTTGGTAGCACATCTGCCTCTGGACCAGAAAGTCATGGATTCTCGTCCCACATCGGGATTGGACTTACACCTAAAAATTGCTGGCATCAGAGTGCAGTATTGGGGGGTGCTGTACTGCTAGGGTGTGCTGTCCTTCAGATGAGACGTTAAACCGAGGTCCCTTCTGCCCATCCTGATGGGTGTCCAGGTGGAAGTAAAAGAACCCAGGGCACTCTTTGCAAAGAGCAAGGAGCATTCCCAGTGTCCTGGCCAACATTCCTCTTCCCATAAACCAGTTCATGCAATTATCCAGGCTGTGTGTGGGTGATGATGTGTGATATGGCTGCCACTACACATTCAGTCACTTCACTACCAGGCTAGCATTGCTTATAAAGTGATTTGGGGTACTGTGTATGAAAAGCGTTATATAAATGCTGATTCTTCTTCTTCAACGAAGGTGCTCAATGACATTCTGTAAGATGCCCAGATAGGCAAGCTGTTTAGACTTTAAAATACTAATTCAAAAAGGCCCAAATTAGAGGACATTACCAGTCAGATAATGCCCTGTGCAGTATACCACTCAGATAATGCCTCAGACAGTGTGCCAGTCAGATAATGCCCCTGGTGGATAGCCAGTCAGATATTGCCCCAGGTGGCATGTCAATCAGGCAACTTCCAGGGCGCTGTGCCGGTAACATGATGTTCTAGGAGGCATGTTAGATATTGACCCAGGCAGCATGCTAGTCAGATAATGCTCTGGGTGGTATATCAGACAGGTAATGTCCTGCGCAGCATGCTAATCAGATAAGGCCCTGGGTGGTATGTCAGTCAGAATATGTCCTGGGCAGTACACCAGTCAGATAATGCTCGGTGAAGCAGTGAATCCAATGCCTGGGTGCATGAAGCGAGACCAGAGAGGTGGCCCAGCTGATCGAGATAGACTACAGAGACTAAAGGTTTAGAGGCCCTGCTGAGAGAGGAAGGAGCCATCTGATTGGGAACACTAGGTAAGGTCAAGGCTTCCTCTGTTTCAAGGGAATAGAACTGTGTAATTTGTGAATTTGTTTTTTGCATTTGGGCCAGGATTTTACAAATACTTCCTGTTTAAGGTTTTCATAGCTATTTAAGCAACTGGGTAGTTTTTGGGTGTGTGATTTCTACTTAAACACATGGGCCCAGATATTTAGAGCAGTTGTGCATTGCGCAACTGAGTTGTGCCAGCGCAAGTGCAGAATTGTGCCAAGGAGCCATATTCAGCGGGAGCCAGTGCATAGCACAAAATCCATTGCGCCAATGCACAACTATAAAGTACGCAGGTGCAAGTGCAGGGGGCGTTCCCATGAATATCCAGTGCAGTGGCATATTCAACCATGAAACCATGGCGCAAGGGTGGAGCAAATCGAAGTTACTCTGACCAGACTTGTTCCTATAAATGCATGAAGCAAACGCACAGACAGCAGTTGCTCCAGGGGTGAGAGTGAGAAGGAAAGATATAGAGAGACAGACAGACAAAAGACCACACACAGAGTGACAGGGACAGAAAGGTGGCCTGGGAGAGGGAGAGAGGGGCAGAGAGAGAGAGAGAGAGACACACACACACACACTCTGTGGACTAGGGTGGCACACAGCCAGCAGCCAGCCACCCACCCAGGGGGACAGGGGACAGCAGGGGCCATGGACAGTGTGCCCTTCATAATGGAGGCAATAATGATGGGTGTGAGGGGGCAGGAGGAACAGCTACGTGGCTGATGAAAGGCCCGTCAGTGGTATGCCTGACACAGGTGGTACCGAGCCCGCATCACCTTCGAGAACTATGGCGACACTGAGATTGTGGGCTGGTACCACCTGAACAGGGCCATTGTGAGGCAGCTCTGCAAGCTGTGTAGTGAGGAGAGGCAGGCACTCACCAGACGGAGCCACACCATGTTCTTGGAGACGAAGATGACCGCCGTCATGTGCCTGCTCGTCACGGGCACCTTCCAAAGACCAACAGGGGACACCACGGGCACCATCCAGTCAGCCACATCCTGCCTCCTCACACAGATGCTCAATGCTCTGCTGCCACGTGCTTCGGAATTCATCCATTTCCCAGCACACAGGGGGAGTGTACAGCAACTATGCAGGACTTCCACAGGGTGGCATGCATGCCTGGCATGATTGGGGCCATTGACTGCACCCACGTGGGCATCCGCATGCCACCTGGCCCTGAGGAAGTAGTGTACATAAACAGGAATGGGAACCTGAGTATCAACTGCCAGGTGGTGTGTGATGCCACGGGGTGCATCACCAATGTCTGTACCCCACACCCTGGGAGTGCACATTATGTATTCATCTGGCACAGCTCTGCGCTGTGCCACAGATTCAAATGTGGGGACATCCCCACAGGCCAACTATACATGTGAATATGGCATGGGCAAGATGCAATGGGCAGAGCAGACCTGAGGATGGGGGGTGGGCAGGGGGTGCATGGTAGCGGGGGCACTAGGGACAGGCAAGGGGCTCAGCACAGCATAGCAGAGGGCTAACCATGTCATTCTTCACACAGGTGACAGTGCATACCCGCTGAAGCTCTGGCTGCTCACCCTCCTACTGGCGTCTGTCGTCCCCAGCAGAGGAACAGTACAACGAGGCACACGCAACATCATTGAGCATGTATTTGGCATGCTAAAGGCTCGTTTCCATTGCCTAGACAGGTCAGGCGGTGCCCTACGATACAGCCCCTCGAAAGCCTGTGGCCTATTCCTGGCCTGCTGCATACTGCACAACATGGCCATTGAACGTGGGTAGCTGTTGAGGCTGATGAGGGCAACAATTGTGGGGACAATGGGCCACAAGGTGGTGGATAGCCACCCTCTGGGTGGAGGGACCCTGGCTGCTGCAGCCGGCTTGACGCCACTGCAACACTGTCACACAGGAACACTATGGTGAATGCAGATAGGTGGCGTGGTACACATGCATGGGCCACACAGACAGGTACAGCACACATGCAGGGACATGCACGGCAAGGGGCATGCACACACAGAGGCATGATGCAGGGGTAGGGGAGTCAGTGGCACACAACCAAACACACACGCACACCCACCAACCTAGGCATTGGACTGTGGCATTAATCAGATGCACTGCACTGATGCACAGGCGCAACCAGTGCTAGACTGCCCTCATCACGCCCACGCCACATGGTCCAGTGGTCAGGTAAGCACACACACAGGCAATGTGTGGCATGACACACAGGTGCAATACCAGTGGTAAGGCACACACACACCACCCATGTGTGCACAGAACAGCAGCTGCAGACCATGGTCAGGGCAGCCCACAGATCAGGGCTGCTGCGTGGTACCATGGCCACCACGGCCACAGGGGCAGTTGCGCCAGGGCTGAGCGGCAGCCACAGGCTGCACATCTGCCCGGGGCGGTGTGCAACAGCCTCCCAGGGCTGGAAGTGTGGGACCGTGAGTGCGTCCTCGCAGGGGTGTGCAGGTGCCCAAACAGGCAGGCCCCTGGTGTGCCTGGGATGCCTACATTAGAGCCCGGCATCAACTGTGTTGGGGTCACCTGACGCTGGGTCCATGGGGTGGACAGCATACTGGAAGGGGTAACCTGTGCATGACCACACCCTGTGGTAGCCAGCAATGCAAAGTCATCCATGATTGCATTGGCAATGCGATCCAAGGATGCAGTCATGGCCTCCTGCATGCATTGCATCCCTGCCAGGATCTGTGCAGTGCCACATTCCTGCTGCTCAGCCAACTGGTGCACCTCTGCATGCAAGGCATGCACCCCAGTGACAAGCAGCACCTGTTGCTGAATGGATGCCCGCAGCAGCTGGGTGTGCTCAGCCAGACGGTCGGTGTCCTGGGGCTCCCGGGAGGGACACCGTTCCTCTTGTGGTGGCCGGCCATGCTGCAGAGCCCCCTTCTCTGGTGGACCACTGCACAGTGGGGTCTGCAGGGGGTATGGGCACAGCGGGCACAGCAGGTGCACTGGTGGCGTACCCTGTTACAGGCTGCCCAGTGACACCGGCAGCCTGCTGCTGCTGTCACCAGTCCAGTCGCTGTATGCTACCCTACACCTGCTTGGCCGCACCACCACCAGAGGGCACATCCAGGGCATCGTACACCAGCACACCTGCAGTGGTGGTAGGCAACTGTTCTGCCGCTGGCAGAGCACTGGGTGTGGGACCTGCCTGTGATGTCAGCAGGGACAACACACTCACAATGTCACCCATACTGTCCAGGAGCTGTGAGTAGTCTCTTTTGTGTCAGATCCCACCCCAATCTGTGTCTCTGCACACAGGACACCAAGGCTGGCATCTTGCAGGATCACATCCAGGGTCTCATCCGACCCTAGGTCAAGGACATCCACTGGCACCGTGGTGCTGAGCTGCAGCCTGTCGGGCCCGCAGATGCCAGTGGATGTGGAAGGTGCATCCTCCGGGGGCATACCAGTGGCCAAGGGTGCCGCTGCTGTTGCTGTTGCCCCATCCTCTGCATAGTGGCATGCTGGTGTTGCAAGAGAAGAAAGGTGTGTCAGTGATGCAATGCCCACATGTGCCCCCCCGGATACTGTGTCCTGCAGCATGGCATGCGCATGGGTGCACACACATGTACATGACACACATGACAACCGCATGCACACCAGCATGCCCATGTATGCACCCTCCTGGCCACCAGCTGTGCATGTCTGAAATACATACCATACCATGCAGCCATGGGCTGCCATCCATCTGGAAGCTTCCTCCAGGCACACACCCCCACCGTGGTGCAACGCATGGTGGCTGCCACCAACTCCTCTTTCGGATGCAGTGTGGGTGCATCCACTGGCCTTCCCCCAGTGGCATTATGGTATGCCCTGATGGCAGCCACCTTCTCCTTAATCCACCGCCTGTCAGTCCCAACCTTCTTGTGGCACTCCTGCGCCAACCGCTGGTGGCTGCCATGCTGGTTCACATAGGCACCACCTCTACCCATGCAGCAGCCCTGGCCTGTGGTGTGTCCGTGGCACTGCTCAACAGGGCCTCCTTGTCAAGGTAGGCCTCAAACAGGGTATCTGTCTCAGCCTTAGTGAAGTTGGGCCTGTGCTTCCGTGCAGGCCCCCACTCCTCGCCCTCCTCAAGTGCCGACATGTTGCCTCCTGTGGACATGGACAGCACAGTGTGTCAGTGGCAGCATCTGTCTGGTCCATCCCACCCTGCAGTGCTGTCTGCTCCCAGTGTGCTGCACTGGCATCCACTACTTACCTATCAAGGTTGCAGTACCTGTCCATGGCCTGTGCTGTTCCATGACACTTATGTGGTGCAACGCATGCAAATGAGGTTGAGCGCAACAGTAATAACATGCTAATGCACCCCACTGTGCCATGCATTTGCTGATGAGTCCATTTGCATGCGGCATCTGAATATCGAGATATTGCGCTGTCCGCAATGGTACTGTGCCAGAGCATGCATGGCACTCGGGCCTGCATCGACATGATGTCAATCATGCAGGCCGCGTGAACAGCATGGTGTATCAGCACTGCGCAAGCTGCACATGGCTGGCAACATGCACTTCATGCATGATGGCATTTTCCCTATCACGCTCATGCACACTCTGTACCACCTGCTGACCTCTGACCCCTGGGTCCTCTCCATGACCCCATGACTCTGCCAGCCATGCCCACTGCACACGTCCAGCACTGCGTGATGGGTGGGCACTGTGCAGTCTCCTGCGCATCGTGCATCCGGCACCTGTACTGAACACGTGTGCCTGAAGTCGCCATTTTCACTGCCAAACCCGCTAGTGTAAAATGGTGCAGGAAGGAGGTAGATGTGCCTCTAACTGGTCCCAGGTGGAACTGACCAACCTTGTGGCCTGTGTGGAGCCCCACATCCCCCAGCTGTATGGGCAGGTGCCCTTGCAGCAGGCTAAGGGCACTGTGTGGCAGGGAATTGCTGCCAGCCTGGAGCACAGGACCAGGGTGCCCAGAACAGGGGAACAAGGGAGGCACTGGTACGGTGACCTCACCAGATAGTACCCTGCCCGGCTGAGGATGCTTCAGGCATGCGGCAGGCATGGGGCTGTGCCACAGCCAGGTAAGTCATCCCATGTTGCATGTCTGCCCTGGTGCTGTACTGTGGTGTTGGCTTGGCTGCCTGGCATGCCCTGCAGAGGGGTACACTGTCATCATATGCATCACGCGCATTGCTGGCTTCTGCTTGTGTTGAGATGCAGCCGCGCGGCGCGGAACATGTTGGTGAAGTACATCCTCTGCACAGGGGTCGAGGGCAGCTGCTGTGGTAGGTAACTAATGTGCACCTGTCCTCTTTCCATTCCCAGGGCCAGAGGACAGCAGGCGGGCCAGGGCTGCGGCAGCGCAGGACCACGTGGTGCACCATGACGATGGAGGACCAGCACCAGCAGGGCCACGGGGGGCAGGTAAGCACTGTCGTGGTCCTTCACACTGTACATGGGAGGTGGTGGGGGAGTGGGTGTAGGCATGGCCGCCTGTGCCATGTGCCGTAGTAGCTGTGTGTGTCACACTGTGCATGGTGCATGCCACTGTGGTGTGTCCATTGGACACGTGTGCCAGCTGTTGGTGGGGTGGGTATGCACCCGGCTGCCACCGTTGTTTCTGTGGTTCTGCCAGTGCACTGTGCCATGTGACTGTCATTGCACAGTCGTGTGGCCATTGTGTAATAGGGATCACCTCTGTGCAATGTCGTGGTGTGCCGTGTTGCTGACTGCCATTGGTCCACCCCCCTGCAGGTGGCCATTACGGGCCCTACAGGGGGTGTGTGGTCCCGCTGCCCATTGCGCACTGTTGGTTGGCATGGTTCCTTTGGCCATTGCACTTATCACCTGTCCTGTGCCTTGCTACAGGTGTCCAGCAGTGAGCGCGACGACCACTGTGCCAGATGTTGAGCCAGCTGATGCAGCAGACCCTGCTCGTGGTGTCCTCAATCCTGGAGGTGCTGGTGGCAATGCGCCGAATGATGGTGGCAGAGAGGCAGACTGCCAGGGTGGCCAGATGGGGCTGTCATTGAGGCCTCACCAGTTTTCCCCCCATCTCCCCTGTTGAACCTTCCCCTACAGTCCCCCACTCCCACTGTACAGTCCTTGTTCCCTGTCACCTTCCCTCACTGTAACTACCCTTTCCCAGCCCCTGTTTTTCTGTAAATAGTTTTCTTAAATATATATTTTTCTGACATACCTACCTGTGTCTGTGTCTGCTTTGCAGGTGGAATGAGGAGCTATGCTGCAGTGGCCCAGTGTCTGTCCATGTGGTGTGCATGGGACGGGATGCGTGTTGTGCTTCTGTGGTTCGCTGCTGTGTGCTGTGGTGTGTCCCACCGTGGTGGTGGTGTACATCCCCTGGGTCAGTGGTTGTGCCTTGGGGTGCCCATGGACTGGCTATCAGGGGTGTGTGGCTGGTGTGTGGTGGTGGCACACGGCCATGGTCATTGGTCGTGTGGCAGCACACTGTGTTGGGGTCCACTGCTTGGCATTGTGCAGCCTGTCCAATGTGGTCTGCCACACTGCCTGCAACCCTGCCCCTTCAGTGCCCACTGTGTGGGCTTCCTGTGTGCCTGTGTGGCATGTGTGTGCTTGGCTGCATGGTCCTGGGTGTGGCCTGCTATGGCCTGGGAGGGGAGGGCACGGCCAGTGGCCTTTGAGGGGTGCTACCTTGGCGGCCCTCCATTGGCGTTTGGCACCTCCTGTCACCTGCTATCTGTGCCACTGTTGTGTTCTGGGGTCCTGTGTCTGGCTGCCTGTGTGTGCCCTGCTGGTGGAAGCCTCCTGTGGTCTGTCACTGTGCTTCCATGGCTGTGTCCCTAGGTCTGTTCTCTGTGCCCTGCCCCCCCCCCGTTGCTGTGTTGCTTTGCTCCAGGGTGTTGCACTGGAGCATCTCTGTTTGTGCCATAGCACAACTCTGTTTGCATCATGGTGCAACTCTGCCATATTTAGCTGGGTTGTGCTGGTGCAGTTCTGCCTGCTCAACCTCTAAATATGGCTCCAGTTGAGCCATGGTGCATCAGATATGCACTGCAGCAGCCTTTGGTGCATTTCTGAATATTCAGGCCATGGCTCACCTAAAGTTTAAAGTGCACCACCTCTGGCCAACCCACAGCATCACCAATGGGCCTGCAATGATCCAGTTATGGGTACCATGTTCTGTTATTAAGGATGCTTCCATTATTTTAAATGGGAAAATCCTGGTACCATGTAGAAGAGGTAGCAGCCTCCAGTACTGGAGGATTACATCTTTTAACTGTACTATGACAAGTTCTTAGTCCCTCTCTCCTCCGATGGCACTCTGTATCCACTACTGGAAGAAAGTCCACAAGTCTATCCTTATCTCCTAGCGCTTGGACTTTCACCCCCCTGTGGAATAATCCTGTTCTAACTATTGGGGGTTTCCCCATTCACTGGCCCCTTTGGGAGGCCCAGGGCATATGGACAATATAGGGCCTCCTACTACCTGGCACCACATCTAATGATTCCTTTTCCACCCTCTGAGCCCACTTCCAAATTCTACAGAACCACTTTTGGCATTACCTGCAGATCAGGGATGCAGTCTCTCACCTGCATAAAAACTCTTGTGATACAGGGTCCCAGGACAAGGCTCCCCACTTTCTTTCTTGGCCAAACTTCTGAAAGATAGGACCAGAAAAATCTATAAATCCATCAGGGATGCCCTCCTGTACTCCACCCTTTCTGCTAAAGAGCACTGGGAACAAAAGTTGGGCATTTCCATTTCAGATTCTCAATAGGCCCACTGTTGGCATAGAATACATTATGCTTGCCGTGATGGCAGAAGCAGAGTCATTATGAATGAGACTCTACTGCATTGGTACCACACCCCATCCAAATTGAAACAGCTGGACCTTCTCTCCACAGACTGCTGCTGGGGAGGTGGCCAATCTGATGCACAGCTGTACCACATCCTCTGGATGTGCCCCATTATTCAACCTTTCTGGTCCGATGTCATAAGGCTCTGCCAACAAGTTGTGGGTCATGACCTTCATACTGATGCTCCTCTTCTTTTGCTGGGCTGCTGCCCTGAGGACATACCTAAACAGGAACCTCAGGCTCAGTGGGCCACAACAGTTGAAGCAGCAGCCAAGTGACTTTTTCTTGTTCAGTGGTGAACTGCACAGTGCCCATCCACACAGGAATGGCTTCTCTCCACTGCTCAGTTGGCATCCTTTGAAAGGATGTCCAACTTTGCCTGTGGCACCCTTGTTAAATATTTTCACTGTTGGCAACCCTTCTTGGACTCTGGCTTCTGTCATAATACCATAGCTAGACTCTAATACCTTGCTCTACCCTATGCTCTTTGCTATGGCTTATTATCTGGTTCCTTTGTGCACACCCCTATCTGTAAATCCCATATTCTGTTGCCTGCTATATTGTATATAGTTATTTGTTTAAGTTGTTTTGTTTTATTGCACTGGTTCTGCAGGAGACTGCTAAAGGTTTAAGTGTTATTACGAGCTCATTTGGGTCTATTACTGCTACGTTCTGTAACCTGTCTACTTGTTTTATTTTTATGTATGACCAGGGGTTCAGTTAACTCCATTTTTGGAGTATTTGACTTCCAAAAAAAGATAGGAACTTCAAAATAAAAGGGGAGAAAGTCATTGACTTTGAGATGTAAGACAAAAAATTAGATGGCTTCCAAAACTGTAGACACTGAAGTCAGAAGTTATGGATTTTTCAGAAATAAATTGCATTTTACCACTAATATGTTGCATTAAAATCTGTAAATTCATCCTTCCTAGAATACTGACTTCCACGAGTGGGATTCTGGAAGTAGTTTGACTTCCAAAAACTTGGAATGACTTCCAGATGTTGACTCATGGAAGTTTTAGACTTCAACTAAAAATAAATGAACTGAACCCCTGTCTATGATTCTTTTCATGTATTATACTGTGTTACATTTTGTTCTTGTTGTCGTTAGTAAAAATGTTGAATACAAAAAAAAGCTGTACTATGACAAGTAGTGCAAGGAAGAGAACAGAGTGTAGGACTGAGCCCGTTGGGCTAGTTAGTTGTAGCCCACCAACTGCATTGCCTACTTAGAACATTTAAGGGTGGTCACTGGTCTAGGCTGCACCTGGATGGGCAACCAATTACTGCTATCAGAGGCACGTGTTTAAGACTAAGCCTACATAGGGCACTAGAAGACCAGCAATACAGATTTTGAATTATGGTCTGATTCACAGTGGTGGCTGCGATACATTTGAATGGAGCTCATCTCAGGCGGGGTTCTGTGAAAACTAATATCAGTCTACACTGGAGGGTATCCACATCCCCTGCCCACCATGCTCCACTGGTGCGGAGCCACATGTTGGGTCAGTCTGCAGCATGGGTAGGCAGTGCTATCCTGGACAATGGGCATCAATTCAGATGCCCATGCCATCTCCCCATGGATCCCTGGCTGGGATACTGCAGTCCTCCACCAGAATCTGCAACATTCATGAAAACACTCTAGCCAGGAGTGGTGATGCTCTCAGTCCAACATGGAGGCTCCTGGTGCTGTAGGCTGTAAGAGGTTGGCTGATCATGCCCAGATGAACAAGATTTGGTCATGAGGAGGGGGCGTATAGCTGCTAATAAATGCCCATAGGCAGATGAAGCAGCCACCCCTTTCACTGGTTCTCTGTATCATGCTGTTGTTATGCTGGAGTTGCAGTACAGGTCTGCATGCCCACCTCCATCTCAGGCACCTGTGTAGCTATGCAAATGCCTTGGGATTCGGGTGGGAAGGGGGCCAGCTGCTAGAATTGTGGATGCACGGTGGTCCCCGCATATACGAAGTGGGGCTTCTATCACCTCAAGACCTAGTAAGCTCAGCTCCCCAGGTACAGAACATGGTGCTGGGTTTAGATGATTGTGCCCTTACTGCACTCTTTTCCCTCTTTCAGAGCTGTGTGCCATAAATAAAGTTTTGTTTGTCATTGAAAATCGTATCTCATTATTGACTCCAAAGGTATGCCATGCACGCAAATTTGAGGGAATTGTTGTGTTTACTTGGGGTCTGTGAGTGGGGTGAATACTATGGGGAGGTGGGTGTGTACAGCATCCCAGGGGGTTGTGCATGTCAGTCACTAGGCCAACTTATATCTTTCTCTTGGTGGCGGCACCATGCTATTGTTACATCTGGATATGAACACCCTTCACTAGTGAGAGAGAGAGAGAGAGAGAGAAGAACCTAGAAGCCACTGCCAACATCTACAGTGACCTGGTGGTGTTGTAAGATAGTGGAGCACTATCCCATGAGGTAAATGAGAGGACGCCCACCCTACAGGGACCTTACATTATGTCCATTTTTCCATCATGCTCAATAGTCTCTTTTGCAGCCAATGGCCAATATATTCAGCCCATTCACTGATACCTGCAAAATGCATGTAACAATGATAATACAAGCATATAGTTGATTACTGATAAATAAAATGAATACAGTACAACCAAACCAAGCATAGCAGTGGTGCTGTTTTATGGCAATAGGATTGCATACCAAAAAGTAGTAATGTGTGTGGGTGGAAGCAGATGGTAATTCCCTATATGATTATTACACCAAGAGAGTTCCTAATTCATGCTATTCTGTCTAGGATGCCCCATTTTATCCCTCCACCTTGCTTTCCCCTGGGAACAACCTCTTAGTCCATCACATACAGGGTACTGTCTAATGAGAGTTCCTGGATGTGAGCCATCATCTTTGAATGACCTGGCGCTGACATGGCCATCAGCATGGATCTATTGATAGAGCACCCATCTCTGGCCATAAGGTTATAGGTTCTAATCCCATACTGAGACTGGACTCATACCATAAATGCTGGCGCCTGAGTGCAGTACTAAGGGGATGATGTACTGTCTGGATGCACTGTCCTTTAGATAACCGGTTAAACAAAGGTCCTGTTTCCCTTTTCTGATGTTTGTTCTGGTGAATGTTAAAGAATAATGGTCCTTCTTGAAAAAAGATAAGAAATTACCCCAGTACCCAGACAAATTTTCCATTCACTAAAATCCCACCATCAGCTTAATCTGGGTCTACTTAATTTGCATCTTACAAATAGTAAAAGTAGGTACCAAGACTTTCTATATATACATTAGTGAAAGGAGAAAGTACAGAGGGGATATTGTTAAGATCAACGGGGATAAGGGGGAATGTGAGGAGGACCAAGAAAAAGCATCTAATCCTAAATAGATACTTCTGCTCAGTATTTACTGAAGAGAAGGTAGGGCAGGGCCCACAGCTCAGCACTATGGACACAGGGGAGGGTGGTGTGCACTATTCCCTTCACAAAACAGAGTGTCCTACAAGAGCTCGCTAAGCTCAGGGTGGACAAGGCAATGAGACCTGATGGCATACATCCCAGTATACTAAAGGAGCTAAGGGTGGAACTAGCAGAGCCATTATCAGAACTGTTTAGTGAGTCTTAGAGCACAGGAGAGGTCCCAGAAGACTGGAGAAGGGCTCATGCGATCCTGCTCCACAAGACTGGTAGCAGGAGCAGGGAGGAGGAGGCAGGGAACTACAGACCAGTCAGTCTTACCTCAGTAGTGGGCAAGATTATGGAGGCACTCCTTAAGGAAAGGATACTGCAACACCTGGAATCCATAGGAGCACAGGATCCAAGACAGCATGGATTTACAACAGGAAGGTCCTGTCAAACTAATCTCATAGATTTCTTTGACTGGGTAACTAGAGAGGTGGACCAAGGGGGAGCAGTCGATGTTGCCTACCTTGACTTCAGCAAAGCTTTCAATACTGTTCAAAATAGAAGATTGATTAATAAGCTGGGTAGGCTCGGGTGGGTCAGAAGTTGGTCATATAGGTGGCAAACTGGTTGGTGGGCAGAAAACAGAGAGTGGTGGTAAATGGCATACAGTCAGACGAGATGCAAGTCACAAGTGGGGTACCTCAGGGTTCAGTTCTGGGGCCAGCCCTCTTCAATATCTTCATCAGTGACATTGCAGATGGACTGCAGGGTAAGGTTTGTCTTTGTGCAGATGACACCAAGATCTGCAACAGAGTAGATGATCCAGATAGGGTGGCCAGAATGAGAAGAGATCTGGACAAAAACTGGAAAAATGGTCGGAAGAGTGGCAAATGGGGTTTAACGCAAAGAAGTGCAAGATCATGCACATAGGGAAGAGAAGCCCTGAAGCCACCTATAGGTTGGAAGGGGAGTTGCTGGCAATCACAAGGGAAGAAAGAGACTTGGACATCATCATCAAAGATGACCTGAAATCATCCAAGCAGACCACTAAAGCAGTAGGTAAGGCTAGAGGGATGTTGGAGTGCATTAGTAGGGATATCGCAAGTCGTAAGATGGAGGTAATAATCCCTCTTTACAAGACACTGGTTAGGCCCCATCTGTAGTACTGCATGCAGTACTGGAGGCCGCACCTGCACAAGGACATTAACAAAATGGAGGCAGTCCAGAGAAGGGCAACCAAATTGGTGCAGGGATTGCATCAGTAAACATATGAGGACAGATTAACGGAGCTCAATATGTATACCCTAGAGCAAAGGAGGGCGAGAGGTGATATGATTGATACATTCAAACATCTTAAGGGCATTAACAAGGTGAAAAAGTCTAACATGTTTCAATATAAAAAAAATAGAAGGACAAGAGGACACAGCATGAGATTAGAGGGAGGCTGCTTAAGGGGTAATGTAAGAAGTTCTTTTTCACAGAACAAGGGGTGGATGCATGGAACTGCCTACCTCAGGAAGTGGTGGATATGAATACAGTGCAGGGCTTCAAACAGGCATGGGATAGGCACAAGGGAGTAATGAAGATGATTATGACTAGATAGGCCATTGACAGAGTACAGGCCTATGGCACATTCATAAGGTAGAAAAAAATGGGCAGACTAGATGGGCCTTGCTGTCCTTATCTGCCGCCAACTTCTGTGTTTCTATCTGTAGCCCCCTTCCCCACCCTGAGATGAGGCTCAAAATGAGCAGTATTGTATAGCCCTCCTTTCCAGGCAAAAATAAATAAATAGAAAGCAGGAAATGGTTAGTGTTGGGAAAAGTTCACCACTCCAGCATTTCTATGAAATGTGACTTGCAGCATTTTTCGGGAGCTTGCAACCCTTGGCAGCATGTGGCCCTTTTGGGAGGAGTTTCAGCCCCTCATGTCCATGACCAGTTCCTCCCCTTATCTCAACCTCGCTAGACCTATGAAGAAGTGAATACTGTCTAGAGACCCCATGTACAAGGTTTGGTGGTTATAGCAGGCCAAACATATATCATTATGTAGAATTCCCAGTTCTGTACAAAGCGGTTCCAAACAAAACCAAAAATGCTGACCAAGCTGATCGGTGCTTCTTCAGATTATCCAAAGAAAGCACTACAAACTGTACATAGAGGAAGCACTTGAACAGACATACAAAAGGAATCAGAAGCCACAGTGTGAGACAAACTGCTGGAGTGTCTGGACAGTGTTTTTTGTATGCTGTCTGAATAAAGGTTCTACAGTAGCTATGTTGTTCTGTACTTCTTTAGCATATCTTGCCAATAAATGCATCTGAATTGACAATTTAACTGTGGTATATCCCTTTCAAGTGTTGCTTCTATGTATGGTTTATACAAAACCATTGCTTTGCCTCCCTCCACCTCAAAAAAAAACTTCAGAAACTGTGTTCTTATCCTTTTCAGACTACAAGGCAAAGAAGCAGATGTGATAATGCAGTTAAGTTAAAAGGCTAAACTTTGTGCCTCCGAGTTTCAACTGAACTTCTGCCCTGCAATACTTGAAAGAGGATACTTCCTTTATTAATCAGGTTTTTCTGACATGGGCAACTAACAGTTTATTGATTCAGATTTTTTTCAAGCACACAGTAATAAACACCTGTTTAATACCATACACATATCAAAGACGAGGCACTTTATTCACTAGCGAGAGCAGAAAATAGCCTCTTCTTATCTGTCACCCTAAATTTCACGTGTCACAGCCCTTCAGCTGCCGTATTGCCTGGTGAATGGCAACTGCACTGACCCCTATTTAAAGAAGATGTTCCACTGAATCTGTAGATGTGGCAGCACAAAAATGGAAAGGCTGCAAGATTATGAAGGGTGTTGGAGGTAATATCTACAAAACACTGCTTGTTTTCACATTCTCAGAAAGACAATGACTCAGAAACGAACTTATAATACAGTGTGACAGGCAGGACTACAAGTACTAGGGTGAGGAGTGTTACTTGCATTGCCGTAAAGCCAGGTTCATACCCCAAGACTGAAACATTGTGAAGATCCAGCAGCACTCGATCAAGCATCCCCAGGAATAAGCTCTTCCTCTAGGCTTGGGATGGAGATTGTATCACTCTGTTTCTTCACCCTGTGGAACTACATGGAGCAAACCACAGAGGGGACAGCAATGGACCACACAAGACAGGGTTGGCAGAAGAATCCTGGAGGAGGTGAGGGTTTACAAGATACAAGGAAGGACTAGGAATATGATGATCTACATTCCACCACACCACACCACACAAGGGGCAGTGTGGCCTCCACACCATGCCCATTGATCCTGAGGAGTTTGCCTCCTTGAAGTGATTACAGCATGGAAATGGTAAACAGAATACTGTGGGTTTAAAATCCACCCCAGTCAATTCTCTGATTTTAAGCAAGTCAGCTGCACTCTCTGGGCAGGATTCACAAAAGGGATGTGCCGGCACATCCCGACTTCTTGCACTAGCGTTAACTTCTGGAAGGGTCCTATGTACCGGCATGTCCCCGATGTGCCAGCGTACAGATGCACTGCACACCACCCACTGTAAGGGTGCAGACCACAACCCCTCTCTGCCTGAAACCCCAAGTGTATACCACACACTGCATGAGTACAGAAATAAGAGCTGAACCCACCCTCCTGCCGACACCCTGAAGCAGCCACTGTGGTGGTACGCAGAACAGCCGATCTACCTACCAACCCACGATCACAAGGTGCCGTAAACCCATATCACCTGGTGGTCCAGTGGACCCCCTTACTCATTCAGGCAGCTCTCCCACCCACCCTCCATCCCAGCAGGTCTTGAGTTCGGTCAGCACAGCCACCCACATACCACCACAGCTGCCTGCCAACAGAGCTGTCTGTGAATGACAGCTACTGTACACCCTGCAGCCCATTGGTGGACCCTGTCAACCAATGGGCTTGCAGTGTGTACTGTACTCTGTCATTCACAAAGTTGTGAATGACAGAATACAGTACACACTGCAAGCCCATTGGTCAGCTGAGTCCACCAAAGGGCTGTAGTGTGTACAGTAGCTGTCATTCACAGACAGCTGTGTCGGTGGGCAGCCGTGGCAGTATGCAGGTGGGTTGTGTTACCCGCTGAACTTCGGGACCTGCTGGGATAGAGGGGAGCAGGGTGGGGAGAAAGTGCCTGAGTGAGTGGGGGGGTTCACTGGATCACCAGGGTGACTTAGGGGAGTACTGCGACCTTGTGATCAGGTCATTGGGAGGGTTTGGCTACTGCTTCTGTACCACCTCAGTGTGTGGCATGCTTTCAGGGTGTCGAGTGGGGGGGGGTCAGCTCTTATTTCTGTACCACTGCAGTGTGCAGCATACACTCTGGGTTTTGGGTAGGGAGGGGGGACCACTGGACCACAAGGGCTCCTTTGTGGGCATCCACACAGCCAACGATTGGGCTGGGGATGTGTGGGGGTGCATATTGCCTTCCTGGGGCTATGTGTGTGGCCCATAGACATTGCAGGGTGCCCAGCACATACTGCTGGGTGCATCCCTGCAATATGCAGGCAAATGGGGCCAAAATGACATGCAAATGGCCCCATTCTGCCTTGCATGCCTAATGGCCCCATTTGCATGTTACTGGCTCTGAATGGCTATGTTGGGTGCAGCACATGGTGAGATGCACTGCCCCATTGGACTCCCAGCCCAACCAGGGGGTTGCACTGGTGCATCCCGGGCTGGGTGCAAATGTTTTATTCACAAAGGGGATGCACCGGGGGCATCCCCCGGTTCATCCTCTGTGAATACCACAGATGGTACTCAGCACATCTTATTTGCCCTGGGGCATCCAAGATGTGCTGAGCACAAGGTATTTGTGAATCCTACCCTCTGTTTTTTGGTCCCTCTAAGCTGTAAAATGAGGCAGAAGCAGGACCTCTAGTGAAACATGAGATACTGCATCTAAGTTAGGCTGCCAGGTAAACTCAAATGTAATTCAATAAATATTCCCCAAAGGACAGCATACAGGGTTGAGGCTACAAGGAGTACTGAGGTGACTTACTTCCCTTGCACCCTTATGCAAAGAACTCCAGAAGTCTCACTTGATTTTAAAATATTCACTGCTGAAAATTTAAATGCTCATTTCAAGTAAAAAAATAAATACAGATTAAAAAACTGTACTGCTTCTAATGTACTGTTTCATACAGATTTTCACAAAGGCCATCTGCACCAGCAAATCCCTCTATTTTAAGGCCAACATCCAGAACAATCTTAACTCCCCAGTCAAATCGTGGAAGGTGATTCACTCCCTTTTTGATCCCTCAAGCCCAATCTGCTCCTCTGGTCCTCATGCTTAATGTTCCACCTGTCTCCGACCCTCCCTCTGCTGTTGCTCACTTCAGTGAGTTTTTTCAATTCTCATGTCCTCACTTCTCATCTGCCTGGCTCCCCTCCTCCCCCACCCCATCTCCACCCTCTTCTCCACTCCCTCAGGAATCATTCTCCCCTGTCACTACCCATGAAACCCTGCATGTTTTTTCCTCATCTAACCTGTCCAAGTCTAGTCTGGATGGTCTGGTCTCTAAACTTCCATCTTTTAGCTCTGACCGTCGCTCCCTGCACTCCCTCCACACTCAGCTCCTCAATCTCTCCTTCACCTTCTGCACTATTCCTTGGTCTTGGAAGATTGCCAAGGTTCTCACCTTCCACAAAGGGGTGATCCTCCATCCCTGGCAACTTCTGACATATTTCCCTCCTCCCCTCTCTTGCAAAGTTGCAAGAGAAAACGTGTCTACTCTAGGCTTGCTGACTTCCTCCACTTTTCCATCTTCTTCTCCCTTTTCCAGTCTGTTTTTGGATGTACCAGTCCACTATCTGCTCCCTGCTATAGGTCACTGACTTCATCTTCACTGGGATGAATCAGGGGCACATCTTGTCAGCCATTTTCATACATCTGGCCAAAGATCTTGATTTGGTGGCCCATCTGCTCCTCCTGAACAAACTGAGCTCTGCCAGACTCTCAGCCTCTGCTGCTGACTGGTTCTGATCCAACCTCTCAGGTCGTCAGCAGTTGGTACAGGTAGGAGGTGTCTTGCTCCTTCCCCTACCAATCCAGACTGGAGTTCCACAGGGCTCTATCCTGGGTCCAGTTCTCGGTTCCATTTTTCTCAATGACCTCCCCTCTGCCTGTGCTAACTCACATAGTCACATGTAAGCAGATGATACAGTTCTCTACACTTCGGGACCCCTGACCCCAGCAGTAGAAGTCTTGCTCCAGAAAGATTTCGACAATGTCCAGCACTGGTCCCAGTCCAACCAATTCTGGGTCATCACTTAAAAAAAGTATCCATGACCTTTAGCACCAGCCAGAAACTGGCCAGGCTTGCCCCCCTCCCTGCCGTCTCCTCCTTGAATGGCTTACCTCTTGAAATGCTTCCCTTCTTTAAGTATCTAGGTGTGTGGCTTGATAGTAGGCTAGACCTCTCTGCCTGCATTGATGCCATCCACACCAAGCTCCGTCCCAAGCTTGAAACCTTGTACTGGAACAAAGAATACCTGTCTCCGTAGGTCCACCGGGAGCTGGTTACCAAAATGCTTCTCCTGGTTTTTTCCTACATGTAGGTGGTCTACAGTACTGCCCCCTCCTTCTTCCTTGCCAGAATGGACACCTTTTGTCAGTTTGCTACTAATCCCCCTCCCCATACTCACCACTGTCCCTCTATTCCTCCCATCTATCCTCCCCCTACCCTCATGATGCTAGTCCTACTGTGCCACCTTCATCTCCAAAAACTGGTTTGGGTACCTACCTTCTTACCTAGCTGCACTCCTCTCACCCATTTCCTCTGCTTCATGCTCCCTCCACCCAAGGGCTCCTCACACCTTCTCCCTCCCCCACTCTCAGTCCTCTGCTGGGAAGACAGCCTTCTCTTATTGTCTTCCTTCCCTCTGTAACCTACTCCCTTCCTCTCCCTGTCTTTCAGTCTCCATTTCCCTTTGGTACCAGCTAAACCTCCTCCCCTTCCCCTCCTGTCAGCTTCCCTGATCTGCCCCTAGTGCCCTTTTCTCTCCTGCAATGGTCCCCTACTGGGGTCAGTACATGTCACTACAAGTGCTGCACTGAACCGTTTCAACCTACTTTTGTCAATTTAATTGAGCACTAGTGCTGCTCGTAGAACCAGCTCTGTTTATCCTTTATTGTTTTCTGCACTTGTACCATGTTGAATTGTTCACTGCTTGCACTTTATTTTCAGATTACTTGTTTACTGCTGTATGTGACTTATTGTAGTCCTTTTCCCTTTTCCCAGTGTTGCATCTGGAAACTAGCCTTGACTCAGTGTGTCTTTCCCGGTCACTAATTTAATTTAATGTAAGCCCCCTCTCGCTGAGAGGAGCTTACGAGTAGTTAGGGGCCCCCACTTTGGTGTTCCCCCTCTGTAAAGGTTTCAGTAGGTAGTGAGGGGGGGAGGCATCATTCCGGGCTATACTTCAAACTTCCACTAGAGGCAGGCTTGGAGCCCATAAAAGCGGGGGCACGGGAAAAGGAAAGACGAAGGAGGAGAGGCTGGCTGGGAGATGGCAAGACAGGCAGGGAGGAGCTCATCGGTTCGGGTTGAGCCTGATTCAAAGAGAGAACCCCCAATAAGTGGGGATAGTGCTGGTATGGCAGTGACATGGCGCCGGTGGACAGTGCGTGGGGGAGGGCAGTAGTTAGTCTGCTAATATCGTAGGGGGTAAATAGAACTCCAGGGGGTGAGGGGTAGTGACAGTGCCCAGGGTAGGAAGTTGGTGGGTCTCAGGCCTGGTGGAAGTTAGGCCTGCACTGCCAGGGCTGGAGGTTTTGTGGCAGGACTTCTTCAGGGGAGGGGTGGTGGCAGTTCCCCTCCTGGTTCCCAGTGTGGCAGGGTGGTGCAGGTCTGGGTAAAAGGCGGTGCCAGAGGCTTCTCACACACTATGGGGCCTGCTTGGAGGGACAAGTCTCGGGGCACCGATCACAAGCTGTTTGGGTGGGCTGCAAGTTGTAAAGGACAGGCCTTGGGAAGCCCTCAGGACCCAGTGGCTTATAGCAAGCACAGGAGGTAAGGTTGTGGGGACACAGGTCAAAGGTATTCTGGAAAACCCACCCCCCATTTGCCGGAGTAAGGAAAACTGGTGGAAATGGCAGCCACATTAACGGCAATTTAATGGTTATAAGGGACTGGTCAGGGTGGGAAAATACTGCATCCCCATGGCATGGGACCAGGTGGGAGTAAGCCGCTTGCCTCCCACAGGTTGATGTCTGATCGTAGGGGTGGGGGTGTAGCCATTTTTTTAAAGTCAGAAGTGAGCCTTGTAGATACACCGGTGGGGGTAATAAGTAGAGGAAAAGGAAAAGAACAAGTAAGAGGCAGAGACCAACTTACTGGTGCCAGAGGGTGAGTTGGCTCTTAGACCTGTTAAAAAAATCTAGATGGGGTCTCAGGTATGTCATCCAAAGATTCAGTAGCCGCCCGAAGGGAAATTCTGCCTAGGATCTCTATTCTTCCAGTAATGTGCCTCCAGGCTCTGTAAATAGTTGTGCTCCATGGACCTGGAGGAGAAGGCATTGTAAACAAGCAATGGGACCTCTGGGCCCTTCTTAAATCATTGGGACCTCAGGTGAAATAAATTGGTTTGTTGCTGAATCCAGTGTGTCAAGAGATTTTAAATTCAGAACATAGCTTTACAATGAATTGTAGATGAATTAATGAATTTCTAACTAGACTTCTTTTGGTGGGAAGCGTTTACATTTCAGCCTGTGCATCTTCCTGTGCTTCCTGTGCCAGGGTGCTGGTAGGGGGACTTCGTAGAGAAGACAAAAAGAAGAGGTCTCCTGGTTCCAACTACGTATCCGAAGTAGATGCAAGGAGTAGCAGTACCACCTTTCTGCAGCTAGAACCCAGGCCATGGAAAGGTACACTTTATTTGTTCCTTCCAGGCTGTTAATGTTTTTGGTTCTGGGTTCCTTCAGAGTAGGCCCCCTCCCCTCTCATAACATCAGGTGCCCCTAGATAATAGGGGGAGGTGGGATGGCTACATTAATAAATAAGCTAGTTTACTGCCTGAAAATTAATTTCAGCTTTCAAAAGTATTGAACTATTACTTTTTATATTGATGTATTGTTGTTTTGTTATTGTCTGCTGTCTGGTTGTCTCTAGCCAATCATATGCTGGCAGAAATTGCAGATGGTCAGGTACTACTCTCCTAACAGGCTCAGGGTCCTCCATCCTTTTAGTTGTCCCTCATTACCTACTGATGTGTATAGGCATTGCCATGCACTAGGGCTAGGAGAAGTGTGGGAGAACTGAGCCTGGTGGGAGCATGGAGCCAGGTGGGCAGATTGGCATGGTGGGGACAAGGAGACACCCTGAAGTGAAATGGATCCAGGAAAGGGGTCCTCCCTGTCTGGTTCCAATACCCAAGGGTTCTGCTTTTGGTGGGCAAGTAGCACAGTCTACCTCATCTACCCATCCTACTTGAGTGGTGTTTTGCAATGCCAGGTCTATAAAAAACAGGACAGATGCGATTGCTGACCTTGTGGGTACAACTGACCTGGCTTGCATCACCGAGACCTGGCTGGATAAAAATGCTGGCCCAGTATTGGAATCAGCAGTTCCAGCTGGGTACTCAGTGATACACCGCCCGAGAGAGGGTCATAGGGGTGGGGGTGTAGCCATTTGTTTTGAGTCAGAACTGAACCTTGTAGATACACCAGTGGGGGTAACCAGATCCTTTGAGTGCACTGTGGGTGCAGGTGTAGGCTGCAGGATACATCTCATCTACAGTCCACCCGGAGGTAAGACAAAAGTCTTGCATTAAGTTGTGGACTTCATCGTTGATATGGTGTTGGAATCCCCTAGACGGTTGACTCTGGGGGATTTCAATACCTGGGTTGATGATGAACTCTTGCAATTTGGTGAGGACTTTCTCCAACTTATGACCTCATTGGGCCTTACAGAGGTAATTACCTCTGTGACCTACAATTATGGTCACTCAGTGGACCTGGTATTTCTACTGGGGATGGAGATCTCCGATCTGGTGGTGAAGCCGGTCAGATGGTTGGACCATCGTACTATAAGGTTCAGTTCAGAGGCTCCCCCAATAGACCATGTGGAGATGGTCCGGAACCACCCCTTAAGGGGTTTGACCCCGGATGGTCTTATGGCGGAGCTGGGCCTATAGGGTGTGCCGAGTGTAAGCAGGGACCCAAGTGACCTTTTACTTGCCTACAACAAGGCAGTGACAGGGGCCCTGGATTCCTTAGCTCCTGTTCATGTTCGCCCCCTCATTCTTTGCCCTAAGTCCCCTTGGTTTGATGGGACTTTGAAGGAGATGAGATGAGGGGGTTGAAGGCTGGAGTGGCGCTGGTGGAAATCGGGCCTGGCTGAGGACAGACTTAGATTAATGGTCCATTATAAAGACTATCAATTGGCAGTCTCCCGTAAGAAGGCAGAATTCCTGTCCAGGGAGATTGCTGCTACACAGAATCGACTGGCTGAGCTCTTCTGTACTGTTGACAGATTGTGCAGTCCAATCTGTTTTCAGATCCGGGGAACATATTCACAAAGTAAGTGTGATGAGTTTGCTCAGTTCTTTGCAGATAAGATTGCCACCTTCAGGCCTGGAATCCATTCAGCACCCTCTAGCGATGTTGTGGAGGTCGGCAGGAGGTTGCAAGTACTCAGTTTTTTTCTGGTCTGACTTTGGGCAGTTGGCGATCTCTGACATCTTGAGGATCATCCAGGGTATGCAACCAACCTTCTGTAGTTTGGACTTGGGCCCAACAGGTCTCCTTGTGTGGTGTGTTGATGTGATCAGCCTGGTCCTAGCTGAGAACATCTGGTGTTCGTTGGAGACAGGGGTGTGCCCAGATCCCCTGAAGGAGGCAGTCGTGATACCTCTCCTAAAGAAATCCTCCCTCGACCCTGATTGCTTTGAAAACTACAGACCTGCCTCTAACCTGTCCCTTATGGGCAAGGTTATTGAGAAGGTGGTTGTGTTGCAGCTGGAGGATCATCTTACCATCCATGATGTCTATGATACTCTCCATTCCAGATTCAGGAAGAGGCATAGCACCAAGACGGCACTGGTTCAGGTACTTAATGATCTTCTAATAGCAAGGGATTGGAGGAGTCATTTAGTCTTGGTCCTCTTGGATCTCTCTGCAGCATTTGACACTGTGAACCATGGAGTGCTACTGGAGCACCTGCAGTTGATCTGTGGATTGTCGGGCACAGTCCTCAGGTGGTTTCAATCTTTCCTCACAGGCAGGACTCAAAGAGTGGTGTCTGGGATTTACTTCTCATCCTGTGGGGTTCCAGAGGGCTCCATACTATCACCCATGTTGTTCGTGGTGTATATGCCACCATCGGGAGACATTATAAGGTGGCATGGGCTGAGTTTTCATTGTTATACAGAGGATACTCAGCTATACATGTCCTTTGTGCCCGTGTAGGGTGAGGCTGTCTCGGTCTTTAATAGCTGCCTCTCCGAGATCCAGGACTGGATGAGTGCCAACTGGCTGAGGTTGAACCCAGATAAAACTGAGGTGTTGGTGGTGGACCCAGGTCATCAGGGTGTGGGGGTTGTCGGCCGGACAACCGTACTGGCTTTGGCTTGGAGGAAGCCAGCTGCTGACCTCAGTCCAGGTGCAAAATCTGGGCATCGTTCTTGACAGCAGTTTGATGCTTAAAGTGATTTAGTCACATTCCGCAAATGCCTGTTTCACATAGTATGCCATTGCCACCCATGCTTCAAATTCTGAAGCTGCACTTTGTTTTGTAAAAAATCTGTCATAGTCATTTTTTTATGTTTTTGTTTCTGCATGCCTTCGTCCCCAGAATGATGTCATGCAATGGAACTGTCAATGTTTTACATACAGCAACAAGGAATTCTGTGTAAATTATAGAGTTGACTTAAATGTTCGTTACTCAGAGGTGCAGTTTCTTATATTGGGGACTGTAGAATAGCACCTAATTTGTAGACATATAACTTCATTCTAGAGAAGCTTGAAGAAGCTAAGTACATGCCCACATGTGCAGACTAGGTGGGCTTTAGGCCCTTATCTGCTATCAATATCTATGTATTTAAATATACATGTAGCAAGGCATTGTGGGTACAGTACATAGCTGATTTTTCTGTCTCCCTTATCAAAGTGCAGTCTCCTATGTTGGTAGCATTTACAGCAGTACAGTCTGTAGAAAAGTTTCTGGAAAACCTATTTTTGTGATGCAGATAGGCCAAAAAGATAATTTGCCAGTCTGTGTAGATGTTGTTTGACTTTTACTGCCTGCTGGTGAAGTGACAGGTCTGAAGTGACAGCTCCTGTCAGAATGTGGGAGCATGATGATACTTTTCTATGTTTATGTTATAGGGCCTGAATGACTATAAGTAGTTCAGGAGTGTAATTGTGGGTCAGACTTCTTTTCTTTTTCTTTGGTGTCCAGCTTCTACTTTGAGTTCAAAATTATGAAAGAAAAAGGGTGTCTTCAATATCAAGACTGACCAACAGAGTTCTCTGTTTCAACACAATGCTTAAAAACTTTGTTTCCCTTGCATGATGTGCATGCAAGGTTGAGGTTAAGGTTGCAGCACTGAGAAAAAAAGGGGCAGGGTTATGCAAATGAAGCACAGCACAGAAATAAAAGCATTTGTTCATGGAAAACTGCACTTTTGGGAAGTTTTAATGGTAGGAGATTGATTCACAACTCCTACAGGTTACTACTCCCATTTGCTATGGCAAACATGATAAAATCACTGTAAGTCTCAGGTGTCTACTGTTGTCAAGACCTCTTTTTACCATCTGAGGAACAAAGCCCAGATTAAACACCTGGTCCCACCCACTGACCTTCCAGCTTTGGTCCATGCCTTTATGATCTCCCACCTTGACTACTGCAATGCCCTGTACCTAGGGCTACCAGGGGTTGATATCCTCCACCTGCAGCTGGTGCAGAATGCAGTGGCCAGGCTGCTGACTGGCTTACCAAGATCTTGTCATGTCATGCCTATGCTCCACGGCCTGCACTGGTTGCCAGTACAGTGGCGGATCACCTTCAAGGGCAGTCTACTGACCTATAATGCCCTACGTGGATGGGGACCTCGGTACTTGCAAGATCTTCTTTGCCCCTATTGTCCCCTCCACTCACTCTGCTTCTCCAACGAGGGACTGCTAGAAGTTCCCAGGGTTCAACTTAAGACCTCGGGGGCCCATTCTTTTGCTTTTATGGCCCCTGTCCTGTAGAACTCTCTACTCCATCGGGTTAGAGAGTGCCTGACTGTCGAGAGATTTAAATCTGCTCTCAAAACTCATTTGTTTGGAATGGCTTTTTCCTGATTTTGATTAATTGGTTTCTGTCTTAATAATTCAAGAACTTTAACTGTAATCTGTTTACATTTCATTACTATTTTTATGGATTATTTATTTGTACAAGTGTTTTGATCTTATTGGAATTGCACTTTTTAAAAATAAATGATTGATTGATTGATATAGCTGAAGTATATTTTCCTTTTCCCTTTTTCTAATTAGAAGATTTTTTTACCTGACAGTATTTGCTGTGATCTGTGAAACAATAATTCCTCAGGAGGCTGCCATAGCTAGTTCTATTCCTCCTCATACATCATCAGACCTATGACCTCACTGTCTGGACATCACACCTGACCAAGAAGAGCCAAACACTCATTGCAAGAGCAGTTACTTTTGATTAGGGGTACTCATATTATCTGTAATCTCCTTAGTTTGGATCCTGTGTTTCTTTTTTTAGAAATTCCAAGTCTGATTCTGATCCAATTCCAATAATGACACCAGGGTTCTATGTGATAATAACGCCTACAAAACTGCTCTGACCAAAAACAGCGAGTATACATCGCCAAAAAGCAAAACTGCGATATACACTACAGCAACTCCCACAAACAGTGACTGGTGCTTCCTTACTGTCGGGGGGGGCATGTAAGGTTACTTTCTATGCAGGGGGTGCTTTCTCCCCACACCCCCCATCCAAAATACAAAGTCAGGAGGGCGGACGAATGGGAGGTGAACAAGAGGAAAAAACAAAACATTAAACAACACAAAAAGGAAAAAAAAAGCATCCCACACAGCCAGTCCCGAACCCAGGTCCACCAGCCACAGAGGTGGTGACTGTAACCAGTACACCAGATGGCAGGCTCAGAACTGTCCCCACAAATAAATGCCTATATACTATAAAACACGTACTCCATCTGAAACAAAGGCGCTGAAGTTACAATGTGCTATTAAGAGCACATTGTCGATTTTACACTCATTATTTTGACTTTACCCAAATCCACTCACTGAAAATGACTTGCTATATTCACTTGATACTGGCACCACAGTGGAATTGGAAATGGAACTGGAATTTCCAATTCTGCATCTGGACAACCTGTAAATAAAACCTCCCCAACCCCAAGTGTACAAGTAGTACAATAAGTCATTAAAATGTGTCCACAATTTGCTTCTGACCACCCTCCTTGCCCCACCCTTAGATCCCCCACTCTCTGAGTCTCTCCTTCCTAGTACCTTAAGTCAGCTGATAGCCTAGGGGACCTTTCCTCCCTCCACTTCTTCTGATGGTCTATGTTAACTGATGGAATGAGGATCAGGCAGCTCCTCTGTCTCTCGTCATCTCCTGAGATCCCTTCTCCAACCCACCACCTTGCAACTGCACCAGCCCCCTCTTCATCCTCCTGTTAGGTGTTTTATATTGGATTAGAACTTGCACATTGCACTACAGACTGGCTAGAAACTAGGTTGGGTGGGCTAGCCCCCAATTATTCCCATGACCCCACCTTCCCACACTGCTGAGTCACCAACCCATCGTCCCAGTCTTGAGACTTGCATGATCCCAAATGCAGTCCCTGCCTTGGTGAATGTTCAGGCCAGTCCTAGTTCTCTTGAGGCCTGGTGTCTTCTGGGAAAATTGGAGGTGGCTAACCTGCCTCAAATCCTGGGTACCCAGCATCCCACTGTGCTTGCTCCCAGTCCAGCTGTTTGGAGAATGGCTAAGGAGCTAACCCAGGAATTAATGTTGGTAAGCCTCCTCTGACCCAGACTCAACTACAGGAGAACTGATGCTAGACAGGCCTTTTTATGACCCTGAGTCCAGTCTTCCTTTTCTACTGCTACTACTAGCATGAATTTGCACAATGCTTTCCCTTGCACATATCATGTGGTGCCTGGGAGACTAGTAGCCTGTCAGCAGACCATTCGGGGCTGGAAGGGATATTTGGATTTTGCTCAGCAATGAGGAGGGGACTCCTTGGGGCTACTGGGCTAGTAGCCCACACACCATCATTCACAAAATGATGCCAGACACAACTGGAATGGGGTGCTGTATCATGAGGCCATGATGAGGGGTAACTGGCACTGGCTGTGCTGGTGGCAGGTTTGGAGTGGGGGCTGGGACTTCTGATCAACCCTCAGAGTATTGTGTCATTCATTAACCTTTGGTGGTGTGTCAGGTGACTATAGTCACATGGTGGCAACAACTCGAGCGAATGGAATGGATGCAGTCTAGTCAGTCAGTGTAGCTTGTGGTGGATACATGACACAGAACTGGACCCACCAGTAGATGGCAGTAGTGCAGCACAGCACTCATGGTAAGGGGGGGACAAGGGTAATGAAAGGAGGGAGGGAGGGAGGTCTTTCTTAGGGTCCCTACTTACTACTGTTTTACTGAGTAGGAGGAGATTTTGAATGTTTTACCTCAGTAGGATGCAAAACTGGATTCTGATTATGCAGCTCAACCTTTGTTTAAAATTCAGATTTTTGGCCTTCAATATAAAAAATCTGAATTTCTAAAAGAAACCACAAAATTAGGTATATCTGATTCTGCTGGATGGATTTCGAGCAACCCTACTTTTGATGTCATGATCAGTGCGGTCCAAATGCTGATGAGGTGGGAAGAGGAACAGAATTATTATTTATTTTATTAGAATTCTGATGACTGGGTGGGCCCAACTGAGACAAACAAGTCCCTTTTTCAGGGGTGACCTGGGGAACAGTTACATTCCATACATATCGAGATCACACAACATAATACAGAGGTGGGAAATACAAAACGGATGGAAAGTGCAAAACAAGAGTGTTACAGAGCATTCAGGTGATGGCAGTGGTGAACAAAAAAGAAAATAATAATTTGTACAGCACTTCTACAACATTTCTACACCAAATTTACATCATATGTATAAGGTACAAGTGCACAGTGAGTTATCAGTCACAGGAATTTGTAGGCAATTCATAACATACATACTTGGTACATAGGATTCAGACAGAAGAAGAAAGAAAGGAGAGGTGCAGCAATAATGAAGGGTTATGAGAGAGGTCCGAGAGGGAAAGGAAGGGAGGGAAGGGGATGGGGGAAATAGGTTGTCAGAAAAGGTTTTAATTGCAACTACCATTGCAGATGGGCGGTGAGAAGAAAAATTCCTTATACCATTGTTTGAGTAGGGGGAGAAACTTACATGAGAGTAACAAGTGTGAGAGGTTGTTCCACTTTTGGGATGCCATGAAGGAACAGAATTAGAGGTGTCAGGCTCCAGGTAAAGTATTGCCCCTTACACCACACGTACTACTAAAAGGTAGAATACCTTATAATGAGAAAATTGAAAAAGAAAGCTATTTCAGAATTGAAAAGTAACTGGCAATTTTAAAAAATAGATAACATTTTTTGCCTGTTAATTTTGACACTACTACTACTACAGCTCTTCAATGACCTCAGTATGAAAGGCTGAAGTCCGACATTTAAAGGAACACAGTCAATCTAGCATGCTCAAAGATATGTGTTTCTTTTCCCCAAAATGCTCTTTATATGTATATGTCCTGTGTGAAGTATTGCTGTTTGTAGGACACAATTCGTGTTACTTTCATTAGTCATCAATAAAACAATATATATGTGAATACCTTCTTGCAAATATGCAGCTAAGTATTTGTAACTGGGGCCCAAATTTTTTATTCATTTTCCTTTTTTCTTTTTGGTAACCGGATAAGGCCCACTAGGCACAAGTGCCTATTTTCAGGGGTGACCCGGGAGTGCTGGGGTAGTTAAGTGACTTGCTCAGAGTCACACAGTATGCAAGTGGAGGTTGTGGGAATCAAATCCAGGACTGCTGGATATACCAAGCTCATTCACAGCGTGTTACTCTAACCTCTAGGCTATACTGCCAACCCCAATTTGTTATGCAGTATTCATTACATTGGTCAAAAATAGATTAAAAATGAAAAGGCTTTCAAAAACCTTTTCTTCCATCAGGTAGCCAATGCCATGCCTAGTCCAACAGCACCACCTAAATAATTTTCTGCCATATCCACTCCCTGACCCTCCTACAGGCTAACAAACAAATGAAAAAACCTCATCTGGATGTCTGCCAGCCCTTCCCCTCATCCAGCACTCTGTTTCCAAACCAATACTCTTCCATAGTCCAATCCTCCAGAGCCATCTATGGGCATCAAAACATTGAAGGCAAGTAGTAGTCTGCCTCCACAGTCCCTGATGGGAGGAGATCATTTTTATGCTACCAGCTTAGTCAGAACCCCCACCTCATAGTGTCTTTTGATCCATACCCACTCCCTAACCTCACTCTGTCCAGTGCTTGCTATGGCTTAAAAAGGTTGTGTGTTGATCTGCCTGTGCCTGCCTCCTGACCTTGATCCATGATTGAAAGGGGGAATCGGTAACAGTTCCAAATGAGGTGTGCCAGTTCCATGTTTATGGTCAAAAAATTGCCAGTTCGTTCCTGTTTGGGAGTAACTAGCATATCAGAAACAAAGTTTAAATCATTTGTAGGAGCCCTGATCACTTCTTTTCAGTAATTGTTTTTGTTCCCCCACCCTACCACACCTTGTGCTGAGAGTTATTTCCTTGCTGTCTGACTTACCACTCTTATTTACTTATTCAGTTCAGCCCATTTCTGTGGTGTGCCTTGCTCCTCAGTTAAAACATTCTCACTGTCATACATGCATCCTTGCTACGTCATTAAGTTGTCCTCGCTATTGGCACATGCATGTCAGCAATCTTACTGGAAAGAGTGGAAGCAAGATGCAGAGCAGTGTTATGAGTGAATGGAGGTGGGCAGTCAAGTGAAGAATAGTTTAGCAGGTGTCAGCAGTCAAACAAAGAATAGTTCAGCAAGTGTCGGCAGTCATGACCGCAGTTTGTGCTGTGCTGCCTGTTTAACATTTTATATGGGAGTGGGAAAGATGTGGAGGATCATCATCACCACCAGTGTGTTAGTTAAGTTAGTACCAGGGTGTTATTGCAGCATACAGTAGGTAGGAGTCAAGTAGGTATTGTGTGAAGGGAGACAGTATAAAGTACAGTGCACAAGAATGGTAGGGGGACAGTTAGCTGCAGGGACTGACCTCCTGGGTTATGCTCTGGTGGTGGGGATGCTGCCCCATATGCAGGACATTTTCTGGAGCTCCAGGCAGAGCTGGTAGGACCAAGGGAGGAGATATCCCAGCTACAACACCAGGTGAGCTGGTACCCCACAGGTACACCCTGCACTCCCATTAACCCAGACACTTACTGGTTTGGGGGTCTGTAGAGTGGTGGGAAGATGGACGGGTGGTAGGGCAGTCACAAGGAGGTTGTTCAAGTTCACAAAATCCAAACAGCAAATTACTTTGCACACCTAGAGGAGCAGATATCCGACTCCTTCGTGGTAGCACTCTGAGCCAGTGAGGAAGAGTGAAAAGAATGACTTGGTGGCTCCCTTGGTGAGAAGAGGAGAAAGACAGCAAGGGTTATCCTAGTCATAAGGGACTGTATGATTAGAGGTGTGAGGACAGTGATGGAGGAAGGAGGAAATGGGAGGGGTGTGGTTAGAAGACTTCCTGGTACTTTAGCCATCAGGGAAATGGATAAGATAGTGAGGATGGCACAGAAGGGGAAGGGGTTGCTGGGGTTCTGGTATGCTTAGGTACCAATGATCTGGTGGACCTGCCTATTCAATCAGTGAAGTGCAAACATTCAAAGACTGGGAGACATATTGAAGGGACATTCAGTTGGCTGCCACATACCATACCACCCAGTGGTTCTCTAGCTACCTAACTGGAAGATTCCAAAAAGTAAAGGCGGAAGGCTTTTTTTCTGCTGCCTTTCCAGTTGCAAGAGAAGTCCCCCAAGGATCCATCTTAGGCCCTATCTTGTTTTCTCTGTACATTAATGACTTAGATGCTAACATATCTACGTCCAATCTGCACTTTTTTGCAGATGATACTGTGTTGTATACTTCTGGCTCATCGTTATCTGAAGTAAAGGGAGTGCTTCAAGCGGACTTCGCACAACTTGAGCATAATCTAATAAAGGCAAAGCTTCTGCTCAATGCTAAGACTAAAGCGATGATATTCTCCCGCAGTGCTGTCACAGGTCCTCCCAATACCCTTGCCTAGGACTTCATTGTCACCACGCTAAACGAGCCTCTGGAAGTTGTAACCAAATTTAAATATCTAGGTATCTGGATCGACAATAAATTATCTTTCAGTGACCATGTTGAAGATGTCTCTAGAAGGTTAAAAGCAAGGTTAGGTTTCTTCTACAGAAATAGGCCCCTTTTCCCCCTTGAAACTTGAAACAAGCTTGTACAGGCCACTTTTATCCCCCTACTCGACTATGGCGATGTAATCTATTCCTCCACCACTCTTGCAAATCTAAGTAAACTCAACATCCTTTATCACCCTGCGTTACGGTTCATTACCAACTCCCCTTACCGTTCGCACCACTGTGACTTATATGCAGCTGTTGGTTGGACATCCCTTACTACTAGACACCTGCTCCATGCTGGGCTATGGACTTTTAAACTGCTCCTGCAGAAATTGCCAAGCTATCTCTCTTCCCTTAGCATCTCACATAGTGCATACTCGTTAAGAAAATCTGACTTTATTCTGCTTGACTTACCAAGGACGCGACTTCCTTTGGTAAATGTGCTATTGCATATGCCCTTCCTCCATTTGGAACCAATTACAAACCGCATTGAAACTAACTAGTACAGTTTCAATAAACTTCTACAAATCGCTAAGTTCAGCCAAAATAAAGACACCTGTAACTGTCATTAAGTCTCTTCGTTCCCCATGTGTGCCATATTTATCCACTGGTAAGGTATAATTGATTTGTCATATTAACTGCTTTCCCTTCCCCTTCTACTCCGGGCTTTATCTTTGCTTATGCTCCACTGCTACTCTATCAAATCACTCCTCCCCCCCTTATCAGTTGTAGACTGTTCTTTGTTCTAGCTGCCAAAATACTGTATATGTATTGCACACACCAGTCATCATGTTTCATTTATCAGTATGCAACCTGTAAGTCGCTTCCCTGTCTCATATTAATGTTTACCACCTGCGGTCACCCTATGTGGTACCCTTGTATGTATATCCAAACTGTATCATGTAATGTGCATTTCATGTATATACTGTTATTACCTATCTGTGTTTGTACTTTAAGTGTTTATGTCACAGGACCTCCTTGTGAATGAGCTTGCTCAATGGAGTTTTCCTGCAATAAACTTGAACTTGAATTCAGCTTCCCTGGCCTTTTCTGAGGTCTTCCTCATATGGGGTAAGGGGAAGGAAGTAGGGGGAATAATAGAGTAAGGAAGGGAAAGGGAAATGAAAGATACAGCAAACAGATCATACTGCTATGTGAAATGACTAAGACAGAGATACACCATTTTCAGTCCGGTTTGCTCGAAGTGAATGTAATTCTACTTCACACGGTGCTCCAAAGCTGCTGCAGCTGTTCAGGGAGTCCAAGGTTCACTCCAAGCAATGCAATTAAGTAAAGCATTAATAGTGGCCAGAGTTTGGCTTTTTGTTTCTGAACACTGACCGACAGTCCATTAAAATGGTATCCAAATAAAGTGGTGTATACTGTGTCACCCACAGGCTGCCACGTTGCAAACTCCATTATTATAAATCTCATCATGAAACGTTTCATTATATAGCAATCCCAGAGTCCACAGAGCACTGTTCAGGTACTTAATGATCTCCAAATAGCAAGGGATCAGAGCAGTCATTCAGTCTTGGTCCTCTTGGGTCTCTCTGCAGCATTTGACACTGTGAACCATGGAGTGCTACTGGACCACCTGCAGTAGAATGGGCTGCTCTGTGTAATGTAAGGTATGCCACCATTGCCTACAATATTCGACATGACTGAGGTCTAGCAGTCTTTCCAGATGAACTTGTTTTGGCTGTGTTTAGTTGCTTCCTTTTCCCTGCCATGTGCTTTTCTCATTTACGTGAGCTAGAATGCTGAGGTGGCCGTGGGAGCTAGCCCTGTGAGTGGGTTGTTGCATAAGCCCTACGGGGGGCTATCAGCAGGAAATTTCAAGCAAGCTCCAAAGGACAGACCGCATAAGGTCCTTATCTTACTCCTGAGAAAACCTGTAAAACTCCACTCATAAGGGGTGTTCAGTTTTTGTTTGTTTCTACACTTAGTAGTGATATTTTATTGATTTTATGGTATACAGAGTGATTGTATTTTATTCTGTGATTGCCAGTATTGCTGGCTGGAGATAAAATTTGAACATCCCCCCTAGTACAAGTTACATTTTTTCCTCTTTTTGATCATTTTGTAGCCCATTTTATAGTTATAACTAGTTCTCATTTTAATTTAATCAATTTAGTGCAGATAATTCAAAAAAACTCAAGAGCGAGGTTTTTTTCTTTTGCGTATGACATAAGATGCCGCTTGGAGGTGTCCCAATTTAACTGTGCATGTGCCAGCATTCTTACAGCCATTGTTACTAACCTCAGAGCGTCTCCCAGTTGCGGCACTTAAGAACTTAAGATTTTGTAGCGGGGATGATTTTTGGAACTCATTTGGCTTTTTTTTTTATGTATGCCTGGATTTGAGGTAAGCATCTATGTTAAGAAGTGTGCTGTGGTTACTTTTAACCTTTTCATCTTTGTTGGCTCGGTCACCTGTAGAAGCTTATACAGTAGTGCTGCGTACTTTTTTTTTTGCCGGGAGTCTTTGGACGTAATAGTACTGCTTTACTCGACCAAGTGTATGTTAGGGCAGTTGCCAGAATAGCAGTTACAAAAGGCATCCTGGACAAATGCAGCTATTTCTGCGGTTTTTGACAGAGTCTCTTTGTGCCTAGTGCTTTTGTGCCTTAGAGATGCGAGTGCCCACTTGCTGAATTTCTAAACTGTTAAATCTGAGCATTTTTAGTACATTTGATATTTTTTTCTTTCTTCAGTAAAATGCTTCTTAAGCTTGTACTGTCAGAGAGGTTCTTTATTTAATTATAGATGTCAGACTTAGGTAACCAAATTAGATTATTAACTCAGGGCCTGAGTTACTAATACAGCACTTTTTTGTTGTTGTTATTTTCTTGCTTCTGCTAACTTTTACGCTCACAGTATTTCCTTCTTGTTTTATTAAGGGGTGGACATAAAATATATTGTAGCGCTGCTTCTGGTTTAAAAATACAGTGCCAATTACCGAAATTACTGAAGAAGGAATTGAATATTGGACCACAAGAACTGATTATTGATAGAAAGAGTCTGGTAAAGAGACAGACATGATCCCCCAGTAACAGTCAAGCAGACGTAAGCAGACTTACTTCATTTTTTTGTTGTTAAACATTTTTATTGTTGACAATGAGGCAGATCATACACACAAGGCAGAGTGTACATAAAGAGAATCCATACATGACATACAGTTGGGGTTGATCAGTAATACCAATTGACACAGCAGTCTGTCAATTAGTGGTGACCATACAGGATGTCATTTCACATATGCTGTACACCACCGACTAGGTGGCCATACATAAGACAATTTTGTACAGTGTCTGGTCCTCTCAACACAGGAGAGCCTAGATCGATATAAAGTAAAAACCACCTTAGCTAGGGCTATAACAAAGGAAATCCAAAATATCTGGTCACTCTACCATAAGTGTGTTGAATTCCCATGTAGTTGAAATATTAACTATTTACAACCTTGGCAATCTTTCTTCATGTTTAAATATTTCAAAAGGAAATATGGAAAGGGCATAAGGGAGGAGAAAGGAAAAAAAGGGGGGACTTTGCAAAGGGGTCCCCACCCTTTAAATGAGATGAGGGGGACTAAACCACGAAACTGGAAGAAGTATTGTGACAATACTTGGACCTTAAATACAGTTGCCAACATTGGTCATAACGAAATAGGGAGCCATGGGCAAAACTCGAGATCCTCTCAAACGTGGCCCCTTGGGCTAGGGCCAAAAGAAACTGATGGAAGGTAGGACTGTCAGGGGTTCTCCATCTCATCAGGATGAGTCTTTTGGCCAATGCCCCAACCATAGTGATCCACTGTGCCCCCGGACTGTGCTTAGGAATCTCAGAACTGCCACAGCCCAAAAGGAGTAGGTCGGGACCCGAGACGATATCAGCGAACAGTTGCTGACACATATACTCAATGGGTCGCCAGAACTGTTGAAGGTTCGGGCAATCCCAGAGAACATGAAGAAGATGAGCCCCTTGGTTGCCACATCTCCAGCAAGTGTCGACCGGGATAAGTCCCATCTTAACTAGTTTCACCGGGTCTCTATACCATCTATGAAGAGTCTTGTTCATGATAAGCCTCGTGCGGCCATCCTGACAAGCCAAATGGATACGTACCCACCCATCCTCCTATTGTTGTTCTGAAATCGGGGTCTGTAGCTCTTTCCCCCATTGCTGCCTAGCGTTCTGGGTAGGATCCAGAGTGGAGTCCCTGAGCGCATGATATATATTACTAGCAATACTCTTGGTAAATTTAGTCCATGAACCAATAGGGTGCATTTTCTGTTGTGAAGAGTTACTAGTAGGCAACTTTGGAAGATGAGATATTGCATCTCTTAACTGAAGATATCTCCAAAAATGAGAAGTCGGGAGTAAATGCCTCGCGCTCAGAGACTCAAAGGAATACATAATAGTTGTCCCAGAGATTAGGAGATCATGTATTGAGGATAAGCCCTGTCTTTCCCACAATTTCCAATGCAGGTAGATTCCCTATTTTCAGGAGCCTGATTATCCCATAAGTCATGTATTCCCATGGGGCTAGGTCGTAGCCCAGCATAGTCATGGCTTGTTTCAATATTTAACTGAAAGTGATATGGGGAGATAGTGGTTCAAGGCAGTTTCTTGGCATATAAAATGACCGCCGGAGAAACAGCATGAATTAGGGACGCTTCTAACTGAAGCCACTGCGGGAGCTCCTGTCCACTTTAGAAAACCATCTAAGAGTCTGGGCCAACACAAAGGTACATATGGCACTGTTGTAAATCAAGGGAGTCCCCAACCCCTCTCCAGTGCTGCCGAAGTTTCAGTTTGTTATAATGGGGGGGGGGGCACCCTCCCAAATAAAATTTCCAATAAGGGTCTCCAATTTCTGAAACCACTTCTGGGGTATAAAATAGGGAAAATGGGCCAGTAAATAGAGCATCCTTGGAGCAGCCATCATTTTAATCGAATCAATTTTCCCAGCCAGTGAAAGCTTTAATGCCTTCCATCTTCCCATGTCAACCTTGAGCGAGTCAATCAGAGAACTGAAATTGGCCGCAAGCATTTTAAGTGGATCTGGGTGCAAAATAATACCCAAGTATTTAATACCCAGCGGGGACCACTTTAGCCCTAAGGCAGTAAAATCCGATCCTGAGGTTGAGGAATTTAACGGTAGAATTTCCGTTTTGTACTGGTTCAACTTTAACCCTGACATCTTAGTAAACTCATTCAGGATTAGGAAAATTGTCTGAATCCCCAATTGAGAATGTTCAGTCATGATGAGCAGATCATCTGCATAGAGAAAGGTCTTGTAATTAACGTCCCCCACCTGGATCCCCGGGATATCCCTGGAAGACCTAAGTGCAATAGCCAGAGGTTCCATAGCTAAAACAAATAAGAGTGGAGAAAGGGGGCATCCCTGTCTCGTGCCCTTTTGCAATTGGAAGGGCCTAGACATGGTGCCATTGGTCAGCACCGAGGCTAGGGGTGCAGAATACAACAACCTTATCCAGGCAATATAGTCGGGGCCAAAACCCATGATGGACAGAGTATGAAATAAATAGGATCATTCAACCGAATCAAAGGCCTTTTCAAAATTGAAGACCATAGCAACTGAGGGGGTTGGTGAGAGTTTAGCAAAATACATTAGTGACCCCAGCGTTCTATGATGGTCAGATCCTAAATGGCCTTTCACAAAGTCCACCTGGGAAGGACCCACCAGGTCCAGCAGGAGGGGTTCCAGTCAGGCAGCGATAACCTTAGCCAAAATCTTGGCATCTGCATTAATTAGGGAGATAGGTGATAGCTGCCTGGGGACAATGGGTCTTTCCCTTTTTTTGGAAGTACTGTAATAACAGCTTCTCTCATCGGGGGGTTGCCCAATCATTAGGGAGTGACAAAAAACCGGGCCAAATAAGGGGCCACGTTAACACCGGGGCGTCTGTACAGATCAATAGGCAGTCTGTCTCTCCCTGGGGTTTTACATAGATTTAAAGCGTGAATCGCTTGGGTAATTTCCTCGGTTGTAAAGGGGGATTCTAACAATTTGGCATCCCGACTGGAGATACTGGGGATGGGTAACGAGGATAAGTAAGCTTGGATTTGAGCTAGGTCAGAGGGGTTGGGTGAAGCATACAACTTTTCATAGAATTGAGACATAATCAAATTTATCCCTGAGTTAGCACGACAGGAGTTACCAGATGAATCTGCCAATGCATATATCATCTTAGAAGCATGCTGGCACTTAAGACGATAGGCCAATAACTTGCTGGCCTTTTCTCCCCCTTCCCAATAAGCATGGCGCATGCGTCTAAGATAGAGCTCCGCCTGCCGAGATAAATGGGCACTGATAGAGATTCGGGTACTGGCTAACTGTGCCAACTGCTCGGGGGAGGGAGGTTTATCGTCTAGAGCTCTGTACTGAGCTTCCAAGCTATATAATTTCTTCTCCAAGGCCCTCTGAGTAGCCATCCGGCTATGCCTCCTGGCTGCTGCAAAAGCTATTATTCTACCACGAATGGTGGCTTTAAAGGCCTCCCATAAGGTTGAATCAGATACCTCTCCATTATCATTATCAGTCCAATATTCTGCTACAGCCTGGCCAAACCAGTTAAGAAATGTTTTATCTTCTAGCAGTAATGGGTCTAGCCACCAGGACTGAGAGTGTTGGGGGTCTAATCCCCTCTTAAGAACTAACTCAAGTGGAGCATGATTGGAAACATAGATTGGGTGAATTGAAGCCCACACCACTTTCTCATATAACCCTGAGGATACAAGCCAAATGTCTATCCTGCTGGAGGAACCATAGGTTGGGGAAAAGCAAGTATAATCATGGTCACCTGGGTATAGTGCCCTCCAGGCATCTAATAGACCAAGTTCAGACATAAGTTTCCCCACTGCTTCCTTGGCCTGTCGATGGGGTTCAGGGGATTTATTGCTTCTGTCTAGGGTATGATCCAATGTTGAATTAAAATCCCCTCCTAATAGTATTGGGGCTCTGTTTTTATTAAAGTCCAGGATAGCCTGATTAACTGTATGGAAGAATTGGGGGCAATCCTGGTTAGGGGCGTATATATTGGCCAAAACCAGAGGGCCTTCAGAGGTTTCGACTTCCGCAATAATCCATCTCCCTTCCTGATCCCGTATAAAGTCCTTTACCTTCCATCCCAGATTTTTGTGCAAAAGTATGGACACTCCCCTTTTATTGGTGGGGGCCACACTATGAAGCTCTTCAATCACCCAAGCTCGCTTAAGCTTGGTGGCCTCTTTAGAGGAGAGTTTAGTCTCTTGCAAGAAGACTACCGTAGGAGCTAACATTTTTAGGTGGATTAAAACCTTCTTCCATTTAATGGGTGAGTTGAGTCCCGTCACATTCCATGATATTAGCTTATGCTCCATTCAAACCTAGAATAAGACATGTTAGCTGGAGTTTATAATCAGAAACGCTAAATGGTGGGTCCAAGTGAGCCCCCCCCCTTCTTCTTCTCTTTTCAACAAACATTAACGGAGCACCCCTTGGCCCCATTAGAAAGATTGCCATAGTAACATAAACACAACACCCAAATATCAACATTAAAATATGACAGGGATATGTATTAACATGTACTATCCCTACTAACTGCGAGCAATTCAACCCTTCAAAAATAACAAAACCCACCCCCACCCCTTAGTTTGTACCCTGCAAACCCACTAAAGACTCAGCATCCACTGTACGCGTCGGCTAAAAACAAAAGCAAGCCCAGACACCAGTGGAGGTCACTGGGAGGTAAGTGAACCTGTAGACCCATCATAACCAAATAGATAGACTCTCCTAGTAACCCCTTTTAAAGGAGAGACATAAAAAAAAAAAAACTTCCACACAACAACGGCCAAAATGGTGTCTTCCAACCTAATGAAGTGGGGCAGTTATAGAAAAATAAGCAAGACCCCTCATATATTTGTATTAGTGACTAAGGCAGGTTCACAATGTACAGAGCCACAAATTAGGCCCTGAGCAGCCCCTATTGGGCTCGGTTAGTCCTGCATACCAGTTGGTACAGGCCCAGGATCCCCAGATCTACACCTCGAGTAACCAGGGACAGCAAGTGACAGCATAGGAAAACTGCTCGAGTAGGGGCCGGAGGGCCACTCTAAGCTGTCCTCTGATGGGAAGTCCCCATTAACTTGATGCATAGTGGTTCTTCCCTAAACACGGCAATGTCTGTTGATCCACAGGCACGCCTAGCATTACAGAACTCAAAAAAACATACAGTGTTAACAATCAGCCAGTTGCTATTGTTGCAGAGGTAAGACTTTCCATGTTGCCTGCAGATAATTCCAAGGCCCGTCCAACAGCCGGGGCCTCAGAGTTCTTCCTAGAAGTGTCAGCTGCCCCATCAGCCCAACTCAATTGTTTGGCTGCTGATGATTTTGAACCGGCCGAGCTGGTACACCTAGGTGGGAGAGGGAGGACTCGAGGAATATCCTCGGTAGGGAGATCCATCAGGACTTTGTTCTGATTATTACTCATATCTGGGGCAAAGGAGTCGTGAGAGGAATTCTGCTCTGGACTGCAACTCCTGCTTCTGCTTCTGGAGCGAAGCCGTGGGGTTTTGTCTACATGACCTCCTTCAATCCTGGCCCTTCTTCTGTTCTTCTTCTTACTTCCCGGGGATTTATGAGGAGTAGACCGGGTAGGGGTCAAGGTATGTCCACCCAAGAGAGAAGTCGAAGCTGCCACCTCCTTCGGGGATACGGATCCAGCAGTGTCCATCAGGGCAGGCTGAGCAGGAAGGGGTCTTGGGCTGTAAGATGAACACAACTTGCCCCAGTTTAGTTTGGGTGCTTGTGCAGCAATAAAGTCCTCAGTTAACAACAGATTATCGAAAACCCGTGGTGATCCATTAATCACAATCCGTAAAGATGTGGGGTATCGCAGGGAGTATTCAAGGCCAAGTTCTGCAAACACCCTCCGAGCTGTTGTGAAGGCCTTCCGCCTATTCATGACCTCCAGTGAATAGTCCGCAAATATTTGTATTTTATGTCCATTCCAAGTTAGCTCCTTCTTCTGTCGAGCTAATTGCGTCACCCGGTCACAATCTTGAAATCGGAGGAAACGGGCTAAGATAGTTCGGGGGCACCCGCCGGGGGGATGCTTCAGGGCCAGGGTTCTGTGTGCCCTGTCCAGCTCCCACGGAGACCCGCACTGGCATTCCAGCAGTAAGGGCAGTTCCCGTTGGAGAAAAGCTATTGTATCATTCCCTTCACAGCCTTCAGGGAACCCCACGAATCTAAGACTGTTTTGGCTGCTGCGGTTCTCCAGATCCTCCACCTGGGCCCAAAGGTGCTGAATCATTTGTCCTTGCTCTTGCAATTTAGCCCCCGCTTTGTGCCAGCCATCCTCCACCTCGGCTAGCCTATGCTCGTGGACATCGGCCCTATGAGACAAATCCACAATGTCCTCTGTATTCTTTCTCGTGGCCACATCCACTCCCTCTAGACGGTGCAGGATTTCTGCAAACATTTGCCTAATTTCTATTAGGTTGCCTTCCATTGCCATTGGGGAAGATGTAGTTGAGGCCTCCATACTGTGCGTAGTTGATCCGGGTAACAGCTGCGCGGTTCGTAGGCCCACCATAAACGAGAGAACAATTCGGTCAAAATGCGTATGATTTGCACTGCGCCAGCCAGAATAACCGTATCAGGGTAGCCACCAGTGAGTACTAAATCAATTCTTTTCAGCGTTGTGCAGAAATAAACGAAATACTGCAGGATTTAGGGGTTACTGTCGGGAGTAAGCCGTTTATGCGACCATTCCGTTCGGCTGTTGGCCACGCCCCCCAGACTTACTTCATTTTAATTAATTTGAGCAGACTTCCTTTGTTCTGGATATAAATGTGTGAGCCCTCTTGATCTGTGGTTGATGTGACCGGAGCTGACTGAACTTGCTATTGAGCAGCAATGAAACAGACAACTTTGATACCCAAGATCCAGAACTGTGAACATCTGAACTTCTGATCTAGAACTGGGGATTCTAGTCCCAATCTGAGGTCTCATAACTATTTATTTCAGGACTGAGGGTTCCTTTAAGACATTCAGGAACATAAATACATGTGTCTAGGTGATATTCTGAACAAGTTATTTAAAGCTCAAAATCTTAGTGCCTGTGCTTTTATATCTCCATATTGAGTGCTGGGAGATATTCGTTTTTGATTTCTCCTTTTAGCTTAATATTTATTCTACTGTTTATATACATAGGTAGATTACTCATTTCCTTCCTTATATTGAACAGTCCTAAGTTTTTGTGGATCATAACCTTTAAGATAATACAGCAGATCTAAAATGGTATTAAAAAGGGCACAAATAGCTCTTGCTGGTGTTACGACAGGCAACTTGTTGAATACTGCAGTAGGAGCCAATATGAGCCAAACTTCAATTAGTGAAAGGGGGGAACTAAAAGAGACAGAAATATTATTAGGAGATAGAATGGAACAAGTAATACTGACAAAGGATGGTTCAGAAAAGTTAGAAAAGACAGATAAGACAGATGATAAGTTAAGCGACTGGGCTGATTCCAAGCTAAGACATATGATTTTAGAGACTAAAAATGGTAGTACTGTAGAGCCCAAAGGTAACAGGCTATCAAAGAAGAATAAGCAAACAAAAGAGAAGAATGTTAAGATAAAACTGAAAAAAAAAAAAACTAAAGAAAAAAAATAGTGGATATAAAACAAACAAGAATCCCCCCCCTTCCTGATTAGAAAATTAAATAAAAAAGAGTTCTTAAGAAGATCAGCTGAAGCACAATTTAAACAAGAGTGTAATGTGCTAATCAGCAAGGAAGGGCTTCAGTTATTCCCAACCTCCACCCCAATGTGGAAACTCAAAAAACAGTAAGTTTTTTCCCATGAAAGACATATGAATGATGACATACAAGAAATCAGTCTATATACAGTAGATTAGGATACATTGGAAAACAATGAAGCAAATAGTACTACATATATATCTCTCCGGCTTCAATGGCAAAGCTGGAGCAGGATGAAATTAATAGAACAAGTCACGTTCAGGAAGACATTAAGTCAATACTCTCACTTCAGATGAGTCAGAAAAAGACCACGTTGTCACCCCTCAATCTTTCTCGCTCCAAAGATTGTCTTCAAGGCACTTCCATTAGTTGGGCCCCACAAGGTTCTTCTTACTTAGGAATAACTATCACTGCAAGGTGGAAAGAGCTGGTGGAAGCCAACTTTAATCCCCTAGTCACCTCTTTAACAGCTGAGATTCACCACTGGATAAGACTGCGGCTATCGCTCAAAGCCAAAATCGAGGCAGTGAGGATGTTTCTCCTCCATAAACTATCATATCTGTTTTGTAACATTCCCCTTTGACCCTCACAGAAGTTGTTCCAGACCTTGGAAAAATTAGTATCACAGCTGTTGTGGCAGAGTAAAGCAGCCAGGTGGGGCAGGGCTAAGCTGAAGGTGCACTGGTCGAAAGGGAGACTTGATATGCCTTGGTTCCAAGGTTACTATCTGGCATACAGAACGGCACAAGCCACTAAGTGGTTCATTCCCTCTCTGTATCTTTCACCCCTGTGGGTCTCACCTGAGGCCACTCTGGTGGGCTCAAGAGGTCTGTGTGCACTTCTATGATCATCTGCCCCCTCAAGTTCCTTCTCCCATTCTACAGAAAACTGGATGGGCATGGTGCACCAGCATGTCCACTACCCATACACCCAGGGCAGCCTGGAACCCCCTTATTTGAATTTACTCCACTCTGGAATAACCCTCAACTGTTAGTTGACTGAAAGCTGCTTTGGTGGTCCTCCTGGATGGGCAAAGGTGTCCATATGGTCAAGGACCTTTATTTCCCTGGCTCTAAGGAGTTACTGACATTCACACAATTGCAGGAGAAGTGTGGTCATCCCAAGCAGGACTTCTGGAGATATCTTCAGATCTGAAGTGCTAGCTGAGCTCTGCAATCTCAAGGGGAGCTAGGTGACAAATGTAGCTGGCTCAGCTCTCTTCATCTCCCTGGCAAACAAAAGGGTCTAGCAGGTAGAATATATAAGGTACTCAGGTACTCCCAGCCAGTGGCAATGACAGTTGCAGGAGGAAATGGGATCAGCAGCTACAGGTGACCATCCCCATTCAGATAGCTGGACCTGTTGCCTATAAGCAGTTCATCTGGCATATAGAGACTCCTGTAGTCAAGTTCTTCAAATAAACATTCTCCTAAGGTGGCACAGAACACCAGTCATGCTCCAAGCCATGGGTCTTCTTAACAGTGCTCAGTGCTGGAGGTGCCAACATAGCCCTACTCACCTGTTGCATGTGGTATGGCAGTGTTCTAAACTGGCACACTTCTGGACCTCTGTGTTTGAGGACTAATCTAGAGTGCTTGGGGAAACTATCAAACATAATTATCCACTCTTGCTGCTAGGTGACACATCCTCCTTATATACCCTAACTTCCCCCCAATGCGAATGGCTGAATGGCTCTTGGCAGCTTTGCTAGAAGCCAAAAGACTTGTGCTTATCTCTCTCTCTCTCTCTCTCTGGTTTGGCACTCTGCATTGGTCAAGTTGGCCTGCTTTGAAAGACTGTCCCGCTATAACCTGGACAAAAAAGACAAGTTCCATAGAAAATGGGATGCCTCCTTTTTTCACACACCTAGGCTCAGTTCCGCCTTCTCCACCCTACAACCCCCTCCTAGCTGAGAATGTGTTATGATGCCCATTCCATTATAACAACATGCTGCAATATATTTGATGCCCCCCTGCCCTATACCACCCACTGCTACTGGAGGATAGTTGCACGTTACTCGCATCTACTTTCTTCCCTGCTTTAAAATGTAATGCTTGGATCTGATATTGGCTTATTTCTTCTAGTTTCAGCCAACCCTGGTTATTAAAGGTTGAATGTCTGTTCTCCCTTCTCTTCTGAATATAGTTTTATTACGCACATATGACACTGGTGTGTATGAATCTGTTGAATCTACAGCTTATCTAGTTTATATTTGTTTGCATGTCAACTGTTAACTCATGGCCCTGCTGTATTTTTCTTTCATGGGGTTACTGTTGGTGGATTGAAGATGTAGTTATACAAAATTTTGAAAATCAATAAACTCTTTCATGTTAAAAAAAAAAATCAATACTATCAGATTTTCAGGCCGCTATTCAAGGCCTGAAAATCTCGGATAGAAGTAAAAAAATAAATTTAACTGATTCTGAAAAATCTAAAGCAGTAATATTAGACTCTTTGGCTAATAGTTTGCTATATGAGAACAGTAAAGCAGCTGCCAGGGAGCATTCTCTTATGTACTAACCTACCACCCTAAGTGAAGATATTGTGAATATTATGAAAAACCAACATGCAGCTAGCCTTATACTAATGGAACAGATAATAGTAATTAGAAGTGAACTTGATATTTTAAAAGAAAACATTGCCATAAACGGGTTCCGTTTGGATGATACTCTAAGAATTTTGAATACTATATACCCCCCCAAAGAATCCTCATCTATTCCCGTTATTGAGAGGGATGTCTCTATGCAGGAAGTAGAAATTAAAAGACCTGATTTCTCCACTATAATCTTTCCAGATTTCCCCCTAGAGATTCAAAAAAGTAAAAGGATCAAAGGAAACTTAAGAAAAAAATAAACTGTAGCAAAACAGAGGTAAAAAAAGACAGGAAAATGTTACACAGAAACATCAGGATCAGATAGAGTAATACAGATCAAAAGATTGGGGAAGAGACTAAAATACAACTATTTAACAAGAAATCTATGTATGACTTGGAACTCTAAGAACTGACTTGTGGACGTTCTAGTAATAATGAACACAAAGTAGCTCATATTACTACCCATTTAGCTGATAATGAGAACCAAGTATGTGAGTAGATAAGGCAATCCAGACCTTCTAAGGAGGAGGATGAACTAGACTTATTATACAAACTTGTTTTACTGGGAAAAGAAGTTAACAAATGAATTGAATATTTTGGAGGAACCCCTAGGGGGGACCCTATTTGTATAGCCCCACAACGCAATAAGTAAAATGAGAAACCTCCTACAATAACAAATGAAAGAGAGGAGGGTAAATGTGTGGTAGGGACGACAGATACAGATATTCCTTCCTATTACACATTCCCCAAAGTCAATTATTTACCTACAAATGAAAATTGGGCAGAAACATACCCCTGATTAGGTTATATGGTCCGGAGAATTGGGGAAAACTTGTGACCCAGTTAATTGGGAGTTTCAAGTGTTACAGTTTTTAACTTCAGAACTAGATCTTGATCTCACAAAGGATGATATAATAGAGATCAAAAATGTACTGGTTAAAGCAGCTACTCCTATTGACATCTTATTTGTCTTGCCTAGGACAGCTAACCATGTTTGGAGAAGTAACTTTTACTTTTCCTAAGAGGACACAGTTCAATAAGGCTATTGGAGATGAACACATAAGACTAAACAAATAAATGATACTTAGCATGTTTAGTACGAATATGCTAGAATATGAGAATGACCAAAGGCTTACTAAGACCATTAAAATTTTGTTTAAAAATGTTCTGCAAATACCAATAGATTATTTAGGTTCTATTTCTGTTCATCTAGCCAACTCAGATAGTCAAGTGGACATATGGGTCTCGAATAGTAAACTGGCTGACCTGATCCAAGCACAAGCTTCTAAATTAGATCCCCTAGGGTTATACATGGTTATACATTGCTGATTCTAATGTGCCAAATACTACTAGAAACAACTATTTTAATGCACAAAAGGAAACATCCTCGCCAATACCCTTAATAAATAAGTTCATGGTGTTAGCTGAATACAGTGATGTCTGACTATTCATAACTCATAATTCTATATAAGGTGTCCACTTTTAAATACCTAGGCATACACCTGGATGACACTCTCAATTTCTTCCATCATATTGACCATGTTGTCAAGACTGCTAACATGAAAATGGGGGTTCTATACCATCATAGACAACCCATGATGCCTGCTGCACTGAAACTTGCCACAAACAGCTTGATCCTGGCCTCAGTAGACTACGGCCTATCGATATATGGGGCAGGCTCAGAATCAGCTCTCGAAAGATCAAATACTCTCCTAAACAAGGCCTGCCAACTGACCCTAGGAGCCGATCTCCTATCCCACATCTGTGCCCTCTATGCTGACACAGGGTGGCTCCCACTCCAACTTAGAATTCATTACCAGACCTGCATGCTGGTAAAAAAAGCCACACTGGGGCTTATGCCTGAGTCCATAAACAGACTCTTCTTGAAAGCACAACCCACAATACACACTAGAAACATGGCCAAAGCAGGGCTCCTTGTACCGTTTAAGTGCACAAGTATGGCCCAGAAATCCCTCTCCTTCCAGGGTCAGAAATGGTACAATGAACTGCCAACCATCCTCACTGAGTGCTCCAAGCTTAGACAGTTCAAAGCAGGGCTTTGTTCCCACCTAGAACATGAAAAGGTCTGTGGATGCCTTATCTAAAGCACCACAATGGACACCACCAGCTCCCACCTCCTCTATCTTCACCTACTCCCTCCCTACCCTCTCCCCACATCTAACCCTGCCAAAACCACTCTCCCTCATCCCCACCCCGTAAGTCCATTTGCAGAATACCCCCACCCACCACACCCCTACCCCACCCTGTACTCTACTCACCTCCTCCCATTGCTTATTTTCTGCCATATAACTTAGAAACATAGAATTTGACAGCAGATAAGAACCGCTTGGCCCACCCAGTCTGCCCATTTCCCTACCTAATAAATAAGCTGCAGATCCTAGTTAACCAGCAGCCTACTTCTTTCTACCCCTACCCCCTAGAATGGCCTTATGACTGTCCCATGCATGCTTGAATTCATCCACTGTTTTTGAATCCACAGCCTCCTCCAGAAGGCCATTCCATGAATCCTCTCTGTGAAAAAATACTTCCTTACATTACCTCTAAGCCACCCCCCCCATCTTCAAATTGTGCCCCCTTGTTCTTGCACACCTCTTTTGAAACATGCTACCCTCTTGGACTTTGTTGATTCTCTATGGTACTTGAAAGTTTCTATCATGTCCCCCCTCTCCATCCTTTCCTTGAGGCTATACATATTAAGCTCCTTTAGTCTCTCTTCATATGTCTTCTGATGCAGACCTTGTACCATTTTAGTTGCCCGCCTCTGGACAGCTTCCATCCTGTCTATGTCCTTGCGGAGATTAGGTCTCCAGAACTGCATGCAGTACTCCAAATGGGGTCTCACCAACTGGCTGTACAGAGGGATAACAACTTCTTATTTTCTACTGGTGATGCCTCTCCCTATGCATCCCAGTATTCCCCCAGCCCTCCTTACTGCCCTCTCACATTGTCTGCCCACCTTTAAGTCATCTGATATGACTACACCCAGGTCCTTTTCCATTTTTGTTGTTGTTAGTATCTCACCCCCATTGTGTACTCTTCCCCTCAGTTTTTGTTTCCCAGGTGCATTACCTTGCACTTCTTAGCATTGAATCTAAGCTGCCACACATTTGACCATTCCTCTAACCTTGACAAGTCCCTTCTCATCCTTTCCCCCCCACCTTGTGCATCAACTCTGTTGCAGATCTTTGTGTCATCTGCAAAGAGACATACTTTTCCTCCCAGTCCCTCTGCAATGTCGCTTATAAAGACATTGAAGAGGACCGGTCCTAATACTGAACCCTGCGGTACCCTACTAGTAACCCCCCCTTTCTTCAGAGTGGACTCCATTTACTATTACCCTCTGTGTCCTATTCTCCAGCCAGTTCTTTACCCAGGCTGTCATCTTGGGACTATACTTGGACTATACTAAACTTGGGAGTATACTACTGACAAAGCCTATTTCAGGTCACCCCCCCCCCCGCTCAATTCTTTGTCTCCTTACAGAGATCTCCGTGATCTCTGGTAGTCTTTACTGCACTTCCCCTGGCAGCTAGAGTTTTCCCTACTGACTGTCCTCAGCACTTCATAATAAATAATACCACACTCTAATAGTGCTGCTAGCCTATAGTAGCAGAACTGAGTTTTAATATAACTCTAACTTAATGTAAACCTGATGAAACTATCTGTGCAACGTATCATTTGTGGAACGTTGCTTGTACACTGATTTTAATGTCCTGTACATTGTCTCTGACTGACTTGGAACCTTTGAAAAAGAGCAGGGACCCTAGTTTTCCATTTTTATCGGTAACACCGGTAACAATCATGGAATCCTGCTTGGTTTGCAGATTTTGAATTCTTGTACCGGTGCCTCACAGAAATTGCATGTCACTGCACAGACTCTCTGAGATTTCAGCATCTTTTTAAATTTTTTTTATTTTCTCTTTCTATGCCCCCTTCTCACAGCATCAGTCTCCACTTTTCAGAGCTCCCTAGGCTGGGTATCCCCTAGCTTCACCCCAGGTAATGCTCAGGAGCTCCTGTGGGCCTGCCCCTATCCTGCCTGGGCTGTACCCCCCCAGGTGAGAAGGAGGGAACCCCAGGTCACCCCTGCACACTCGCTTAGTGTGTGTCAGGCAGCTTAATGGGTCCCTCATGGAACCTGGTTATAAAGTCTGGGGCACCTGGGTCCCTTCTGGCAGTGGGCGATGTGGGGTGATTGTTCCTGGTTTTCTGGTCTCTGTCCCTGAGGGCACTGGCACTAGAGGAAATCCAAGGAAGTAGGTCACATAGAGACATGCCACTGCTCCAGATCCTGGCTAGCATCCTCCCTTCCTAATCACTCTGCAGCACCATTGCACCACCACCCGTGGTCACACAGGTGGTGGTAAAGCAGCAGTACCTGCAGCCCACCCTCCCCGAAGGAGGAGAGCAGTCCCCCAGGTGCTCGATGCTACTCCCCTGTCCAGACCTCCAGCAACCCGAGTTCGCATCTGACTCTGGGTCACTGGCATTGCAAGCATTAGTGTACTGCAGTGCCAGCGGGCCGACCCAGATTTCAGCACTCAAAATGAATGCTGCTGTGCTTTGTATTCTTTCTGCTTTGCTGCATGTAGAGTCAGTAAAGGAAATTGCCGCACTGCTTTGTTGTAATCAGCCATTCAGTTTAACCACCCATGCCTAGTGGTTAGGTAACAAACAGTGATTGAACTGGTACATCCAGCAGACTTGGTTTGATTCCCACACCTCCACTTGTATACTGTGTGACTCCAAGCAAGTCACTTAACCTCCCAGTGCTTCTAGGTCACTCCTGAAAACAGACACTTCTGCTCATGAGCCTTACCTGCTTTACAAAGAATATAAAAAAAATACCAATATATGTTTACTACATCATAGAATAGTAGTCAGGATACCATGTAATTTATCTGAGTTTTATTTGGGCTGCAATGATTTTTTATAGGTAAAGATAAATGTTCAGACACATTTTATGTGTTTTATAAGCTTGTTTTTTAGATTTTAGTCAGGTTTTTATTGTATTCTTTGCATATAAGCATCTAGGTTGTAGATTGCTAAATGCAGGATCACTGTTACTAACTAGCTTATTCAAATTTATAATCAGTAGGGCCATCCAAAATCCTCAGTTGTTTGAATGAAAACTAGTTTGAATGAAATTTATGTTCACAAAGAAGAAACTGCCTTACTAATTATGAAAGACGTCACTTCACAGTTAGCACCCTATTTAGGTGAATGGGGTAATTTGCACCTTTTCTCCCACCTGCTGTTTCAGTTTCTGTAGCAACAAAAACATTTCTGATAGACTGCTTCAACAAAAAGCAAATTTTAAGTGTTTAAGTGTACTTATGTTTGCCCATTGGATTTTGAAAGCACATTCAATGACATACAGAAGGTAAGACCTCAGTGGCTGTATGATGCTGGTGGGCAGAGTGGTGTTCAATGCACATCTGAACAAATAAGAAAACTGGGAGACACCCTTTTCATGGATACCAAGTTAAAAAAAGCATCCACATGTCTGGGAGATGCATGAATCCATTTGAAAGTTCTCCACTAATCACTTTTGGACTTTTTAGGTAAAGACACTTTATTTCAAAGAAGCAAATTCAAGCAGTTTTTTTTTGTTGTTGCTCTTCCTACCCCTGGCCATCCATTCCTTCAGGCCTGCCAAGGCCCCCTACCACCGCTGCTGAATCCCGACCACCATCTACTGCCCCTTACTGCTGTACTACCAGGTAATCCAAAGTAACCCTTCACTGAGTGGGCCCCCTACCCCTGTGGGATGCTACCAGGGGAGGTGAATTACCCCAAAGATCTTCCTGTGTGTCCTGGGCATGGCAGGGGTCAGACCAGACACATGTCTGGGGCTTCCAGCTTATGGAGGAACCAACAGCCATCCTTTGGTTGGTCAGTGTATGTTTTCCCATTTTCTTGGGAGCGTGACAGGCCACATGATGTCAAGGCACAAGCCGATGCCCGTCATGCTCCCTTCTGCAGTGAGGGCTGACATGTTGTTGTGCCTCTGGCCTCCACCAGGGGCCAGCAAATGCTGAGCCATGAATCCACCCTCCCTCCCTCCCAGGAGAAGGTGAGTGGTCGTTGGATACTCAAGCCTTCACCCACCAGCTGGCCCTCCAACACTCAAGTTTGTTCCCTAATCCTGGTCAGTGGTGTCATGGGCAGAAATCCAATTCAGGCAGCTAAATTATAGATTGAAAAAAACAAAGGTCGTCCACCTTAGTGGTGATGGTTCAGATTAATTCACATCTGAGTTCTAACAAACAGAGACTAAGTCATTTGTAACTTGTGCATGTGGGGTGTGGGTGTTGAAGAAAGGGGATCATAGTGCTATCACTACTGCATCACCCCAGAGGATGTGGGCTGCATTGTTGCTACTGCCATCACACCGAAGGGGTGGAAGCTGTAGTGCTTCTGCCATCACCACAAGTGGATGGGGAATATAGTACTGCTGCCGCCTCACCTGAGGGATGGGGGCCATAGTGCTGATACTGCCATCACACCTGAGGAATGGTGAACTTAGTTCTGCTGCCATCACACCTAAGGGATGGGGGCCACAGTACTGCTGCTTCTGTCACACCTGAGGGAGAGAGGTTGTAGTGCTGTTGCCATCACACCTGAGGGATGGGGCCATAGTGCCACTGCTGCCATCACATCTTGTACCTAAAATAACTTTAAATTGGTACAAGGATGGAAGGATGTATGATAGTGGAAGTCAAAATTGCTAAAATGCATGTTAGCAGAGTTAAAAATTGTTAAATAAAGTACACAAAACCAAACACCGGTAAAACCGGATTTTGGCTTAGTAGACACCGGTGAAAATATCGTTTTTTACAATGTGCAAAGCGGAATACGCCCTTTCTCAATCCCGGTAAACCAGTGTCCCTGAAAAAGAGTCCTGGACTCAAAGGTATTAATCCTAAACTTAAATAAATAAATGTATCCAGTGAGCTGATAAACTCTGTTAAGGGTTTTCTATATATGATCTGGAACATTGCTGGCTGGGTTGCAAAACTCTCTGATAGTGATTGTACAAGATTTCTCCTGGGGTTTGATGTCATTTGTCTCCAGGAGACAAGGCACACTGATAAAGATGATGTTTAATTAAACGGATATGAATGCTTTCATACCCCTGGAATTAAGGTAGGAAAATCTGGTAGACATTCAGGAGGTTTTATAGTTTTTATAAAAACTGGAAGTTTTTCTGAAATTACCTGCTGGAAAATTTTAAGTAACTTTGTTGTAGTGCACCTTAAAACAAGTCCAAAACTATCACAGTTATCAACTGCTATATTCCTCCGGAGAACTCAAATTTCATTCTAAAGGAATATGGAAAGATCTTTCAGAAGTTCTCATGGAAAATATTTATAAATTCTCTTCCTCAAATATGTTATTGTCTGGAGATTTCAATGCCCACATTTGCAACTATGATGGCTTACAGGATAACTTTATGAGTATATATTCCTATTCACCAGATAAGTTGACTGTAAGAAATTTGAAAGATACCAAAGTTGCCAATGCAGGGAAACAGTTAATTGACTTATCAATGGAATTTATGTTACAACCTTGGAATGGTAGAGTAATGGGTGATAGAGAGGGGGAGTTCACTTATGTATCTGCCAGAGGAGCTTCAGTGACAGATTATGCTTTATAGTCAGGCTCCTTAGATTTCTGGGAAAGCATGGTAATCCCGACAAGGGCTGAAAGTGATCATTCTCTGCTCATTTTAAAATCAATAGCATCAAAAATGCTAAAATGTGGATCTGAATCCAATCAAGTTTTCCAAAATTAGATCTAGTAAAAAAAATTTTTGGAATCATAATACATTAAATAATTTAATGCCAATATTAACAAACTCCGTTTTATCAGATGATGCCAAGAACTTAATGTGTAGGGACTTGCAATATCTATTCCAGCAGACCAATTTTCTATTTGAGGAGATTTAAGCAAAGTTAGCCTCTCCCATTAAGTGCTACTCTGGCCCAAATTCAACTAGTTGGTTTGATAGTGAATGCAAAAAATCAGAATCTTCCCTTAGGAAATTATATAAACTATATAAAAGATCACAAGATAAACAGACTCTGCTTGAGCTTAATGCAGCTAGGAAAAGGCATAACGTTTTGCTAAAGGAAAAAAAAACAGCCATTTTATACAAAACAGTGACAGCTGATGTTAAATGCTATACCAAATAGGGACTGTAAAATGTTTTGGACTTTAACTGCCAAGGGCTCCAACAAGTATAAAACTGATGTTGATACACATACATTTCGGAAACAAGATGGATTCAATTTTTTTCTAATATATTTTATGATCATTCAGAAATTAAATGTACAAATAATCTGCCTGCTGTTTCCATAAACTATAAAGTAATAACTAGACATGAGGTTTACTTGGCAATTTATTCCCTTAAAAAAAAGAAAGCTGCTGGTCTTGGCAGCACACCTGCAGAGGTGCATTAATGTGAAACCACCCTTTGGACACATTTTTTAACTATCTTGTATAACAAATGCATATTGTCCAACTGTTATCCTGACACCTGGAAGACAGCCAATATAATTCCTATCCATAACAAAGGAAATACAGCAGATCCTGCTACTTACAGGCCTATCGGCATATTAGATATTAATTTGAAGATTATTTTCTAAAATTTTGCTGAAGGTTAATAACTGAAGTTGAAAGAATTGGGGGTATATCAATCTATCAAACTGGTTTTAGGTCCAACTATTGAATAATAGATAATGTTTTTGTACTTACGGATTGCATTGAAAAATATGTTAAACTTAGGGCTCAAAAATTATATGGAGTCTTTATAGACTACTCCATTGCCTTTGATACCATCATCAGATAGCCAGAAGCACTCAGAACAAAAGTGACTGTCCATGCCAGTGTTAAACTTGATACATTTACTGCTTAAATAAGCATTCTTTTTGGAAAGACAGGCACTCTTTCCTCACCACCCGGTACTTTTTGAGTTGTACTGAGTCTTCCTCAGTGGTGTGGTTAGTGAGTGGGAGGCATATTTTTATACGTTATCAGCTCATTATTTATTCACATCATCTGTCATTATGACATCATACAAAATCAAAAACAAGTCATCTTAAAAATCATTAACAAAGCTGACTTCTATTTAATAAGTACATTTCATCTGATTTTATGTATCAGCTTATACATTTATATCTATTTTAAGTTTTCAAGTTCTATTTTTATCTGTAAACTGTAAGTGCAAATATAAGATGCATGTAAACCAGACATAAATTCATAATTATTCTATAAATCCACTTTTATGGCCCAAAACTTTTTTTGTGGAGCTTTTTAATAATTCTCGTATATATTTATATTTATAAGGCTGCTAAGCTAAGCGCCAAACTTTAATTGGCCAAAAAATGTTACAAGAACCAGACAGAAAAAAAGAAATACACAAAAGAAGTTGTACAAAAAGAAGGAAATTAATCAAGGTCTCTGGACTTCCTCAGAATTTCATTATGGCAACTTGAAATTAATTTAACACCTTTTAGGCACAGACATGGTCATCCCATACCAGATGTAAGGTTATTCCAACTGGGGAATATCCAAAGCAGAGACTAAGATCATCTCCCATAACCTATTATCGACAATATTACTCAACAGAGGCATAGACAGTAACTTGGTTGCTATCATAGCATAGTTATATAATGGAACATGTGCTAAAATGAGATTGGGGATAAATGAACACTTATTTTTCCCATTCGTAAATAACCAAAGAGTCTGACAAGGATGCGTGCTGGCCCCCTTATTGCTTTCACGTTATGTAGATAACATGTTAAAAGATTTTGAAAACTCTTATGTTGATTCACCAAATATCAAATCCCTAGTCTGTCAATTTCTCGCTTATGTGGATGATCTAGTCCTACTTTCTCTGCCCCAAATTGGTTCACAGAGGAAGTTGGAATTCATCCAGTATAGGTCTACAGAGTTAAAACTAAAACTAAATCTAAATAAAACAAAAAATTAAATTTTTGGTGGTAACAAAGAGACTGGTAGTTGGCATGTTGGTAAAGATAAAATTAAGGTTGTCTCCAGTTATGTCAATCTGGGTATTACATTTCAAGCCAGCTGTGGCTGGTCGGCTCATATGGCAACAATCCTGGAAAAGCTAAAAAAGACCTTGTGGTGGACTTATAAGATTTAACTCTTTAAAAAACTTTAAAACTAAAAAAAATGAAAAAAAAAACTCAAAATGTGGGTGTTTTACTTTATGTCCATTTCTAGAAACTATTAGAGCAAAATTCGAGGACAGCTACTGTATGGATCTGATATCTTGGATTATAAAAACTTGAATAAGATAATGTCCCCCTTATACAAGGCATTAAAAAACTTACTGCAAGTGGGATTTTCATGCCCTGCATCCTATTTAAGAGCAGAGATAGGTCTCCCTAACATTAATGCCCTAATAGAGACAAGGAAGCTAAATTATTGGATCAGACGTATGAGGCCAGAGAGCAATACCCTGGTGAAACAGTGTTACCATGAGAAAGAGTCTTGTTTTAATTTAAGCTATAAAGATGGCTATTGGTATACCTCATTAGTTCAACTTATTAAAAAACACAAGTTGTAGAGTTTAAAATATGCAGTCGACTGAGGTAGTCTACTAAGTATCAAATATAAGAAATACATTACAAAAAAGATTATCAACAAGTGGAACACTCAGGATTTAAATCTTGTTGCTAATTTACAATATTCAAAATGGTTCACCCAGAACAATTATTATTTTGGGCTTAAACCATATCTGCACACCTGGTTGATCCCAAACTGAGGGTTGCATTCAGTATGTACAAATCTGAGCAATTTCCCAGCAACATGTTTCTATTTAGATATAAAAAAACAGGTATTGACTCTGGCAATTGTGACTGTGCACATGGTGGGACTGAGAACCTCATGTATGTTCTATAGTACTGTACATGGTATACTAGAGAAAGAACATATTGGTTATCTCTCTTTGTAAATAATATATATGAGACAGATAAGGTTAGCCTCAGTAATATCTTACTACTCACCGAGGATCTCTGGTCTCTGGAAAAACTGGCAAAATATATGTATATTTAGGTGAATATATTAATGTCACCCAATGGATTTTTATATGAACTTTTAAATCTGTATGTTTGTGTTCTGTTGTATTTTTTTTTCTTTTGCAAAAGTTTTTAAGCTATACAATAAGCTTCAAACTGAAAACTGATATTCTCTTTCATAATTGTTTTCAGCAGTTTCTCAGGAGTGGGATCAGGCTGACCAGTTTGCAACTCTCTGAATCCTCTCTGCTTCCACTCTTGTGGAGTGGTACTACACTGGCCTCCCTCCAATCCACTTGAATCACCCCTGTTTGTATGCAGCACTTAAAGAGGTCAGTTAGTGGTTCCACCAAGAAAGAAAAGTTGCTTACCATAACTCGAGATCTTCAAGAATATCTTGTCAGAGTACCACTCTTTGGTCTTACAGTAGTAACAGAGGTGACAGGACACCACAGGAGCCAGAAATGTGGGGGCTGGCAATGCTGTTGTATAGTATCAATGCACAGCATCATTCACACACACACACACACACCTCTGGGGGGATCAGAGTATATAGCTGTGCCAGCCTCAACCAGCTCACTACCTTTTTACTGAGTAGGAAGCGATCAACCTGCTGTCTAGAAATTAGTAATGAATAACACTAGGGTATAAGAGAGATCACTAGCCCCTCTAAGATGAAACAATCATGATGAGTGTCTTCAGAGCCTGTACCCTTTTTTGAGGAGAGGAAGACAACATGGAACTAGAGTGAGTCCAGGAAATGGAGGGTGGGTGAGTGGTGCACCATGTAGAAGATATTCTTAAAGGTCTGAAGTTATAGTAAGTAACTTTTCTAACTTCCAAGAATCAGTCTTCTCTCAATAAAGTCTGACTCTTTGATCTTGACTAGCAAGCTGTCAGAAAAAAGTTCTCCAGACTAGGGGGGCTGGAGACTTGGGACTCATGAGGACAGTATGCCTTGAAGAATACCCATCTGAAATGTACTATACATGCTTCCTGTAGTGAATATCCAAAGTGTAATGCTTAGTGGAGGTATGAACACTACTCCAGGTAGCAGCCCTTCATACCTCTGAAACGGGGACCAAACCTTGCAAAGCCACCTAGGTAGCCATTCCTCTGGAGGAATGAGCTCTGACAGAGCATTCCAACTGCTGCCTTGTTAGCATGTAGCAGTGGTGAATGCAATTGACATTTCAATTAGAAAAGCACTGTTTGGAAACAGGAAAAATATTTGATTGGGATTGAAGGAGACAAACAGCTGAGAGGCTTGCCTGCAGTCTTTGATTCTATCAAGGGAGAAGCCGAAGATTCTTCAAACACCAAGATAGTGCAGCACCACTTCCCACATGTTCTCTGGCTTAGGAAAGTGTTGGAAGTACAAAAAATAGGTTGAATTGGAACTCCAACACCAACCTTTGGCAGAAATATAGGGTATGTGGAGTACCAAGCACCCTATCATTGTGAAAACCTTGTATGGAGGATCCATCACTAAAGCGTGCAATTCAGAAACTCTAGGCACAGAGGTAATGGGCACTAGAAACACCATTTTCCAGGTGAGATACAGCATGTCACAGGTAGCCAGTGACTCTAGGGGAATACAAGTCAGGTGAGCATGTGGGCAGTGGATGTGGCTTATCTGGAATTCAGCAAGGCCTTTGACACTATCCCTCACATGAGACTAGTGAGCAAATTGGGAAGCCTGGGAGTGGGGAGGAAAATAACAAATTGGTTGGAGGATTGTCTCAGGGGTAGAAGCCAAAGGGTGATAGTGAACATGGGGCATTCGGGTGAGAAACAGGTGATGAGTGGGGTACCTCAGGGTTCAGTACCGGGTCCAGTACTTTTTAACATTTATATAAGGGATATTGGGGAGGGAGTAAAGGGGAAGGTGTGCCTATTTGTGGATGATACAAAAATCTGCAATAGGGTGGACACGCCAAGGGGGATAGATAATATGAGAGAGGATCTTAGTAACCTGGAGTGGTGATTGAAGAGGTGACAGCTGAGTTTTAATGCAAACAAATGCAGAATAATGCACATTGGACAAAGGAACCCAGGGGCCGTATACACTGGGAGGGGAGGCGGTATTGGTAACGGACCAGGAGAGGGATCTGGGGGTTATAATTTTGAACAACCTAAAGCAAGCAAACCAATGGAACAAGGCAGTAGGAAAAGCAAACAGAATGCTGGCCTGTATTGGAATGGGAATTGCAAGCAGGAGAAGAGACTAGATAGTGCCTCTATACAGGTCCATGGTTCATCTGCACCTTGAGTATGGGGTACAGTTCTGGAGACCAAATCAGAAAGGTGATATAGAAAGGGTGGAGAGGGTCCAGAAAAGGACAACCAGAATGGTGCATGGCATGCATCAGAAGACATATGAGGAGAGGTTGGAGGGGCTAGATCTATACTCCCTGGAGACAAGGAGAGAGAGGAGATATGATTTAAACTTTTAAATACCTAAAGGGAACAAACAGGGTGATGGAAGGGATCATCTTCAAGAGAAAGGCAAATCCAAAGACTAGGAGGCACAGCTTAAAGATGGAGGGTGGGCAATTCAGAGGTAATAGGCGGGGGAAACTACTTTTCTGAAAGAGTGATGGGCCCATGCAATGAACTGCCGGAGTGGGTGGTGGAAGTGTAAACAGTAGGTGAATTCAAGAGGGCATGGGACATGTGCAGCGGTATAAGGAAGAAGGGGCATTGGGGGGAAGTAACCTTGGGAGGGGACATGCCAGTTGGGGTGGGAAAAGGACAGATTGGATGGACCTTGTGGTCCTTTTCTGCCATCAGATTTCTATGTTTCTATGTCCAGTACCAGGTTGAGATTCCAGCTGATGACCGATTTCTTTACAGGGTGTCTCATATGCATAATACCTCTTAGAAATCATCTGAAGAGGGGGAGTTAAGCTAAGGGAGAGCCCCCACAAGCTCATGGCAGGCTATGATAGCAAACAAGTGGACTTTTATTAAGGAGTACTGCAGACTGGACTTGAAAAGGTACAAGAAAAAGTCAAGAATTCTTTCTGAAGGACAGCAAAGGGAATGTTTGGAGTCATTACAGAACCTGAGAGAAAAAAAATGTCTAGTTGATGGCTTATGCTCTGCCAGAAGAAAGTGAAGTTACTCACAGTAACAGAGGATCTTTGAGAGAATCTCGTCTATTGAGTCATATCATTGGAGCTGTAAGCTGTTGATGTCAGGATCACCCAGAAACCTTTGCTAGCCAGGACCACTGATGTCGACACTCATAGGTGTCATCTATATAATGTGGGTGGCCCATCACACTTCAGTTCCCCACAGAAGACAAGTTCGGAGGATTATCAGACTGGCAGAGACTAAGCAAACCAAAACCAGGCACATGGGAGAGGACCTGGAACTGGATAAAATGCCCTTATAGGGCAGAGTTAGAGTACAGAGCATGAAAAAGCAGGTAAGACATCCAGTGGAAACCACCTAAGAGAAGGGAGAAGATAGATGGGTGAGCTGAGGCTCAGTGGAAGAGATTTTTTTTTTTATTGAAAGTTTATTAATTTTCCAAAAACAGACAACTTACATCAGATATATACAGACAGGATACAAGAGTGTATTCCCCCTTCCCTTTTCCCACCTCCCACACCCTCCTCCCAACCCACCCCTCTTCCATCCCACTCAGTTGTCATTGATTTATGAAGATATACAGAGTGAATGATCTAACTATAGTTAATAGGAGTTATATCCAAGGTTTTACAGAGAATAGAGAACATGCAACATTTCCCATCTCTTTTTGTAGGACTCCATACGATTTGAGAGACTAGCCAACATTTTCTCAATGCGAAGGTTGTGAAGGAGCTCTTGGACCCATTCTAAATATGAGAGCTGGGAGGGGTCTGTCCAGTGGTGAAGCACAACTTTCTTGACTGACAGAACTATAATAGAGATACAATAATGTCTAATGTCTGTTCATTAATGGGAAGCCCATAAAGTCCCCTAGCAGACATACCTCAGTGGTAAAATAGTCATGTAAACCCAGAAGGGGATATTTTTTTTTGATGAGGTCCCACAAAGGAGAGACTTTTGAACATTCCCAGAACATGTGGATTAGAGTACCAGTTCCAGCATTATATCTGTTACATACTGGGGTCTCTGTTCTACCAATTTTATGAAATTTATATGGAGTCATTTACATATCATTTAATATCTGCAGTTACATCAGTCTTAACCTGTTCTGCGTGATGAATTTATGGCAATTCTCCCAGATTTTAGGCCATCTAGAAGTGGAGGGGGGAGATAGAGGTTGACCCAATATCTAGAGATTCCATCTACTTCTTTTTTTTTATTTTATTTTAGTCTTTGGTAACCAGGTAAGGCCCACTAGTCACAAGTTCCTGTTTTCAGGAATGACCTGGGAGCACTTCTGGAAACACCATGGGGTACAGAGTGGTGTATATAGAGGAGATAGCATGTGGGCAAGTGCCAGGTCTCTACAGGCGGGGACCCAAATACCTATGGTGTCAGATACGGAATTGGTACTAAGGTAGTTGACTAGCATGTGTTGGATCTGATAAACCTTAAACACCCATCATTGTGCTAGCCTGAACTTACGTAGTATCTCAGGTGTATGCAGCCAGTCAATACCTGAAGTATGGAAGTCTTTTGCAGTACAGTGTTGTAGTTGTGGGATCCAGTTGGGAGGGGCCATCTTCCCACCCAGAATGAAGTTGGGGTTTTGAGAAATAGGTTGAGCTAGGTATAATGTATTTCAAGGTGGCACAAAGTTGTAAATGTAAGTGGACCGAATAACCTATTACTGTATGTCAGAGGTCAGAGGGTAATCTTCCTACCTTGATGTAGAGCAAGGCTTCAGGTGCTATTCTGGATGCAGTTATCATCTCGTTTTCCACCCTGAGCCATGTCGGGGTATAGCCTGACACTTCAGGAGTCCTTGCAGGAGCAGCCCACTGGAGATATTTACTCAGTTGACTAGCCCAGTGATATACCAAAATGTGGTAACTTCAAACCTCCCAGAGCCTTTGGAGCTGCCAGTTTATAGAAGGCCCATCTCGGGGGCTTCCCTTTCCATAGAAATTTGGTAAGACAGGTATGGACAGATTTGAACCATGTTTTAGGGGTCCATTGATTGAAGGGGTTGGGGGATAAAAAAGACATGGGAGAACATTCATTTTAATTATGTTTACTTGCCCTCATAGGGTTAGGGGGGGATTCTGCCACCATTTTAGGTCCTGTTGTATAATTCTGAGCAAGACGTCTAGGTTCAATTTACGCATTTGGATTTCACTTTTAGAGAGTTGCATGCTTAGATATTTAAGGGTTTGGGGTGTCCAAGTGAGGCCCAGATCTATCACATCCTGTTTAAGTACCTTATTATTAAGGGGAAAAACAGAAGTTTTAGCCATATTAAGTTTTTAATTGGAGAACAAACTATATTCTTCAATAATTTGTAGTAGTCCCAATAAGGAGGGTTTAATATGTGCAATATGCAGGAGAATATCATCTGCATATGCTGCAACTTTCTCCTCGAAAGATCTGAGTTTAATGCCTTTTACTCTTTGGGATATCTGTATAGAAACTATAAGGGGTTCTAGATACAAATTAAATAATAGAGGGGGGAGAGAGGGCAACCCTGTCTGGTCCCCGCTGCTAGAGGGAAACTAGGGTAGAATACTTCATTACAGAAAATACGGGCAGTCGATCAGTATGTAGCACCTGAAGCCAGGAGATACACTTGGGAGAAAATCCATATTTGTGGAGGTATCTAAACAAAAATTGCCAGTCAACTCTGTCAAAAGCCTTCTCTGCATCCAGGGAGACCAAAGCCATCACTTGAGGGGCATTCCTGGATGCAGAGAAAACATGAGATAGACAACTTAAATGATCTGCCGAGGACCATACTCTCATGAAACCAACTTGATCATGGCCTATGAGAGAGGGAATTTCTCAGTTGATATGTTCAGCTAATAGTCTGGCAAGAATTTTGACATCACAGTTGAGTAATGAGATGGGTCGATAACTTGAGATATGAGATGGGTTCTTCCCATGCTTAGGTAGAACTATAATGGTGGCTTCTAGCAATCTGGGGTCAAACCCTTCAGCATTCAGCATACTATGACAGACTGCCAGGAGCCAGGGGGCTCATTGCTTTGCAAATTTCTTATAGAAATTAGGCAAGTATCCATTAGGTCCTGGGACTTTATCTGAAGGGAGATTTTTAATGACCTTAACAATGTCATCCTCTGTAAAAGGTAATAACAATCCCTCGGCCTGTGCTGCAGTGAGAGTGGGCAGAGGGAGATGCTCCAGATAGTGATCCACTGTAGTCTGGGGGGTGTTGGTTGTGTACTTGGCTATACAGGTTTCTATAGTACTGCTCAAACTCATTGGAAATTTCTTTAGCTTGAACCAGTAAGGGATATTGGGGTTCTGCTGATTGCTATAATGAATCTTGAGGATTCTTGCTGTTTGAGCCTGAGGGCCAGCAAGCGTCCAGCCTTCTCACCCTGCTCAGAATATCTGGCTTTAGTTTTTAGGATTGCCCATTCTGCCTTTTCTCTTAACAGCTCAGAGTATTTATCCTGTAACTTGATAAGGATTTCTTTTTCTGAATCAGTGGCCTGATTAGATATGTATTTCTCCTTGTCTCTAATTTGGTCCAGAAGCAATTTAGTCTCCTGTTCCTCTTGTTTTTTTCTTTGCTACCGATAATTTAATAAATTCTCCCTGAATAAACACTTAAGGGCCCCCATTCCATAGATGGTGATTGTGGCGTGCCCCAATTGTCTGCTTTAAACTGGTCTATGGAAGCGGTAATACTATCTGTGACTTGTTTATCTATTAAGAGTTGGTTATTTAGTCTCCACATTTTGTCTGCTCCCTTGTTGAGTATCAGGGAGAGCAGGCAAGGTACCACTGAGTGGTTGGGGTCTACACCAGTTTCTAATCTACTATAGATCAGACCGCTCAGGAGTGATTTACTCATCAGAAAGTAATCAATCCTAGAAGCTGAGCCATGAACCAGAGATTGAAAGGTGAACTTCTTGTTTGCTGGGTGCAGAACTCTTCATGGGTCACAAAGTCCCATGTGATCAACTAATTCCCTCACTGCTCTCTGTGCAGGAGAGAGGCCCCTTCCCTGTGATCCCATGGATCTGTCTAAGAAGGGATCAAAAGGAGGGTTCCAATCACCCCCTAAAACAATTGGTAAATCCAAGAAGGGTGTTAATAAGGACAGTAGTTCCATAAAAAAGGAGAGCGAATCAGAGTTGGGGCCATAAATGCTACCCAGGACTATCTCTAGGGAGTGTGTTCTACCCTTAGTCAAAACATATCTACTGTAGTTGTCACGTATACATTGTGTACAAGTAAAAGGAAATGCTCTGGTTAGCAAAATTGCCACACCCTTATTATTCTGGCTGTCTCCAGCTGCAAAGACTTGTCCCACCTGCTGTCTCCTCAACACGTTGCCCTCTAGTTCTAAAAGGTGGGTTTCCTGTGGCATAATCACATCACTACGTAGGACCCCTAAATGCTTAAGTAACTTCATGCTTTTAAGGGGGTGCCGGGTTCCCATTACATTCCATGAACAAAACTTAAATGATGACGCCATGTTGCAAACATACCTGTGGGAATCCATCACTCCATTACTCAGAGGTTAATATCCAGTCTAAAAACCATTCCATATTTCCCTTTTGGCATTTGTTAATCCCTCCCTATATATCCCAAGTAGTAAGATCCCGAACCCCCCTACCCCCAGGTCCACCCCCCGAAACATCCCATCCTTCCCACATGCCAAAAGTGGCCATGTATACAGTGACAAATCATATTATAAAACCTCAAAAAAACACCTACTCTCTGAAACCAATTAAAGAGATGAAACTTCGTGAACTAACCCCCCACGTGTTGGCACATGGCGATCAGCTTTCCGCTACTTCCCCCTCCCTCCACCGACCTGGCTACTATAAACAAAACACAATATCCCAAATCTTCTCATTCAAAGATTTGAATGGTATCTCCCCAAGCAAAGTTTTAAAAACAAGTGAGGTCAATCAGGCTTCCACCACAACTGTGGTCCAGTCATGGCGGAGTATCCGGTGGTCCCCATAGGAGGAAAGAGTAATTCACCCAGTGTACAGAAGTAGATAACTTGATCCCCAAAAAACATTTTAAAATTTAGATTGACTCGTCAAACTGAAAACAGATTTAGCTGACATACTAGCTTCTATAGCGTGAGCATCCATTAGCTCGATTCATACCCCGTGATGCAGACGGGGGCGCATTAGATACCCTCCCAGGTTATAATAAAGAACAGTAGGAGCTATTGACTTCATAGCCCAGGAGTTAACTGCAAATTAACAGTGCCTGTTGAGGCAGGTTACAGCATGCAGGGACTGTTAAAGGGGAAAATATCACAAATACAGTGGGGCTACCACTGCAAAGTCAGAGTACAATACCAGGTAGAATCCACAACTAAGAAGGAAAGTCTCAGTGAAAAGTCTGAAACCTCTGGCAACACATTCATAAGTCCAAAACAGAACTGTACAGGTCCATCTTGTGAGGAGCCGAGAAGTAAACAAGTAGACTTGTATCACAGAAACGGTGTCCTCAATACAGTAAAGATCCAAATGCTATGTCCTCATAGATATGGTGTGGAAGCAAACCAAAGTATAAGCATACATCTCAGCATCACAATAAATATGTCAGACAATGGGAATGACTTGGTAGTAGGGAGGGTAGATGTTCAAAGGACTGTTGACACAGATCCTCATACTTTAAACGACCCAAGGAAAATGCCTACAATCCTCCAGGCTCCATCAGCAGTCGGTAAACAAAGCTGGTCTCTTGTTCTTGAGAAACTCCATCGTGGGATCAGCTTCTTCAAATGATGACCAGGATCCATCTAAGAGCACCTGAAATCTTGCAGGATAAGTCATCTGAAATTTTATTCCTGATACAACACATTTGGAGACTACCGGATGAAACAGGGCTCTGCGTTGGTGAACAGTGGCAGGCAGATCTTGCGTGACCCGTATTTTCTTCCCTTCTCATGGAACATCTTGAATTTCTCTCAGCTTTCTCAGGACATATTGTTTTTCCTGGAAATTGAGAAAGCAAAAGATCAGAGGTCGGGGCTGAACATTAGGCGAGGGCATGAGGCGTAATGCCCGATGGGCTCTGTCTAAGATGTAGGAAGCTCCAAAAGGAGAGGGCCCAGTCAATTTAACCAGCAGCTTTTGCACAAATAGGATAGTATCAGTTCCTTCCTCCTTCTCGGGAAGCCCAATGATAACAACATTATTCCGTCCACTTCTACCCTCCAAATCTTCTATTTTTCTTCCAGTTTTTGTAAGGTGCTGGCAGTTTACTATAATGATGGAGTCCATCTTGTCCACCCACTTTTCTATTGAGATTATTCGGGTCTCATTTTCTGAGGCACGCCTAGTAACTTCTTCTAAGGCATCCAAGATACATTTCACTTCAGTGGCAATCAAACGGACCTCCTCTTTGAAGGGCTGAAACTCGAAGACGAATTGTTCCAAAGTTAGAAGAGATGATTCTGGAGTGGGCAGTAAGGAGGTGGTTGCTGCATGCATGCGGCCTGTATTGGGAGGCTGTGCCCTGAGCTTCTTTGGCACTTTCTCTGGGGTGACAGGTGGTGTATGCCGAGGCACTGTCTGTTGCATCTCTGCTTCCATTCCAATCAAGAATAGGTCTCCAGCAGGCAGAAAGAGTTCAATTATCCACCATCAGATAAAGCCCTGAGCAAATCACACTGGAAATACTGTAGTAGAAAAATATAAAAGAAATGAGACGGGTAAGTGGAGCACAAGTGGAACACGTCTTAATCGGTCGGCTGCATCACGTGACCCCCAGTGGAAGAGATTCTCTCGAAGACTGAGCCACACCATTAAAATGATTACCATGGAGTACAAGAGGCACTGAGGAAGGCAGGATGGATTGATATGACCCTGAGATTGGAGGCCTTAATGTCATGTGAGAGGCCTAGGCAGCAGAGACACAAGGAAAGAGCCTTGCCCTAGTAAATTTTAACTTTACTGCAGTGACAAAGATGGAATAATGCTTCTTTTTCCTTCAACAGCAGCATAAATGGTTATACTTTGTTAAGAAAGATAACATAAAAGCACTAGCAAAGTGACGGTTAGTTTCAGTATTCTTCTAGCAATCTGATTAGCAGTTGGTGGCAGGAGAAAGAACTGAAGCATGATGGGAGCACCCATATTACACAGGTGACACTCACATGCATCAACATGGATGGCCCCAGCTAGCAAAAGTTTCATGGTGATCCTAACACCAATAGCTTACAGCCCCAATGGTGTGACTCAATGGAGGGAGAGGTCCTTGAAGAAGACCTTCAGAGATCCATTCAGATACCCCAAATCTGAAAATGCTGATGTCTTCAAAAGCAATGCCTGAAGATGGAATTGTAGGATTAGATGTAATCAGTTGACTCTGAAAATGGGTCAGGAGGTTCATTTTCATGGGTAAAGTCCATGACTTTTGAACACCAGTTAGTTCAGCGATGGATACCAGATCTGTCTCTGCCATAACACAGCCATTGGTATCATCTTCCCCGTGTGCCTCCAGCCTGAGAGATACCCTGTGGATGAGGTGAAATGGTGAGAAAGCAGAGAAAATTACCTGTCTACTGCAGGATGAATACATCCTGACAAAAGGTACCATGCTCTCATTTTTCTGGAGTAGAAACACGTCAGTTTTGCATTGTGGGGAATGCAAACATTGTCCAGTTCTGGTACCCCTCACTCGTCAAGCAGAGACTGAATTATGGTGCCTGCTAAAGACCGTTCACAGGGATCTGCTACTGTTCAACTGTTATTGTCTGCGCCAAGACATTGTTTTGCTCTGGGCAGATGAGAGCCTTGAAGAAGGGTCTTATTCTCCAAGCACAATTCCCAAACTATCATTGTTTCCCTTCATAGAGGACAGGAGTGAGTCCCTCCTTGGTTGTGAAGGCAGAACATGACACACACATGTTTTGTACCTTGTGGAATACCAGATCTGATGGGGCCTGTTGCTCTTATAGAACAGCTCTAATCTTTAGCACATTTGTGTACAGATGGCCTTCCAAGTCTGAGCAAGTCCCCTGGATCTGAAGACTCTGGCAATGTGTACCATAACCCAGTAAGGAGGCATCCATGGTGATAGTCACCTGTGGTGCTGGTGAGAAGGGGAAGCCCTGAAGGAGGTTCTCCCTTGAGGACCACCATAGGAGGAAGTGATAGAGACTCTTCGTAACCACTATTGGGTGGTTTAGGGGGTGAGATATTTGTGACCACTGTGTTCTGAGAATCCACTGAGAGAACCTCGTATGCAGTCTCAAGAAGGGTACTATGACTAATGTGGCTGGCTTGAGACCTGCTCCAAATGAAAAAACCCGCAGCACTCATGCATAGGATATCATGAGCTTTAGTTTCCTTCCTCATAACTTAGATTATTGCACTAAAGGTAAAAAGTCTCTCAAGGCAAAAGTTGCATTCAAACATTTAATTAATAAGTGCCAATAGTTCACACAAAGCTCAGTAGGGAAAACTGAAATACAAGATACAGCACTTGGCTCATTTACATCGAGTAGTGCTGCACTCTGCTGTGGTGTGCTTCAAGGGGTGATTCTGGCTCTCATGTTATTCACCATGGACATGTTGTCCCTGGGGGAGATCATCAAATGCTAATGCTTGGTATTTCATTGCCATGCTGATGACACCCAGCTGTGTCTTGTGCCCCTGATGACAGGATAGCTCTCTTGGAGCTAAGCAAGTACCTTAAAAAAATCCAGGATTGGATGGTGGCTAGCTGGCTTAGGCTCAATCCATCTAAGATGGAGGTGTTACTAGTGGAGCCAGGCCAGTCCTGTTCTATGGCAGCAACTGGGGACATAACCCTTTCATTGTTGGATGGTGTGACCCTTCACGCTGCAGATAGGATGAAAAATCTGGGGGTCACTCTCAACTCCATGTTGACTCTGGAATTCCTGGAGTTGGCTGTTGCCCTCAGTGTCTACTATCAACTGCGCAATATTGCTCAGATTAAGCCCTATCTTGAACTGAATGACCTCACAGCACTAGTGCATGACTTGGTCTTGTCTAGGCTGGATTACTGCAGTGCTCATTACCTGGGGCTATCCACGAGGCTGATGCACCACCAGCAGCTGGTTCAGAATGCAGCAGCTCAACTGGTTTCTGCGATATCTTGATCCGAGCATATCATGCTGGTTCTCCATGCTCTCCACTGGCTTTCAGTCAGGTAGTGCGTCAGCTTCAAGGTTTGCTTCTTAACACACAAGGCCCTACATGGTCTGGGTCAGGTCTACCTGAAGGACCTCCTCATTCCTTATGCTCCTGGTCATGTCCTATGGTCAGTAGAGGAAGATTTCCTCTCCATTCCCAGATCCTATTTAATATATTCAGGTGATACAACATTTGGTGCGGCAGCTCTGATCCTTGAAATGCCCCCCTTTCCTGAGAGGTGCTCCTTCACTGGCCCTTTTTTTTAAATCTCTGAAAACTAATTTCTTCAATCTATATTATGGCCTGGTTCTTTGACTGTTAATTGCTTTTAGATTTTCAATTCTTTTTTGTTTACTTTATTGTAAGGTGCTCAGTGCATTAGGGATTGGGTGCTATATAAATAAAACTGACACTGACATTGTTTAATGAGACAGATTCATCTAATACATATACAGTGCTTTGCCACTAAATCCTCTATTGCATTTTTCTGAGACAATAAATCCTATGTTCAAACTACAGATGATGATAAAGTGCAAACAAATACAACTAAACTGTTCGTACAAGGTTACTCTTACCCAAGTCCACTGCCACAAAAGTCTTTGGTGCTTCATTCCTCTCAAGCTTCATCAGGGGGCATGAGATGGTTTGCATGTGGGAGCTGTAGTCTCAGAGAAATGCAATAAAGGATTCAATAGCAAAGCACTTTATTGAATGAATCTATCTCATCAAACAATAAGACACTGTATCCTGTACTTCAGTTTTCCAGGCTGACCATTGTGTGAACTATTGCCATTTATTAATTAAATGTTTGAATGCAACTTTTGCCTTGAGAAACTTTTTACCTTTGGTGCAATATTCGAAGTTGTGAGGAATGAAATTAGAGCTTATGTACTATAACTGTCATAATTAATAGTAGGGTCTTGGGGAAGGGCATGCTTGGGGCCCTCTCCCAGTATGACTGGTCCCCCATCGATCATGCGCCTAATATTGACCAGGCCCTAAGTTTCTTTATAGAGGGATTCAACAAGATTTGCGATATTTTTGCACTACTGAGGAAAAGAAAAATTCGGGGTCAAGTTAATGGTTGGATCACAGGGGATCTCCTCACCCAGATGAAGGAAAGGGACAACCTCTGGGAAAAAGCCAGGTCCTCTCACAGCAAACACAACTTCCAATGCTATAGAGCTGCAAGAAACCACTGCACCAACCTTATCCGCCAAGCAAAGGCCAACTTCCACAAGGAGCAGCTTAATAAAACTTGGGGCAATGGGAAGAGTTTTTGGGAGAACATCAAAAACCTTCTTGGGAAGGATGAGAAGAAGATCCCCCACTCACTCAACATTAACAACATCACAATTACTGACCCTCGGCACATCGCGGATTCTCTCAACACAGCATTTACTGAAGTGACTGGAGTGCTACCTCCTAACTACCTGCACCCTGCTGGGGAACAAACCAACTGCACCCCTCAAGGGGGCTCAATCCCTGTCTTCTACTTCAAAAAAGTGTCAGTGAAGGAGGCTTACAAACACATGAAAAAAATACTAGGCAAGACCAGAATGGAGAGTGATGGAATTGATATGAAACTCCTATCCCTAACACTGGATGTCATCATCGTGCCAGTTACAAAATTATTTAACAAATCGCTGGCTCTTGCACAGTTCCCTGGGATCTGGAAACAGGCTCTCATGATGCCGGTGCACAAGAACGGTGATATGACATGCATCCCCAATTACAGGCCAATATCCATCCTCTCTCCCTTATCTAAAGCCCTGGAAAATATTGTGGCTGCCCAACTCACAGATTACTTCAACAAATACAACCTGTTATGTCCCAACCAACATAGCTTCAGGCAGAATCTTGGTACCGCCACAGCTTTGCTGGACTACACTGACTACTCGCACAAGGCACTAGACGAAGGAAAGCTGGTGGAGTCAGTCTTCATAGACCTCACCAAAGCCTTGGACACAGTCAATCACTCTCTCCTCCTGACTCAACTACAGAACCTGGGGGTTGCAACCAATGCTGTCTGCTGGTTCAAGGACTACCTAACACACAGAAGCCAACATGTAAAAATTGGGTACACAGTATCTAGCTCCAATGAGGTATCTTTAGGGGTCCCACAGGGGTCAATACTGGGGCCCTTACTATTCAGCCTCTTCCTAAATAATCTTCCTGAAGCCTGTGACACTGAACTGATACTTTAAGCAGATGGCGCTGTGCTTCTCACCGGCCGTTCATCAATAGTCACCCTCCACTCTAAGCTGCAGGCATCCTTCTACAAGCTGGAAGACTGGTTCTGTAGCCATAAACTTCTATTAAACTACAAAAAAACCAAGGTGATGCTCACAGCCAGCCCACAGCACAAAAAGAAGCTTCCTCCCCTCACCATCACCAATAAAGTCAGTGAGCTGCTGGAACAAGTTCAGACCTTCAAGTACCTGGAGGTCACCATTGATGACTGCCTCACCTTCACCCAACACATCGACACAGTGGTAAAGGCAGTGAACACCAAGCTGGGTGTACTATATAGGCATAAAAAGTATCTCATGCCAGAGGCCCTCCATCTCTCAGTCTTTGGCTCCATCCTTTCTACCATCGACTATGGATTGGTGGTCTATGGCACAGCAACAGACACTGCACTAAAAAGGATTCTACATCGCCCTCAACAAGGCATGTAGGCTCACAATGGCTGCAGATCGAAATACTCACACCTGCTCCTTATATGAGGAGACCAATTGGCTGTCACTAAAGAACAGGATTATATTCAAAACATGTCTCCTTGGAAAAAAGGCACTAATGGGTAAAACCGCCCCATGCATTTCTAGCATCCTAACACCAAGTGCTACCAGCTATACCACCAGAGGCATTTTCTAAATCACAGGCACAGGAAATGACATCACATCAGAGGAAACACATATAGTCAATAAATATTTTAACCAGGAGAGGCACACTAAGCTGAAGCTTGAGTCCAGGTATGACCTGAGAGCACAAGAAAGTTAAGTGACTAGCTCAGGGTTATACAGTAACGAAAGTGGGGACTGTGGGATTCAAACCCAGGTCTCCAAAGTCACAGCTCAGAGCCTTAAACCACTTAAACACCTTTCTGTTGAACTGTGCAGGGACAGCATGCTTTCAGATATAAGGCCCCCCAATGGCTCAATGAAATCCCAGTGCACATTCTAAACTCCCAATGCATCTCGCAATTCAAAAATGGCCTAAGGCAACACCTTCTTACTAGGACAATTTGTGACTGCCACTAGGACTCTAACACCCATAATGCCCACTCATCCACATTTTCCTTCCCTTCCTTTAACTCCACTCTTCCCTCTTGCCCTATCCCTCTGTCTTCCTCTCCCCATGCCTTTTCTCCCACTGGATCAACCTTAAAACCAACCTACTACCACTACCTCCCAACCTCCTAGACAAAGCCACTTCTTTTGGCCGCCCACTCTCCCCAGTCTCTCCCCTCACCTTGACTCCTCCTTGGACTCTCACACTAGGTGTCACACCTCTTTATCTCCTTTGCTACATATAAACACTGTCCTTTACCCTAGCTGAATGCTCTTGACACTGTACTATCACCATTGGTACTATGAATGACATTGTAACCTTATTGTATACTAGCTACCTACTATTCGAGTATTGTATGTAAACTGTTTGTTATTGCTGTCATTGTCACTGTTTGACGTGGAACCTTTGTAAAAGAGCTCTGAGCTCAAAGGTATGATCCAAATCCCTAAATAAATAAACTGTTATATGGACCTAAAGCATCCATTGTTTCTCTATGGTTGTCAACTGGTAACTTGGTATTTTCATTGTCCATGGAGATCTCCTTGCTTTTTTCAGTGGTAACAAATCTGCAGTCTTTCGTTAGTTTTTTTTTTTTTTTTTGCCATAAAGGCTTTTATCCTCCCCATGTAGAACAGGTGACTTATCAGTGGTGGGAAAAATCATTGAATCTATACTAATGGAAAGGATAGTGGCTTACCTAGAGGCCAGCGGGCAACTAGATCCCAAGCAGTATGGCTTCACAACTGGACGATCTTCTCAGACAAACATGGTTAACTTTTTTGACTGGATGACTAAGATAACAGACCAAAACGGGGCAGTAGATGTTGTATATCTTGATTTCAGTAAGGCATTTAACTCTGTCCCACACAGAAGGCTTCTCAATAAACTGGAAAACACAGGTGTGGGGAGCAATGGAATATCTGGAAAAGTATAACAAATTAACTCAGCAACAATATGGTTTTAGGCAGGGTAGGTCCATGGCTACCGCACTTATGGACTTCTTGGATCTCATAGCTACTCCACTTGGGGAGGCAAAGTCTGTGGGTGTGGTATATGTGGACCTATCCAAAGCATTTGACTTAGTTAATCATAGCATTTTGATAAATTCACTGATGAAAATAGGAGTAGAGAAAGAAACCTGTAGTTGGTTTATATCATATCTTGATAACAGGTCACAATTTGTTGTCTTAAATGGCCAACAGTCAATGACAGACTATGTGACAAGAGGGGTCCCCCAGGGATCCATCCTGGGCCCCATTCTGTTCATAGTCTATCTGAATGGCTTATCAAAAAACATTAGATGCTCACAAATTTGTCTCTATGCAGACAACATGGCTTTAGTAGCAGTAGGGAAAACTACAAGTGAAGTAGAACTAAAGTTACAGAGTGACTTTTGTACTATGCAAGGTTATTTTTCATCTTTGGGTCTATTGGTAGATAATAAAAAGACACAGGTTATGTCCTTTGCATTGGATAAGAAGAGTGTTTCAAAACTAAAAATAATGACCCAAGAAGGTAAGCTCTTAGAACAAACTGAAACATATAAGTATTTATGGATACAAATAGATCAATGCCTGACTTTTCAACAGCATATAACAAACTTAATAAAGAAAACAAATGCTAAGATTGGAGCTATGAGATGAATATCAAACTGCATGACAAGAGAAACGAGACTGACCATAATGAACCAAGTAGTATTGCCAGTTATTGATTATGGAAATCGCATTTATAGGCATACAGCAAAAAATATTTAAATGACTTAGATACACTTTACAACAAGCTCACAAGATTTGTATTAAGGTGTGACCCTAAAACCTATCATTGTATCATGTATATAGAATTAGGATGGACACCATTAAAATCATGGGCAAAAGGAAACTGGCTGAACCAGGTCCGGAGTATATTTAAAAATAAATCTTTAAATAATTGAAAAAATAAATGACAAAAACCCAAACATGGTTTAAATTTAAGAAAAACAGGTGCCATGGATTTAATTATACCTAAATTAAACAATCGGTTTAGTGAAATGACTTTTCAGTATCAAGCAGCCTCTAGCTGGCATTGTCTCCCCCTTTTTCTACGTGAATTAACTATCACTGATAATGTTTTTAAAAATGGTATGAATCATGAACTCAGTTTTCACTGTTATTGTAACAGGTGAAAATAATGTAGAGGTCAAATGATTATTTGTCTGCTTTTGACATTTTTGAAAAATTGTAATGTATTTGTAATTTTAGTATGTTTTGTATTTTTGTACTGTGACAAACATTTGTAAAGTTGTAATTACTTTTTGTCTTATGTAAACAGGTAAGCCTTGTGAATAGGGAATTTTGGAACCTTAATGGCCTTATCACTGTATAAATAAAAAATTTTACCATACCATACCATACCATACATTGTAAACTGGGTAAGAGGCTGGCTTCAGGGCAGGACACAGAATGTTCTCATGAATGGCGCTGTATCGTGAGAGGGGAAGGTGAACAGTGGTGTCCCACAGGGCTCAGTGCTGGGGCCTATACTCTTCAACATATTCGTCAGCAACATCACACATGGATTGGAGGGGAAGATTTGCCTGTTTGCAGATGATACAAAACTCTGCAACAGGGTAGACACACAGGAAGAGGCCATGAGGATGGAGTCTGATCTTAGGAAACTGGAAGAATGGTCCAGAACTTGACAATTGAAATTCAGTGCAAAAAAATGCAAGGTCATGCATCTGGGGAAAAGAAACCCTGGTAAAGAATTCTCCTTAGGGTGTGAAACTTTAGCCATACAAATCTTGACCATGACCTCAGAATCATGGTATCAAAAGACCTGAAAGTCGGAAAGCAATGTGAGAAGGTGACACAAAAAGCCAGCAGCATCCTTGGATGCATATCCAGGAGCATTACAAATAGAAAGTGGGAGGTGATAATCCCATTATACAGATCCTTGGTGAGGCCTCACCTGGAGTACTGTGTCCAGTTCTGGAAATCACACCTAAAAAAGGATATAAACCGGTTGGAGTCCGTGCGAGGGAACAGCTACAAAGATGGTGCAAGACCTCCACCACAAACCCTATGAGACAAGATATGGACAATTAAATCTGTATTCCCTAGAACAAAGGAGAAATAGGGGAGACATGATAGAAACCTTTAAACACCTCAAGGAAATCAACTCAACGTAAGATCAGAGCCTCTTCCAAGAAAACAATGGGGCATAAACTAGATGGCACAACAGATGTCTGGTAGGAGGGTGGTTCCAGAGCAATGTAAGGAAGTCCTTCTTCACTGAGAGGGTTGTGGAGCCTTGGTACAGACTGCTACAGGAGATGGTGGATGCAAATACAGTTAGGGAATTTAAGTTAGCTTGGGATAGGCATTGTGGGATCCATAACCAAAGAATTTACTTGGGGGGATGGTGGCAGATAAAAGACATGGGCAGACTAGATGGATCATGCGATCCCCATCTGCCGTCACATTCCTATGTTCTTATCCGCCCTGTCCCCTTGAGTCACAGTCACCCCTTACCTCCATCAGCCAGGGGATCTATTCCTCCATGGATTCCCCCATGGTGGGGTTAGGGGGAGGGTCTCCTCCCAGAGAGCACATCCAGATACCACTGAACAGGCAGCAGAGCAGCCTATGACATCACAGGCAGGGCTTCACTTATCCCATTCCCATTTTTTTTTCTTTTTCTTTTCCCTCCCTGTTGCTGGGGTATGCATGTCGGCTCATGCATGTGGAGGGACACATGCACTACAGAGGTCCCACAGCTCCCGCTCTTCATGCTGCTCCCAGTCCCATCCTATCACCAGGCCTCCACCTGATGGCAGTAATCTGCTGGAGTCAGCAACCTTCCCTCTCTGAAAGAGGGCAGCAGTTCATAGGATACTCTATCTTCTCCCCAGACAACCTCCAGCAAGCCAAGTTTGCTCCTGATCCCAGGTTGCTGGTGTGGTGAGCGGTTATACTACAGCCATGCCACTGGGCTGGCTTTCGTTAGATTTTTAGTGCCTTGTTTAGGGGGCATGCTTGGTAGCTTATTACACTTTTTTAAAATTCAGAGTTGTTTGAATGGCAACTGCTTGAGACCTGGTAAGCCTTAAAATAAATTTATCAGCTTTGTAAGGACTTCTACTGTGTTTTTTTAAACAATCTGTTCTCTGATAACCTTTTGTTAAAATTCAAAGGGCTTTTCTCCCCACTGTCACTTTCCTGTACAGATCTTCTAAAGCTGGCAGTGGCTTTTGTTATTTTCATCCATAAAAAAACAATTAGGTAGTATTAAGATTAGGGCATTCTGCAAAAAAGTTCAGAGTTATAAGTTGCATTTATTTATAGTTGTACAGGGATTTGTTCAGCAACATTAAACTCAAAGCTCTTTCAGCATGTTATACAAAGCAACAATATATGTTGTCTTATAGAGCATTTAAGGTCAACCGTTAAACAATTTCTCCCCAGCAGTACAGTGTTAAAACTGTGTTAGCCTCAATTGTAAATGGCCTCGAAGAAACAATGCAAATTTTCCACCAGGCAGGTTTTATGTTGTTAGGTTTTTTTCTATAAACATTTTATGTCCCCATTCTCTCCTGCCATGTTCCCTTCGATCTGGTCCCCCCGGCCCCATCACCTGACTTCTCTGTGACTTACCTATCCACCAATGTTCCAGCTTTTGGACTGTGGCAAGGTGCCTGGTCACTGTTGTTGGGCCTGTGAGGGACCACACTTCATCTTATGGCCAAGGTTTTTTTTCCACCTTGGTCTGTAGGTTTCTCTAGAGACCAGACTGTGAAATGTGTGTGGTGGGTGAGTTTCATCTCTGCGGAGATGCCCTAACATGTCTAGCTGTGGCCCTGCTTCCTGACACACCCAGATTTGCACTGCCACCTGGATATCTCCAGATGGCAGCATTGCAGTGGGTTGTGATGACCCCCCTCCCTTGAGGGAGGAGAACTGTCCTTCAGGCTCTCAATCCTCCCTCCCCGAGTTGATCTTTGAGCGACCTGTGTCCATTCCTGATCCTGGGTTGTTGGTGTGGCAGGAGGTAAAGCGACAGTGCCTCTGCCCCCCATGCCACTGGGCCAGCTGTTTTTTTTTTTTACAGTAATTGCACAGACATTCCACAAGTATTGGATACCCCTAAGCTTGTTAACCTGCCGTGGCTCTTTAGAGTTCAACTCTGTATAAGCACTTACTAGGTATTTAGGATAGTGACAAATTTAGATATAGAAAGATCAGGAGTTAATGGTTCAACATAGACAATACAGGCAGATTTGCACTAGAGCAGCTTTATAAATGCTAGCAAAGTAGTCTCATTAGTTACATTATGAGTAATGTCTTGAATTCAGGATATTAAATTCCTCTGAATCTTTCTGATGAGCTTGATGTAGTTAGTTGAGCAATGTAACAACTTCTTTAATTAACTCTGGCTAAAGGATTTCAATCACACATATTCATTTTTAGCCTTGTCTATATATATAATATCCATATATTTCAAGATACTGCACCTCATAACTCAAAAGCTCTGAACATGAAAACTGGAGCATATAACTGCAGCACACTTATAGCGGTCCAACGGCTAATTCTGGTCAGGCTATGACTCAGGTGTTAGCTGGTGACTCTTGAATTATAAAGTCAGAGATAAGAAACAAAGGCTAGAGAACACAAAGTAGCCTTTGCTGGGTTTCGTTCTGCTTAAATTTTCAAACTTTAGACTTTTTTGTTTGTTTGTTTACACAGCAGATACCTGATTTCTCTCATTCAGTCTTACGAGCGGGTTAGGCAGGTACTCACATCATAGAAACATAGACAATGCCAGCAGAAAAGCACCAATAGTCTGTCAAGTTTGCTTGCAGTTCCCTGTCTATCCCCAGCACCTAAATGTCATCCAGGGTACTAGTCTTCACTATTTTCCTCCTTTTCTACTCTTTTCTACTATTGCTCAGAGTAGCCACAATAGCCTTCATTGTGTCCCAGGCATACATGAAACCATGTATGGTTTTGGCACCTACCTCCTTGGCTGGCAGACTGTTCCAAAGTTCAACCACAATCTCTGTAAAGTAATACCTCCTCATATTACTTAAACTTTCCTCCTTTCAGTTTCAACTTATGCCGCCATGACTGGAAATTTATGCTAATGCTAAATAAATCCTCATAGTTCATCTTATTTATTCCTTTCTGGAAATTGAAGGTCTCTATCATATCTCCCCTCTCCCATCTAGTACCAATGAGTACATGTTTAGTGCCTTGAACTGATCCTCATGTGATCTGCCCTGCTGGCCTCGTATAATCCTGATCACCCTTCATTGTACTGCTTCTAGCCTGTGCTTATCTCACCTGAGTTGAGAACTCAAGAACTGGGCACAGTACTCCTGGTGTGGCCATACCGTTGATCTGTAAAGAGGTAGTATTACATCTTTTCTTCTACTGTCAATGGCCCTCCTGAAACAGCCCAACATCCTATTTGCCTTACTAAAAGCCTTATTTGCATTGGTTTGATTGTTTGACAGCGTCATTAATGATGACTCCAATGTCTCTTGAAGTCAGTCTGGACAGCTAGCTTCATTCAACACTTTAATCACATTCATCATCCTTAATGTAAGAGTACCTCAGTCCATTTCTTCATGCAAATAAGGTTTTGTTTGTACCTTTAGACTAGCAACCAAGCATTACAAAGATGAAACCACATGTTCCAAAGTCTGCAGAACAGTTATAGAATCTCTGCATAGGTAGGAAAACATCCCTTTACCATAGCGTTACTGGTTCTGGGTTGACTGACACTGGCAAACAGAGAAAAGTGAAGTAGTAGCAACTGTTGCATTTTTCTTGGCATTGTTTTAGTTTTATTTTAGAGACATTGCAGCACTTCAATGCTGCTCAGGGCACACAAGGTTCACAGAGTTGTTATGTTGGGCTTGAAACTCCATGCATAGTCAGAGCAGACTTCCTCTCTTCCACGAGCCCGGTGGCACTGAAGGTTGAGGCGCTGGACACCACACCTCATGCCATGCCATGCCAGTGACCCAAGTTCAGGAAATGACTTGGGTTGCTTGGGGGTAAGCAGGGGGTGGGAAAGGACTGAACATCCACAGACAGCTATCCTTCCCTGGAGGAGGGTGGTTAGAGAAGGGCACTGTTGCCTCATGCCCAGTGGTGGCTGGGTGTCAGCACAGGTATGCTGCCAGAATGGGGATGGCTCACATTCAGGATGTAAAGCTTCCTCTGTGGAGGCAGAGCCCAGCAGCTCCACCCATTGCATGATCGTAGGCCTGGGGAAAACATCAGAAAAACAGAGCTGGCAGGCTCCATGATGGCCTGGCTGCCTCCACACCAGGACCAGAGAGATGAGCCTCTCTGTGGGAAGGGCTGGAGCTGCCTGGCAATTCTGCAAAAAAAAAGAATAAAATAGACTTCATCTCTTCCTCACCTCTTTCTCTCTTACAAAGGGGGAGGGATGGTGAACAACCACCAAAGTGGGTGCAACAGCTTACGCTGGACATTAAAAATATAAAGTCAGATTGAAATACATTGAAACCTGTTCCTGCCAATTTAAATGAAAGTTAGTCACCAGTGCCCAATTTTAAGCAAGCCTTAGAAAACAAGGGAAAAATTGGGAGAACTAGAAAAAAGGCAATCTCAGTTAGAAAATCTCACACACTCTCTAAACAAAGACATTGAGAATCTAAGAAAAGAAGTTAAAGAGCTGAAATATAAGATGACTTAGAAAATTGATCCAGGAGGAGAGACATTATGTTATATGGAGTTAAAGTATGGGACATAAAAGAAAGCCTAAGATCTGTGCTTCAAGATTTTTTCAAACAAATTATCAGACCAGATATACCCATCCCAGAAGTTGACTGAGCTTATCATGTGGGCTTTAAGCCATCTACTGATGCATCTAAACAAATCTAAACAAAGACTTGTAATTGTTAAGTGTATTAAATCAGAAGACAAAAACTTGGCACTTGCATCACTGAACAAGAAAGGAACTTCATCTATAAAGACCAATGGATCTAATAGAAACAAGATTTCTCCAGAGAACTTTGACTCAAATGAAAAAAGTATAACCAAATTCAGCAGATTTTGTGGCAAGGAAAAATAAAATCATTGGTACTATTTCCCTCCAAATTAAAATACCCTTAAACAACTAGACTCTTCTATGATTCAATAGAAGACACCTATGCTGATCTTAAGATGAGACTGCCACAATTATTTATTGGAATATTTTTATATACATATCCTTTTGTTTTGTTGTTTGTCTGATGTTCTCAATGATTCTGGAAACAGAAAGGACAGGGAAGAAAAACAACTATAATTTTTTATCTGTTACAATATTGTGGAAGAGGGGTGGGTAGAACTGGCCCTATAAGAATGGTGTTGGTCACTGAAAAAATAAATTGGTGTGTACAGGAGGAGTGAGAAAGAAAAAAGAAATTCTGAAGGTAATAATTCTAGAAAACTTTGGGGGGGGTGGTTAATGCTGCAGACTGTATTTTTAGCAATTAAGATTATTAGTTATATTACTAACATTGTATGACTTTAATGGTGTGCATGGGAGGTGACCGGGGGGGGGCTCCACCTTGGCATAGCAAGCCATGTGTTGTATGATGACGCATCAGATGGCGGTCACTGATGCTACCAAAATGGAGGGAAGCTGGGGAGTAAGGGGGGGACTTCAACAATGTGCTTAATTATTGTATGTAAGCACAGAAGCAGGAAAAGTTACCAGAATTTTGTTTGTAGAAATGTCATACTAAAAATACTCTACTGTTATTATTTTTTTATTACTTTCTCAACTCAGAGGTAGAATTACCATGGACCTACACTTACCCTATTTAACGACAATGATGTGGGTGAGATGGGTTGTGGTATCTTAATTTTTTGACTTGCTTCCATTTTCTAAGTTATCAGATATTAAACTGCTTTCTTGAACTGTTAAATGTGTAAACTCATTTTAAGTCACTGAAAAAAGAACTCCATCTAAATTGCACTTATTCATGAATCATTTCTGACACAGGAAGAAGCCACCAAAAAAAACAAGATTGATATCCAGTGTATTCTTTTCCCCAGGTACAAAAAAAGTAGAAGACTAATGAGAAAATATTATTTTTAATAGCTAAAGAAATAATAATGAACACATATTTTTACAATTGCTACACTGAATCTACTTCTACATCAGATCATAATCCAATCACAGTTACTTTGCTGAATAATGACATACCCAACAATGACTTTACTTGGAGGTTTAATAACAATATTCAGTAAGGCCTTTGACTCTGTTCAACACAGAAGACTGATCAACAAACTGGAGAGCATGGGAGCTGGGCATAAAGTAACATGCTGGGTTAGAAACTGGCTGAATGGGAGAACACAGAGAGTTTTAGTTTATGGCACGCTGTCAGAAGAGGGTAGGGTTACTAGTGGGGTGCCACAGGGCTCAGTTCTGGGGTCAATTATTTTCAACATATTCATCAGCGACATCACTGATGGACCAGAGGTAAAAGTGTGCCATTTTGCAGATAACAGCAAAATCGGCAGCAGGGTTGACATACCAGAGGAGCATCAATGCATGGAATCTGATCTCCAAAAGCTAGAGGAGTGGTCAAAAAACTGACAATTGAGATTTAATGCAAAAAAATGCAAGGTCATGCTCCTAGGAAAGCATAACCCCAGAAAAATGTACTCAGGTCCCTGGTGAGGCCTCAAATGAAAAACTGTGTCCAGTTCTGGCAGCCACACCTCAAGAGAAACCTAGATAGGCTGTAGACTGTACAGAGAAGAGCAACAAAAATGGTGTGGGACTTGCATCAAAAACTGTATGAGGCAAGACTAAGTGAACTCAACTTGTACTCCCTAAAGCAGCGCAGGGATTGGGGTGATATGATAGAGACATTTAAATACCTAAAGGGAGTAAACAAGGTGCAGGTGCAAAACCACTTTCAGGTGAAGGACTATGACAGGACAAGAGGGCATGACCTTCTCCTTAAAGGAGGGAGGTTAAGAACCAACATGAGGAAGTTCTTCTTCACAGAGGGTGTGGTCAAACCTTGTAATAGCCTGCCTGACTGCATAGTGGGGGCAAAGACAGTGGGTGAATTCAAGAAGGCATGGGACAGACATTGCGGGATACTCAAGCAGTTAAGCAGTATGGAGAAAGCTAAGTAGGGGGTAGGAAACCACTGGCAGACTAGATGGAGCACATGGTCCCCATCTGCTTGCAATTTTTATGTTTCTATTTTCTTTATGATCAAGTTGTTACAGGAAAAACAATCAATCTTATCTGAAAACTTTGGGTAGACAACATTAAGGATGAAATACTGGAGATAGCTTGATTGATTGTTGGGATGTCTTTACAGCTGCAATAAGAGGGGAAATAATACCTGTCTTGGCTTGATTCAACAAGAACAGGAAACAACAAACTCTAGCAAAAGCCAATATGGCTGCAAAAGAATTGTATTGTGGTCAGTGAAAAGTGTGTAAAATAGCAATTTTTGCACTAACCACTGAGCCACCTAACTGAATTTTCTAATTGTTGTGATACATGCACACTGATTAATACATATACACATATATGCATATATATTCTAGTGTAACATAGCAGTACACTGTCTACATACAGTTTTACAGATAAAAGGCATTGAGAGACTGTTTTCTTCTTTTCAGGTTCTAAGGGATATCGGAGGATGGGGCGGTGCCACTAGACAACTCATTTAAATAAGAAATGACATGCATGAGGCTGAAACTGGTTTAGATAGTGGGAGAATGTAGACTAGCAATTTTTGCTGTAACCACTGAGCCACCTAATGCACTTTCTGATTGCTGTAAAACACACACACACTGACTAATACATATACACATATATATTCGAGTGTAACATAGCAGTGCACTGTCTACACACAAAGATATTACTTTATTTGCATACAAGTCTGGTTTGGGGCTTGTTCCCAAATACCTGAGTGATAGGTTAGTTTTTTGGCATGTTGAACCATCATTAAGACACTCCCAATTCTCCCAGCTAACAATCCCTAAGACCCACACTAAAAGGTCCTTGCAATATTTCAGTAATATGGTTCCAAGATATTCAAATAAACTACCATCTGGTTTTAGGGATCTATTTTCTAAACCCCTGTCTGTTTATACACTAAAGAAATATCTGCTTTCAAATGCTCAGATTTGTAATTGTTTTAGCTAATCGTGTAAATATTGTATGTGAATACAGTATGGTTTGGTGTTGTATGTATTGTCATTATATGTGTTTAATGTATACATGAGGTTGCCATTGTAAATGAGCATTATGCTCAATGGTTATTCCTAAATAAACAACAAACAACAAAGAGAACTGCCAAACACACACTGACACACATACACTGCCTTATATAGTTTTTATTTACTTATACATTTAACCCTAACTTGCACTGTATTTAAGATAAGCACTCTGTTTTGCACTAACTCATTGTACTAATCTACAGCATGACTGGGTAACTAAGGTAGTGGACCAGAGAGGTGCAGTGGATGTGGCCTATCCAGGGTTCAGAAAGACATTGGACACGCCCCCATAGAAAGCTGATTAACAAACTGCACAGTCTAGGGGTGGAGCCTAAAATAGTTTTCTGGGTGGAGAACTGGCTGAATGGCAGGAGTCAGAGGGTTGTGGTAAACAGAGAGTAATCTGGAGAGGGAGAGGTGATGAGCAGGGTGCCACAGGTGTCAGTGTTGGGGCCGGTCCTCTTCAATGTCTTTATCAGGGGCATTGCAGAGGGACTGAAGGGGAAGATATGCTTCTTTGCAGATGATACAAAGGTACACAATAGGGTGGACACTTCTGGGGGTGTTGAAAGAATATGGGAAGACCTTAGTAAACTGGAAAAATGGTCTGAAGAATGGCAGCTGGGATTCAATGTAAAAGAAGTCCAGGATCATGCACATAAGGCAGAAGAACCCAGGGGCAAAGTCTGAACTAGGTGGAGAGGTACTGAGAGTCACAGAGTAGAAAAGGGACCTGGGAGTTATCATCTCGGAGGACCTAAGAGAAAGTAGGTAGTACAATAAGGCTGGAAAGACTAGCCAGATGCTTGGATGCACAGGGAGGGTATCATGAGTAGAAAGAGGGAGGTCATCTTGCCCCTGTATAAGACACTCAAGAGATCACACCTGGAATACTGTGTCCAGTTCTGGATGCCCCTTCTGAGAAAGAATATAGAAAGGGTGGAAACAGTGCAGTGGAGGGCAAGTAAAATGGTGCAAGGCCTGCGGGATAACACCTATAAGGAAATACTAAAAAAGTTAAATATGTATTCCCTGGAGGAAAGGAGGGAGGCAGGGACTTGATTGAGACATGCTAATACATCACAAGTATAAACAGAGTACAGGAAGGAAGCATCTTCCAAAGTAAGAGATGCTCCAAGACAAGGGGGCACAAAAAAAGTTAGATGGGGGAAAGCTGAGGGAAAATGTGAGAAAATATTTTTTTCATGGAGAGGGTGGTGGACACCTGGAATAGCGTACCAGAGGAGGTGGTAGGGGCTAAAACAATCACAGAATTTAAGAAGAAGTGGGGTAGATACAAGAATATCCTGGAGGCAGGGAGGGTGCTTCAGAGTTCGGTTTGGGCATGGGGCCTCACACTAGATAGGGATTAATAGGGAAGACTGGTTGGTGATGCGACTCCCACCCACCCAGCTCAGCCTCCCACTGAGCACCCACCACCCCCCACATCCCCAGACTCTGTCACACACCCTCACTAACCTGAACAGGTCCCAGTGTGAGGATCCACTCTCCTATCAAAGACATGTCTTGCTGCTGGAACTGGGGACTGCGATATGAGAAATAAGGTAAGTGATGTTCAACATATTTCAGTTGCACATAACATATTTCTCATATAGCAGTCGCCAGTTCCAGCAGCAAGACAGGTCTTCCATGGGACAGTGGCTCTTCAAACTTGGATCTGTTCAGGTGAGTGAGGTTGCATGTGTGTGTGTGTGTGTGTGTGTGGGGAGATCTGGTGTGGGATGGTGGGTGATCAGTGGGAGGTCAGATTGGGGGTGCGGGGTTACATCAACGATGGACCTTTTTTCACAGATTGAAAAAACACATTGCAGGACCGTGTTCTTCTTTTCAGGCTCCAAGAAGCGTTGGAGCATGGGGTTGGGGGTTGCCACTAGACACCTCATTTAAATCAGCAATGACATGCATAAGGCTGAACATGATCTAGATAGAGGGGGAATGTAGACTAGCAATTTTTGCACTAACCACTGAGCCACCTAACTGCACTTTCTAATTGCTGTGATATACACACGCACACTGACTGATACATTTACACATATATGCATATACAGTAAATTCTAGTATAACATAGCAGTGAAGTGTCTACACACATTTCTACAGATTAAAAAAAGACACTGAAGGAGCATTTTCTTCTTTTCAGGTTCTGAGGGACATCAGGGGTGGGGGTTGCCACTAGACAATTCATGTAAATTAGCAATGACATGCATAAGGCTGAAACTGATCTAGATAGTGGGGGAATGTTGACTAGCAATTTTTGCACTACCAACTGAGCTACCTAACTGCACTTTTTAATTGTTGTGATACATACACACACCGACTAATACATGCATATATATTTCAGTATAACATATAGTACAAGTCACATTAAACTATCCCTCCAACTCACTGGTTTAGCATTTGTCAGTGAGTTGCTTAAAGAGATTCAGCAAGTTACAATAACTGAGCTATGCACCACTTACCTGATGAAAATGCTGCCTAGGTATATGTGCCCCATAAATATGCAGTAGTGTAGCCATGATTTTACTTGTAAATTTTAATAAACCAGGTTACTGCCACTTCTTGGTTCAAAGATCCACCACCACGTTGCCCCGCGCTCAGCCATCTTTATGATGTGATCACAGGGAGAGCACAGGGACATGCTACATTATAGTCTACGGGGGGTAACTTTAACAAGAATGTTATATATTAGAGTGATCATGTGGTGATTAAACAAGGGCACTGGGTGAGTAACAATGTGGGTGACACACAATGTGGTGTGTCCCCATGCTCTCCTTGTGATCACATCATAATGTTGGCTGAGTGCGGGGTGTCACCGGGGCTGGTCTTTGAACCAGAAGTGGCAGTAACCTGGTTTATTAAAATTTACAAGTAAAATCACAGCTATACTACTGCACATTTATGGGGCACATATACCTAGGCAGCATTTTCATTATGTAGGGCACCAATGTATGTGGTGCTCATACTTGTCTTACTGACTCTCTTTAATGTGTGTACTGCACACTGCAATGAATTAATAAAAGTTTCCTAATGGTTTGTTTCTAGCTGCTATTCATTTTCAACTTACTGTACTTTGCAGCTCTCTGGAAACTTTTATCAATGCAGTGCCTGAGCAGTGCACACATTAAAGGGACACTGTCAGCTTTCAGCAGCTATACTGAACTTATGTGACCAGTGTGTCTGTAATAACTCCTATGGCAAAATAAATTAATCATGTGCCCCAGTATGAGTAACAGTAAGATGTTACCTAAATTTTAAAAATATATACTTTATATCAGACCAAACACATTACTTTAGTGTAGTTATTGTGGTGGGGGCACTGCCAATTATATGAGTGGTCTGTGTTTCAGTAATAAAGTAATTAGCATTTTAGCAACTTTACTCCTAAGTGTGGTTTCTTTCTTTTAGATGACACGTTACCTTAGTGCTTGGTTGATCTTCCACCGCCGGATGCCTCTTCTCAATGCATTTCACGTGTGCAAATTTCCTGAACAAGTGTAAGTGATAGTTGGGGCTAACAGTACATGCTCTTCTGAGCATGGGGATCTTTGTAAGAATAATGAAGAGCATTGCTAGTCTTACATTTACCACTTTGAAAAAACAGTACCGTATTCCTGAGCATGCATGTCACGTCCATGGCAAAATCATGCACGTGCTCAAGGTTGCAGTCTTGCTTTTCAAAGTGGTAAAAGTAAGACTTGCAATGCTCTTCTTTATTCTTAGAAAGATTTTTATCTATCCCAAAACAATATCTAACAGCATTTGGCTAGTGGGGCAAGTGCCAGTTTCAACCCCTGTCCATGAACATCCACATGTGGTCACACAGGTGTCAGTAGAGGAACAGACAGTCAGGACCATCCTCACAGTACACACATGCGCGCGCGCACACACACACACACACGTACTTGAACTGCAGCACAAGATAAAACCATATCCAAACACAACTCCTAATAAACTAATATGAAGCACCACCAAATTATAATAACAATGCATGCACATGGGCACCTCTGCAGAGCCCCCCTCTCCCATACACACATGCAATAAACAGTATGACTTGATATAGTTCAGAACTGATAAGTACAAAGACATATTAAAAAGTATAGATATACAATTTGTGATGCAGCATAGGTTAATGAGTTGCTATGCAATATTTTGGGGAGGGGGCTATCACAGATGATATGAAGGACTGGAATACCTTTGTGTTGCTAAATAAAACAGACAATGACCCCTGGAATACAGATAAAGTAATGATTAGGTATTAATAGTTAAAAATACTAACCAATCCAATGTAAGTCTCTGATTTGTGTCACCTGAATCAGAACTGTCAGTCTCTATGTTAGAATCAGATGCAGCTTGTGCCCCCTCACATTGATTAACAATGGATACTGTGGGCTCAGATTGGTAAGGTTGGACACCAATATCAAAGATTAAATGCATCTCCTCAACATTTTTATATTCCTACCTCAAACATGATGAATAGTGAGCACAGGCACAGTAAATATTATTGAAATCCAAAGGTTAAAAAAAATTCCTCAAACAGCTAGCTTAGCTGATTTTATTTTTCAGGAAGAATGCACATAGCAAGCACAGACTAGCAAACTCCTTTTTCAGTAGTAGAGCAACAGAATTTCAACAGCATGGTGAGTTATAAGGTGAAAAATTGCATATGAACAATTCATTTCAAACCTCCTTATGTGATAAAAAACCTGTAACTTAAATGAACTGTGTTTAGGGGTCCTTTAACTTATCTTCAGTGAGAGTTGTAACAGCAGATGATTTACTACATAAACATTCCATTCTGTGACATTTGACTTACTCACTGCTATGGTTCCAGGGTTCTCTACTTATCTCCCTTTATAGCTGGGAGAGACTGAATGACCCGACATGTTTATGAGCTATGAAATTTTCTTAAAAAACAGTTCTAACCAGATTGAAGCTTAGCACACAAAATAGTGCTTTAAAAAAAACACTGTTCAGCTGAATGAAAGTGGAATAATACCACAAAACCACTAATTTTATCTAGTCTATTTGGGTATCTGGAGAGCGCCCTTTCTTTTCTGTCATAGTAAGGTGTCTGCATGGCTATGCATACTGCAGCCATAAAAAGGTCAAAGCAAGAAGAAAATCTTTAAAAACTTAGAGACAGTAATCGGACTTTCTAATGATCCACAACAAATATATAAAATAATGAAACTAAAAAAAGCAATCAAAAATGATGCCATACTGCAATCAAGAGGGCATTGGATCAGAATAAAACAAGCATTTGTCAATGCCGACTGTTGCTTGCTTCTATGTGCTGTTTAGGTATTTGGAAGTCATTGGAGTGCAAATATTGAAAATTTGCGAAATTACGAGCGTGCGTAGGAACTGCGCAACGCATGCTCGTAAAACAGTCACTGTTAGGAAATTTTTCACCAAATTTTCAACATAGCCATTTTAAGACCTCTGCTCATGAACAGTGTCACTGTGATTTTGTTAATGTGTCCCATACATTGAGTTTGCACACACCGACTGTGCCATTGTGCACTACATGGGCGGAAACACGTTTTGGGCAGGATGTGAAAATGACAGCTGTACTGCTCATAAGGAGGTGTGGTAAAATGGCAATGTTGAAAATCTGGAGTGGAAATATTGAAAATTCGCAAACCTACGAAAGCACGTGTGGAACTGTGCAACGACACTCCGTGAAACAGTCATTTTTGGAATTCTTTCACCAAATTTTCAACATTGCTATTTTAAGATCTCTGCTCATGAACAGTGACACTGTGATTTTCTTTAATGTGTCCCATACACTGAGTTCCTTTACCGACTTCGCCCGTTGTCGCTTCCTATGAAACATGTTTTCGGCGGGATGCGAAAAATGACAGCTGTACTGCTCATGAGGAGGTGTGTAAAATGGCAATGTTGAAAATCTAGAGGAAAATATTGAAAATTTGTGAACTTGTTTAGCTATGAGGAACTGCGCAATGCACACTCGTAAAACAGTCATTTTTAGGAATTTTTTCACCAAATTTTCAACATAGCCATTTTAAGACCTCTGCTCATGAAAAGCATCACTGTGATTTTTTTAATTTGTTCTGTACATTGATTTCACACACCGACTGCGCCATTCTGCGCTACAAGGGCAGAAACACATTTTGGGTGAGATTTGAAAAATGACAGCTGTACTACTCATAAGAAGGTGTGGTAAAATGGCAATGTTGAAAATCTGGAGTGAAAATATTGAAATTGCGCGAACTTACGAGCCTGCGTAAGAACTGCACAACTCACGCTCGTAAAATAGTCATTTATAGGAATTTCTGGACCAAATTTTCAACATGGGGTTTTTGGGACCCCTCCTCATGAGTGATGTCACTGTCATGGCAGTATTCAGGCCCAAAGGGTGATTTCACAGTCACTGCACAGTCACTGCGAAATCACCCTTCGGGCCCAAATAACACCATGACAGTGACATCATTCATGAGAAGGGGTCCTAAAAACCCCATGTTGAAAATTTGGTGCAAAAATTCCCAAAAATTCCTGAGATATGCACTAAAGTTGAACTCCCCATCTAGCCCATTATACAGCTTACCAGCATTTCCTCAGTTCGCGGTCGGCTTTGAAGAGTGCAGGCGTGTTCCCGGTCCACTGAAGGTCGTCCGCCAGAATCCGGAGGAAGTAAGTATGGAGTGAGGGGTATGGGGAGGCTGGGTGTGCAGTGGGTGGGTTCGGGTTGTGGGGTCAGGAGGCAGCGTCGCGGGACCGTTTTGTTTATAGGTTTAAAAAAAACATGCGTGGGGCGTTTGCCATGCTGGGGTGGGCTCCCAGCATGGCACAAGGATGGGGGGTCCATTCAGCTGATGGGGGATTGGGCACCCCTGTCAGCCAAAGGACAGCTTGTCACGCTGGGGTGGGCTCCCAGCGTGGCACCAACTACTGAGGGGGGGAACGATGCAGCTCAGCCGACGGGGATTGGGCACCCCATCGGCTACACAGTGCATGCGGGGGTGTGCATTCCTGTGTGTGGGGGAGGAGCTATGCTTCTTATCGCTGCTCACTGAAGCGTAGCTCCCCCTTTCAACTGTATGCCACTGCATTTTGGAGCGTGTCATAGACAGCTCCAAAATGCATTGGCTTACAGGGGCCGTGCCTGCCAGCTCACTGACTGAATTGGAGGAGGAGGTGACACACCTCCGAAATCTCCGATGATGGCACTATGTTTCTTGCACATGCGTGCAAGCAACATAAAAATGACAAATCAAAGAGATGGCAGGGAGATATCCCACATAAAAGAATGCATCAAGAAGGAAAAGCAGTATTAATAACAACCTTTAATAATGAATAATTATTAGTTTCTGATCAGAAGGCAATAAAGGATGTTTTCTTAAACTTCTAATGTAACCTATACAAATCCCAAGACATAAGCACGTATAAAAAAGATTACTGCAACAGTCTGAACTGAGTTGAAATATGAGATACAAATGAAAACTCTGAACTAAACAGACCTTTTTCTATAACAGTAATTAAGGAAGCTTTAAAGCAGATGCAGAAAGAAAAGACTCTTGGTAGAGATGAGCTACCACCCAAATTTTAGTTAACATTTTTTGAGGAACCTAAACACCCTTATTATAATTACTTAACCAAATACAACAAAATGCCAGATGCCTCTTGTCATTTGCTAAAACAGACAGTTCCCTTATATCAAAGCTGAAAAAAAGTCAATAAAAAGGTTAACAATTATTGCCCTATTACAATACTTACTTGCAATTACAAACTAATTGCAAAAAATTCTAAACAAATGATTGGAGAAAATAATTGATAAGTTGATCTATTCTGAACAGAGTGACTTTATTCCAATTAGAACTATACAATCTTGTATCCATAAATTACAGTTTGTGTTACAATATATGGAGAAGGGAAAACTGGAGCTCCAGTTTCCCTGAATGACTGCAATGCTTTCAACATGCTAGAAAGGGATTTTATGTTCTCAGCCTTGCATTCATAAGGAATTTCAGTCAATTTTATCACTACGCTTAAGTCTCTGTACCACAATCCAAAATCTAGGCTAACTACAATAAAACAAAATATTTTTTTCATACAGAGATCTATGTCAAGGATGCCATTGGCCCTTTTTATTATGTTTTTAGAGTTTGTTTTTTAATGACTATCAGAAAAAATGAAAAAAGTAAAATGCATTCAGATCAAAAACAACAAATTTGAATAGAATGACTGTGTAGATGATTTGTTAATTATATTAGCCAATCTGAATGAAAGAGTTGATACTTTAATGCAAGAAATCAACATACTTTTTCTCAATCTGTCCATACACCATACATTATGGTAAATAGGAAAGTCTTCTCAGAAATTAAGAAAATGACCCTAATAATAAAACTAGCATATCAACATGTAATGCCATTATAAAAACAGAATATATGGACTATCTTGAATTTACAATAACAGGAACTGCTTTGCAAATATTTCAGTATAATCATTTGAAGAGTCTTAAAATATAAGACAAAATAGGTGCCTGGTCAAAAATAACTATCACAATGGGACAAGATTCAATTATTAAAAACGATGGCCATAACAATGATATATTTTGCTCTTTGTGAAGTACCAGACTACTGGTTCACAAAATTAAATAAACTGTTTTGCTCTTTTATTTGGAATAATAAAACCAAAAACAAAAAAATAGGATACCCTGGAAAAAGCTGTTTACCAAAAATGCAAGTGGTCTGGCATTTCCAGATGCATAGTCTTACTATTTGACATATATGGCAAAAATTGCCTTTAGCATGGTCTAATTTTAAGGTCTCCATTGACAATCTAGTCTGGTTAGAAGATGAAGTACATAATCTTGATACCACAAAAGAAATCAATAGGTGAGATCTGGTCAGCTCCAAAAAATATATTAAAACTAACTATAAAATAATAAAGCAATAACTAAATCTATTATGAGATTTCAGAAAAGATCCAGAACCAAAATGTGTTTATATATATATATATATATATATATATATATAAATAAAATACTATTTGGGGACATCCCTTGTTAACAATTAATAATACAATTTTTCATTTCAGGACCTGCTCAGTTGTTAGTATAATCTGTTGAGTGGATTTAATGCATATGTTTACACATCTCAGGCTGGACTCGCACTTGTGATGGGACTGCAGTGCACTTCCAGGTAGAAAACCATAGGATTCTACAGTAGTACTTCCTCATCCCACTTAGTATTAACCTTTTAGCACTATCTGCACATTCTGCACTTTGCACAATAAATGGATGACTTTAAATAAATGTGTAAGTTACCAAGCTGAATGTGTGCAGTGTGCTTCTTCAGCCCAAGTATTCAGGTTCGAGTGCACTTTCTTTTTGTTTTGCTGGATCTGATGCAAAACAATGAATTACTGATTTGGAAAGAAATGTAAACATCTACATGCTGTAGCATGGCTGATAATGAGATCTTTAGATAAAATCAAATATCCAATATGTATACCAGAAGCATTAATAACTAGACTATTCTTGATTATGATCTAAAAAAACTTCTTTAAAGTACTATATCAAAAGAAAGCAAGGGGACTGGACTGTTTGCTGGTTATTAAATGGTCTACTTATTAACTCTTTAAAACAGAAATGGGAAAGATATATTAATCAAAACTGGAATAACATAAAATGATCTGAAATACTCACTCACATCTACACATTTTTTTAAGAAATTCAGAAATAAATCTATGCAATTTAAAATGATTTATCGGGCAGACTTTTTACAAAAAACAATTTTTAAAATGGACCTTTCCACCAATGTGAATTATTGGCACTGGGATTTGCCAGATACTGGTTTATACTATGTTATATGGACATATCAATTAGGCAAAAACTGGTGGTCCTGTACAATAAAAATAGTAAATAAATTACAGTCTATAGATATATTACCTTCAGTAGAAGCATGTATTTAATAACTTTTCAGGCTTATACATTTAACAAATGTGAGGAGAAGATTCTTACGGGTGCATTCATGACCATCAAGAGGCAGTTGTTGAAAAACTGAAAAGCACAATAAACAGACAGTCCCTTCCCTATGCTAGATTGGAATTTTTTTTTATATTCTGTATTTTGATGGTTAAATAACTAATACAACTGGATATTTATTTTTAATTGAAATTAATAGCACAGAGAACAATTGTATTCCTACTTAAAAATGATGGGGAATGATGTTATTAGTGTCCTATTTCTGTACAGGTGAATTACTGTAGAGGATGACAACCACTCAAATCATGTTTATAATGCATGCATCTAATCTTAAATGTTTCTGTTAAAGCTGCTTCTGTTTAACATGAGGAATCATTTGAATTTAGAGCACATGTGAACTGGTTTAATGTATTCAGTTAAAATGTATGACTTCTTTTCCTACCAGTGATGTATGAATTCTATGACATAAGCTTAATAAAATATCATTAAAAACAGAAAGCTCATAATTACACTTTACATAAGAGTCCTGGGGATCTTTTTATGGTTGTAGGCAGAGCCAACAGCCATTTTGCTGTCTGTAGCTGGAAAAATGGAGTATTGTGGAACACACATTTTGGAGTTTTCAATGTATCCTTCCACATCTACAAATCACTATGCCAAATGAAATAAAATATTCCTTTCTTTCTGTTTAGAATGTTGGAGACATAACTCCAAGCTGCTTATCAGATGGCCATTAGGAAGCTGAAACAGCTTGTTAAATATTGGTTGCCTATTAAACTGGAGATTTGTTTATCCCCTTTGAAATACAACAACTTGTACATTTAAATACTTAGCCTTCAAATATTTTCTTGCTACAAACTTCAGCTGGACAGGTATTGTCTTTCAAGAAAGATTCATACCTCATAAATGTCACCCTTTCCTAGCAAATCTAAAATGATTTACAGTTTTTTTAAACTCTTAAGACACTATCTGATAAGCACTGTCTCAGACATATGCCAGATCTTCTGTGAACTATCCAGGAGAAATATATAGCAATCAGCAGGCATTTTTTACTATGCTTTTTGAGGGAAAAAATATGTTGAGCTACAGCAAACACACACATACACACACACACACACACACACACACACACACTCTGTACACACTGTCTTCATCGCCACAACATTCAAAATAAATACTGCACTCTAATATGTTATAAAACAAACAAGAAACTGTTTGTTTATGTCTGTGGATGCAGTGAAGTTCAGTTTATAGTAGATTTCCTTTAAATGTTTCTCATTCTATATTTTGTATCCTGGATAGCACAGGGGAGATCCTACATCTCATTGTCATAGGGATCTTCATTTACACATTTTTGCACTGTATTTACTCAGGTTGTCCCAGATTCAATGCAATCTCTTGTTTTCTGTGGGGTCATGATTTTTATCATTTTTATAATGTATTAATTCAGGGTAGCCTAGTCCAGAAGTAAAATATTGTTTTCAGTGTGTTCTGATTTTTTGCAATTCATCATACTATTGTGTAGATGTAGGGCCCCACTGAAAATGAGATGCCATTTCTTCTGTGAACTATCTGGGCTAAATATATAGCAATCAGCAGGCATATTCTAGGAAAACACATTGTAAAAATGTGTAAAAGGAAGACCACATGGAAACTGCCTCTCAGCAGATCTGCATCATGCAAATTCTTTAGAAGTAATGGGTAAAAGCACCCCAAAAGTTCTCCATAGCCATTTCGGCTCTGACCAGAGTTTAGTTTTATTTGGCACAGCACACTAATTACAGGAGCTAGCCACTCTGGTTCCCTTTGGACCACCCCATGTTAAGTAGCTCACACTCAAATTAAAGGACTTGCACATGGGTTCACACCTAACAATCTCTGCAAAGGGTGCATTGTCAACTGAGTGTGTTCCATGACACAGCAGGTTATGCACACCATTGACTCTAACCCAAACTCTGGAAGAAAGGACCAAGCTTGAGTGGAATCCAAGACCCCCCCCTATGAAATGCAGCCATCAACTGTGATTTTTGAAGATAGAGTATGACTTTCATGGATGTCAGAAACTGACATGGTAAGGATACTGCCACCTCCATCTGCTGTTTGGATGTGTTTTTTATGAGCCAGTCATCCATGTAAGGGAATACTTATAGTCCCATCTTTATGATGTACATAGCAAGCATCTTTCTGAGGCATGCTGTAAGCATTGTAAAGCACTTAAAAAAAAGACATGCAGCACCAATGCAAGCCCAAATGGTAGGACTTTGAATATGTAATGTTTGAAACCCTACAAAAGTGGAAGTATTTGCACTGACTGAGCCTGACAGAGTTATGCTGATATGCATCCTACATTTCTAGGGATGTCCACTAATCCTGGCATCACAAGTACAAAATTAAAAATCCCAGAGACACCATCCTGACTTTTTTGCACCTTATGTACATGCTCAAGTGCCTAAAGTCTATGACTGGGCAAATGCTGCCCAACTTCTAGTAAAAGATGAAGTATATTTAGTAGAAGCCTTTGCTCTCTTCTTATTCTGGTACTTTCCCTTCTGCCCTGTTGTGCAGGAGTACTGCTACCTTCAGGGAAAGAATGTCTGCTATCAGGCCTGCTAGTAAATGTTGTTTCTCTGGAGGATATCCCAGAGGTTGCTGTAAGAGATTTCAGGAGTAACTATCCTGAATTCTTTTTATAACTTACATATCCATGGTAATGGTTTCCCATTGATGATAGAACATAGAAACATAGAAACATAGACTTTGACGGCAGATAAGGACTGCTAGACCCATCTAGTCTGCCCATTTCCCTACCTACAGGATAGGCCGCAGATCCTATTTAACCAACAGCCTATATCTTCCTGCCCCCCACAAGAATTGCCTTATGTCTGTCCCATGCATTCTTTTATTCTCCCACAGTTTTAGACTCCACAACTTCCTCAGGAAGGCTGTTCCATGCATCCACTACCCTCTCTGTGAAATAATACTTCCTCACATTGCCCGAACCGCCCTCCTTCTATCTTTAAATTGTGTCCCCTTGTTCTTGCAAGTCTCTTTTTCTGAAAGATGCTACCCTCTTGGACTTTGTTGATTCCCTTGAGGTACTTGAAAGTTTCTATCATGTCCCCCCTCTCCCTTCTTTCCTCAAGTGTATACATATTAAGCTCCTTTAGTCTCTCCTCATATGGCTTCTCTTGCAGACCCTGCACCATTTTAGTTGCCCTCCTCTGGACTGCCTCTATCCTGTCTATGTCCTTGCAGAGATGGGGTCTCCAGAACTGGACACAGTACTCCAGATGGGGTCTCACCAACTGTCTGTACAGAGGGATAACAACTTCCTGTTTTCTGCTGCTGATGCCTCTCCCTATACATCCCAGTATACCCCCAGCCCCTCCCTACTGCCTTCTCACATTGCTTGCTAACCTTAAGGTCATCTGATATGATTACCCTCAGGTCCCTTTCCTTTTTTGTTGTTGTTACTACCTCCCCACCCATTGTGTATTCTTCCCTGGGTTCTTGTTTCCCAGGTATTATTTTACACTTTTTGCATTGAATCCTAGCTGCCATACGTCTGACCATTCCTCCAACCTGCCAAGTCCCTTTTCATCCTTTCCACGCCTCCTGTGTATCAACCCTGTTGCAGATCTTTGTGTCATCTGCAGAAAGGCATACTTTTTCCTTCCAGTCCCTCTGCAATGCCACTGATGAAGACATTAAAAGGACTGGACCCATACTGAACCCTGTGGTACCCACTAGTAACTCGCCCTTTCTTCAGAGTGGACTCCATTTACAATTACCTTTCTGTGTCCTGTTGTCCAGCCAATGTTTTACCAGGCTACCACCCTGGGACCACTCCCAGGCTGGTTAATTTGACTAATAATCTTTTGTGTGGGACTGTGTCAAATGCCTTGCTAAAGTCTAGGTAGGCCATGTCCACAGTCCCTCCCTGGTCTACTACTTGGTCACCCAGTCAAAGAAATCTATTAGATTCTGTCTGACATGACCTTCCCACTGTGAACCCATGCTGCCTTGGATCCTGTGCTCCACTGACCTCTAGGTACTCAACTATTCTTTCCTTCAGAAGTGACTCCATCACTTTCCCTACCACAGAGGTCAGACTGACAGGTCTGAAGTTTCCTGCCTCTGTCTTGGTCCCACTTTTGTGAAGGGGAATCACATCCGCTTCCTCCAGTCCTCGGGTACCACACCATCCTCCCATGATTTATTAAAAGAGTAGCCAGTGGTTTCACTAGTTCCTTCTTTAATTCTTTTAGAATTCTGGGTGAATTCATCAGGACCCATTGCTTTGTCCACCTTCAGTTTTAGGAGTTCTTGCAGAACCCTTTCTTCTGTGAAAGGACTGGGATTGACCCCCCTATCAAGGGTGCTTCTGTTAATTGGATTAGGCACTTCCCCCTCCTCTTTTGTGAATACTGAGCAGAAATATTCGTTCAGTATTCCTGCTTTTTCACTGTCCCCCTCTGCCCACCCACCGTTTATTCTATTCAGCCTCACTATCCCTCCCTTTGTCTTTCTACGCTCGCTGATGTACCTATAAAAGGTTTTATCCCCCTTCTTAACTGAGTTGGCTATCTTTTCCTCAGTTTGGGCCTTTGCTATTCTGACTTCCCTCCCTGCTTCTTTCTGCCTTAACTGGTACAGCTCTCTGTCCTGCTCCTAGAACAAAGCTTGTCCCCCTCTCTAAAGAGTGATCCAGCTCAGGTAGCTGAGATGGACATGGGGCTAGTGTCCCATCAGAGAGTAGTGCTAGCTGCCTTGGCCATTTGCACCTTCTACAGTGGCTTCTGCATTTGCTACTGCTGGAGGAAGGTCTTCATCTTAAACTGCTTGTGGAAGCCTCATTGGGCAGGCTACCTCACCCTGAAGTGAAACTTGAATGTTCTCCATAGTCTTAATAGTCATTTTCTTCTCATTGGACTCCTTGAACACCTCCTCTACATACTGAGTAATGACATAGGTTTCATTAAACAGAATGTTCACAATCTTCTGTTGGACATCCCAAGCCATTACTGCTATACAAATTCCTGCAGTGGCTGCACATGCCACTTCATCAGAGGGATCCAAAACAGCCATCAACTGGTAGTTATTAGACTCAAACATTTGTGTAATAACATTGAAGAGGTTCTGCTTTGAAGACGTGCCCAACAGAGTCTCCGTCAGATCTCTGAGCCTTTTCCATAGGGAGTATTTGTACATCAAAATATGGGTCTGGTAGCTTGCAATCCTAAGACAAGAATAGCTGAAGCAAACACCTGTTTTCCCATAATATCAGTCTTACAAGAATCCTTATCAGGATGCTACCTGGCGAACTTCTTAGGACTTACTATTATTAGCCATAATAACAATAGCATCTGCTATAGACAAGACTACAGTGCTATTTATATGCAAACTGGTGTTCTGCTCCCCAGGAAAACTACTGCACTTTCACAATTGGGAAAAAAAGGAACTGAGGCATTTGGGGACAGCTCTGCCTTATACTTTCCAAATATATGGGCATCGCTGTGCAGCAGTGCTACAAAACACCACAACAAGCCCCAAATGTTCTGGTTTTTGTGGGATCCTGTTCCCTCCTAAGACTTCCTAAGACCAAAGAGTGGGACTCTGTGGAGAATATCGATGCATGGAAGATCCAGGCTACCTCCCATAGCAACCTAGGGTGCAGACCATCTGGAGTCCACTTTTGGGTCCTGAGCACCTTTAGTATTCTCACCATTGCTGTTCCACCCATCTCTGATCTATATTCTCTCCCCTCAGGCTAGAATCCCACACTTTGAGAGCAGTCTCACATCCTCCTTCATGAAGACTGAGCAGCAGTATTTGTTTAGAATATCTGCTTTCTTCTTATAGTCTTAGTTTGTTTCTTCTTCTTTGGTTAGTCTGATGATTTCCTCATTTGTTCACTACTGTTCCTTGATACAGTGGAAGAAAGTTTTGTCCTCATCTTTCATTTTTATTGATCTATTCATTTGTAGTTTTTGACCAGGAAAGGCACTCTAAGCTGTGATGGCTTGTTTGCAGGTTTGTCCTGGGGGATAGGTTGCACAGATCTGTTTTACTGATGGAGAAATGTTGGCCATGACATTGGGAAAAGTCCCCTAATCCTTGTTAAACAAATTATTTGCGATTTAAATATATAATAAGGCTATACCCTCACTCATAAGTTAGCCAGCTGAAAATGATTGCTTATGCCAACAATCTTTGCATATTTTTTAAGAAAAAACTTCAGGTCAAGTGGTTTTGCAAGTTTCTGATGACTTCTCCAAGGTTTCAGGTTTTCATTTGAATAAACATAAAAATGTAGGCCTGTAACGTGGAGCTAGACCTCTTGATATAGAATATATAACTGTTACCATATGATGAGATAACCCCATAAAGATTCTGGGGACAAATTTGTTAAAGGAGGTTTGACTTCCTTAAATTGGATTGAAAGAATTGACATCTGTACATACAAAGTTTATTTATGGAAGCCTTGGAAATTCTCTAAAACATAGAGAGTACATATTATAAAGAAATTCCTGTTGCATAGTTTCCTTTATCTAAATTATGTTTATCCTCCCCCTATAAATCTAGAAATAAAGATTTAAAGTATGTTTTTTCAGCTTTTATAAACCAGCAGGTAAAATACTGTAAAAAGCGATATTACATTATTTACCCCTAAAACAACGTGGATTAAACTGGAGATATCCCATTGTTTATCTCCATACTTTTTTTTTCACGCCACGCTGAAATCATGTTTTGTCTGTATTTCTGGTTTATTGGCAGACTGGGCTAAAAGATGGGTAGCTTATTGCCTCTACACTTGTTAAATTGTTACCAATTCCATTGTATGCACTCCCAGCTCTTCAAAGGCTTAGTCTGTGGAAAGACTCAAAAAATTCAGCATGGTTTCAAAAGTGCTGGGGCGGGGGGTTATTATCAGGGTTAAAAAATAAATATGGTTGATAAGTCTCCTCCCTTTGTGAGCCTCCCCTGGTTTTATTTATTTCAGAGGTTTCTAGGGAAATAATGGCAGGTGGCCTATTTCTAATTTGTATCCCCTTTTCTATTGTCTCTCCCTATTTGGTTGAGGAGTGATAGCCCTTGGTTCCCTCCACACATACTTCTTATGCTGTATGATCAATACTGTCGTGTTTGTCTGTTTAGTTTTTTGCTATATAGTAGGGATATATCAATTTGCCCTCTATATATGGTAGCTGTCATGGGGTTGGTGGGGGGGAGCAGGGTGGGGTTTTTGTGTAATTTTGTTAAATGTTTTCAGGAGGGGTAATCAATTTTTGAGGGAGGGTTTATTTGTATTTTAGAGGTTACTCCTCCTTTTGTATTTTCCCTTTTTCTGTTTGTTTTGTATTATATGTAAGTGTAAAATAAAGTTAATTGCAAAAAAAAAAAAATTCAGCATGGAACATTTCTTCTTTGTGCTTATGTTAAAGGATTTCAGCATTATTTGGTATTGAGATGGAGACTTCCATGGTTGAAAAGTCTTATGTATGACAGTTTAGTTCTGGGTAATTTCCCGCTTCTCTGCAGTCAGTATAATAAAAGCACTTTGTTGGCAATTTTTGTCTGCATTAAATTTTATTTGTAGCAGGCAAGATGCCAATACAAGTTACAGCAATTACAGTAAATTTATTTGTCCATTCATAAAATTATTGAGGCTGCTTTAAGAGATGTTAGAAACAAGGAAGACATTCTGTCAGAATCTCAATTTAACATATTTTGGCATAATATTAGTTGACTTTAATATTTGTTTGTTTTTTCTTGACCTGCACTGAAGTGTCTGTTTCTTTTACTCATTGTTCATTTTCTGTGCTTTTTGTTTAATTAGCGTTTGTTGCTGTCAGGAGATTTGAATGTAGTAGTTTCTCAGTTACTGTTTTTTGTTTGATTAACTGATTTTGTACTTTTATTTCGTATAGATTATTTGTCAATAAAATTCCCCTACTCTTCATTGCTAAGTTCCATGGGATAGTTTACTTCCAGCTGGGCAGTGACCAGAGATGAATAGAAGGGACCTCAGTTTAACTTCTCTTCCAAAGGACAGCATCTCACCAGTGCAGCAGCCCATCCTTGTACCACACTACAGTGCCACTTATGAATAGTAACCTAAGTACCTGGTGTGGGGCTAGAAACCATGACCTTCTGATCTTCTGGCCCCAGAGGCAAGTGTGCTACCTACTGGAACAAACAAAAATCAAGTGGCACACAGATTGAATAGTCAGGTGCTCAAATTTCTGCTAGGTGAGTTTATTCAGGACATCTTGAAGATGCTGCTATCACTGCCCTGGTACTTTGATCAAGTGCTGGAGCAGTGATAGCAGCATCTTCATGATGTTCTGAATAAACTCACTTGGCTGAGAGTTGAGCATCTTATGTTTCAATATGTGTACCACTTGATTCTGGTTTGTTGTGGCTACATTGAGATCGAGGATCCATACTGTGCACTGACACAGCAGTCCAGGATAGCCCCATTGATTGTTGTATCATGTTACCTACCGGGCCAGTGACACTGATTTACCTCTGCTATTTTCAATTTGACCTCTAATTTTGCTTTTTTCCACACTCTGCTTTATGCATTATGGTAGGTTGCCCCAAACCATATACTATGCAGATAGACTGCCTCTGTCAGGGACAGTTAAATTTCCTGAATAAACACAATAATGCAGCCCAGCTAGTTTAGTTAAGACAGCACTTTTCTCCCTTTCATAGGACTGCTCAGATGTTTTATGTTCCAGGAAATCATCTTTAAATGATCAAAAGATGCCATAGTATATGTTATAGAGAGCAAAAAGGTAGACCACCCTGTAACACACCCTCCCTTAAAAAATGGCACCCCTTTCCCATCGGCAGAAAATCAAATGGCCAGTAAACCAACATACACATTGGTACTGTGTCCAACTAGCACCAGGGATCCCTTAACTGTAGCCCAATAAAAGAAAATTAAACAGGCAACCCCATACCCAGTGTAAATAAGACAACCACTACAAAAACTTACAAACCCAGAAAAGATTAAAAAACAACTGTAGATAAGAAGTGGCAGTGGCATACCAGAAACTTCCAGTAACTGTAAATAAGGGAAGGCTTTAAGTTCATACTCCCACCAAACCTAGAAGTGATCCTCAACATATGAGAACCCACCCATCCCTCCAACCTGCCTCGCCTATGTACCAGCATACCTCACCCAGTCGAGCTCACTATCATTAGCAGTCATGACATTACATCAGGCACTTGGGTTAAATCCCAATACTGACACTGTAGTGCAGCATGGGGGGGGTACTGCACCCCTGAGGTGTCATCTTTCAGATGAGATGTTAAGCCAAGGTCCCATCTGCATGTGCTGGTGGTAGTTCAGGTGGATATTAAAGATCCCATGGCATTTCTCAAAAAGAGTAGGGGAAATTTTTATTTAAAACATAAAAAATACATAATACAAACAGAAAATATCATTTTACAGTTTTCATAAAGCTTAAATTAAACCCATTTTTTGAAATCCTGTTTGTAATTCAGTTACTCTATTCCCTTCTTTTAACATAAAAAAATCATGTAATAGGTGCATCATTGTCTGTTACCCAAGTTTCAGGAGGGCTGACTTTGACAAAATGGGAGAGTGCCTTAAAAAAGCACTAGGAAACAAGCAAGAAGGAGGGGTGGAGCAACAATGGGGAAACATCAAAACTGCTATCACAGAGGCATCAAATCTTTGTGTGAAGCAAATAAACAAATCAAACCAAAAAAAGCCACTATGGTTCTTAAAAGAGGTGGCAGGGAAGGTTAGGGAGAAGAAAACAGCATTTATGAAGTATAAGGAAACACAGAAGGAGCAGGACAGAGAACTGTACCAGTTAAGGCAGAAGGAAACAGGAAAGGTGGCCAGAATAGCAAAGGCCCAAACTGAAGAAAAGATAGCCAATTCAGTTAAGAAGGGGGATAAAACCTTTTATAGGTGCATTAGGGAGCGTAGAAAGACAGAGGGAGGGATAGTGAGGCTGAACAGAATGGACAGTGGGTGGGCAGAGAGGGACAGTGAAAAAGCAGAGATACTGAACGAATACTTCTGCTCAGTATTCACAAAAGAGGAGGAGGGGAAGGTACCTAATCCAATTAACAAAAGCACTCTGGAAAGGGGGGGTTAATCCCAGTCTTTTCACAGAAGAAAGCATTCTGAAAGAACTCCTGAAACTGAAGGTGGACAAAGAAATGGGGCCTGATGGGATTCACCCCAGAATTCTAAAAGAATTAAGGGGAGAACTAGTGACACTACTGACTACCCTTTTTAACAAATCATGGGAGGATAGTATGGTATCTGAGGACTAGAGGAGGTTAGATGTGATTCCCCTTCACAAAAGTGAGAGCAAGACAGAGGCAGGAAACTACAGACCTGTCAGTTTGACCTCTGTGATAGGGAAAATGATGGAATCACTTCTGAAGGAAAGACTTGTTGAGTACCTAGAGGCCAGTGGGGCACAGATCCCAAGGCAGCATGGATTCACAGCGGGAAGGTCATGTCAGATGAATCTAATTGATTTCTTTGACTGGGTGACCAAAATAGTAGACCAGGGAGGGGCTGTGGACATGGCCTACCTAGACTTTAGCAAGGCATTTGACACAGTCCCACACAAAAGATTAATAAACAAATTAGCCAGTCTGGGAGTGGGTCTCAGGGTGGTAGCCTGGGTAAAACATTGGCTGGACAATGAGACACAGAAGGTAATAGCAAACAGAGTCCACTCTGAAGAAAGGGAGGTTACTAGTGGGGTACTGCAGGTTCAGTACTGGGTCGGGACCTTTTTAATGTCATTATAAGTGGCATTGCAGATGGACTGGAAGGAAAAGTATGCCTCTTTGCAGATGACACAAAGATCTGCAACAGGGTTGATACACAAAGGGGCTTGGAAAGGATGAGAAAGGGACTTGGCAAGGTTGGAGGAATGGTCAGAAGTATGGCAGCTTGGATTCAATGCAAAGAGCTGCAAAATAATGCACCTGGGAAACAAAAACCCAGGGGAAGAGTACACAATGTGGGGGTAGTAACAACAACAAAAATGGAAAGGGACCTCGGGGTAATCATATCAGATAACATTAAGGTTGGCAAGCAATGTGAGAAGGCAGTAGGGATGGGTGGGAGGATATTGGGATGTATAGGGAGGAGCATCACCAGCAGAAAACAGGAAGTTGTTATCACTCTGTACAGACAGTTGGTGAGACCCCATCTGGAGTACTGTGTCCAGTTCTGGAGACCCCATCTCTGCAAGGACATAGACAGGATGGAGGCAGTCCAGAGGAGGACAACTGAAATGGTGCAGGGTGTGCAAGAGAAGCCATACGAGGAGAGACTAAAGGAGCTTAATATGAATACCCTTGAGGAAAGGAGGGAGAGGGGGGACATGATAGAAACTTTTAAGTACCTCAGTGGAATCAACAAAGTCCAAGACAGTAGCATCTTTCAGAAAAAGAGATGTGCAAGAACAAGAGGTCACAATTTGAAGATAGAGGGGGGACAGCTCAGTGGCAATGTGAGGAAGAATTTTTTCACAGATAGTGTGGTGGATGCCTGGAACTGCCTTTCTGAGGGGGTTGTGGGGTCTAAAACTGTGGGAGAATTCAAGAATGCATGGGACAGACATAAGGCAATTCTTGTGGAGGGGTAGGAAGAAATAAGCTGTTGGTTAACTAGGATCTGCAGCTTATCCAGTAGGTAGGGAAATGAGCAGACTAGGTGAACCAAGCGGTCCTTATCTGCCATCAAAGTCTATGTTTCTATGTTCTATGTTAACTCTTTCCATAGAACCGTTACCTCTTCCCTTGGAAGTTCCTTTAATTCTTTCTTATATATTTTCTGTAAGTCTTGCACAATTTTATTCAATAGTTCTCTGTGGCTCCCCTCATTTTGCTGTAAAGTAAATCCACTTCTCATTAACCAAATATTCCATTTCAATACTGTCATTAATATTTGTAATGTACTTTTGTTCCATTTTTTCCAAGCCCCAGTAAAAGCTCCATACATAATATTTTCATATGTTAAAGTACTAAAAATAGCTTATCCCCACTGTTGTGCAATGTATTGCCAAAACCCTACAATAAAAGTACATGAAAAAAGTAGATGTTCTATAGCTGCTTCTTTCTGGATACAAGCCAGCCCACTACATAACCCTTCCTGCTGCTGCTTGTGTTTCTGGTTTGCTTTTACATTTATTTTCTCATGACATGCCAACCAGTGTACATCCCACATTTGTTCTGGAATTCTTTTGTTATTTAACAATTTTCTTAGTGACTCCCTGTGTTAATAATAATAATAATACACTTTATTTTTAAGCACCTTTCAAAATTATCAAGGCACTGTACAAAGGTTATAACTCATCTTCTTGTAAAACACATACAACAATTGACCAAAATACAGTTCCACTGGACACTTCTCAAAAACTATATCTCCCGTAAATAAAGAAGAGAGCAAATGAAAATGAAGTTGCTTTCTTTGTAGAGATACAATATGTTGTGTAGTAACATTCCATTGCTTCAATCTTACATATTCTGGTACAAGTATCGATTTCTTAAATGTCTTAAAATGTTGCATTTCCCACTGTTGTATCCAGATTTTACATTTCTCATATAATAAAGGCTCCCACCCTGGGTTCTGTCCTGTAAGAAGGGGTTTTAGATTATTATTTAAGAAAAAAACTGTTGAAGAACAATATTGGATTAGGCATGTTTAGCCTCCTTTCTTTACAGATATGTATAATATATTTATTTTCAGGGGATTCAAGTAGCTTCCCCAACATGATTGAAATAATAGACTTAAAAGTGTGGTTTCCATTTTCTTTGGTGGAGGAAATATATAACTAATGTAAAGAAATACAGGTCTCAAGTATGTCTTTATTAAATATACTCTTTTCTTCTTTCTAAGCTTCCACCTATTCCACTGTGTTACTTTTTGTTTCCCTATTTCTGTTTTCTTTTCTCAGTTTTGTAAAGGAAATCCTGACCTTTTATTTTTATTGCTGTCACTGCGGTTGTACTATTTATTTTCCTTAAAAGGGGGTCTATAAAGAACCCATAAAAGATAAGGCTAAGTGGACATCCTTGTCTCACCCCCCCCCCCATAATCTAATTATTGGACCCTTCCAACCCTGTACTGTAGGTACTGCTGCAGCAGTATAATAGATGCTTCTAAGCCAGCCTATCATTTTGTCTGGAATCTAATACATTTTTAACACCTCCCATAAAAAATTATGACTGACTAGATCAAATGCCTTTTCTTGGTCCAAAGAGACCAGATAACTACCTAAATCTCCTATTTTATCTCTTTCTACTACTTCCCATATTACAGCAAGGTGGCTCTGTATTCTTCTTCCTGGGATGGCATATGCTTGGGCTGACGAAATTAAATCTTGGGCTGCTATTGATAATCTTTTTGCTAGAGTTTTAATTAAGAGTTTAAAATCAGAATTTAGTAGGCTAACTTAGCCTCCAGTTTTGTATTTGAGTTCTGACCCCTTTTTTATAAAGGTAGGTTAATACTCCCATATTCATATGTAAAGGAACTTGTTCAGTGTCCAATGTTGTATTAAACACTTCTATTAATTCTGGTGTAAGTTCTAAACCTTTGATTTTCAGAATTTCATTTGGTAATCCATCAGGCCCTGGGGTTTTGCCTCCTGCTAGCCCGGAGATAGCCTCTTGTACTTCTCTCTCTCTTTTATAGGCTGTATAAATATTTCTATTTTTGTCTGTTCTAATTCTGGAATGTTTACATTTTCCAGGAATTCTCTTAATTCTGTGTTCCCTGTCTTCAAAGGTGCATATATATTCATAATGTAACTGGTGACTACTTTCAATATTTCCTGTTTTGTTGTACGTTCTACTCCATTTTCATTTTTTATACCTGTCATATCTTTAGCTTGAACCTTCCTCAAACAGCTTTCGAATGGGCAATGTTTGCTTCCCCTTGGTTCCAAACTGCTGCTGATGAAGCAAAGTATTTGCTTTTTGGTTATGAAATTCCACCATATTTTGTTTTATTTTACTTATTTGAGATGTTAAATTTTGACCTGTTTCATATGACATGGATATCAGTTGTTGCAATAACTTCCTGTTATGTAGATATTGTTGATATTTACCCCTGCTATTCTTTCTACTTAGATGTTTACATAATTTTTGTAACAGACTGTAGTTTGATCACCTACTGTAATAGATGTATCATGGTCCGAGAATTCTGCAGTTATGATTTCAGCTGAGCATGTTTCTAAGTTTGTTGAAGTGAATACATAATCTATTCTAGTTGCTAGTTGCCCTCTAAGAAAAGTAGGTGTTTCTTTTTGCTGATGAATGAAATACGTGTCTCTTAGTTTAACTTTGTGTATTATTCGTGAAATCATGTTTGAGTCACGTTATTGTTTTGATGTGCGGGCTGTGAGAGGGCAATTAAAATCCCCCACCAATATTATATTCTGAGCTGAGTATAAGTAGGGCTGGATTTGGGTAAAGAGCTCATATCTTGTTGCTTTGGTTTGTAGTGTGTAAAGATTTATTAGCCTATACTGTTTAAAAAATAGCAGTATATCAATGATGAGTACTCTGTCTGGTACAAGGTCAATGAGTTTTAGTAGCTGTGTTTCTGGAACTTTAAACAGGATTCCTAGCCCAGAGCAGGATTCTTGTCCTATTGACCAATAGGAGGGTCCCATGAACTATTCTTTAGAGGCCTTTTGTATTCTTGTAATGTATGTAGGAGTGTATCTTGTAAGAAAATGATACCTAAACGTAAATAGGTAAAGAAGGAAAACACTGTTTTCCATTTTTCAGCCTTTTTATACTATTGACATTCACAGTATAAAAGGAGAAATGTTCATTCATCTTCTATTTATTTAAATTTTCCCCTCCTTGTACTTGGTTCTTCATGCTTTGTTTTTATTTTGGCTTTCCTCTTCTGTGGTCCCCTAGATCTTTCTTGTATCTCAGTGTCAGTAGTTCCCTCTGGTGAGGAGGATGCTACTGATGAAGCATCCGACTCATCTTCCGTATTTTCTAACTGCACAATTTCATATTTATTTTCAACAGTTACTGTACTTTGTTTCTCAGGGGGTTTCAGAGGGGCTGCCTTTGCCTTTTGTCTGGTAACCCTCCCTGCTTCATCTTTCTCTGGAGTCGGGGGGGCATTACATCTCCTATTGTCATCTTATCTCTATTTGGGATTATCCCCAAAGATTCCCCTAGTTTATTCCCCTCTGTATGTGTACGCTGTCTCAATAAATTTTGTATTGGATCTTGCAACTCCTGCTTGGGGGTCCTTGTGCAGCAAGGTTGGGTGTGTGTGTGTGTGATAAGATTAATGGGTGGAGGAGGAGGAAGGAAGGGGAAGGCTTCTCTAGGTTCTCCAAGTCCTCCTTGCCCTGATGTCCTTTATTGTCTTTGATTTCCTACTCGATTTTTATATGTCAATGTTATGAGGAGTCTCTGTTCCTCCCCATCTGCATGATCCATGGTGCTGTGTGTGGCCCATTTACAATTCTGGAAAGTGTGGCCTGCTTCCTCACATAAATTGCACCCACATTCATTTATACATTCTAATCCCTCATGTCCCAGTTCCCCACACACTCTGCATTTTGACTTATCATAGATACTGCTTAAATACACTACTGACCCACATTAATAACACATTTTTGGTTGACCAGGGTAGAATAATATACCTCTATTTCAACCTAAGAAAAAGGAGTTTGGCAGATGCACTACTCCAGTGTCTGTAGTCTTAAGCATTACTTTCACCCTCCACCCCCCCCAGGCCAAATATTTTCAGCATCTAAGTGATGGCTTCTGGGTCTTTGATTACAGAACATCTCTGCTTCAACCAATATGTTAAATTATGCATGCTCACTCCCTCATTTCTGAAGAGTACAGTTATTGTTTTTTGAGTTGGCTTTGTTAAAGGTATGGCCACAAAAGGTGACCACAGGGCTGATTTTTTCAGTGTGTTATATTTAATCCAGAATCTTTCCAGCCCATTTAGTGTTTTGAAACTCGCATCGAAAGTAGTCTCTTCTGAGATATGAATAAAGTGCATATATCTCATGTGAAAAAAACTTAATTGAATCCTTCAAAAGAGTTCTTGCTACAAATATTCTATCTGCGGGTTCTGGCATCCCTCCTGTAAATGATAACCTTACCACGTTGTGCCTTTTAGCTGGAAATATTGGTGTTTTGAACAGTGAAGCATATGATTTTGGACTAGATCTGTTCACAATAGTCAAAGGCCTTTGAGGGAGTTCTGTTGCAATGCTGGGACATCTCCCAGGTTGCCAGTCTTGTATGAGTTCACCAGGCCCTTTCAGTTCTTTATTCAGTTGTAGCTGAGGGTTTTGAGTTAAAGCAAATTCTGGAGGTACTTCTAAATCTATTGCACTGTCAGGGTTACTTCTTATATTTACATTCTCCTTTAAAGTTCCCATTTCTGATGGCATGTGTATTGGGGAATCCCCAGATTTCCACTGACCTGTGACAGGATCTTGCAGCCATCCTGCCACTTGTAATGCCAATGTCACAGTCCAATCTTTTAGTCCTGAAGTTTCTGTTTCCCCAGAGCATCTTAGGCCAGGTTTACTGAGTCCTGTTTTTGCCATTCTGGACATAATTTCTGTGGTTTCTCTTTCTGTATTCTTCTGTCTAGCGAGCTCCACATTCTCTACAGCCTCTGCCCAGCTTGCAGCCAAATCCTTTGATGTTGCTGTGTCATTGCTGCTCAGCTGGGCTGGCTTGACAGGCCTCTGTTGCTTGTCACTTTTAAGCTCACAGAATTTTTTCTCCAACTGCATTTTCTCAAAGAAAAAGAGTCTCTCTTCTTTTGCAAATTGTTGTTTAAAAGATATAGATTCAGCAGAAGTTGTATTTGACTCACCAAAGTCTTTTTTCAGTGTTTTCTCTTTTTTTCTCCATATCACAGGTATCTGATAGATGTTCCTCCATAAATTCAGGCAGAGTATCTGAATCAATGGTTTCTTCTTCAATATTGTTTTCCTCATCCTGTTCATTACCATTGTCTGGTGTTTCCATATGTTCATTGCTTTCAGTCTCTCTATTTTGCAAAGTGGAGGAGGGGGCAATCTCCCCTGCCACATCAGCACTTCCTCCTCCTCCTCCTGTGTCCGGCTGCAAACTGTGTCCCTCCATCCTGTCCACAGGAAGTGACAGCACCCCTGCAGACAGAGTAGAGGAATTCCCCCAGAGCCCTGGCCAAATTTCCCCCCATTCACTAAATATACCACCAACAACTTAATCTGGTTCAAGGTCAGTTGGCATTCATCTGTATCCCCCTCCCCAAGTCATGCCTGAAAATAGGCAGAATTTGTCTAGTGCACTTACCCAGTCAACAAAAACTAATAAAATAATATGTGGAGGGACAAGAGAGAAAACCTCATTCTGACTAGGCACATATAAGCAGGTCACTACTGAGTACTGCAGGTACCCCAACCAAAGGACTCCCGGAAACATCCAGTCAAAAACAGGGCTCTGACTTTGTAAAAGGCATCCCGTAAAATAAAGGATGTAGCCCAGGGAGCAAGAGATCTTAACACAGGGTAAAATAACAGTCTTTTGGCCTAGGCTATAGCCTGTATATATCAGGAGTGTCCTGCTTCTGTGTCCTCAGAAAATTTGGTCACAGAACACATCCACAAGACATGCCGCTCACCAGACTATCTCGGGACCACCTAGTCCAACCAACAGAGGGAGCAAAAAAGATGTTGGAAGCAATATTCTCCTGAAAAGGAAAGAAAAAGTCTCACTGTCACACAAAACAACAGACCGGAGAGAACATCACATAAACAGTTCCATGCCCCATGGTAAATGGCAATTAAGAAGAGCTTCAGTCCTTGAAGTGGTATGGAAACTGGTAGCTAAGCTAAAAGCTGCAAGAAGGGGGGCATGTAGAAACAGTAATATTTTTGCTGGAACAGTGACAGGAACAACCCAGACATGCTGGTCTGACCCAGGACTCCCCACACTTCAACATGGTCCTGATGCTCCTCACAATCACTTAAGAGGGCTCTGAGCTGGACCTACTCACAGGGTAGTCTCCACCTGTTCTGCAACAGAGTCCACAGTGGGATGTTTACTGTGAAGCTAAAGAGAGACCCAGTGCTTGCTGGGAAAAACTGTCTGCTTCCTCTGGTCTATGGAAGAATCGTGACTTACCCTGGTAAGTCTGGCTAAAGCACAGAGAGGGACAGGTCCCGCCCCCCAGTCCCTGAAGCACACTTTTGACTTTATCAAAATCCTGTACTTTTCAAGCACACTGGGAGGGTGCTCAGGATAGAATAATATTTTGGAGCCAGCCACCTGTTGGTCCTGAAGGTCCAAGCTCAACAAAGTATTAGCTCTTTAACTTTAGTAGCCAGGGGTTTCCCACCTATGGCCCTAGCTTTACTATGTCAGACGTGGTTCACCCAATGTATTTTAATATCAAACTCAGAGACCTCAGTCTTCAACCATTATAGCAGACTCTAGCATTGGTAAGTCACCAGGTTCAGTCCCTCAAAACCCTCTTGAAGGCTGAAGAGCCACAGACTATTGCTGCAGCTGTGCCTTCTAAGTCCTCAATTTTTGTAGTAAGCCACTTGACTTGTGCCTTGGCCACCAGCAGTCACTGCCTATGATCTGTCTGGGTCTTAGTAATGTTGTGAGCTTTTGCTCTGTCTAGGTAACAGTACTGATAAGTTCTGAAATTGCAGCTTGGGTTTCAGTGACAGTATGGCTGATGGTCTCCACATTCAGAGCAATTTACTCCAGTAGCATTGTCAATACAAACAAGGCTTAGCACTTGAATGGCCTCACAACTGTGTGATGCTCCCTTATGAACCTCCAGAGAGCGAAGCACCAGGGTGTTGCTGGGCAAGGAGGTACTACACCATCCCTGTGGTAGAATGGACCTGAGCACTTCAAAAAATTAAAACAAAACTTTTCAGAATCAATCAATCAAATCTTTAATTTAGCAGGTGAAACACCTTTGAGAAGAACTCTTTTCCAAGGTAGACCTGGGCAAGGTACAAGTAACAACTGACATTGATTTCATACATTAAATACAGCACATTGGAATATGTTATATAAAATTGACATTGAGTTTGTGCATTAAATACAGGACATAGGAACACATTATATGTAGATATAGGTGGATCTAGGTAAGGTAAGTGACAATTGAATTGAGTTCTTACATTTGAATTTAGCTCAGACATTATATACAGATCATAAGGACGTCAGACAATATACACATCAGTGAGTGTACAGTCAGACAACATTGAGCTAGTAATATTACGCACAGGGTTATACAATAGATACAAGTCATCAGGAAGAGAGAAATAAGACTGGCACTATTCGGTACAATAATCATATGGCAATTGGCAATAATAATAATTGCAATAATTATGTAGGTAAATCACTACCTTTTTGAGTCGAGTTTTTCCAGGGATGTGAGGCAATTTGAGTACAGGGCCTTGTTTGGTTTTTACATAGAGTTCCAGGGTTAAGGCACCCCGGTTCAGCACCCGAGCTTTTGTCCTCTGAGCGCAGACATTCTTCGTGTCTGCTACAGTAGCAACACTTGCCTGTCAGAGACCATGGATCTTGTGTGGCCACGATCTTTGGCTTGGGGAGCCTCAGACTAGGCAGTGACTGTTCAAGTGTTTTTTTTTCACCCACTGGGCCATGCATCCTCCTAGGATTTATGTGATAACAGCGATCGCCTTAGGGCGACTACATCACCGAAAAACATTTTTGGCAATGTACCCCCCTCCCCACAGATGCACAGCAAAACAGCACCAGGGACTTGGATTTTAATATTTTATGTGGAGGTCTGTGCCCCCGGATCCCCCTACTGAAGGATTCCCAACTCCAGGTGGGTGCATGTTAGGAGGGGTGCAAAACCTCAAAAAAAAATTTTAGGCCGGGCACAACAAAATGTCCCTGCGCCAGTACCCATTCCCAGCACCCTCACAACCTCAGTCCTGAACCTACCCACCACGCCATGGGGCCAGCTCGGCGGCTCACCATGGCACCACCCCATACAAACCCTCCCTACCCTCACTGTGCATGCTCACCCTCCCTCCATGCATGTATATATAAAGTGACATCCTGTCGCTATATCCGTGAACCCTCTCATCCAGTCACACTCCCCGGTGGGTAGCACCATTGACATGCGCCATGACTGAGTCACCATTTTTGTTGGCACCCAATTGCGGTCGCCTATGTCACGGGATACTACCCTCCTAGTACAGCGAATCCCTTTGTGCTACCAAGGCAGATAAACAATCTGTGGACAGAGGTGGAGTTCAAGAAACAGCCAGCAGCAAGCAGATTGAACAACCATCTTCGACAGGTTACTCAGAAGACCTTGCTGCGCTGTTTTTTATGTACAGAGCTACACACACCCACACCTTTTCCCTGCATTCTGTCTCTACTGAAAAGAGAGAACCCAGGAATTGCTAGATCCCAGTCATGGTATTGTGTTGCCTATGTTTCAGTTTTTTTTTCCTCTGCTGCTACAGCCTGAAGCTTCCCCTTTTTATTTCCCATGCTCCTTGCATTCATACAGGCAGCCTTTCAAATTGCTACTTTTCACCCATCCAGTGCTTTCCTCCTACCTGACCCCCTTCTCCCACTTAATTGACTCACCCTCTGCCCAGCAATTTCCCTTGTTCCATCTGTTCTGAACACTTCTAGAGTCCCCTTGCTAAGCCTCTGAGGCCCCATTCCTGCTCATTCCATACTCCCTTGGATCCAGAACCTACATTTTCCCTGGCGTTGTTGTTATCACCCGACCCGTTCCTCCACATTAACTATATGGTAGAAGACAGCCCATAAAGTTTCCCATGTGTGTCATTGTCATGTACCCTGGCACAGCCATTCCACTTAGTTTAAATTCATGCTAATTCTCATGTCAAACGTCTGCCATAACACACTGGTGCTATCCCAGCTCAGATGCTGACCATACCTGGCAAGCAACCAGTGCTCCTCCCAAATACCCACTAGTCCAATAAAAAGAAAAACCCTCCAAAGTAAAATACCAGGGAAGTTGGGGGGGTTAGGAAATCATCATATTGCAACAGATTTTGACTCCAGTGCATGTCAGTTTCAACTATGTAACATGCAAGTGCTGAAAACCTTGTTCTGTTGTTTTGGTCTGAAATTACATGCAATATAATGACTGAATGTTGGGAATAATCTTGACCAGTGTAAGCTGAAACAAAACTTTCTACTGAGAAAAAGCAAAAAGGTCAGTGGTTTGGGGAAGGGGGGGCAAATTCTGTAGCTATATGTGAAAAAGGGGCAGGCAGCAGTTTCAGGATCCTACCTTAAGAGCTCTTGTTAAAGTGTATTCATCAGTTTTGATCCCTCTTTGATCCAGTGGTTCGTAGGTGGAAAAGCCAAGCCTCACCTGCTGAATGTCACTGAAGCTGCAGGAAAGTAATAACAATATTAATCTTTATATAACACCTTAAACAAATTTTAAAGCAATGTACAGTATGAAAGGCAACAAGACAGAGAATGCTCAAACAATAACAACAGTCAATAAAGACAAAGGTGAATGTCACATCCTACAATGCAGGGCAGCCAATACAGAAAGGTTTAAAGGAGCAGTACAGTGCCTAACCACCTACCCACCGTACTTTCTCTGTGCTAGTCTAGCACACTTTAGACAACCACTACTGTAAATATGTCTATATATACACTTGTAATACACTGTATCATACAATTTGTTTTGAAAAGTAATGTCACAATGTTCTTCTATCGGCTGTTCCAGCAAAAAATTTTTACTTTACTGCCTACTACTATGAAATGTCATTACACTGTACTACTCATCTGAAACTTGATATTGCTTGTACTTATCTGCCTACTACAATATATACTTTGTACCTGGGTTGCACCTGGAAATGAGCTTCAGCTCAGTGTGCCTTTCCCGGTCACCAATTTTAAATAAATAAATATACAAAAAATTCCCCACTAGCATGATTACATGTAAGCAGCAAGCGGAGACCCACTCTAAAATTAAATCAAGGTAACGATCTTAATGAGACCACTGTAATTTTATGCACAATTTTCTCTGAGCCATGTACTTTCAGTGTTTATATAAGGCATGTCTTACTCCATTACAGTCACTAGTGCTGCTTTGAGGTCATACTTAGTTTAAGGAATGGCTATCCCAGGCTATCCAAGCACTTTACTGAATTTCCATTTCCTTCTGGGTTTGTTTGTTTTCACTTCTGTGCCATTAATGAATGAAGGATAACCTTAAAGTGACAGAAGTACCTTCAGCAGTGTCATATCTTATATGAACAGAGAAACCACATAGCCCCAAGAAGAAATGGCGCATAGCCGTGAAAGTTCAGCAAATGACTATGGTTGCAATAAAGTACTTAACCTTGATTTGATCTAAGACTGAGCCTTCAACTTAGTTTCTTTTTTTTAACTTAAATTTTATTCATTTATTTCACAAACAGGTCAATTTTTCAGGTGCAATGGCTATTGCACCTGGAGAAGGACCTGTTGGGTCCCGAAAGCTTGTGTACAATACTATCTTTGTAAAAGACATACATTAGTCCAATAAAAGGTATCAAACTATTCGGCGACTCTTATTTATCATGAACCAAAAAGGCTGAAATCTATTTTTACCTTGCAAACACTGCAATACAATCATCTAGCAAGCAGATAATAAACATAACATGTTTATCACATTTTTACAGATGGGAGTCATCTTACTCTTGCAACATGGTACAACACTTGAGGGAAAAACCATCATATTATTATTATTTCCAAGTATTTAACCTGTAAAGCCATATACCACTATGAGCAAAGACCCCCCCAAAAACTAATGAACCTCAGTTATAACATTGTGCTCCCTTCATACTAGTGTATAGCATGTTCATAATCTATAAGGAAGACAAGAAATCAGATAAATAGCTGAGACTAACTGAGATACCCTTGTTTGTATCTCTCCTCTTTTGCCCAACTTATTAACCAGTGTAATAATACTATTAGTTAATGGTGTGAACTTGTTTATAATTTACTATTTCTTTATTTGTAAATTGATAACCAGTAAACACACACTGAGATCAGGCTAGTTTCCAGATGCAACCTGGGAAAGAGGGAAATGGGGCACAATAAAACATACTAGTAGTATTGAAACATTCCAAAAGTAAAATGCAAACCATGTACAATTTAACATAGTATAAGTGCAAATAACAGTAACAGGTGAAAGAATTCGCAACTATGAGCACTACCAAGGCTCAATAAAACTAATGACAGCAGGTTGAAGCAAGAGCAGCAGTAGTTGAGACATAAAACTGAGCCCAGGTGGGGGACCATATCTGAGGAGGAAAGGGCATCAGGCATAGGTCAGTAGGGGCTGACAGAAAACAGAAGGAGAAAGGCAGGAATTTAAGGTAATGCCTAAGGGAAATTGGGGAGGGTGAGAGGTGGAAGGAGGGGAACAAGTTCCAGAGGGAGGAAAGGTGACAGAAGAAGGCTGACTGCCCAGCAGAGAAATGAGGGTGGGTGAGGGAAAAGGTGAGTGGATCCCAGGAAAGGAAGGAGTATGATGCAGAGGAAATGAGTGACAGGAGTGTGGCTAGGTGAGAAGGTAGAGACCCAAACCATTATTTTGAGATGAAGGCAGCACAGTGGGACTGGTAACCTGAGGGTAAGGGGAGAATAGAAAGGGAGAAATAGCGGGTGCGTGGGTGAGTACAAGCGGGAAGTTGGTAGCAAACTGACAAAAGGTATTACAAAGTTTTTCCAGTCTGGCAAGGGAAGAGGAGGGGGTGGTACTGTAGAGTACATCCACATAGTCCCAATGGGGAGCACAATTTTGGTAACCAGCTCCCAGTGGAGCTGCAGAGACATGCAGTCGTTGTTATGGTACAAGGCACCAAGCTTATAGCAGAGCTTGGCATGAATGGCATAGATGTGGGCAGAGAAGTCAAGCTTAATATCAAGACACACACTAAAGAAAGAGGGAATCACTTCAAGAGGAGCACCATCCAGTGTAGGAGAAGGCAGGAAGGGGGATGAGACTGGACAGCTTCTGGCTGGTTCCAGTGGTCATGGACACTGTTTTTTCAGTGTTGACCCTGCAGCTGGTTGGACTGGAACCAATGCTGGACATTGTGAGAATCTTGCTGGTGCGAGACATCCACAGCTGCAGTCGAGGGAACTGAGGTGTAGAGAATTGTGTAATCTGCATATATGTGTATATACAAGTTGGCACAGGCAGAGGGGTGGTCATTCAGGAAAATGGAAAAGAGGAATGGACCCAGGTTGGAGCTCTGTGGGACCCCAACCTGGATGGGCCATTGAATCAAAGGATCTTTTTTTTGCTCTCACCTGAACAGGCTCCCATCAGCCCTGCCATGCACCCCATTCTGTCATCCCTGGACTTACCTCCACCACAGTGTTCTTCCCTGACTTGCCCCCAAAGGCAGGGCCCAAAGCTGGAAGGGGACAACCACAGAGGATGTACTCTGTTCAATTTCTGTGGGGAGCCTCAGGTTAGATTGTGAGGGTCCTACAGTACACAGTGGACAGCATCCTGTGTTGGTCCAGCTGTTTCAACTTCTCAGGGCCCCACCCCCACCTCCCACATGTGTGGCAGCAGTGGCGTCTTGGGGGCAGGGGCACTCGGCTGTGTGTGGTCACCCACGCCACCTAGAGCATCTACAGAAGCCACCACCAGGTGCCACTCCAAGAGCAGTCCACAACAGCCCTCCCCCAAGGAGGAAAGCATCCAAGGGACACCCTTAACTCCCCCCCACCAGCCTCTGCTCCTAATACCTGGGGTTGGGGCATAAACCTGGGCCACCAGCAGGCCAAAGGAATGCCCCATCACTAGGCACCATGGAGCCAGCTCAAATCAAAGGCTTTGACCAGATCAATGAAAATAGATGCAGTGATGTGCCCCTGACCCATACCAGAGAGGACAGAGTCGGTAACCCATAGCCCAAAGAGATGGTAGAATGGTGCTTCTGAAAAACAAACTGGAAGGTGGACAGGAAGATGGAAGGATGAAGGAAGTTAGTAAGCCAGGAATAGCCAAGTTTTTCTTGCAGCTTTGCAAGAGAGGGGAGGAGGAGGAAGATAAAATGGAAGTTGCCAAGGGTGGTGGGATCCCCTTTGCAAGGGGAGAACTCTGGCAATCTTCCAAGACTGAGGTGCCATGCAGAGGGTGAAGAAGAGGTTGAGGAGGTGAGTAACGGGTGTGTCAATGGCAGGAGCTCAAAGATGAAGAAGTGTAGGGTCCAGGCCATCCAGGCTAGATTTGGATAGGTTAAGTGAGGAAAGGGCAAGCAGGGATTTCTGGGTAGTGAAACAACAAACCAAAGATACTGTACTCAGGAGCATTTGAATAAAGCTATCTTCCACAGTAAAGGATCAACCAGACCACTTGAATCAACCAAATGAAGTTTATTGGAAAATGACAGTCAAATGAAAAAAAGGTACACAGAGAACCTGCTACCTTGAAGGCAGTAACCCCCAAAATTCCTGGGTAGTGATGAGGGGGGAATGAAACCCCAGGGAGGGGCAGGGTAGAGAGGAGGGTGGAGATGGGTGAGGGGGAGAGAAGAAGAGCCACCAGGGGGACAGCACAAGTAGTGAAAAACTCATCAAAGTGAACAGCAACAGAGGGAGGGCTAGAGACAGGTAAGCCACCAACCATGAGACACGGGGGAGTTGACTGGACTGAGGAGTGAAAAACGGAGTGAATTACCATCCTGAATTTAGCTGGGAAGTTAAGATTGTTCTGAAGGTTTGCCTTAAAATAAAGGGATTTGGCGGTATGGATAGCCTTTGAGCAAGTACTTCTAAGTGCCCTGATAAAGAGGAGATCAGACAAGGAGCAGGATAATTTGTAACGGGCACAGGTTTTTTTTATTTAAACATTACTCTGTCTTAGGGTTCCTTTTCCTTAGGTGCATTGCTTTGCACTTTCTGGCATTGAATTTTAACTGCCAGACCTTTGACAGCCCATCTAGTTTTTGTAAATCCCTGTGCATATCCCTTATTCCCTCATCATTACCCACCCTTCCACATAGTTTTGAGTCATCTCCGAAGATACACAGCCTGCCCTGGATTCCCTCACCAATGTCACTAATGAACACCTTGAAGAGGACTGAACCCAGGACAGATCCTCATGGAACCTCACTCAAAGCCTCCCTTTCCTCTGATTTAACTCCATTGACCACCACCCTCTGCTGCGTTCCTTCTAGCCAGCTACCCACACAGTTCACTACAGTTTTAGCTGCACCCAGGTTTTCATCTTTTTGAGCAACCTTTTGTGCAGTACCAAATCAAAAGCCTTGCTGAAGTCAAAGTACAGCAGATCCACAGGGTATGCAGTGAAGTGGGCGAAACCCAAAAGGACAACACCCAGAATCTTGATGGGTAAAGGGTGAAACCAAAATGGTGACAAAGATTTCACCCCTTCCCCGAGGTGCTATGACCTCAGAGTTTGTTATATTAGTAAGGGGATACGGGGGACAAAGCACCCCAAAAAAAAAAAAAAAAAGTCGCAGTTTCGGGTTTCACGATTCCGGGTTCTCCCTTATAATTTTGCCCTTATCACATAAAACTGATCCACAGTCTGACCCTTGTCTACTTCTTTGATCACCCAGTCAAAGAAAAAATTCAGGTTAGTCTGACAAGACTTTCCTGCCATGAAACCATGTTATTTATTACCCTGTAGCCTGCTGATCTCTAGGTAGTCCACAAGTACCTCTTTGACCAGTGATTCCATCAGCTTCCCCACGATGGAGGCCAGATTGACAGGCTTGTAGTTCCCTGGTTGCTCCCTAACCCCCTCCCATGAAGCAGTACGTCAACCATTCTCCAATCCCTAGGAACTTCCCTGGGCCTAAGTGAGCTGTTGAACAGCCCAGTCAATGGTTCAGCCAGCTCTGCTTCTAATTCCCTATGTATCCTCAGATGCAACCCATCTGGTTCTGGGGACTTACCTATCTTAAGAGCTACCAGCCCTTTCAGGACCCTCTCACTAGTAAGTATTGGCTGCCTTGTTTCCAGGACTCCCATAGCGTTCGCTTTCATGCTGCTTTCTGGCATGGATCTGCAGTCCTCCTTGGTGATACTGAGCAAAACTTGTCAATCAGGACAGAGGCCTTTTACTCGTTCTCCTCTATCACCCTATCACCCTCAACAAGCTGTGCAATGCCCCCCCCACACACACACTTTTTCCCTTTTTTCACTGATATATCCAAAAGACTGTTTTTCTCCATTCTTGACCCCCTCTATGATATGCAGCTCTGTGTTTGCTTTCGCCTCTCTGACAACCCTCGTTGCCTCCCTATTTTTCTGCAGATAATCCTCCCTTTCTGCATCCCCCTGCTTGTCCTTGTATTTATAGAAGGCCTTCTTTTTGGCTCTAACTGCTTCCTTGACCCTAGCTGAGAACCATAATGGTCTCTTAAACCTGTTATTTTCAGATACTGTTCTTATGCTTGCTTTTGGTGCCTCAAGGATGGCTCCCTTTATTTTCCCCCATCTCTCCTCCAACCCACTCATGTCCTCCACCCATACTAACTTATTCCTGACCAGTTCCCTCAACCTAACGAATTTCGCACTTCTAAAGTTAAGGACTTCGGTTCTTGATTGTGGGTTGTCAGCCCTGAGGGCCAGTTCAAACCACACAGAGTTGTGGTCACTGTTCCTAGCGGCTCCTCTACTCCCACAGCACCCACCATCTCTGAGATGGTGAGCACCACATCAAAGATTGCATTCTGCCTGATAGGTTCCTTAACAAGCTGCACCAGTAAACTGTCTTGGAATTCAGACTTTTAAATTAAGAAAATAATATTCTGTTTTCAGATATGTGCAGTTCAATTTTTCAGGAATTTTTCAATAAGGTGTTTAGGTGTGTGAGAAAGCATGTGGTCCCATTTTTGTGACTCTTTTGTTTCCATGAGATGAAACTGCTGTATTCATGAGTCGCAATGGCAATAAAATAAGTTAAATTGGCTGCAGAGACCACCCGCTGTGCCAGAGTCGGCCACTCTCCCCCTCTGAAGGAAACTGCAGCTTCAAGTTAAATTGGCTGTAGAGACCACCCACTGTGCCAGAATCGGTCAGTCTCCCCCTGTCACCAAAACTGCAGCTTCAAATTAAAATGGCTGCAGAGACCACCCACTGTGCTAGAGTTGGCCACTCTCCCCCTCTGAAGGAAACTGCAGCTTCAAGTTAAATTGGCTGTAGAGACCACCCACTGTGCCAGAATCGGTCAGTCTCCCCTGTCACCAAAACTGCAGCTTCAAATTAAAATGGCTGCAGAGACCACCCACTGTGCTAGAGTCGGCCACTCTCCCCCTGACTGAAGCTGCAGCTTCAAGTTAAATTGGCTACAGAGATCATCCACTGTGCCAGAGTCGGCCACTCTCCCTCTCTGACCAAAACAGCAGGCATTGCTGAAACACAGAGTAGAGAGCCCTGCCAGGTCTTCCAGCCAACAAAGCTCTGTCTGCCTGTTAACTTGGTGCCTTTTCTGCCCAGGAACAAGAATTTCTTAACTTGGTGACTGTTCTGCTCAGTTAGTTAGCTACTGCATAACTGTTTAATGAATTTTACTGCTTAGAATTCCTTAACTAATCATGGACCAATCACTTAGTCTTGTACTGGGACTCAGTATTTTTTATCCCAGAGCAGTACCTTCAGTTCAACAGTTCCTGGCTTGCTTTGGGATGCACAGCATGCTCTTTCTGCGTACTTTCTACTGTGCGTTTCCAGGACTCCTTAACTACTGTGCCTGTATGTGCCTACATGACTCCTGGATTACTGTGCGTATGATCGTTATCCCTTCTGTTACTGAGGGACCTTTGTGGTCACAGCCCATTTGAGTTATTTGTGTTGAGGATCTTTAACCACTGCAGGACATGGGTTTGTTCACCAGTCAGTGATCATTTTGTTCTGTGCTAATTTACAGGTTAAAGCTCATTTGAGTTCTTGTGCTAATGATCTGTTACCAGTGTGGTCCAAGGGTTTTCCTTTAGTGATCAGTGGCTAATGTACTTATGACTGGTCAAAGCTATCTGCTATGTCCCAATTACTGGTCAAAGCCACCTGTGTCATGGGATAATGATGTTGACCTGATATATTGCTTAAATTGTAGTTGAGGCTGGGCAAGCCAGCCCTAGGCCTCCCCCATACAGCTGATAGCCCCTCTATGGCTAGTGACATTGTCTGTTTTTCCTTCTGTCCATCTTCCCCATCACTAGCAGCAATCCCTTCCTTATCTGAGCTCCCCAGGCTGTGCATGCCTACAGCAATGAAGTCCCATGGCATTACTGTCCCCTGGGGATCAATAATGGCCACCCTGTTCTGCGGCCTTGTAGTTTTGACTGACTACTTTTTGGCCAACCCAGGAGTTCCCAGCCAGAGTAAGGCATCACCCCTCTACCAGGGGCCAGCACACCAAATCCAATGATCATCCAAGGAAACAGAACTGCTGTGGGTGTTGCATGGACTAGCTAACAAAGGAGTATGCTACTATATAATCCACAGGTCTAATGTGGGGATAATCCTCACTGGGATCCCAAAAATTCTTCCACTGGTTTCCCTTCTACTACTCCTACTGTCAGGGGATATCCAACCCAAACCGGGCCCTCCAGTAACAAACTACGCTGTGGGCTCCCCTCATGACCTTAACTGGGTCTCCCATAAAGGGCTGCAGCTGACCCATATGAATGTTTGTAATCTATGCCCCAAAATATATGAGGTTCAAGTGTGGGCTGATCTATACAAGCCTCATGTGTTGGCAGTTTCAGAGATGTGGCTGATGCCCCATATCTTAACCCACGAGACTGATCTGCTAGGGTACACTGCCCACTGGAAAGACAGTGAGAATAAAAAAGGAGGAGGTGTCCTTATTTACACCAAAGATACCCACAACGTCTCCCCTGCCCCCCATCACTTGTTGACTGTGCTGGGGGTGAATTGTTATTTGTGAAGCTCACCCTTGAGCAAGCCAAATCCTTGCTAATAGGCTGCCTATATAACCCACCAAAATTGGCTTCCCAGGCACTTGATACCTTCACCAGGGCCCTGGCCATACAGGCCCACTCTGAGCTAATTATCCTGGAAGATTTCAACCTGCACTGGGCCCCAGACTCAGGGCAATATCTAAAGGCATTGCTCTTAGTCTTGTGTTTATCACATATCATCACTGTGCCCACCAGGCACAGTACAAGATCTAGCAAACATATCACCCTGGATTGGGTGCTGGTCTCAAATCCCTCAACATCCGGATAGCTGGGACCTTAGCAGATGCCCTCAGTGATCATTCCCCAGTTTTCTGTATATGGAAGAACTGTCCTCCCAAACCTCCACCTAGGATGTTCACAGCGAGGGACTTTTCCTGGTTCTCGTCCTCAGCCTTCCAAATGTACCTCTCTGGTGTAGACTGGAGCCCCATCAAGTGTCTCCCTACTATTGATGATGCCTTGAATTTCTTCCAAAACATCTTTACCTCTGCCACTAACATATCTGCTCCCCTCTGGAGGTTAAGAACCCAAGGGTGATGTCACAAGTGGATCACCCCCACACTGAAGTCACTAATGATTCAGCGCGATAGAGCATGGGCCTAATATAAATAGTCTGGTCTTCCTGCTTACTGGACAGCATATAGAGTGCTGCGGAATCAATGTAAAAAACTGGTCCTGACCACAAAAAGGGTCAATGTCAGGGCCTTGCAGCAGGCAAACCAGTCTGACCCAAAGTCCTTCTGGGAACAAATTAATGGTTTATTAAAAGGCAGTGGCTCCCCCCCCTCCTGGTTCCACCACCTCAGGGGGACAATCACTCAGGGACAGTCAGGAGGTTGCTGACACCTTTAATAGGTTTTTCACTGACCCTGACAAATACAAGGTCAGCCTTCCTCCCTCCTCTGGACTCCCAGGGTCTGAGGGGCTCACTCGTAGCCAACCAGAATTCCACCTGAAGCTAGCCCAGCCAAAAGATGCCCTCCTCCTCTTCCTAAAGAAAAAAAAGTCTAGGGACTCTGCGGATCCAGATGGGCTAGAACCCAGACTTCTCAAGGCTGCTGCCCCTGTCATAGCCCTTCTGGTCACATGGATTATCAACAGATCTCTCCTCAAAGGGATTATTCCAGCCCAATTGAAGCAAGCCCACTTGGTACCTATACACAAAGGTGGACCCAAGGAGCAGATCAGTAACTATAGACCTATCTCCCTCCTGTGCATATTAGCCAAAATCCAGGAGAAGTTAGTGTATGGGCAGTGCTGAAATTACTTGGAAACAAATAACCTGCTTGCCGGCACCAAACATGGATTCAGAAAGAAGCACAGCACGGACACTGCACTGGTCAAATTTTCCACTGACGTGCTTCGGGCCTTCAACAATGGCACCCCCACTGGGGCTGTGTTCATTGATTTAACCAAGGCCTTTGACTTGGTGGACCATAGCCTGCTTATGGACAAACTGAAGCACCTTGGCTTAGACCGGCAGGCTTGAACTGGTTCTCCAGCTTCTTATCCGGCCACTCACAGCACGTCAAATGGTATGATACCATCTCTGACATGCTCCCCATTAAGAAAGGGGTGCCTCAGGGCTCTGTCCTGGGCCCCCTCCTGTTTACACTATTTGTAAATGACCTTAGTACTTCCTGCAGGGGAAGTTCCATCTTCCAGTATGCAGATGATGCCATGCTTTACAGGACCATGGGCAGTGTAACCAGCCTTGCTGGGCACCAGCAGGAAGATCTCCTGTCCCTGAGAGGTGGCTCCTGGCTAACAGACTTCTTTTAAACTCTACCAAGATAAAAGCTATGATGTTCAGCCCGAGGTCTCTTGGACCTGACAGGAGTTCCTTGCTCCCACTTGTCTCCTCCTCCTCGGGGTCGGTAATCGAGGTTGTGACCCAATTTAAATGCCTAGGTAAGGTGCTGGACCAGGGCTTCACACTGAAACCCCACATAGACAAGATCACTAAAATGATACATCAAAAGCTGGGGCTTCTCTACAGACTGAGCCCGCAGCTGATCCCCAAAACCAGGAACGCTACATCATGCAACATCTTACTTCCCAACCTCACTTACGCTGCCCCAGTATTGCACTCACTCCAGAAGCAGGAGTGCAGTAGGCTACAAACTTTGTACAACAAGATAGCCAGGTTCACAGCTAACTCTCAACCTCAACAACACCACTGTGATGTCCTGGTCTCCCTCAATTGGCCTTCTCTTAGCCACCGGATCCAGTATCTGTTGCTGTGCCTAACCTACAAACTAACACAGGACTTGCCACCTGAAGGACTGGCTGGCCTGCTTAAACCCAAACACTCCAGCAGACTGCTATGCACCACTGGCCTGAAGTTACTGGAGGTACCCAGACTAAAGTCTGCTGCCAGAAGGAAATCCTTTGCTCACGCGGCACCAGTGCTCTGGAACAAACTCCCTCAAGGCCTTCAGCTCTCCAGCTCCCTAGGATCCTTCAGAAAAGGGCTACGAGAGCACCTGCTAGTAAGCAGCACTTGTTCCTGTCCATAAGCACTGTACCCATCATGGTGGCCCTGCACTGGACCCCCCAGTATACTCTAATGGTAGTGATACTCTAAGACACAAAGCTATATTGTCAATGGCTGTATCTGATCTCCCTCCACCCCTTTTAATGTTCTTTCTCTCCCTGCTAAGCTTGAATGCCATCCTGTTTTTGTATTACATTGTTTGCCACCTCATGCAAACCTAATGCAAAGAAGTGCAAGATCATGCACATAGGGAAGAGAAACCCTGAAGCCACCTATAGGCTGGGAGGGGAGTTGCTAGCAGTCACAAAGGAAGAAAGAGACTTGGGCATCATCATCACTGATGACCTGAAATCATCCAAGCAGATCTCTAAAGCAGTAGGTAAGGCTAGGGGGGTGTCAGGGTGTATTAGTAGGGGTATCACAAGTCGTAAGAGGGAGGTAATAATCCCTCTTTACAAGACACTGGTTAGGCCCCATCTGGAGTACTGCATGCAGTATTGGAGGCCACACCTTCACAAGGACATTAACCAAATTGAGGAAGTCCAGAGAAGGGCAACCAAAATGGTGCAGGGACTGCATCAGAAGACATATGAGGACAGATTAACAGAGCTCAATTTGTATACCCTTGAGCAAAGGAGGGAGAGAGGTGATATGATTGAGGCATTCAAACACCTTAAGGGCATTAACAAGGTGAAAGAGTCTAACATGTTTAAATATAAGAAAAATAGCAGGACAAGAGGACACAGCATGACATTAGAGGGGGGCCGATTAAGGAGGAATGAGAGGAAATTCTTTTTCACAGAAAGAGTGGTGGATGCATGGAATGGCCTACCTCAAGAAGTGGTGGCTATGAATACAGTGCAGGGCTTCAAACAGGCATGGGATAGGTATAAGGGAGCAATACAAATGAGTATGAATAGATAGATCACTGACAGAGCAAAGGCTGATGGCACATTTATAAGGTAGAAAAAGAAATGGGCAGACTGGATGAGCCTTGCGGTCCTTATCTGCCGTCAACTTCTATGTTTCTATGTTTCATGCTTGGTAATTACTAATGAATTGTACTGTGTGATCCTCTGTACTTTTGGCACTGTAATGCTACTGTATGATATGTATATGCTTCTGTTATCTATGTTATTATGCATTTGTTGTGGTACATATAACTAACTCCAGGTCACCCCTGAAAAAGGGTCCCTCGGGATTCAGTGGGCCTACCCAGTTAACAAAATTGAAATAAATAAATAAAAGAATGGAAATGTAGGCTTATGAAAACCAAAAAATATTACCAAAGTCTAAGGCCCGGATATTCAGAAGGGTTGCACATGGTGCAACACTGTTGCACCATGTGCAACCCACTGATGCGCCCCGGCACGATATTCAAATGGGGATTGAGCCTGGCACAAGTTCTGATGCACCGGAGCGTATCAGTAATGTATGCGGCGCAGGTAGGGGGGGGCGTGCCCATGCATACTCCGCATATCCCGATATTCAGCCCGGGATGTGCTGAGCCCATGCATGCGCAACCCCTACTTGCGCTACACACAGGTGAGCCAAAAAGAAGGAGCAAGAGCTGGCCACCCACAGGTGAGCTGCCGTACTGCAGGGCGCAACACGGCAGCTGCCACCTGTGGGTGGCCACCTGAGCTCCGGCTGCACCTTCTGGTGGTGCTCCCTCCCCATGCCCAATCATAGGCATACGTATACAAATAATAGTCCTATATCCCTGGTGGTCCAGTGGACCGTTCACAGCCTGATCGCAGGCATATGCTATAAAAATGTAAGTCCAGATATCCCTGGTGGTCCAGTGGACCGCTTGCAGCCCAGTCATGGGCATATGCTGTAAAAATGTAAGTCCAATATCCCTGGTGGTCCGGTGGACTGCTTGCAGCACAATCACAGGCATGTGCTGTACAAATACTAGTCCCATGTCCTGGTGGTCCAGCATTACCCCCTCCCACCACCGCCCACAGGCCCTGCCCGCTCCCCAGTCAGTGACGGTGGCAGCTCCCCACTCACTTGCTGCCCCGCCGTCCGCTGACCGACTCCCTCGGTAGGGCTGTACACCCATTGGTCCACTGGCGTGAGCCAATGGGCATGCAACCATACCATCAGATACAGTTCAGGATATGTGAATGGATCCATTCACATATCTGGACTGTGTAGTACAGTATGGGCTGCACGCCCATTGGCTCACGCTGTGGACCAATTGTCATACAGCTCTACCATAGGTCGTCGGTCGGCAGGCGGCGGGGCGGCAAGCGGGTGGGGAGCTGCCGCCTGCCGCTGACTGGGGGGGAGCAGGGCGGTGGGGCTCAGTGGGCAGGTGGAGAGGGGGGTACCGCTGGACCACCAGGGATATAGGACTAGCATTTGTACAGCATATGCCCGCAATCAGGCTGCAAGCGGTCCACTGGACCACCAGGGATATCGGACTTACATTTTTACAGCACATGCCCGTGATCGGGCTGCAAGCAGTCCACTGGACCACCAGAGATATAGGATGATTCTATTATTCTACATATGCCCGCAATCGGGCAGTGGGGCACTTTGCCGCAATGTGCAGGAGCGTCGGTCCCCGACGGCTGAAGTCGCTGGGATCGTGCACCTGCATGCAATGAAGAGATGATACGCAATGGCCCCATTTGCATCTTGCATGCATTATGGCCTCATTTGCATGTGCACTTTGAATATCGCGGTTGTTATGCTAAGCTTAACGGAACTCTGCTAGCGCAGATCTCGCTTCCACTCTGCCACTTGCGCTGGCACAGTGCCACTGCGCCATGCGCACTGTGGGTGGCCAAGGTGCGATATTCAATGCTTCTGTGCCATGGTGCAGCTCTGTTGAATATCACCCTGTCAACGCCCCTTCGCAGCGAAGTTGTGCTGTGCCCAGGCTTGCACCACAGCCTGGCGCAGTCTGAATATCCGGGCCTAAGACTAAAAAAAAAAAAGCTGAAGTCTGAGACTTGTATAGTCAACAGAATAGGGGGTATGGGTGTCTTTCACATTTAAAAAAAAAAAATTTTAAATATTAAACAGGCTGTTGAGTGTAACTCACCAATTCATTCTGGTGAGATACAACTTCCACTTTCATTTTTTTTTCCATATATATTTTATGATCCCAGTGGAGCTGGCAGGCAGCTCCAGTCTCTCCCTTGGAGGGGCTCACTGTCTGGTTCCTGATTCTCCTGTGCCCAACCCTCCCAGCAATCATCTACAGGTTGCTCCCCCCATGACAGGGCTGAGGGAGAAGGATATTGACTTCCCCTCTTCCCCAGAGAGACCAACATCCAGACTCGGGGGGCGGCCAGCGACGTGGGCACTGTAGAGCCATCAGGGAGCCTGGCAACTAAATATTCCACTTTTCTGCCCCTACCCTTGCCACAGTTGCTTGTGCATATGTGGAGGCACGCACATGCAGTGATCCATGGCATCATCCTTACGCTAGCCACTCCTGTCTGCACTACCTTCAGGCCTCCACCCAGCAGCAGCCTTGCAGCAGGTGCAACTGGGGCTCCTACTCAGGAGAAGAGAGCTGCCCTATGGCCACTCAATCCAGCTCCTGGTCTCTCCCCCCCGCCCACTGACCCTCAACGTCCCAGGTTCATTCCAGAACCTGGGTCACCGGCGTGGCGTGAGTGTGGCATCCAGTGCCACCAGGCCGGCTCTACTTCCACTTTCATAAGACTTCATCACAAAAGTGGAAAAACACAAATAACTTTCTAGGGCCCTACACAAAGCAAGCTACAAGTTCAGGGACATACACAATGGAGCAGATACTTCACATATGGCTCACAGTTCCATGGGGAAAGTAAGATACAGTTTGGGGTGATGCTTGATGCTTCAGCTGCTTTGACTATGGCCCACAGGAGCATGTTCAAAGTAAACTACAAGTCTAGGGATCTGCCATTTGGGAAACTTATTTTACATATGGCATGAAGGACAATAAGCAGTGCAAGCTACAGGGCTGGGGATGTACCCGATGGTGTACTTACTTTGCATATGACTCAGACCTGTAGTGGACTTCATGAGTGAACTCACTGAGCAGCTGCATCATCACACACACATTGCACCAGATCTATAGAACTAGCTACAGGTCTGAAGCTGTGCCCACTGGAGCACTTGCTTTGTATGTGGGCTGCAGACCTATAGTGGAATTTCAAGTGGCCAGAAGCAACTGCATCATCACACACATTGTATCAAAACTGAAGCAGACTTTGCAAGTGGCCTGAAGCTGTTGCATTATCACATGTATTGAGTAAGGATGGACGGTTCGGCTGTGACCTGGTTCTGATTCTGACTCTGATTTTTCTCAAAAGGTTCTGATTTACTCTGATGAATTGTAGACCTATTTTAGTCTATTTGAGTATAAGCAATGCACCAGTGTTATTCTTTTAGATCCCTCTGTTAAAAAAAATAAAATGTAACCTTTTTAAACAGAAATTTGCATCTGCATTTTCGCATTGTTTTTTAAGGTCAGTAAGCAGCCAACAGTAATAAAATAAGTTGTTGTTCTTGCCAATCCTGTGCATTAGCCTCCACATGACATTAGTAGGAAACAGTGGGCTAGATTCACAAAACTCTTGAAAATCCTGCAGCTGCGGGAAAAACTTGGTGCAAGTGGGTTGCCACTTGCAGAACAGCAATGTCTCCAGCAGCTATGTATTCTCAAAAGTGAAGTCGGTTTACAACCGGCTCCACTATTATCAGCAGCTTGCTGGTTGTGTTGCTGTGGAAATCCCTGCAGTTGTGCAAAAATGTTATGGCTGGTGTGACCAGCCATTCCATCTTCTGCAGCTGCTGTGGATGTGAATAGCAATCTCCACAGCTACAGAGATTTTAGTCTGCAACTAGAGCTGCTGTGTGGGACTTAGTCCCAAAAACATTTGTGAATCCAGCCCAGTGTATGCAGGTCATTTGGGGCTTTACAATGAAAGGAAGCAGTGTGTCAAATGTTAGTCAGAAAGACAGAGAGAGAGAGAGTCGAGAGAGAGAGAGAGAGAGAGAGAGAGACCAACGAATTCAACATCAGAAAAACAACAGCAGAGTGCAGACCGTCACTGAGTCTGGCACGCGTTTTGGTGGGAGACAGGCAACATAAGCAGGATATGTGTTGGGACCCCAGCCATTTCTCCTGCTCTTTTGACTTGAGATGTTATTTTTTATTATTTGAAATTATTTTGCTTGCCTACTTGATGCTATAGCAAGCAGCTTGGGCCCTAAACCATCCCACATACACTCCTGCCTGATTGACTAATTATTTTTTTATCACGTGTGTTTTGTAACTTAGGTGGTTGACCTTGCCCCCTCCCCCCGGTATTGCAGTTTTTGGATATATTCTACAAGCTTCCACAACAAATAATTGCAGTTAATTTTTTTTATAGAGCTGTTTGGCCCTGACTACCACCCACTCCTCTGCCCTGTTTATATTTCTAACTTGCTGAATAAACAAATTACACTCCGCCTGGGTTCCCAAATTGAATTTGGAAAACACACACCCCAATATATATGATGCTATATACTCCATGGCCTCAGAAGAAGGGATTTATTTCACTTGATCTTTCTGTTATCATAGCTGACCTTTGTCCTCCTAATTCAAATAAATAAATAATTAAATTGAATAATATAATATAATCACTATCGTCTTCGAATACCACCGAGGAAGCATCCTTATTGGGAAACACCTGTTGCAGCTGTTCGTCATTGCTTTTATGTTCCTGCCACTGTTCACTGGCCTAGTAAGAGAATTTGTTAACACTGACTTTTAGGAAGGTAAGGCACTGTATATTTTCAGAAGTAAGCCTTGTGCGACCACCTGAGACATTTCCAGCTGTGCTAAATATATACACACAGTAAACACTGGTGGGAGGGCAACTACAAAGCTTACTAGCAAAGGCAGATAGTGCAGACCAGATGTTTTTCTTTTCCAGCCAGTACTCAAAAAGGTCATCAGTTATGTTCTTTAGGTCTGAACCTGGGCTGCGGGCTGCCCTTGAGTGGTGTGGGGATGGGAAGGCTTTGCTGGTGGTGGGGAGTGTGGACCATACTTCTTAATATAAATTGTAGCATGGGGAATCCCAGTAACCTCATGAACGTGGGATGCATGAAACCATTTTAATTTTTTTCCTTGGGCCTGAGTTTTCAGTTATATTCTTGGTGATACTAGCATTTTAAGGATATCGTAATCTTTCTTACTTATAGTCCAGTATATGTAACATCATAAGCAGCTTTGTGATTCATTATTGAAGATTTCATGCCTAATGTAACTCATGTATCTTTTAATGTCACCTCATCTTAATAAAAAGATAAAAAAAAGGGTCATCAGTAATTTTAATGAGTGGTTTTCCTAAATAGGCATCCAAAATATCAGGCAAAGACAAAGAAGGCAGCTGCATGACAGACACAACTGAATTATCAGTTTCCATGAGTTTTGACTAAAATGTGTGAGAGTCATCTGTGTGCTTTTCACAATGACATGCCTTTTTCTGGGGCCATGAAAGATGATTTTTTGCAGGACTACCCAGGGTTGATGAAGGAGTACATGGTGGCACTAAGTGGAAATTATTGCTGTCACCACCAATAGATGTTGCATCACCAGATGCAGCATCCACATCATGTGATTCACTTGTATTGTCAAATACTATTCCTTTCTTTTCCTGTGCAATTTCTGAAATCCGCATGTCCTTGTATTCGAAATAAGAGTCACCAAGATCTGAAAGAGGCAGCTGTTGCAACTTAAACTGAGGGTCAAGAAGAGTGTAAGTGAACATTTTTGTTTGTCATGATATTGTGAAGTCTTCTGCAATTTTGGAATTGCTGTATCAGTTGGTCCATAAGGATACACCAAATTTGTCTCCTTTTTGGTCAAAATCTGTATGTAGCTTCCTGAGTTCCTTGTTCAATACATTTATGATGGGAATGACCTGACTTAGATTTACAGATCAGCAAAGAGAATACTACTCTATCAAGTTACTTCATCAAAGGGTGTCAAGAGCAATGTAAGATGCTCCATGAAGCCCCACTGAAATGAATTCGGCACAACATCTGCCACGTTGTGCTCCATAGTACAGTATATTCATGGACTGCCTTCTTTTGTGTGAGAATTCTATCACACATGTAAAATGTTGCATTCCATCTTGTCAGAACATCTTGTTTTAGTTGCTGTATTGGCAAGCCATTTTTTTTCTGGAGGTCAGAAAAGATACCATGTGCTTTTACAGTGACTAAAATGACCACATATTTTCTTTGCAGCTCCCACTAGCGTTACTATATTTTTGTCATTGGAAAGGAAAGCTCATACTAACAGATGTAATGATTGTGCAAAGCATGGAATGTGAGTAAAACCAACATGTTTCAATGCACTAACAATATTGTCTGAAGCCACAAATTCAGTAGTGAGTCCCAGAGCTCTGACCACTCAGAAATTTTGTCACTCAGCTCTTCCAAAATACTGTCAGTGGTGTGATGCTTAGCAAACATGCTAATGCAAACAGCTATCATTCTTTGCCTACATAGAAACATAGACTTTGTCGGCAGATAAGAACCACTTGGCCCATCTAGTCTGCCCATTTCCCTACCTACAGGATAGGCCGTAGATCCTAGTTATACGTCCTACCTTCCTGTACACCGCTGCTTGTGGTGGTGTTTGAAGATGATCATGACACCCAATGTGCTGTGACGCACATATAATCAGTAGTTTGAGAACTCGTCCACACGTCTGTGGCCAGGTGCACTGAAATGCATTCACTGTCTTGAAGGGTCAATTTTATTTTGCTTTGCATACATTAATACATTTTGGAAACAGCCATAGTTGCAAAATATATAAATATATATGTTATATGTTGTACCACTGAGCAAAATATTTTAAAAGAGCTCTAAAGCTGTTATTCTTCACCACAGAAAAAGAGTGCAGGTCCTTGACAATAAATTAAGCTATTAACTGATAAATTTTTAATGTGACTTGATGTGATCTACTGTAGGCAGTATTTTGTTCAAGCATCACGGTAATGGTCTTCTGTTTAGTTTGTGCAGGGGGACAAAAACCATAGGATTGCAGTGGCGAAGCTGTAACTTGTCCAAATACTTTTGTCAGTGAAATCAAACATGTTTTTTATCTGCCCTGTCTCTCAGTCTCTTCGCCATCACTATTGTCTGTAGGATTATTTTCATTACAGATATTTGTCCCTTGCTCAGGACTGCTGCCCAGTCAAATGGTTGGATGTGCTCTTTGCAAATGCCTTTTTAGTGATGTTGTCCCGAAATAGCCCCTCACGTTTGCCCTGCTAACTTCCTGGTGACAAAAGGTGCAGATAGCAAAACATTCATTTTCGGGACTTACATGAAAATAGCTTCACACATCTGAGGTGGAATGTTTTATCATCATGCCAGGAACTGCAGCAATTTTGGTGGCAGTTGTTTCTGACCCTGATTCATGTGCATGTGGCTATACCCAGAAGAGCTACCATGATTACTGATTGTTTTTCCACTACTGGCTGTGGCTACTGGTGATGCTTGCTGTATGTGTTTTTTTTTGGGTGGGTGAACCCAGGTGGCAGCCTCTACCTCATCAGAATCACATTCTGAGTCATCATCTTTGGAAGAGCGTAACTGTGATACATTGTGATCATGACAGCCTGGTCTTTGTCAGAAGCACTGCTTTCTGATGAAGGAGTTCGATATGCATGAGTGGCATATCATGGAGTGCCACGTCTAGTGGTACCTGATATTGCCTTTTTCTTAATCATCAACTCTCTAGGTCTAATGGTTTTGGCTACCTGTTTTTGTGTTTTACTTTTATCTGATTTTTCTGGCAGTGTTGACAGTGCTGCATTATTTTGATCAGAGGAGTCATCAGCATTCTTTTCTTTTTCTGGTTGTGTTGCTTCATTTTCATCAATTGTATTAATGATATCTTCAGCAGTGAATTTCCTTTTTTTTCTGAATTTGTATTTGGGAAATATTTTTATTGTCACGTGTACCAATTTCAGCCACACTGCTGGTGTTGGCCACATGTTCCATTTCCATCACAGACTCTGAGTCTGAATCTATTTTTTGGGGTCCAACTTAATTGCTTACTTAGCAATATTCATTCAGACACAGAGATTCGCAACACAGAGTCTGAAATGGGCAACCCCCCCCTCAATATACATGAGGCACTTTAGGACCTAGTAGTAGTTCAGGCACAGAGATGTGCAACACAGTGTCTGAGATGTGACCCCCCCTTCACAATCTATATGGCACTATGACCTAGTAGTAGTTCAGGCACAGAGATGGTAACACAGAGTCTATGGCAGTATGACCTTTCAGGGCAGCAGAGAGATGGGCAACACTGAGTCTGAGATGTGGGTGACACCCCCTTTACAATTTGTAAAGCAGTAACCCAACCCCCTCAAAATTACTGAGGCACTGTGACCTAAGACAGAGTTCTCCTATCTTGCCTCACTCTGCTACTCCCTTTAACATTTCTTTTATTTTTTTCTGCACTCTGCTGTCTGCTATTGCATTCATTGGTCTCCCCTGCTCTCTCTTTCTCTCTGTCTGACTAATGAAAAACAGATTTTTTTTTTTTTTACTGTAGAGTCTGCAACATCTGCACTCTGTTGTTGAATTTGTTTGTCACTTCTCTACTCTCTCTAATTAAAAGGAAAAACTGCTTTTTAATTTAGAGTACTCTGCTGCAATGTCTTCACTCTGCTGTTGTCTGTTGTTGAATATGTTAGTCTCTCTAATCCTCCTCTCCCCCTTTCCCTCTGTAAGAAAATGAAAACGTTTTTGTTTCAGTTTTGCTAGTTTTTTTCCTCTCTCTGCATGCGCGCGCATACACACACACACACGACTGTTTCCTTTGAATGCAAAATCCCAAATGTGCTCGATACACTGTTTCCCAGGGATGTCACATAGGGCTGGCTAGAACATTAGTCAATCACAGAACAGAGACCCTCACTGGTTGGCTCCCTTCAGTGCCACAGGATCATGTGTGTTTGCCTTTATTGGTCATGTGATGGTCCAGGGACTTGGGAGTATTCATCAGAGATAGGAGGAAAAAATTTATTTATTTATTTATTTATTTATTTATTTAATTTCTGTACCCTGCCCTGCCTTTTTCATGGAACAAAAGAGAGCTCAGACTGCGCTCAATGTGAGAGGGGTGCGCTTACAAATGGGCGGCTACCCGAAATCACAGAAAATAATTGAAAATGTTAGAATCACAGAAAACCACAGGACAATGAAATTTAAACAACTAATGTTGTATTATATATCCACCTTGTGTTTAAATTTCATTGTCCTGTGGTTTTCTGTTTCAGGATGAGCTCTCTCTCATGCAGTACTGGTGATGAGAGTGTTGTTCTCTGGACCAGACCGCATTGCCGAGTCAGCCCAATCCAGGGGGGTTCAGAAGTGCGGCAGAGTTGGTTCACCCATCCCTAGTATTGCACCAGACCTGTATCGTATTTCACAAGTAGTTCTGCAGACCACTCATGAAGCAATGAGTGCAATGTTTCTCTAGGGCTGTAACTGTATTCCTTTTATTACATTATTTATTTATGGTATTAAAACATGTCTTAAATCCAGAATGTGCTTTGACATTCATTTGGTGGGGTTCAAATGGGTGGTGCATGGGATGGACAACATTAGGGTCCAAAAAACCCTAACATTGCATTTCCTTACTTCTTTGAGGATTTAAGAAGAAATCCTAACTTGTGCATTAACATAGTTTTTTGTAATGAATATATAATAAATCCATCTATATATTTGCACCTGGTTTCTCAGTCCCCCGGACAACATGGTCCTTTGTTTCCTGATGAGCCTGCCACTGACAGTTATCCTCAGGGTCAAAAGCCAGGCTGGACTCCCGCTCTCAACCAGCAATTCTTGTCCTGATGTTTGGGCAAGCCAGCCCTATTAACCTACCACTCTCACTGCAGTTAAATCAGGAGCAGAAAAGGCAGAATAGAAGGACAGCAGTTCTCTTAGAGAGTAAACATTCTTGCTAGCAGGACTTTACACCTGGGCCCTCAGCTCCTGGGCCACGAAATCCTTTTCTTCCTGGTGCCACAAGCTGCCACCACCAGGCTTCCTTAGGGTCATAAGCCAACTTGGGCATCCCCTCTTAGCTAGCAATCACCAATTTTGAGCCCTGGGCTCACCTGCCACATTAGCCCACCACTTTCCCTCACTGCAATCAGGGTTGAAGAGGCAGACCAGAAGGATGGACAGCAGTCCTCTTGAAGAACAAACATTCTTACCAGCAGGACCCTGCACCTGGGCCCTCAGTCCCCACAGAATCTGCAGTTCTTTGTTTCCTCACCTGGTTGGAGTGGCTACTGCCAGCCATCTTCAGTGTCACAAGCATAACAGACCATCTGACACTTGGACTCAACTGCCCCATCAACCAGCCACTCGCCTTGCCCTCCAATTGGGAGTGGGAGAGGTGGAACAGAAGGAAGGCAAGCACCTGCATATTCTACATACACTCCATGTGGATAAGCATAAGCACGCCAACAGAAATGGCTCAGCAGGTGTGGATGCCCTCAAAGGAGTCACTGAAGGAGACAGCATGATGCTGAGGACTTGGTTTCCCTTCCCACCACAATGGGTTCCGTGAGTACTCGTGTTTAACTTACCATTCCCTATACATTGCATTTAACTGCTGTTTTAATGTCTATTGATAATGGCATTTAAACTGCTACCTCATTTATTTGATGCTGCTTAATTGTGCTTAATTGCTAACTCGTTTACTTGCTTCTATTCTGAAAGATGAAAGTTACTTACTTACCATAACTGTTGATTTTTCAGAATACATTCATCATAGATTACCACTTATGGGTCCAGAGACAATAGGACCCCTCAGGAGCAAAGCTTTTCTCAGGGGGCCAGCCATGGCTACTGAGCACAGCCTTCACATCCCATGTGGTACTGCAGCCAGCCAATAACATTGCCAGAACATTTGCCAGGACAGAAACATAGTGGGGAAAATTAGAGGGCTAAGAATTCTCCTAGCCCAAAGGGGTAGGTAAGGGATATAGGAATATATGAAAACAACAAAATAAAACTCATCTAACAAACTTGGAAAGATAAACGGGGCAAACTATGTGTCACAAAGGGTAGTTGGGTATGGAACCAGAACCTCATACCACTAGCCAGACAGGAGATGGATAAAAGGCAGTGGCCTAAACCATGCATCTCTGACAGAAAAGCAAGAGAGGATGCCCAGAAGTGGGACCCCCTTGCAATTAATATGGCATAATGTGCCAAGATAGGATGAATCACACAGACTCCTGAAAAAAACAAGCTCCATGCTAGCAGACAGAGGATTAACTGGCTAGTCAGTTACAATATGTCCCTCTTTTTTCCAACAGGGAAGAAAAAGGGGATCTCAGGTGTACTTGGAGTTGTAGGACTGGACATCCCAAAGGAGATGAGATGTGTTCATCTCCCAAGGTATCCCGTAGGATAGTGGGATAACAGTCCAGCTGGCATAAGGGAAGAAAAGGGGACATACCAACAAAAAAGATTGTTTGACACAGAAGAAAAAAAACCAAAAAACAGGAAAATGATTTGCTTCTCCTGCAACCATAGGAATGCACCCTGTATAAAAGCTAGTGGACTTGATCCAATGCAGAGCATAGCACCCTACCACACTCAGTGGGGTTAGACTGGATAGTGCCCAGGAGCACAGACTACATTTAGTAACTGATAGAGATAGACTGAATGAAGGGGAGATACCCCAGGAAGGGAGCAGAAGTCTGACTTTTTCACATCTTACCAATCTGGTTTCAGGAAACATCACTCTACCACTACCTCCCTACTTAGGCTAACAGACTCCATCCTCGCAGGCTTGGACAGTGGCCTATTCACATCAGCCAGTTTTGTCGACCTTGCAAAGGCCTTAGACAGGGTCTCCTATCCCCTGCTCTTAAACAACCTATCCTCAGCTGGACTGTCTGACTCTGCCACTAAATGGTTCAGGGCCTACCTTGCAGGTAGAACACATTCAGTCAGGATCGCTGACTCACTGTCTCCTCCTCTGCCAATCGACATAGGTGTCCCACAAGGATCAGTGCTTGGGCCTATACTCCTCTCAATATTCCAAAATGACCTCCTGTCAGTTTGTACGACAACAGTTCACATGTACACTGATGACACAGTCTTGTTCACCTCTGGCCATACCTTTCTGGTGCTGAAACCAAACTCCAACACTGGCTTATAGTACATCAGTTTTCCCTAAATGCCAAAAAAACTGTTTCCATTACCTTTGGCATGAGGCAGAGACTCTCTAGGCTCACCGCCTTACCTTCCTTCCACACCCTAGATGGGACTTCCTTGGAGGACACCTCCTCCTTCAGATACCTGGGGGTCTGGCTAGACCAACACCTCAACTTTTCTGGACATGTGGATGCTAGTCGGAAAAACTGCACCCCAATCTTGGTGCATTTTTCAGGAACCGGAACTGTCTACCTCTACCGGCTATGCATGAACTAGTACAGAAAATGATTCTCCCCATCTTCGACTACTGTGACGTAGTTTATAGTGCTGCCCTGAAGTCCACCTTAACCAGACTGGACTCCGTCTTCAACTCCTTCTGTCGCTTCACGGTTGACGCTTCACTTCACACTCACCACTGTGATCTATACTACTCCCTCGCGTTCCCTTTGCTTACTGACCGTCGCTTCTCCCATATTACTAAGTTCACCTCTAAATTCTAGTTCAACTCTCTCCCCTCTTATCTCTCTTCTACTCTGTCCATCCCTTCACCCCCTATACACTCACTTACAGTAAATCCACCGACACCAGTACCCTGGCTATCCCCCACAGACTCACCTCTGCTGGCCAGTCCACTTTTTCCCACTACTTCCTCAAACTCTGGAACTCGTTACCATCACAGATCAACACTCATCATCTCTCCTCTCTACTTCAACTGCCCTCTCAAATTTCTACTCTTCAAATTGCTCATGCACCTGATGTGTGCAATCCAACCCTACTCTGCTGTACTGCCAGACTATGGCTGCTACAGTGTCACATGTTCTTCAGCTTCTAGCACTTGCATCCATACTGGCACTTAACTACTGTTCTAATTCTTATGGCAATGCTCCAATTCCTGCTCAATTGACTGTATCTTATGTATATTGTTATCTTGACTTGTATGTAAAACACACTGTATGAATTGATTGTGCAGTCCATTTATGTAATTGTAAGATAATCACTTTCTAAGCATTGTATTATCCATATGTGATTTGTACTGTCTATACATGTCACCCCTTACCCTCCCCCCCAAGGATGCACCGGGAGACAATCAACTTGTTGTTCAGTGTGCCTTTCTGGTGAAGTTTTTCAATAAATAAATAAGAAAGACAACAATGAAAAGTGAGGAAGAGAGCTGCCTTCCTCTTTTTTTTGGGGGGGGGGGTGGTGGTTGGCAGGAGGGCCTGAAAAGGACCTTCATCATATTTTTGTTTAATGTGGGACTGGAATTCCAGCAATGAGTCCTAAACCACCTTTTTGGTTTTTCAAAAAGCCACTCCAAAGGGAGTGCAACAGGGGAGATGCTCTAGCACTAGTGGAGATGGCCAGCACTGTCAGGGTGAGCTTTCCAGAGGCCCTAGTTCTGCTAGAGCAGGGGGTGGTGGGAAAGTGTGGTAATGAATGGTAAAGATGTTCTGGAAGATCAACAGTTTTCCATAGTATGTAACTTTCATATCTTCCAAGAATCAGCCTTCACCACTGATTTACACTTATGGGTCCGAGTCCCAAGCTTTCCCTTCTTCTGTGGGAGGAGCTGGCTCACTCTGAGGGTAACAGATACCCTTTGTGTGTGGGAGAACACCTGATGGCAGGGGCTCCTTACAAGTGTAACCATCCCCCACCCACAAGGTGTGACACTAGGTAGATAATACCTGGGCACAGTCTGTAAGGCCTTTGGGAGAATGGCACCTTGGCTCAGTCGGTATTGGAGTTAATAAAAAAAGTGGTATGGTGCCTCCACCTATGGGGATCCTTATGACAGATGGCTGCCAGGGTACTGCCCCACAGGAAATAAATGCAATCCCTACCCTCATGGCAGGGAGCCTTTATGATTATATACAACCCCCAACTTATACTCTATGCATGCAAACACAACAATATGCAAAACACAATAAATTACAATTTAAACACCAGGAATATTTATTAGGAGGACAGGAAAAGGCTCTGGATGTGGGAACAAAATGGATTAAATGCAGTGAAACAGTTCTGAGGTCACTTCCCAAATCTCACCACCCTCTGGGAAGTACTGACACAGTAATTACAGTTTCCCCCAATGGTGCACCAGTACCCCAAAGTCCCTTGGGAACTCCCAATGCAGTCCATTAATTGTGTTCACACAGTAGGCAGTTGCAGGCCTGATAATGGACCACAGTGCAGTACCGATTGAAGATTGGTGGTTGGGGAGCCCAAACAAATTTTTCAACACAAATGCTAGTTGCTCCTGGCTGCTGAAGATCTATGAATGGGATTTGAATAATAATCACAGAAATGCCCAGAAGTAACTCTTATCTGTTCCTATCTAGCAGAAGAATTGGAGGGATACTGACCCAGTACCCATGATCTGGTTCATCCATGTCAGTGTGAATTAAAAAAGAGCGCTGTAAATGAGAGTACAAGAAAAATGCCACTCATCATGAATGCAGGTGAACATTGTGCCACCACAAAGCTACAAGGCCCATTACCATATAATCACCTCCAGGTGAGGCAGGCCATGAAGTGCAGGAGAATGGTGCAGTCAGCAAAACCGATTTAAGTGCTTAATGCTGTAAAATCCAGAACGCCCTGTCACTCACGACCTTATTTCATCACCCACATTATGGTGCCCTCACAACTCCATACTCCTCTGAACTTAGCAGATTCTGCAGTCTGGCTGTGTTGGGAGGCCTCCCTTTGAGTTGCAGATGCAGGCAATGGCACAGGTGTGGGGGACAAACACACTTCTGGGTGGCAAGGGGTGTTGGCCGTGCTGATCTCCAATATCATCTTCACCCATCCCTAAGTAGTAGGCAATCCCTCAGGGCCTTAGGCAACTTATACCCTCTGTCAGGACAAGTCCTAATAGCTCACAAAGCTCAGGGTAGGAGCTTTGTTGTTTTTCCAGGAGGAAACAGAAATCTTTTTGCAAAGATTCTTAACTTTTTTCCAACATTGTGGCTGACTGCTGACTTTACTCGCATGTCTTTTTTGTTTGTCTCTCCCAGAGAAATCTGCTCTTATTGCACATGTTTCTCCCCTGTGCAGAAATCCAGGTATCAAATATCAGTGGCTAGCATCTCTGGCATTATTCATTATGTTAAATCCTTCTCAGTGACTGTCAGTTCCTGGGAAAAGCATGCATACAAGTTCTGAGCCAACTTGCAAACTGATGTCAGTTTCACAGGGACAGGATGTATTAATTTAGCTGTTTTGTAGAGTTGAGCTGGTCTGCTGCTGGCTGGCACAGCAAATCTTAACACAGGAACTCCCAACATTGCCAGACAGGTTGTTTGTCCTTTGACACCATTTTAGCAGTCCTAGGGCTACAGAAACTACAAACATGACTGCTTTTGTAGCCTTTCACTTTGTCTTCTATTTTAACATGTTTCTGTCCCTTGGTGTGGCTTCTGGTATCAGGATTAATACTGTCCAGTCCCTGCTACCATCTGTTGGAACTGGGGTGTGAAGTGGTGGCAGGAAAGAACTGATGAGTGTCTCCAAAGTTTGTGCTCCCAGGGGTGGAGCATTTTTTCATTTGTGCAGCTTTGAAAACTGCTCCCTGACCCTGAAGAAAGTCCAGATTGAACAAAGAGAGGTGGTGGCACACTGGCTTTGGTGACAAGGGCACTGAATAACCCTATAGAACAAATGACAGTGGCCAGTCCAGCCCTGGGTCTCACAGTTGCAGCCTGGACTGGGACTGGGGTGAAGCAGTGATGCAGGAGAAGGTGGCAGCAGTGATCCAAAGACAGCCAGAGGTAAGCCACCTTTTAGTAGGGGGTTACAAGTCTCAAGTAACCTGAGACTGGTCAGGGCCAGGTGAGGGCTCCTGTGGCACAAGACCAGGAGGGTTCCCTAACAGTTCCCTCCTGACCCTGTAGGACAAAAAATAAGCCCCCAGACATGCAAGTTAAGAACCTTACACCAGGCCAAAGGTGCGAGTCAGGACAGGTGAAGCCATGCCATCCTCCTAATGCAGACTTCTAGCATTAGCACACATGCCCATCCAGATTTGTTTTAGGTTTTTGCTTGTTGCATCCTCCTTTTTTCTTTGTCACTTCCTGCTTCTTCCTTTTGTTCCCCCTTCCTCTCTCTTCTCTTTTGACTGCTTTTCTTCCTTGCAACTGCAACATTTGTAGAGCTGTAAATACTGGCAGTTTTTTTACTACTCCCACTAACAATAGAACTATGACATTTGTCATTTCATCAGCTGCAAAACCTCCTCCATTTGTTATGCCATCTGGTGTGACTGCCACTCTGTTTACAGCAATCATACAATATGAACAGTGAAGGAAAGACTGCAGCAACATATCTGCTCCATTACAAGCAGAAAATGTGATACTCCATTCGGTGCCCATTGGCATCAATTTCATGGTTGTGATCCAAATACAGTTTGCATTATGGGCACTGATTACATCCATGCATCCATCAGAGCTTGAAATCGACTCAAGAAACTGCTACAAAGGGAGAGTTGATTAATCAGCACCTTGGAAGCTGTTCCACCTCAAGGTCTAAATGAGGATTGGGATGTTACTGGGATGTTATTCCATTTCTACAAATTCTATGCAGTTGGGTTCTGCTGATATAAATGCTAACTGTTCTGGTTATTTTGCAACCAATTTCTTCATATAGGTGGTCATTATTGATTGTGTATGAATTTTAGGTTATTATTACTTTGTTCCAATATTATTAATTTTTTGTCTTTTTGTTTCTTTCCTCCTCTCTAGAGTTCCCTCCCTGCAGTCCAATGTCTGGTTTTTGTAGTGTCTTCCTCAGCCACTGTATCTTTGGATGGAATTAGAACAGCTGCCTTTTTAGCTGGAGTCAAGCACTTCTACAGTCCAACATCGTCACCTGCTTTTCCTATTCATCATTGTTTTATAGTGCACCTTTGTCTTTTTGAATTTATATAGTCACACATTTTGGCCTGTATTTAATAGTTTGGTTATCATTATTGTGCATATTGTAATACTAGAACCATTTGAATTATCATGGTCACAGTGCCTTTAACTTCTTACTTTAAATGTGTGGCCCATACTGGTAGCCCGCCACCCCACCCCCCTTGACAAAGAACCTGCAGAGGTTTGAAGCACTGGGGATTAGTGCTGTTCTGCTTTCTATAATAAACCCTTTGCAGCAATACTTGTTAGTGTCATTTTTGTGCACTCTGCAGTTTCTTTTTGTTCTGTGATTGATTTTTTGCTAATTGCAGGATCTACTTCCTTGTACCCAGTCAGTTTTGCTTTTCCTCCCTAAGAGGGATGTAGCCCTGGCAGGATCCAATCATCAGGAGGTGGTACGGTGGAGGTGCTGGACCGGATATACCAAGTTCTGTTGTCCTCAAGCACCAGGACCATTTTCATTGGTTTTCTAGGTACACTACCCTGAAATATCAGTGTCTGAAATGCCATGCACAAGTGCCATGCAGCTGTGCAACATCAGACAGTGTCTCCCCACCCACAGAAGCATGTTGACTGGCATTATTAGCCATGGTCACCCAGGTGGCACTGCTGCTGTGGCACACAGACTCCCTTCCCAGAGAGGAATAGTGTCTACTGGGATGCTTGATCCCCTTTCTTCCCTGGATGGCTCCAGCAACCCAGACTCATTCCTAAGGTCACCAGTGTAATGACAAGAGGCCTCACTGCTGTGTCTAAGGACTGGTTAATCCCTTGTTTTTTGTTTGATTTTTAAATAAGTGTACATTTGTTGAAACCTACTTTTTAACTGCTGGTTCATCAACCAAGCATTGCTTACTGCCTTTTAATGGGGTTGTGTTTGACTAGTTATCACCTGCAGTAGCAGGCAAACAGGGATCTCTGGCAATAAGGACTCTGATGATAATAAAGATGCAATAGGGAATTAAGATTCAACACCTGCAGTGGAAAATGCACATTTTGTGACTGTGGTTTTTGTCTTCTAAATTGCTGTTTTTACTGATGCTGGAAGCTTGTTTCACAGCCCCACATCATTCTATCTTGATATAGTCTAATTAATTTAATTCACATAATATCTGCTGAACAATTAAGCCAGCTCCCTTCAAAGAATGCCCCAGGTACCCTCCTCAGTCACCCTGAGGTAAACAGTAGGCAAGGCTGCGTGCAAACCAAGAATAGTTCACAACCGCCTACAAAGACCACAAGCTAGGGGCTACTAAACTGACAAGAGTGATACACCCTCCCATAAAAAGATAGACTTTAACACATGACAAAAGCCAAAAATGTTTGGCACAATTCATTTTTACTGGGCTAAGAAAGAAAAATATTCTGCTTGCACACAGGTAACTGGCTAGTGAGACTATAAGACAGGGACTACTTAGCTACCAGAGTGCTAACTCCCCACAACCTTGGCTCCTTATATGATGCAGGCCTACGCCAAGTCTGGTACAATGTTTAGTGGGATATGTAAGAAAAATATTCTTGCTCCCACATATGTAACTAACTAGTGAGGCTACCAGCTAGGGGGCAACTGAACTGACTGGCATACACCCTCCTGAAAAAAGGGCTTTAACACATGGTGCAAGCCTACACCAAGTCTGGTGTAATTAATTTTATTGAGCTACAAAAGAAAAATATTTCTGCTTGCACACAGGTGACTGGCCAGAGGGACTGAAAGATGGGGACTTCTCAACATCCAGAGTGCTGTCCCTCCGAAAAGGCTTCACATACAATGCAATCCTATGCCAAGTCTGGTACAATTATTTTATTGGAATATGAAAGAAAGAGAAAAATACTGTTGCTTGTATGATGAAACCTGCAAACGAGACTAGAACCTAGGGGCCACTTAACTGCTGGTGAGATACTGTACACTGCACCACCCCCTCAAAAAAAAAAGCATACACAAATTTTTCAAGTCTGACTCAACTTTTTCCAAGAAGACTACTCCTGCTTGCACGGCATGTTAACTGGCAAGTGAGACAACAAGCTAGGGTTCAGTGTCTTCACATGATACATGGCATATTTTTTTTATTTGGTTATGGAAGAAAAATACTGCTGCTTGTACAACAGTAGTTGACCTGGAAAACTACAAGCTAGGTGTTATTCAACTGCCAAGAAGCTGCCCTACCCAATCAAGATCTGGCAGAGCCACTACGACTGTAAATGCATTAACTAGATAAGGGTGTTTCATGGGCATAAACATAAACATGAATTGCTGTTGCATACACTAACTGAATTAAAGTACGGTGCATTGACAAAGGGCAGTTATAAAAATAATGCCACCGTCTGTATTATGGTTACCTGTATGTTTCACATTTTATTCTATGCATTGTTATAGTAATCAACTCAACAGAACCGGGCCATCGTATACATGAAGGTACTGTACCTTAATTGCAAACACTGCTGGACAACAATATATTGTGACAAGGTGGAAGACAAACACAGTGTTGAAACATGTTTTTGAAGACATTTGATGTGTTTAATTGATTTTTTTTAGAGATTGCTATACAGTTCACATACATAATTAGTATAAAATAAAAGTACCTATACCCAAATATCAAAGTAAATCTTATACATTTCATTACAAGTTGTTCTCTTGAAGGAAGATTTTACTGTACAAGGCCTAAAAATGGGAATTAGGTAAAAGTAAACTGAGGTAGGTATGTTATTGAGGGTATTGCATAGATTATCTTTTACTGCTGCGCCACCCCAGGTACACACAATATGAAAATCAACAACCCCTTGATATGAAACAACATGAATTAGTTAGTACACAGACAGAAACAAGTAGGAGACTGAGTAAGTGGGTAGACAAGCATGAGTATGGTAAGTCAAAAAACATTTCAGAAAATATCACTATTATAATTCATTTTTTACAAATGCGTCTGCACAGTTAACAATTTTTGTAAAAAAATAGCAATGGGAGTTACTCCACATATGTCCACAGGTGCCATGCATGCAGATGAAGGCATTTGAGGCCTTGATACACCAGTCTGCCCTGCTCCTGAGTCAGAAGATCATGGTGGAGAGGCAGAAGTACTGGGGGTTCCATCGATAGCTGTTGAAGCAGAGGGAACCAAATCTGAAGAGGCCAAAGAGGGGCTATTAGAATCATGTGAGCTGCTTCCACCTGTAGCTTCAGGAGAACCTTCTGAAGCACTGGGAAGGGAGGAAAGGCATATAAGAACCTCCCTGTCCAGCAAAGAGACAACGCGTCTCACCAGAAAACACCACGCCAGGGAATGAGAGAGCAAAAATTTGGTAGTTTTGTTTTGGATGGGGAGATGAAGATATCTATCTCCGGCCAACCCCACAGATCGAATAAGCTTTCAGCCACCTCTTGATTTAGCTCCCACTTGTGAGCCCTGACAGTGGTGTGGCTGAGACTGTCTGCCAGGATATTGCTGATGCACGGCACATAGACAGCAGTCAGGTGGAGATCGTGCTTGACTGCCCAGTACCACACTCACATCGCCTCCTGGCATAGAGGGTATGAGTGAGTGCCTCCCTGTCTGTTCAGGTACCAGACCACAGGCATATTGTCAGTCTGAATCAGGAGTGTCCCCAGACATAGAAGAGGCTGTAGGGCATACAGTACTGCCCTCATTTCTAACACATTGATGTGTAGAGATGCTTCCAGCTGAGACCAAGTTCCCTGGGTCTGATGGTCTCCTAGGTGGGCTCCCCAGCCTTGACATGAAGAATCCATTGTAAAGGTCATGGTAGGAGCAGAGGGATGAAAGGGGAACCCCCAGTGGAGAGACTGGACAACTCCTGCCACCAAAGAAGATTCTTCTTCATGTACCCAGACACTAGGACCCTGTGGTCCAGGTTGTCCAGCCACTGATCCCATTGGACATGAAGAGTCCATTGAGTCACCCTCACATGCAGTCTGGCTAGAGGAATTGTAGAGACTGCAGCTGCCATCAGCCTGAGAAGATGGAGGATCAACCAGGCTGTGGTCTAGCATGAGTTGACCACTAATCTGGCCTGCTCCTGCAGGGTCTCTTCTCTGTCCAATGGGAGGAAGGCCCTGCCCTGGACTGTATCCAGCACTGCTCCAAATGAATTGTAGGTGTTGGGGGTGGAGAGGTGTAATTTGGCATAGCTGACTGTTATTCCAAGTCTGGAAAAGAGGTCCAGGGTGAAGGAGAGTGACTCCCTCAGACTGTTCTGTGATGGGGCTGATAGAAGCCAATCATGCAGATACAGGCACAATTAGATCCCTGTGTGGTATAGGGCTGCAGCCACCACTGCTTGACACTTGGCAAAAACCCAAGGTGCTGAGGGTAGGCCAAAATGGAGAGCCTTGAACTGGTAATGTCCCCCCTCGGAAGGCAAACCAAAGAAAGTGGTGGTGGGCCTGTAAGACAGGGATGTTAAGTACACAAAGCCAATGGCTCTTGTGGAGCAGGGGTAGAAGTCCTTGGATGATGAGCATGCAGAACCTCTTGTACTCAATGTACAGGTTGAGCATGCTGAGGTCCAAGCTGGGTCTTAGGTCACCCATCTTTTTGGACACTAGGAAGAAATGGAAGTAGTACCCTCTTCCTATCTGTGCCAGAGTCATGGGCTCTATGGCTGAATTTTACAGAAGATCCCGGCTCTCATCCCCTTTCAGGGGCAGGTGCCTTGGAGGATAATGGGAGAGGCCTGGGGGGTTGTCCACAGACCTGTCTAGGAACTCTATGGTGTGACCTGTTGCTATTAACTGAAGGACCCAAGAGTCCATGGTTATGTCCTGTGACCCTGGAAGGTGGAAGGCAAATCTTCCCCCCACTGGGTGCCCTACAGGATCTGGAGGAGGCAGGGGGGGTCCCCACAAGTCAGGAGGCTGAGGGGAGGGAGTTGGCAGCTCCTCTGTGGGGCTCCTGGGACTTGGCAGGGGGAGTAAGGGTTCCTGATGCTGGATACCAGCATTTGGCCTGGCATTTGGCAGGGGCCTCTTTCATCTGGCTTCACTGTTGCTGAAGAAAATGCTGTTTGCCTTTGTAACCCCTTCAGTACATGAAGCGGACATCATGGATGGATTTACCTCGGTCCTGAAATTCAGTGATAATATCCTTGCTTAGCATCATCTCCGAATAACACAGATCCCCTGAAAGGGGCATCCAGGATGGAGGTATGGATGTCTTGTGCCAGGCCAGCAATTCTGAGCCACAAATGTCACCTAATGCAGACAGCAGTGGCTGTGGTGTGAGCAACTGAGTCTACTGTGTCACCAGTGGCCCGGAGGACATGACGACAGAAGATTTTAGCCATTCTCACTGTCTTGGCAATTTCGGCCTTAAGCTCCTGGTCCTGGATAGCTTCCATCTTTGACTCGAGTGAGGCCAAGGAAGATTTCTGATAGGAAACCATATAAGCCACATAGTTAAGGGACCTGAGGGTGCAAGTGGAGGAGGAATGGATCTTGCAGCTGAAATCGTCCTGCTGCTTAGGCTCCTTATCAGGAGGAGACATGCTCAAATGTTAGGTTTAGAGGACCGATCATGGGCAGCCATGATAACAACTGAGCCTGCATTAGGATGGCCAGGTGGTGGTACACCCTGTCTGCCTTTTTTGAAACAACCAGAATGGAGGAAGGCTGTTACCAGATAGTGGATGTCAGGTCTTCATGAGGCCCAGTCCACGGCAGTATGGGCATAGGAGCTGTGTCAGTCATGTCTAGATGATCTGCAAGCCTTTTCTGCTTTGGAACCTGTTCCTGGATAGCCCAGCCACAGGTATTTTGTATAGTTATGGGGAGTGCTGCAAAGGAAGGGTCCTCCAGAAGAGACTCTGGGGACTCCTTAGGCTGAGGCTGTATAGGTGCATGCATACCAGAGCTGGAGGACAAGTCAGAGTCAGAGTCCAAAGAGTGCCTGCTGGGGGTCTGAACCCTTTTTAGAGGAGTGTCCTTGGTTTTATGCCTGACCTGGTGTCTAAAGGAGCCTACTACAGAAAGGTGGGAATCCATAGGAGAGGCTTATCTAGGGGTCAGTAAAGAGGCGGGAGTAGAGACTGCCACTGGTTTCCAATGGTCAAGCTCTGCAGCTAGTTGAGTCCTGTCCTCCTGAATCAGGGTCTGAAACACTGCCTGGATATCAGCCTGAGGCTGCTGTGGAGGCAGACGCTGAGGAGGAGGTGGTAGAGGAGGAGGCTGGCATAATGGATAGTCCGGGAAAGCCAGAAGGAGTATACCCTTGATTAGACATGGCCCGGTGACTGGTACCCTGGTACATAATGGGGTTCATGACCAGGCTTTCAATACCCCAGTGAAGAGTACATTGGGTATTGTGAGGGTGGATAGGGTTGGAACATTGCCCATAGGTTCAGCCAGAGGTGGAGCTGAAAGCCCAGCAGGAGGTCCAGAAGGACAGGTGTCATTCAAAGGGGCTGGCACTGGATCAGGGACAAGAATGTCTGGCACCAGAAGATTATGTGTCGGGGGGGCCTGTTGGAAGGCCATCCAGCATTTGAGGAATGGTCACAGTGCCAGATATACCCTGACCCCATGAATGGTCACATGGTGAAGGGTCACTTGGCATTGAGGTGTGAGCAGAACCAGATGGAAGACCCGCCATCATCTGGGAGCCGGAGTCCAAGATGGTGGAACCTGGTTGTCCAAGGGGGCTTGGGTTGTGGTGGTCCCAATGGAAGGTCCCTGGAGGGATTAACAATAGGCCCAGTGGGTGAATCAGGAAGAGACTGACCCGGTGAAGGAGGGAGAACCTCCAGATTAGTGCCCACCTCTGGCTCTTGATCTTCAGGCAAGCCCGGATGGTTTTGGTTGTGTCAATGGGAGTGAGGAACCCTCGAAAGACTGTTACATGTGCAGCAGCTGGCTCAACTTGACTTCAGTGGTATACTGCAACCCCGACAGGAGAGCCCCAGCTGTGCAGTCCCCAGAGGAACCATGGAGCAACTTATCAGCCACAGCAGCGCAGACGTCAGAAGAGATAACGTCCAATGCAATGGCCTGGGCCATGCAGACAACAGCAGAGCTGGAGTCCAGTTTACCACCTGTGACCTTGTTCTCCTCAGTGGGGTTGAGGAGTGACTTATTGACCTGGCTGATGGCAATAGACCCTGAAGAAGATATGGGCCTAAGAGCACAATAGGGGTTCCATCGTCCAAGACAAGCCCTGACTGCAATGTGAGTAAAGCAGGCAGGGAGGCCATGGTTTGATCTTCCAGAGCTGTAGGAGACATGGCAATAGATGTACTTAGTGAAGTGGAGGCCCCTTCAGTGTCAGTGGTACCCGATGGTTGCTGCCAAGTGGATGGAGACCTATCCCAGCCTCGGTGCCTTTCCTTGTCCTTTTTCTTCTTTTTGGGTTCTGTTGTTGGAAAAGAAGATTTTTCCCACAGATTCTGAAGCTCCTTTTCCATCAAAGCTAGGCACTTCTCCAGCAAGTGGGCTTCAAGCTTTTTCTGTTGCCTAATCCATGTGGCCTGGTTGAAGGATTGGCAGGGCGCACAGTCCTTGACTAGGTGTTTGGGGCCATGGCAGATCACGCAGCAGGAATGCTCATCAGCATGCAGGATCTGGGTGCTGCAGAACTTGCACTTCTTCTTTTCAATGCATCACCCAACTGTTCATGTTACTAAATTGTTCCTCCAACTATATCCCATGCTGTAAATTTGTCACTGTTATTTATTTATTTACTTCCCCTTTTTTCTGTGCATCTCTCAAGATCTCTGTATTAGACCTGTTTATATTGTGTTTTACTATGTGATTGTTTGATATGGTGTTCTGTTCCTGTTTATGCTAAACTGGATGTTTGTGCAAATGGGCATTTTTGCTCCCATACCTTTCAGTATAAAATAAAGATTGACTGATTAAAAACTGGACTGACAAAACTGAACCACAGCAGTTCTGTAAAAATCCAAACTGGCTACACTGGGTGCAACTTGTACAAATACTGCTGGTCAGGTCACTCTTGTTGCACTGTTCAGTCTAACTTTTACATATCTGGTCTGTTTCTGGAAGTCTGTTTTTCAACCCTTCCTTGACATGATTGAAAATGGAACTGTCAGGACAAGACCAGATAGGTAAAAGACAGACCAGATCATCTGGAGTGAGTGGATCAGCAATATTTGTACAAGCTGTGCCTAGTCCAGATTTTACAGCTCTGGTCTGGGTCTGGTGATCTGTTTTTTACCCATACCCCCAGTGCATGTGGCTTAGTGGCATACTGTACAGATGGATGCAGAGTCTAACCCATTGAAGGTTGAAGATTCAGAAAACCATTATGCTAAAAATACCAAGACTCACACCCCCACCCCAGGTCACACTTAGTCCTCTACAAAAGTCATGCTCAAATATTGGTGCCTCTACATCCACACTATTAAGCTTTTAATGCCATCATGCCTCTTCTGCTGCCAGAAGCTCCCCATTCATGAAGTCCCATTCTGCTTGTGGCAGCACCCCCTCTAAAAAAAAGGTAATTTTCCAGGGAGCAGCTCTTTACACTACATCAACTAAATTATTGCTAAACACTTTATTTTTAAACATTTTGTTGATACATTTTTTTTAGTATATTCATGGTCAGGAAAAATGAATTTGTGAAAAAAAACAAAGCCCCCATTTACCAGTTCATTTAATCACAATACAGCATGTTATGAATTGATCAGATCCTATGTGCAACCTAAGTCAAACAAAAATTAGACACACACATGCCTACCTATTTGCAAGTGAAGCAAATGTGGTTACTACCGTTCAGTTGTAAACACCTAGTCACACATTGCAAGTTAAGAACATTCAGTAGAATATAAAGGGTAGCCCAGAACTGCCTACCTGAGAAAATGAAGTTGGTGTATTATTTGCAAACAGGCAACACGGGGACTCTTGCTATAGAACATCCTGCAAAGTAGCAGAATGACTGTTCTTAGGATGGTGGTGTCAAATGTCTTAATGAGGTGTTCATAGGGGCTTAGGGGAACAGCAGAGCTTATTTGTTATGCAGAAAGCTCCAGAAAGTGTTAACCCATTCTACTTCCAATAGCTTTCTATGATGTCTGTACTACCCATTGGTAATCTGACACAGAATGAATGCCAGAAGATAACGAGTTAACTTTCTGTGGGCTCAATTAACTCCTCAAGCCAGAGGAAAAATAGTTCTCTACAGCTTCCTATATTCCTATATACACATTGGCAGTGTAGTAGTGAGGCTTCAGTGGAGGAATCTATTTTAAACACTCTATCCTGTTGTTTGGTAGCAGAAATGACAGCCCTTTTCTGAATGTAAAATGCCTGCTGGGCTACACACACACACAGTCATAGAAAGGCTTCACAAGTGATACAAGCCTTTACTAAGTCTTGTACAATTGTTATACTGGGGTATGAGAAGGAAAGAAAAACAGTACTACATGTATGATGGTAACTGGCTTTTGAAACTACAATACTTAATAGCTGGTGAGATATTGTATACCCCCTCCCCTAAAAATGCATATGACAATAACACAAGTCTGGTGATTTATTTTTATTTTGTTTACTTTTTTAGGCACCAGATGAAGTGTGGAGCCTAGTGTCATGACCCAAACCTTTTTTCATCAGTATTGGGTGTGTAGTGAACCTCTTCATTGAGTTTGTTTAGAATGTTTAGTGAGGAAGTGTAGTACCCAACACTGTTAGAGTGATTTGGCTGTTTATCTCCATTTAATAATTTCTAGAGTGTTTGTGAGGGACCAGTTGGGTTCAGAGTCACAGGAGAAGGGAAGCAGAGGATTTGTGCCATTCTTACCTGCTGTGCCATCCAAGTGCAGGCTTCCTGCTCAGAGAACACTGCCCCCATGCAACTCCTGCTCCAGTCGACAGCTGTACTCTGGACTGGGCAGAGTTATCATATGGTATTTCTAGGCTTTGACCTAGCGGTCCTCCACTGTGGTCCTTGAGCTAAAGGGCTGTAGTGTAAGAGCAACACACTTGGGGCAATAGCATGGGGTGGCAGTCGGCAGAAGATGATACACTCCTGATGTGACACCCTTAACCCCATTACAGTTCAGTTTGTGTATCAGAAATCATTGATGTATGTTTCTGAACTGTACAAACAACAACAGCCCACAGTAAGTAATCCAGTGGGTTACAACTGTAGAAAAACAAGACGAGTAATCTAAAAAAGGGGGAGGGCAGAAGTAACAAATTGAAGTGATGTTAAAGGGAGGTTATATAGGATGTATTTCTAATTTAAACATTTCATATTTTAAGTTTGAATTAACTGCACTCAGTGCCTGATGCAGTTTGTATTTGCTTAGGTAATAAATAGGTTTAATACCCAAACTAGGATAGAAATACAAGGAATTAAAGGGGAACAGGAACATCTATTAACACCCTATCTAGGGTCATAGTACAAGGAGAAAAGCAAGTAAAAGTCTACTTAAAAGCCTTTTTTCCTCTCAAACTCAGCCCACCACCCCTATCCTGGGAGTGGGTGACATCTCCTTGTCTGACCCCCTCTCTGTGGCCACAGAGTTTAATTCCTTCTTCACCTCCAGTGCCTCTGCTGTTCTCTCCTCCCCCCCTCCCCATCATATCTTCACTACATCTCTCCCCTCCTACCCCTTATTTCTCCTTCTCCCTTATGTCCCCCTCTGTCATTCTTAATGCTGTCCTTGCCCTAAACCCTTCTAAGGGCAAGAGCACAGATGGACTTGACTCTAAACTCCTCCACCTGTCCGCTCTTGCTATCTCCCCTCCACTTGCCATTCTCCTAAATCTCTCCTTCTCTCTTTCCTCTGTCCCTACAGCCTGGAAGCACACAATCATCATCCCCCTCCCTAAGGGTGGCAACCATTTTGCCCAAGGAAATTACCATCCTATCTCCCTCCTCCCCATTCTTGCCAAGCTGCAGGAGCACATTGTACTCTCCCAACTCTCTCTCTCTCTCTCTCTCTCTACCTTGACTCCTCCTCCTCCTTTTTCATCCCTTTTCAATCTGTTTTTTTGGAAGCACCACTCCACTACCATCTCCTCAGGCTCACTGACTCTATCCTCTCTTGCATGGACCAGGGCCTCACCACCTCTGCCATCTTTGTCCACCTGGTAAGGCATTCAGCATTGTCTCCAACCCCCTCCTCCTTGATAAATTCTCTGCTGCAGGGCTCTAAGCTGCTGCCACCAACTGGTCCTGTTCCTACTTTGAGGGTAGGACCAATCCATCAGAATTGGTGACTCACTATCCCCACCCCTTCCCATCAACACAGGGGTCCCACAAGGCTCTGTACTTGGGCAACTGATATTTTCCATTTTCCTTAATGATCTCCTTAGTGACTGCTCCTCTGCATCCATTCAGATGTATGCAGATGACACCATCCTATTTACCTCTGCCCCCTCTTCTGATGTGGCATCCAGCCTTCAGTGTGACTTTGTCAAAGTTCAGCTATGGCTACACTCAAACCAATTGTTCCTGAAAGCCAAGAAGACTGTATCCATGACCTCTGGCACAAGGCAGAGACTTTTTATGCTCCCTTCCCTCCCCTCCTTCCGTACCCTAGATTGAACCACATTCAAGGATGTTACCTAATTTAGGTATCTCAGGGTCTGGCTTGACCAAACACCTCTACTTCTCTGGACATGTGGGTGTCATCCACAAAAAATTGTACCCCAAACTCTGTGCTTTGTATAGAAACCATGGATGCATTCCATTGCCGGCCCACCGTGCACTTCTCCAGAGAATGATCCTTCCAATTTTCAACTACAGTGAAGTGGTCTATTGTGCCTCCCCAAAACTTCCTTAGCCAGATTGGACACTCTCTTCCATTCTTTCTGCTGCTTTAATCTCGACCACCCTCCACACACTCACCACTGCACCCTGTATCAGTCTGTATCTCCCCTCCTCTCAAATACAGGTGCCTTGCCCACTGTGTCAGCTTCCTAGGTAAATTCTGGTTCAGTTCTCTCTCCCTACCTCTCTTCTTCTTCTCTAGCCCTCCCTCCTTCCTACCTGCTTTCACTCCCTTAGGAATGTTGATTATCACACCCTCACCATCTCCTCCAGGTCTACCTCTGCTGGCCAGTCAGCATTCTCCGATCATTTCACTAAACTCTGGAATGTCCTTCCTCCTCCTATCCATAATGCCACCACCCTTTGTGCCCACTCCTCCCTCCTACATAACTTCATCTCCCCACCTGCAAATGCTCTGCATACCCTCTCGCCCCTTTCCACATTTTATGTTGTCCTTCTTACTTGCTTGCAGCATTGTACTGTTGTGCCTGCTCTTGCCTAATGTTTTGCTGAGCATTGTATTTACAGCAGCTACAACACAGTATTTGTTGTAACTCCACAACTGTCATCTCAGCTTTTAAATCCCTCTTACCTGCTAAGCACTTGTACGACTTTAGTATGTGTGTATTAGAGACCTAAATTCTGTATGTTGTTGTCTCCCTACCCTTCCTTCCTGGATCCATCTGAAAGCAAGCAACCTTCTCCTATGCCTTTCCCGGTGAAACTTTTAAATAAATAAATACAAGGAGCGGAGTTGGACAGAGCTTTGGGGGAGACCATAATCAAAATTTCAAGCAAAGAGAAAGTAGTAATCATGGGTGACTTTAATCTGCTGGATGTGGACTGAATATCCTTGCCGTTGCTACAACTAGGAGCAGCAGCATCTTAGACTCCCTGCAAGGGGCATTCCTCAGGCAGCTAGTTATAGAGTCCCCTAGAGAGATGGGGTAGTGCTAGATCTGGCACATACAAACAGGGACAGCATAGCAGATATCACAGTGGGTAGCACCCTGTGTTCAAGTGATCATCATACAGTGTGGTTTGCCAAATGGATTGAGCAGGGGAAAAACACACTAGGATAATGGTCCTCAACTTCAGGAGAGCAGATTTTGGAGAAATGGGAGACTGCCTTAGGAAATACCTTGATGGGTGGGATAGCTGGGGGGTGCAGGCACAACTGAAAAGAATAATGGAGGGAATAATGGAGGAAATGACAAGATGTATAAAGGTAATCAACAAGGGTCAGAGGACAAAGAGGCCACTGTGATTCTCAAAGGATGTGGTTAAGGTGGTAATTTAGAAGAAAAGCAGCTTTCATAAAGTGCATGGAGACCCAAACTGAGTGGACACAGAAGTATGTCTAGAGAAACAAAGGAAGGCAGGAAGGAGGGTAAGGACAGCAAAGGTTCAAACCAAGTAAAGGACTGCACAGGAGGCCAAGCATGAGGATAAGACTTTCTTCAAGTATTTGAGTGAAAAGTGGAAGACAAGGGGTAATAGAGTGAAGATCAGGAGACCAAGGGGACTGTACAGAGGAAGACCATAAAAAAGCAAAAATTTTAACTGAATACTTCTGCACGATATTCACAGAGGAAGGGAGGGGGAATGGTTCAACGTGCATTAACAGGCACTGGGAGGAAGGGGGGTGGACAGAAGTCCATTAACAAGAGAGAGAGAGAGAGAGAGTCCACCATGAGTTGGAAGCCCTAAAGGAAAACAAGGCAATGGGGCCAGACATGATCCACCCAAGGGTACTTCATGAACTGAGCACTGTGCTAGCCAGCCCTCTGGCAACACCATTTAGCACCTCATTGAAAATGGAGATGGTTATGGGGGAATAGAGGGAAGCTGCTGTGGTTGTACAAAAGCAGCAGCATGGAGGAAGCCTGTGATTACAGACCAGTCAGTTTCACATCAGTAGTGGAGAAGTTAATGGAGTGTTTTACTTTAGACATCTGAAGTTGCAGTCCTCAAATCTCTTTGGTGGGATTCGAACATATGAACTGTAAGCAGTAGGTCTGATTAATTCATCTTAAAGGGTAAAATAGGCCACCTCAAGTTATCATGTATAACTTTAATCATGACAGTCATAAAAAATCTTTTGATATGGATCTGAATGTGTAATAATTAAGCAATAATGACCAAACAGCTGATCCTTTCCTAGTGATTAGCGACAGGCTGGGGTGAAGGATGGCTCAAGGCACAGCCGAGGGCCAACCTCACCCAGCCAGTCATTAATCAAAGGAAATGACTGGCTGTGAGGTCATTATTGTGATTATAAGTCTAATCGCAATAATAAAATATTTTTCATGAGATTTGTAGTGCTGAAAATAGTTCTGTTTTGGCACCACTGCCGTACAGTGTGTGAATGGAGTGTCGCTGCCATAATGGTCATTTGTAAGACATTTCAGACCAGCACAGCAGCCAGTCAGTGAGCTAGTTCCGCACATGAATAATTAATGAACTTATAATTAATAGTGAAAAAGTGTTTACAGTTGCTATCTACTTTACAAAAAATCTACATTGCAATGTATTCTATTTATATGATTTCTACTGTTATGCTTATGTTTCAACATTGACTGTGCTCTTAAGAGTGTGACTACGTGTTTACCCATTTTCTATTTGATGTTAATATGGGGATACTGGTATCACAACAAAATTTAACTGGTTACTGTAGTATGTTTGCAGCATGACCTAACATTGAGAAAAGGGACTAGTATCGGGTTCCATTTAGAATTTGCAATTATCACAGAACTGGATAAGTAAATAAAGCCTCTATGTCTTTATACTGAGTACATGAATTAACTACAGATTTGGCATTGGGGATTTTTGTAATTATTTTCTCTGACTGTTTCCAGTTTAGTGACTAACCTCTTTAAAAAGAGTGCTGGACAAAGGTACTAAATCTCCTTAGAAGCTCCCAGAGCAGCAAAGTGCTGGGAGCTTTTTCTTGTTGCCACTACCACCATCACTTCATACTGATCACCTTATTGTGCAAGATCCTGAGAAGTCAGAGAACCGGGAAAAAGGAAAACTGGGACAGTGCAATTTTCAGCATTTAAGACAAAAACCAAGCCAAGCTGCAAGATTTTCAACTGGATATAAATCAGCATAGAATGCTAAGCCTTAATCTGCGTGTTTTTATATTTCCTGCCTCTAAAAAACATGGAAATGTAAGTTCCATTTTAGCATTTGCATGAGAAAAAGAATCAACTATAGTTTATGTCTTCTGTGTCTTTGTGCAACAGTATTGTGGTAAGCTGAGAAGTTAATGGAGTCCCTGCTGAAGGAGAGACTGATGGAATACCTGGAGACATATGGGTTACAGGACCCCCAGCAGCATGGCTTCACAGTGGGGAGGTCATGACAAATAAATCCCATAGATTTCTTTCACTGGGTAACTAGGGAGATGAATAAGGGGAGGGCAGTGGAGGTGGCCTAACTGGACTTCAGTAAGTCCTTTGACATTATACCACACAGGAGGCTGATAAAGAAACATAGCAGCCTGGGGGTGGGGAGAAGGTGGTGTGCTGGGTATCAAGTTGGTTGAATGCTAGAAGGCAAAGGGTAGTGGTACAGTAAATGGCCATCACTTGGTGGACCAGTGGAGTACAATGGGGATTTGTACTGGGCCCTGTCCTCTTTGATGTCTTCATAAGTGACACTGCTGAGGAACTTGAGTGGAAAGCATGTATCTTTGCAGATAACATAAACATGGGCAACAGGGTGGAGACCCAGGAGGGGGGGATAAGAATGCAAAGGGATCTGGGGAAAGTAGAGGAGTGGTCTAGGAAATGGCAGCTGAGTTTCAATACCAAAAAGTGCAAAGTCATGCATCTGGGATAGGGTAACCCAGGGACTGTGTATATGATGGGTGGGTAGGTACTTAGAGTTACCATGCAAGAGTGGGACCTACGGTTGATCATAGCTGATGATCTCAAAGTGGCAGGGCACTGTGATAGAACAGTAGGTAAGGCGAGCCGGATGCTGGGGTGTATAAAGAGGAAGGGAGGGTCTCTAGCAGAAGAGATATGGTGTTGCTTCTGTATCCCTCACTTGTGAGACCCCACCTGGAGTACTGTATCCAGTTCTGAAGGTGGCATCTCAGCAAGGACATCAACAGGGTGGAGGCAGTCCAGAGGAGGGCTACTAAACTTGTGCGAGGGTTGCGCAAGAAGCCATATGAGGAGAGACTATGGGAGCTCAACATATACTCCCTGAAAGAGAGGTGAATGAGAGGGAACATGATTGAGACCTATAAGTACCTCAAGGTGGTGAACAAGGTGCAGGAGGTGAGCCTCTTTCGAAGGAGTAGGAGCATCAGAACAGGGAGGCATGCTATGAAGCTTGGGGGGGGGTTCAGAGGGATGTGAGGAAATATTTATTCACAAAAAGGGTGGATAGATGCCTGAAGAGGTGGTAGGAGATAAGACAGTGGGAAGCTTCAAGCATGCTTGGGATGGGCACATGGGTATAATAAGTAGAGGGAAGGGAGGAAGGAGTGCACCTGTGACCAGGCAGGGTCCAGGGTGTAGTGTTAAGCAAGGAATATAGGGCAGACTATATGGGCCACCCAGTCATTTTCTATGTTTCCATGAACATCACCATTACTGTATTTCATTCCTGTAGGTAAAATGAGAGGTAATTTGATTATTTTCTTATTTCATTTTATTTACTTTATTTTATGTAATACCTTATATGTCATTTTTCATTGGTGCCATTTCCTCACTGTATGAACCTAGACTAACACATTTTGACGACTAGTTTATTATGCCATTTTGAATCAGCACTCAACACTTAATAAAAACATTGTTCTTTTTTATAAAGTGTCTGAATTTGAGCAGTTTAAAAAAGTATTTTCCAAATTCTGCTGCTTATAACACTGAAGAAATCAGAGACTAAAGGTGCTCAGGAATGGAGGACTGCTGCAACCACAAATTAATTGGATACAAGGTACAAGAAGAGGAAATGTGGTGCACAAAAAATTAAAAAGCAAAAATAACCAAAAGTCAGGAAGTAGAGTACTGAAAAAAAAAATGTTTTCAGCAGACTGCTTTCTGACATTTGGCTATTGCTTTTCATTTTAATTCCTCCTTGTAACTTATGACATTACTGAAACATATTAAACAAACCCTGCCCCCCAACACACGTAATTTTTCCTTATATTGTTTTGTATGTGGGCTTTTGAACTGAAAAGGTTTTAGCGCTTGGCTGTCATAAAAGGAGTATATTTCCAACATTTGTGGAAATACTTTTTCTGTATGGTGATTCTAAAAAAAGTTCAGATAAGCATATACCTAATAAGGAACTAATAGAAGAAAAGATAAGTTGGGATTAAACATGAGACTGATGAGCTGGATAAAGTTTTGGTAGGAAGGGAGGAAACAAAGAGTCAGGGGATGTCTGTAGAACTGAGGGATGGTTACAAATGGAGTACCCAAGGGATTCGTGCTAGCTCCAACATTATTAAAACAGCAGCTGACTCCTTTGGAACAGGCAACTCATGTCCAGTAGCTACCTGTCCCAGGACCTAAACTAGTCATATTTTGAATTGCTCAGTTCCGAGAATAATAACTAAATTTACTAATTCCATAATCCTGCTTCTTTGTCAAGCTGAAGTCATCGAGTGCCAGCAGCAGCCCCACCCAGAAAACTATGTTTTGATTTCACTAAGTGGGGAAAGGACTGCAGGGCTATAGACAATATTCATGAGACAAATGTACACTCTGATTGGCTGCTGTACTGGGTGTTAATCCCTTAGAAATGCCCGGTACAGATCAGAGCGGCACTCATATTTGTGTATTTGTAAACTCTTTAAAACAAAAGATGTATTTGCCAGTTTGTAACATTATTAGACTTATAACTGCAATAATGACTAAACAGCTGGTCATTTCCTGGTGATTAATGACTGGCTAGGTGGGTTTGTCCCCCGGCTGCGCCTACGGCCACCCTTCCAACAGAGCTGGTTGTTAATCATGAGAAAATGACAGGCTGTTCTGCATTATTGCTTAATTATAATGTTATCAGGAGGGGGGAGTGGCAACCTATGAATACTACTGCAACTTATAAAAGGCACTCCTACATGTTAAGGGGGTAGTATTACAGTACTATTAAGGACAGGAAGATCATTATGCCCTTGTACGGAGCACTGATGAGGCACTAGTTGGAATATTGAGGGCAGTTCTGAGCACCACAGAACAAAAGAGGAATAAGGATACTGAAGGGAATTAAGAGGAGAACTACCAAAATGGTAACAGGTATGAGGGTAACAAATTATGATGAGAGAAGGAGCGTACTCAACCTACGCACACTGGAACAGAGGAGGTTAGGAGGAGACATGTCCTTAATATATAAAGCCTTTAAGAAAAAGAACATGTGGAATTGTCTAGGATTGGAACTGAAAGAGAGGCAACACGATAGTACAGAGCAGAGTAAGTGTCTGAGAGGTGAATTGTTTAAAACAAATCAAAGGAGAGCTTGGATAACAGTGGTGACTATGTGGAATAGCTTTCCATAAGATATAGAGGATAATGGGACTATTGAAACCTTCAAAGACAAAATTAGAAAACTACCCAAGGGAAAATAAAATTAATGGCTTTGTCCATTGAGAAATGGTGAGCATATAAATGGACCTTAATGCCTTCTATATATACTGTGGCTAATAAGTTTAATATGACTTCTATATGCATTCAAACTGATGGGGAGAAATGACACAAGATGCACTATACACTAAAACTCTTTCTACAAACATACAGAATGCTTTATTACAGCCAAACACCAAACGTTTTCAATTGAGAAGCCCACTCACAAAACAACATGAAAAGGAAAAATTATGTGTAAGGGGAGGTTAGCACAATATACTCTGTGCAGTGTCACAAGGAACAAAATTCAGAAAATTTCTTTTTAAAGCCAGCCACTTTTTTCAGTCTGTATTGTCTATGTCCACTGTGAAGAGTGTGACCTCAAAAAATGCTCGCTACCTATTAACAGTCACTCTTGTTCAATCTATGCTGTCTATCTCTGATGTGGTTAGTGTGGTCTCCACAAACACTTGTTGACTTTAACTAGCCTCTCTCATTTGATCTGTGCCATTGCTCTCTGACATTTTAAAAGGGACATGAATGCTTTTAAGTGTTTTTTCCCTTGTCCCTATTATGTGAATGTTAATACAATCATACGCCTCACATTACTGTGTCTCCTGTAATCATTTTTTGGCTGTTTTTCATCAAAAATGTACACTGGCTGATACAACTACCATATGTTTTTTGGCTCGAGAGCACTAGTTGACATCTGACGTTCTAAGTGATGTTCCCATTTATGCACTCTGTATGGTGTGAAGGCAGGTTCAAAATAAAAAGTCTGTCATTGATTCTGGTAAATGTTTGTAAGGATTTTGAAAAATAGCTGATAACTGTATGTGTTAGACATGTTCGTATTCTCCAGATTTAGGTTTACAAATATTTACTGTTTTTCCATGATTATTGCTGTTACAGCTGAAGTCACAATCAGTAATTTTAATGTTTTTACCGACGTGCGCATGATCATACATCCACACTACTTTGGCATGGTTTCAGATGGATTTAGACCATAAGTATTTTACTGAATTCCATAACTCACTCACTTACAGTTAAATGGCTGTTTAATTCAGACACGTCTTTTACAGTGTCATATTGTTTGTGAGACTCGACATATGCCTTCTTCCTTTGTGGGGTGGATATCTATTATACCATGTAAATCCACTCATAGAGGCTGTCTCTGATTTTGAAGACCAAGAATTTGGACATCGGCACTAAAAAAAACTGTAGCCTTTTCACTGGTGCTTCATATAAGAGTGCACTGACCTGAGCATTATCATAACATTCATGGATGTCACAGTGATTATTTAATTGATATCTTCAGTTGCTGTGATGCAAAGTACTGTATGTGTTGACACAATGGGTGTTTACTCACCTGGTAAAGGTGATTGTGTTGGTTGGCATCCATGGCATTCCAGACATTACCTCATGGGTTCTAGCCCACCTGATAGGCTAGTGATGCACATGACCCAGATCAGATTTCCAGTATATCCAGGTCCCAGAAACCCCTGCTCTCCAGTTTGAATCTTCCATAGCTGAAATAAGGTTAATTAGTACAAGAGAAGAGAAACATATACAGTACGGTTACAGTCAAGAGAGATTATTAGAAGGATAGCCGGGACACAAAGGAGACGTACCACGACGTAATGTAAAAAAGGCCCTGGGGCCTGTAGTTTATTCCCCTACTATTTACAGTCTAGTCTCAAGCCCAGAAGCTCGACTGGTCATCTATTATAGAAACATTCACCTTATCCGTCCCCTAGTATACTTGGTGAGGACCCCTTTTCTTGCCCCCGGGACCGGTCACTCTGATCACTCTGAAGGAGGGTCTTGGAGTGCCATGGATGCCAACCAACACAATCACCTTTACCAGGTGAGTAAACACCCATTGTGATTGGTTGGCATTCATGGCACTCCAGACATTACCTCATGGGTAGATAAGAAGCAGTTAGTACTCCGGGTGGGAGCCGAGTGACCCAGAGTGACCGGTCGCGGATGCTGCTGCCAGGACCTGAGTTGCGAAGGAGGGCCGAATGGTCTGGAGTTGTTCCAGCCTGTAGTGTCTGGCGAATGTGAGTATGGAGCTCCATGTGGCCACCCTACAAATGTCCTCCGAGGATACACAGGCTCTCTCCACCCAGGAAGTGGCAACCGCTCTGGTGGAATGAGCTTTGATCCCTTGGGGTGGAGCCATCTGGTTCGCCGTGTAGGCATTCTGGATGACTCGTCTTAGCCATCCGGTGATCGTGGTTTTGGGCGGCATAACCCTGCCTCTGCCCTTTGAGATGACGAACAGCCTCTCTGTCTTGCGGATGTGGCAGGTTCTGGCTAAGTAGACCGAGAGGACTGATCCTACGTCGAGATGGTGAGGGGCCCCGCTGTGGCCCTGTGTGGGGTCACTTGGGAAGGTGGGCAGCTCAATGGGCTGCTCTCTGTGAAAGTTGGTAGAGACCTTCGGTTGGAAGGCTGGGACTGTTCTCAGGTTGACCCCCAGTGGAGTGAACACTGTGTATGGCTCTGCACAGGATAGGGCGCCAAGTTCCCCGATTCTTCTGGCCGAGCAGATGGCCACCAGGAAAACAGTCTTGAGGCCGACCCAGAAGAGGTCTGCCTCTTGGAGTGGTTCGTATGGTGGTGATTTGAGAGACTCAAGAACCAGTGGGAGGTCCCATGGGGTGATGACTGGTCTAATCCTCAGCCAGAGGATCTCTACAGCCCTCAAGAAGTGTACGGAGTCCGGGTGCGCTCCCAGAGGATACCCCTCCACAAGGCCTATGGCTGCCCCTATGGCTGACAGTTGTACCCTGAGGGATGAGTGTGCCAGTCCCTTGTCTACTCCTTGCTGGAGGAATAGTAGGATGGTGGCCAGGTCGGTCTGTTTGGGCACCGACCCCCATTCTTGACACCACCGAGTGAAGATGGCCCATTGCCTTTCATAAGTGGACATGGTAGAAGCCCGTCTGGACTGAAGTAGGGTGCTGATGACCGATTCATGGTGCCCCATTGCCCTCAGTCTTCTCCTCTCAGGAGCCAGGCCGTGAGTTTCAGGGTCCACGGGGACAGGTGGAGTACCGGCCCCTGCGCCAGCATGTCCGGGCAATAGGGTATCTGGAAGCTGGCTAGAGCCATCTCTCTGACTGCTGCGAACCAGGCCCTGCGCGGCCAATAAGGGGCCACCAGGATAACCCTGATGCCTGACTCCCGAACCTTGGTTAGGACCTGAGGAATTAGGGGGAGTGGTGGGAAAACGTAGGCATTCCCCCGCCTCCAGGTCTGTGACAGGGCGTCCGTTCCTGGAGAGGCCGTCCCTGAACCGCGAGTAGTACCTGCTGACATGGGCGTTCTCCCGGGATGCCATGAGGTCCATAGACACGGGCCCCCATGTCGCCTGGATCGTCTGGAATAGAGTCGGGTATAACTGCCATTATCCCGGGTGTACTTGTTGCCTGCTGAGCCAATCTGCTTGGACATTCAGCTTCCCTGCGAGGTGGACTGTGCTCAGGTGGGTGAGGTGTGTCTGGGCCCAGCTAAGGAGCATTGCCATTTCCCTCATCATGGCCCTGCTCCTGGTCCCCTCTTGCTTTGCTATGTATGCCACCATCACCCGATTGTCAGAGCGGATCAGGACCGACCGACCGAGTATTAGACGCCTGAAGGCCTTCAGGGCGTGGGACATGGCTCTCATCTCCAAAATGTTGATGGAGAGCTTCATCTCCACTGGTGACCATACGCCCTGTGCTGTCGTGTCCCCCAGGCAGGCTCCCCAACCCGAGAGGCTCGCATCCGTCTCTATGGAGACTGGGCGAGGGGGCTCCAGTGGGACTCCCCTGGATAGATTCTCTTCTGTTGTCCACCATGTCAAAGAGGATCTTACCACCTGAGGTAGTGGCACCACGCACTGGAGATTGTGCTCGCTTGGTGCCCCCCGTGATAGGACGTAGTTCTGGAGTGGACGCATGTGCCACCTGGCCCAAGGCATGAGGTCTATGCAGGAGGCCATGCAGCCCAACAGCTGGGCTATCTTCCCCATCATGGTGCGGTGGAGGGCCTTCATTTTGCATGCCAGCTCCCTTAAGTTGTGGACTCGCGCTGGGGACGGCTTTGCCCAACCTTTGGCTGAGTTGATGAGGGCCCCCAGATGTTCGATCTGTTGAGTGGGGCTGAGGTGGCTCTTTTCTCGATTCACCACCCAGCCGTGGTCCTCGAGAGCCTGCATGGCGAATTCCGTGTGTGTTCATGCCTGGTTCTCGGAGCGAGCGCGAATGAGCCAGTCGTCCAGATACGGAATGATATCTAACCCCTGTTCCCTGAGTCTGGCCACCAGGGTTATGGAAACCTTGGTGAAGACTCTCGGGGCTGATGACAGTCCGAAGGGAAGCACCTTGTACTGGAAGTGGTGGCCTAGAATGTAAGCGGAGGAATTGCCTGTGTTTCGGATGATGGGGATGTGAAGATAGGCGTCCTTCAGGTCGATGGACGTTAGGAAGTCGCCTACCCGGATGCATCGGAGGGTGGATCGGATGGTCTCCATCTTGAATCGGTGTGAGACCACGATGTCGGTTCAGCTGCTTCCGGTCTAGGATGGGTCTGAGCTCCCCGATTTTTGGGTACCAGGAAGAAGATGAGTACATTCCATTCCTTGCTCTGGTACCGGAACGGGCTGAATGGCCCTGTTTTGGATTAGCTCTGCCAGGATCCGCTGGACCTGATGAGGGGACGCTCTCCTCCTGGTTACAGGGGAGGAGACAAACCTGTGAGGGATATTGGCGCTGGATAGCTCTATGGCGTATCCCTTGGACACTACATCTCGTACCCACCTGTCCGATGTGGTGGACATCCAGCGGTGGACAAAGAGGGATAGCCTTTGCCCCACTGGTGGGTACGGAACCTGACCTCATGTCTCTGGCAGTGGGCAGTCACTGTTGTTTTCCCCTGAAACCTCTACTTCGACCTCCGGATCTTTGGCCCTGGGTTCTGAAAGGTGGGGACTGGTAGTTCTGAAAGTATGGGCCACGGAAGCTGGAGGGGAAGCCTCTACCTCGAAAGGAGTGGCCCTGTTGAAGTGTGTCCTTGCGGGGCTGGCCAGGTTTGTTCCCCACCCGAAACCTCCATCTTGAGGTGGGTAGATAGGAGAACTTGGACCTATTTCTGAGGAGGTCCCTGCCCTCCTCCTTTTGCTTTAAATAACCCTGCAGTCCCTCCCCAAAAACATGCTTTCCCCTGAGTGGTAAATTCTGTAGCAAGGTCTTTGATTCCAGATCAGCGTCCCAAAGTTTCAACCACAGCGCCCTACAGGCCTGGTTGGTGATGGCGGTGGCCCTCACCTGAAGGCGCAGAGTGTCTACCGCCATATCAGCCAGGTATTTGGCTGCATCCAGGGTGCACTCCAATAGCTCTGCCTCCCTAGACTTAGGGGTGGCCTGCTCCTGGAGTTCCTCGAGCCAGCGGATCTGTGCCCGAGTCGTGTAGATGGCGGTGGTGGTCGCCTTAGCAGCGGTGCCCTCAATCTCAAAAGCCTTCTTGAGCATGTCCTCAATCCTTTTATCTGTAGGGTCCTTGAGGGCTATCGTGCCGCATGGGAGCACGTTTTTTTTGCTGAGGGCTGCCACTTGAGGGTCGATGGTGGGTGCCTTGCACCAAGTGTCCGATTTTTCCCCCTGTACCGGGTACATTCTGTCCAGATTTCTACGGTTCGGCATCCTGCCCGGTTCAGGGGATTGCCATTCTGTGCTGAAGATGTCCTCGATCGCTGGACATACGGGGAAGGTCTCTGAGGTTGCCGGCCTAAGCTGGATCATTGGATCGAGCTTCGACTCAGGCTTGCTTTCTTCTGTGTCTTCGGTGTCTAACCCCATGGTGGCCTTGATCATTTTCATGAGCCCCAGGATCGTGTCGAAGGAGCATAGCATTGAGGTCAGTGAAGGGGTCATCTGCAGTTCCATCTCCTCTGCGTCCGAGTCCGCCTCATCTTCTTCTTCTTCCCCCGCATCATCTCTCTCCCCATCCTCGAGCGTGCCGTCGTGTGGGACGCCTGGGAGGGTGTCCTCAGGGATTGGAGGTTCCTCTGGTTGGCCCCCCATCTTGTCGGGTTCTGTGCTGGGAGGCCTTGCCCTGTTCTGGGTGAGGGATTCCAGTTTCTCCATAATTTTGAGCATAAAGTTCTGTTGGTTCTCCATCATGGCCACCGCGGCCTGCTGGTTCTGGATCAGGAGGGAGCCCAGATCCATCCACGTAGAGTTGCTGGGTCCGGGGTTGTTGGGGGCCAGAGGCGGTGTTCGCTCCAGAGAAGAACCGTCGTCGTCCAGGAGACAGGCAGCGCAGAGGGGGCCCGGGGTTTGGGGGAGGAGATTGGCGCTGCTCGCGGAACATTTCTTTGCCTTTACCATCTGGAATTAGAGAGAGGTACACTTAGGAACCGACCATACCATTGACCCTTTTTTTTTTTTTTTTCAGTTGTCCCCACCTGAGTCTGGACGAGCCCTGCCCCGCCGGAGGTACAGGGGAAGCACCTGAGGTTGAGGGGTGCTGTGGGAGGACCCCTACAATGATGAGCGGTGGTCTGGTGCCGAGGCCCGCTATGGGAGGGAGCCGGAGCAACCACGGGGGAGGCCAGATGGATAGAACCTACTGGGGTCGCTATGTGAGGGACCCTAGTGGATTGGTTAACCCAGATTTTTTTTTTTTTTTTTTTTTGATCCACAACCCCAGGGTACCAGCGACACCCTACCGGGCGCTGGTCTGGCCGGTGACTGGAGTTGGAGCCGCCTAACCAAAGAGCTGGAGGGGGTTGGGGGGGCTTCGGTCGCTAGGCAGGCCAGGGAACGAACCCTTCGAGAGAGGAGAGTCCCAAGCCCCTGAAGCTGCTGAGTGAGGCCATGTTTTCTTCATTTGCCTTCCATGAGGCGAAGACTAGGAGCAGCGAGCGCCCCCCCCGAGAGAGACGGTAACTCTCTCTCTCTCTCTCTGTCTCCCTCCCACCTGGTCACGCCACGAGGGAGGAAGCGGCATCCTCGAGAGGCTGATCCCCCTCCCTAGTTCGTCCCTCACACTGGAGGAGGAGGGATCAGCCTGCGGGTGTCCTAGGGCTGACGCGGAGAGCGGCCCCACCGAGGCCCAGGTGCGCGCGCCTGGGCATGAGGAAAGGAAGGCCCCAAACAAGGCCTACAGGTGTGCCCGAGTGCGAGGTGGCTCGTCTCCCCCTCCCCTAGCCCACGGCTGAGCAAGTGCCGTGGGCGCGAATGACATGTCTGGGATTGCCCCGCCAATGGGGAAAAACGCAGCCGGGAAGGGAGAGAGAGGCCTCTGGTGGCCCTTGCTGGACTGCCGCACCAAGGAGGGATGAAGGCCAGGTCGGACAGGCGTGCCTACCTGCTGAGCCACTAACAGTGCTGGAGGAGGCCACTGAAGCCAAAGGCCTGAGGCCTAGGCGGGGGGGAGTTTGGTTCATGGTCGCGCGGTGCCGAGATTCCTGAGTCCCTCACGAACAGCGTGAGGGAAAAAGGCAACTGAGCTAGAAAGGGGGACCAGGGTTAGAAGCTCTTTCTGCCCTGGACCCAAGAGAAACCTGATACAGGAGCCATGAGGCTGCCATAAAATTCTGCCCCAGAACCATGGCTGAGCCCCGAGAAGGGACTGTAGGGCTCAGCATCCATTGCAAATAAATTTAAACAATTCTAACATTGCTTCCAATACCAGTTAGTGTAGGCAAAGGATACTTTAAAACAAGATTAGTTCCTACCTTGCTAGAGCAGACAGGGATTCCTGGTGTGCTTCTTGCCTGTTCAGATGCACGATTCAAAACTGGAGAGCAGGGGTTTCTGGGACCTGGATATACTGAAAATCTGATCTGGGTCATGTGCATCACTAGCCTATCAGGTGGGCTGGAACCCATGAGGTAATGTCTGGAGTGCCATGGATGCCAACCAATCACAATATGGCTGGTTTGCAATACTGCAGAATGCGATAGGCCCATGAATGGCTACTGCTATTTTTCATAATGGTACACATATTAAATTGAAATAGCATGTGTGACATATGAACTCCACCAGCACCACAACCTTTGCCAGAGTGCTCAAGAAGCACAACTTCTCAAAAACCAGTCCCCATAAAGGTTTTAATACATTTGTTAAAGAACAAGTTTTTTTTTCAGTAATTGATGTGTACCTCTTTTTAGCTAAGCATTATGCTACAATTGATCAATGTCACCCTACACATTTGAGCTTGGCACTGAATTACAGCCTATTATTGTGGCTGTACAACAGTAATGTTTAGGTATGACTATTTTCACAGGCCTTACTGAAAGCAACTTTAACAACATGCTTTGTAAAACCGGCAATACAACAATCAAAGTTGGAAATAAAGGTGCTGAAAAGTGAAAGCTTTCAAAAAGTGACTCCACATTAATTTATGATATATTCAACGAGAATTAATTTAAAAAATAATTTTAATAGCCATATATTGCATTAACCCTTTAACGTTTTTACTTTTATGATTTTTTTTTATTATTTTTGTAAGTTAATAAAGACAATATGTGTTTAAATAGGTGAATTAACTGTTCATGACATTCTCACCTTGTAGACTTTTCTGATGGTCTCCCAGCACTGCCCCACACACCCCTCAAAAAAAAGATTACAAGATAATAACAAGTTCTAACCAGAGCCAATATGGCTGTGGCAAGCTTGAAGAAGCTCCAAGTAATGAGTGCCGCTGAATTCCAACCCACATACACCATGCAAGGAAACCTTCAGCATTGACAAATGCTTGTTTTCTTTTGTAATCTTTGCATGGCTTCCAGCAGTCTGAGATGAAGACAATCTCTGATTGTACACTGCAGTCACTAAACATTTTAATATAATTCATCTTGCTCTGTGTTGTATATTAGAACATAATCCAGCCTACCCATTGCTGGCAAGGGAAATTCTAAGTTGGAAAAGCATCTCTGACAGATGGCAATGCTTGCAGACAGGGGTGCCAGAAGATTGAAATAGATGGGGCTGCTGAAAATTGGAAGGGCATTTGTTAGGGTATAAAGGGCATTTTTTACAAACCATTTTTCGATATACACCATAATACAACAGTATAACTTACTATCAACCACAAAGATGAAGTATTGCCAATGGCAGCCATTCTAATGTCTTGAGCCATTAACTGCAAATTCTGTATAGTTATAAAATCTGGTTTAAAGTATGCAAGATAGTTAGAAATATACTGATTATGAATGCAATGCATATTTTGCTAAAAAATAAAGTTGATGTTGATTAACAAATACTGCTGCTTTAAGTGAACAAACCCCTAACATCATTTCATGGAAAAAAATATGCAGAAGTGGGAAGTATCAGATTTTAAAAGTGTGAAATTAGTACCATTCATGTGTTATTCTGACTTTATAACGTGAGAAGCATTACTCCACTGAAAACAGGGTGGTGCATCTCAACTGGACTATCTATCTGTCTGTCTGTACATGTACACACACACACACACACACACACACACACACACATGTTTAGTAAATATGAGCTATGCTTTGAACATTTACTCTGAGGTATGAAATGGTCATGGTTTCCCAGTCCAGTAATGCATAAAGACTTCATGAAAATTAATACAGTAGGCTATCCTAAATCTTACCAGCAATCATAGAACAGGACATTGCTGGAGGGGCATGTTTACATCATTGTACTACTTTTGTTATAACACATGTGACTTCTTTTTGATTCAGACAGAAAGACTGTATTTTTCTTACTAGGAGGCAGTATAGCATAGTGGTTAAGAGCAATGATCTACAAAGCTAGAGACCTGGGTTTGAATCCCATCAGCTCCCACTTGCGTACTGTGCGACACTAAGCAAGTCACACAGCTTCCTTGTGCTCCCAGGTCACACCTGGAAACAAGCTCAGAATTAGTGTGCCTTTCCTGGTTAAACAAGTTCTCTTTCCCCCCTTACTGTACATTGGCTTGCTAAATGAAGTTTGGCTATAAATAAGAGCTCTTGCTCGAACATTCAGGACTCAATGTAGTGTAACAGCGTATTGAAGAAAAAAAACCTTTTTGCCAGAGAAATGCTGAATGTAGTGGATACATGTCTGAACCAAAACAGAAAATGTATATTGTCTATACAAGTAGGCAGTATAGTGTTGAAATTAAGAGCACTGAGCTGCAAACCTGGAGAATTGGGTTTGAATCCCATCAGCCTCCACTTGCATACTGTGTGACCCTGAGCAAGTCACTTAACTTCCCTGTGCTCCCAGGTCACATCTGGAAACAAGCTCTGGCTCAGTGTACCTTTCCTGGTTAAACAATTTCCCCTTTTCCTTTCCATATATCAGTCGGGGTTATACCAGGAAGCTGGTATGTATAAGAAAGATGGCAAATAAAGTGATATTGGAGGCAGCCACATTTGGATGAAAATGAGTGCATTGGATTGTGTAAAACATTGAGTGCTGCAAATATAGTTGTTTGTCATTCATGCAAAAAAAAAAATACTAAAGTGATTACAAGGTCTTATAAAGTTAATGATTTCCCTGCTTCACAAAGGCATTTTTTACATCTATATCAAAATTAAACCATCACTGGATCTCATTTTCAGTACCAAACATATAGCTTCTTAATGCAGCAAAAATCATGGTGGAGGTGTCGAAAAACACCCTTTCAATAAGCATGTTTATGTATTAATGCACCATTCATGGTTGCATTTAATGGGGTTCGATTCATCCAACTTTAGAAAAACATATTGCTGCAGGGGAAATCTTTAAAAAGAAACACAGGTTAACCTGGACTGCTTTGAAGGCTATTAAGAAGAACTAGCAACTGACTGATTAATTATGGTCATAAAACTCTCCTCCAGCCAGCAACGTCAAAGGTATATCTCAGGATCTGCTGTTAAATTAGGCATGACAAGATATAAACCGTATGTTGGTCTCAACGTAGTAATTTCACAAAGCAGTCTGTCTGAAATGCAATAGTAGATTAGCAGAAAGACTGGAGTATTTCTTTAACTGCCATAGAGATCTGCAGAATGGAAGGATACACTGAAAACTCTTATAAGAGGAGTTCCACGGAAACACCTTTTTTCAAGTGAAAGCAGGATGGCTGTAGGCTCTGTCCACAGCCATAAAAATGCTGTATTAGTGATGTGATGCTATCAAATCTTTGCTAACCAAGTGATAATCTTCACAACTTAGGGAGTAGTGCACACCTTGGTATATTTATTTATCAGTGGCTCAGTAGGTAGCACACTCACCTCTGATGCCAGGAGATCAGAGGGTTGTGGGTTCAGTTCCCACATCTGGCAGTTGGGTTAATATCCCAGTACTGACACTGTAGTGCAGAATGAGAAGGGTGCTGCACTTCTGAGGTGCCGTATTTCAGATGAGACGTTAAACCAAGGTCCCATCTGCTTGGATTGGTGGTAGTTCAGGTGGATGTTAAAGATCCCATGGCACTTATCGAAAAGAGTAGGGGTTATGTTTATTAAAAACAAAACATATCAAATACGTACAATCAAGAAAAGGAAAACACAATAGATACAGTGAATAAATAATTCCAAAAACAAGAAACTAGGAACTCAGAGTCAGTCTAAATCTGAAAAAGAAAAGGAAAAAAGCACATCAAATGGAAACATCGAAGGAAGTCCAATATCGTTCCTATATATTTCGTTTGAGGATTTTCCGTTCTCCTTCTTTAAATTGAGTAATATAGGACTGTATCCTCCGGAAGAGATCCTCAGGAGTAAGATGATGCTGCTGAAACAGAAACCAACATCGAAACTGCCAAACCCAGTATAATATTACAACCGCTATAATATTCAAAGTGCTGGAATTATAAGTAACCCAAGAATTTGGAAATATACCACAAAATAAAGCTTTATGATCCCATTCACACCAAGTCTTATTCCAAAAATGACGTTTCCATAGAAACCAAAACCTGAGAATAAAAGGACAAGAAAAATATAAATGATTCATTGTTTCAGGAACATCTATACAAGATTCTCGAAACAATATCTATCTGCTATTTGTTTATGTTTATGGTTATCCCGAACACCTATTCTACCATGTGCACCCAACCAAGCAATATCCCACATTGTTCTAGGAATTCGAGGATCCATTAAACGTGTTCCAATTTTCGTTTTTTCAGTAGGTGTATATCCTGGAAACATCTCTACTGTAAATTGGGTTTCTATAATTTCATTATATAGTTGTTTCCGGTTAAGCTTTGTAATCATCTCAGTTGAAACATGCCATGTTTTCAACATATCAAAGACCATTCCCAATCTTTGGTAAAGTATACCGTCCTCTTATTTTTATGAAGAAAACACCACTATTCCATTCACGAAGAATTTCTGTAAGAGATATGGACTAAGGGAACCCATGGTTGCAAAAGATCCTGAACTACGGTTTCAAATTGATGGAGAAAAAGTGAATAGAAAAATACTATTGGGTGCACCATAGAGACCCCCCTTTACGGTATGGGCGTATAAAACATTCCGACTAATGGGATTCAAACGACTGCCCCAAAACAGGAGAAAAAAGATGTAGGAGGGATAAAAAATGTTTAGGAATCGGAAAATATGAGCTATGTGTAAGAATAAGGGTAATAAGCATGTTTTGATTAAGAAAATACGCTTCTTCTTACTTAATGACCATTTGTGCCAATTGCTAGCTTTTTCCTGCCCTTATTTATAACCAATTCCCCAATTATATGCCGCTAGATCCGACACGCAAAGTAGACACCTAACAATTTATGGGGAATCTATCAACTAATACCCCTATAGAATCAATAATCTCTAAAGTAGAAGATAAGTTCAGACATACACTTTTTGTAAATTTAAACGAGATCCAATAATTGATAAAAATCGGTAATACTTTACATAACAGACAACCTTCAGTAGTATTTGGTACAAAAACACAAAGGTCATCTGCGTATCAAATAATTTTATGTGAAGTGGAAGTAACATCAAGGACACCAGAAAATCCTGGGGATTTGTATAGGAACCGAATAATAGGGTCTAGAGCAATGACAAATAATAGAGGGCTTAAAGGGCATCCCTGTCGTACACCCCTACGTATAAAACAAGGGTTACCGAGTCTACCATTAATATAAGGTCGAACATAGGCTAGTGAATAACATAGAATAAGCCAATTAATAAAAGGTTGCGGAAACCCATAACTGGCAAGTGTTAACCATATGAATTCTTGGAAAATACTATCAAAGGCTTTGGATAAATCGAAATTAAACAAATAACCGTGTACTAAACCCTGTGAGCCTTGTGAAAACAACTCTCTTAGCAGCAATAAAGCATCTCTAATTGATCTACCGGAGATTGAACAATATTGAAAGGGCGAAAGTATAGATGGTAAATATTTCGCAATTCTATTACCTAATAATTTTGCAAAAATTTTATATTCTGTATTCAATAATGTAATTGGCCTCCAATTCCCCAATTGGGATCTGTCCCCTTTTTTATAAAGAAATATCATAAGCCCCTCATACATCTGATTCGTTAAGCGATCCTCTAGCAAAAAAGCATTAAATACCTCTAACAATTGATGTGGCATAAATTGCCATAAGAATTTATATACTTCTGCTGAAAGCCCATCGGAACCTGGAGCCACTTTATCTTTAAGGCCTGTAATAACCCTCTGGACTTCTTCTAAAGAAAAAGGTCTTATAAGGTCTTGCGTTTGAGAGTTTGATAGTGTGGGCGTATCTATAATTTGTAATAAAAGCGACATATCAGTCGTTTCGCTAGCAGGGGTCTCAAAGGTATTTTTTATAAATTGTGTCACATGATTCATAATCTTTTCTTGTCCTTTAATGAGTTGACCCTGATCATTTGACAACTGGGGATATTTGTTTGCCACAAAATTTCTCCTTAGAAGCGTCAAAGGGGTTAAAGTGACGTTGAGTCCCTGTGATATTATATTTCTGTTCAAAAAGTATTGATTGTTGTCGATCATATTGTACTTTAGCCAAGGCAGTCTTAACTTCTTTTATACGAGCGGTACAATCAGTGCCATACAAATAAGAGTCAGAAAATAATGTCAGTAATTCTTGACGTAAACTGCTAGAGGCATCATTTCTGGCGTCTGCTAACATTCTTGCATAAAACTTAAAATATGATATTATATATGATTTTGTATCGGACCACCAATCTATCATAGAGTCATATAAAACAGTAACAGTAACACGGTCCGTAAGTAATTCTTTAAATTTTTGAAGAAATGCAGGGTGTGACAACAGTGATGAATTAACCCTCCAAACCCCTGGACCTTGTGGTAAAATGTCTTCTAGTGCTATATGGATTCCAATGAGATGATGGTCTGAAGTCGCCATCGGTATCGTGAATCCTTTGATTTTCCCGACAGTATGTGAGCAAAGCCAGAAATCTATACGCGTTTCTAACTTTCCTTTTATGAAAGTCGGTAGTAATGAGTGGGCTAAGACATCCACTAAATTCATGTCTGCTATAAGTGTACGTAATGCATTAGTGTGTCAAATACGCCTTCCTGTTAGAAGGGACTTCTAAACATGTATTAAAATCCTCCCATAAAATGGTTCGATTCGAAGAAGAAAGGGTTTAATAAGATTCAGTATATGAATCCTGGCCGCTTTTTGTTGAGGTGCATAGATGTTTATAAATCTGTAAGGTAACTGATACCAAAGAAGATCTAATATTAAACTCTACCAGGGACTAATTCTACAGTCTTTTGCAAAGTGAAAGTAGAAGATGTAAAACAGTAACCAACACCGGAACAAAGTTCCTGACCCACGGACCAATAAGAGGGCCCTATACTCCAGTCTCTGGAGGGTAGTGCAATGTCCCCTGCAGTATATAACCTAATGTCCTGCAAAAAATATACATCATATGCCAAACCATGTAGGGCTGAAAAGGTAGCAAGACACTTATATCTGGACCTTATACTGTTCACATTTAAGCTAGCTAAACGTATTACTGACATAAAAAAAATTGAAACAAACCAGTGCCAGAAAAACCCCTTCATTTCTTTTTTCTAATTCTTGCAGCTTTTTTCTTAGTAGTAGTACCAACAATATCAGCTGACAGAGGAGTAGCCAAAGGGGGAGGGAGGGTCGAAGAGGAGTGACCCAACTCCTCATCTTCCTCTTCCATGGTATCTCCCCAACTTTGTAACGGCTCATAAGGATTAGATGTTGGAATAAGGGAAGAAATAACAGGGTCGACTTGCTTAGTGGAGCGAAGTCTGCAAGCTACTGGAGAAGAGGATTCCAAATTTTCCTCTGAGTTCGCTATCTGGTCTCCCGTAGATGATAGCAAAACTGTATCCGGAACTGTGGCCAACCCGTCAGTCATGGAAGGCTCCGTTGTTTCAGGAATACCAAGTGGTTTAAGGGACTCTGAGGTTTCAGGGGTAGTAAGAGCCAGAAGGGGGGCAGAAGTCTCAGAGATATCTAAAACAGATATGGGAGCAGAGTTTTTGGGCAAATCAGGTATAGTAAGACCCTTAGAGAGATGGGACTTAATATGGTTGTGATCAGGCTGTACAGGTTTTTGGGTAAAATGTGTCTTGGTAGAAGAGGACCTAGCTATATAAGTATCATGCTCTACATAATCCGAAGTATTATGGGCTGCCCAAGGGCAATGCACAAAAGCATGTGATGTATCACCGCAAAGATTACAGGAAGGGGGTGTAGTACAGGCTAAGGTAGTATGACCTATCATGCCACAAGAAGTACATTTTAATTGAGTACAATCTGAGCTCAAATGTGACAAATCCCCACATCTGTAGCAAGAACGAGGCTGCCCTGGGTAAAACAAAATTCCACGGTCCCTACCTAAATAGAAACAATTAGGCAAGTGCTGGATGCCAGATTCAGTAATTCTAAGCTGAACATTAAATTTCCATCCCCCTGTCCAGAAACCATTGTCATCAATTATTGCATGGGGATGACCCATAACAGAACAACGCTGTTCTAGCCAATACAAGATATCTATACATTAACACCTTCATTTCTAAAAAGAACGGTAACAATTTTGGCTGTTGGCTTTAGTGATAGGAACTACTATAAAATATTTCCAAACAGAATCAGTCCGGGCAGTGTAATAGGCTGACCAAAATTTATCAAGCAAAGTGGCTGAGCAAAGGAAACATCAAAATTATAGTCCTTGAGGAGTGTATTAAGGCATACACTTCTGAAGGCCTGAGACCTAATGAGTCAATAATAGAGTGCTTTTCCACAAAGTTCCTATCGGGGAGGTCCATACCCCTCTGAATGAATTCGACCAGAAATCTTTTCTCATTGGTACCTCTGTCATTTTAAATAAAGAAGCATAACTAGCAGGTTTAGCTGTAGCAGAGTCAGTATCTGAAGCAGTCAGCGCTTTTAGCGATGAATTAGCAGTCACTTCCCCTGAGTTGAGTACTGACCTGTGAGAAGTTTTGAATGTCCAGGAGTAGCAGTGTGGTCTGTTAGAGTGGTCGTTTTATCAGCAGGCAAAGGCTCAGAAGGCTCCACAAACTGTTCCATCGGCACTATGTCTTCAGATCCCGAGGGTGAAGGCTTAAAGTGATGCAATGCTGGTCCGTCTGCTAAAAAATGTCCTCTGATTCTCGCATTACTGCACAAATGTTCTGTTTTGTATCGTGGAGCCAAGTAAAGGCAAATTCGGTCCGGATCCAAGTCGAAAGGGATTCTTGATCCATCCTGCACGTTCCAAAAGTTTCAGATCTGGAGACCAAGTAGAAAATCTCTGCCGAGAAAAGGAAAGAGTCTGCCAGTTGTGAGCTTCCAGGATTATCGCCAGTCGCTTCCGCTGGGGTCGATTATAGCCTGTGCACTGCTTTTTTTCACCGACACTGAAGGGACTAACTGTCCAGATTCTGGTCGTTTTGGTTTTTTCTCCTCCTCCGATGAAGAAATTAACTTTGTGAATGCCGCCTCGCGGCAACCATCCTCCATCTCCGATAGTGCTTGACTTACAAAGGAACTATCCCGGTCAACATCTACAGCTTTGCAGACCTCCAAAACTTCCATGACTGCAGAAGGAGTAGTATCCATGCTGGTAAGAGAGCCTTCTATGTAGTCCACATGTTCCATTGCTGCCGCCGTCTCTGGTGACTGAGGCATACTGGACAGAGTCCAGATGTCTCATGGGAAGGATTCTCCACCCTGCAAAGAGTAGGGGAATTTCCCCGGTGTCCTGGCCAAATTTCCCTCATTCACTAAAAATACCACCAACAGCTTAATCTTATTCAAGGTCAGTTAGCATTCATCTGTATCCTCCTCCCCAGGGTCGTGCCTGAAAATAGGCAGGATTTGTCTAGTGCACTTACCCGGTCAACAAAAACTAAAGAAATAAAAGAAATAAATAAATATTAGTACAATGTTGCACAGAATAACATAACTAACAATCTATCAAGATACAGTAATCATTGCACTTGCTCCAGTGCATTGACTTCAGCATGTTCTCAAAGAGTCACTAACAAGCAGCCTCCTCAAATAAATAAGTACTTCAGTCACAGTCTTACACATGTTATCAATTCAGTTGTGACAGATTATGATATTGTGTTAAAATGTGACATGGAAGACTGCTTCCCTTATTATGGCTGCATAGCAGAGCTTTGCTGATGTATTGCTATTACATAGTAGAGCAAGGGGACTGTGGAAGAATGTGACCAGATAACTGGACTGCGTCCTTCCACAGTGGAGTTGAAGCACATGCAGTTCTCTCCATTGACCACAGTGCTGTACCCCCCCCCCGCCACTAGCACACTATTTTCCTACTCTGTGCTCACTTCCAGTTCACTCCCGGGTTCTATCACTGTCCCAGCATTAATTTTAGAAATGTGACCTATAATAAAGAAAACCATTCCTTTCTGTATTTTTTTTCTTTTTTAAACCCGTAAAAAAGTGAATGGTCTCTCACTGATCTGACCCCTGCTGCCTCGACCTCCCACCCTCCAGTCACTGTTCTTGTTATATATGCAATGTTTCCCTGGTGTCTAGTTGCACCCCTCACTCTCTGATTTCTGAACCCATACTTGTTTAGTGTTTTCTGGTGTTTAGTGGCACCCACCAAGATCCAGTTGATGGCCTCATAGTTGTATAGTGTTTCCCTGGTGTTTAGTGGCACTCCTCACCCTTTAATTGCTGGCCTCATAATTATATAGTGTTTTTCTGGTGTCTAGTGGCACCCCTCACCCTCTGATCACCAACCCCATACTTGCATAGTGTTTTCCTGGTGCCTAGCAACACCACCCACCCTCCAATCACCGGACCCATATTTATGTTCTTTTTCCCTGCTGTCTAGTGGCATCCCTGTACTCTGATCCCTGTGCCTCTATATGTTTCTCTGGTGTCTAGTGGCATCACCCACCCTCTGATCCCCATCCCCTTATATGTTTCCCTGGTGTCTAATGGAACCTCCCACCATCTGATCTCCATCCACCTCTATGTTTCCCTAGAGTCTAGTGGTGCTCTCAACCTCTGATCACCACCCTGTCACCTGTAATAAAGAAAGCCATCCCTCAATGTCCTTTTTTTTTCTCTTTTGCTGTCTGTCTGTCTTTAAATCTATAAAACAAGAGGTCCCTCCCCAATCTGACCCCTGCTGCTCCAACCTCCCACTCAACACTCACTGCCCCACAACCCCAGTACACACCCACACACTGACACTCATCTGAATAGGTCACAGGGTAATGATCTTCCCTCTGATCAAAAACACATCTTGCTGCTGGAACCAGCAACTGCAATATGACAAACTAAGGTAAATAAGGTTCAATGTATTTTAATGGGGTTTCAACTCTGAGGCACAACTTTGTCATTTGTGCATATTTTCACCCTAAATTTTCAACATGGGCTTTTGGGGACCCTACCTCACAACCAGTAGTGGTGGAATTATGCAAATCATGCCTAAAAGGTGATTTCACAGTCACTTGGTGAAATCACCTTTCAGGCAGGATTTGAACATTTTCACCACCATTGTTCATGAGGTGGTGTCATAAGAAGGACATGCTGAAAATTTGGAGTCAAAATATGAAAAAAATGACAGTTATGAGTGTATGTTAAAATTATTTTATGCTTGCTCATAACTTTGGTAACTTTAAATATTTTGACCCAAATTTTCAACATAGCCTTTTTTCAGACCACATCATGAATGTGACAGCTGTCATTTTTCAAATCCTGGCCAAAATGTGTTTTCACACCTGTGGTACGGAATGATGTTTCAGTAGCGCTGAATGACATTTTGGCAGAGATTTTGAACATTTATCTGCGGGTTCATGAGGTGGGGTAATAAGAAGGCTATGCTGAAAATTTGGTGTACAAATATAGTAAAATGTTCAGGTTATGACTGAATGTTGCAGTATTTCAACTTTCACTCATAACTTTGCTATTTTCAATATTTTGTCTCCAAACTTTCAACATAACCATTTTTCCACACCAGCTCATAAACATGACTGGTGTCATTTTTAAAATCCTGGATTAGATGTGATTTTGCACTTGTGGTGCAAAATTACATTTTAGCCAATATACTGTAAATGCTACATGTCCTGTTAATAAGAGCAATCATAAAATGACTATCTTGAAAATTTGAGGTCAAAATTAAAAAAAAAGTGAATGTGTGAAGAGTGCATGTGCAAAGTTTAAATGTGTGAATACTGAATGTGTGAAGAGTGAATGTGTAAAGTGTGAATGTGCTAAGCCCTGCACTTCTGTAGATGGATGGAGTCTCTCCACTGAGCATGGCCCAAAGGGCTCTGCACATCTCCTTCTGTTCACACATCATTGAACTATTCTGCTTCCCTCAGGTCTGAAGCACCCTCTCACTTCTTACACCTGCATCAATACCATAATTTTGCAGCAATATTGGATCTGACCAGAGTTTTTTTTTTTGGGTGGGGATGGTAACTCCATCTTAGTCATTTGTGCTACAACAGCTGAATACTGCAGCGAAACATACAATGCCTATACATACTATACATATATAACATTCCTCTGTAAAGATGTGGATCAGCTTTGAAGTGATTACTTCGTATTCATTCAAATAAGTTTAATGCAACAGCTGCTGGCCCATCAGCAGAGGGGTAGCACTACCGCTTGTGATGCTGGCAACCCGGGTTCGGGAGCAGGCTTGGGTCATTAGAGGGCCAGCCAGGGGGAGGAGGCTCGAGCATCCGTAGAACCACTCATCTCCTCTGGGGGAAGGGGGAACCTTGGCTCGGCACATGACCAACATCTAGCAGAAGCTGGAGGTTCAGCATGCCCGAGCACTGAGACTTAGAGTGGAACAGGACGGATGCTGGTGTAAGCCATGGCATCATGCACACATCATGCTCCTGAGGGTGTACAGGGAAAAGCTTGGCCCCAGCATGACACCAGCAAGAGTGCCAGACAAATGGCTCTTGCCCATTGGCACCCCGATCCATGGTGGAGTACCCTAATGAAATCCAGAGGTACAGCACGGGGGTTGAGGTTGAGGCCCAGGCCCCACCCCTACTTTGTCCCCACCTGTGAGTAGAGCCACAGCTTTGTGGGGAGTCTGCCTGTGAGGCTGGGCATGGGAGGGTATGCCAGGTGACAGTGCCAGTGATCAAGGGGGCAAAAATAGAAATTACAAAAAAAAGTTTAATGCCGAATAACAAAAGGTCCAATTTGTTATTTTTGTAATTACCCTAATACTGTTTATTATGTTACAAGGAGAGTCATCCCTGTTTTGCATGTTTGTCTCAAAGAACTTAACAACTCTGTCACTGTTCCTGTTTTTTTTTCAAAGACGCTGAGAAATTTTAAACCACTGCAAAGTCACAATATTGAACTAGTCACAGTAGCCACATAATACCTACTACTGAATTTTTTTGGTGTTGACTGATAAAACATTCGCTATCATGCTGTTCATTTACAGTAACTACTTGCTATATATTTGCAACTGATCATTTCACTCTGTCAGTACTGCTGTGATGAATTCTGTTCCATGCAATTAAAGCGACTAACTCATGATAGTATTATTGTACCCAACATCCACATGTTTCATTTCTAGCATGATAAAAAAACATGAATTTTATTCCAATTTTGTTACTAAATTCTACTGGCCTGGATCACTCCCCCTCCCCGATGTTATAATGTGATTTTTATATAGTTACTTAATGTCCCAAATACTGGAGTTCTTGAATGTGAAGCCATTAATATTTCAAAAGACTAGACCAGTGTGTAAAACTCTTCAAAGTGAGTCTACTTGAATGGTTTCTCTCCAGAGTGATGCTCCAATACATTACTCAGTTGTGCAATGTTTCTCGCAGTTAGTAAAATTGAAATGTTTTTATCCCATATAAATTCTCTGATGTTCTGATATATGACAGACATCAGATTCAGAGATGTTTTGAGATATTTGCCAGTCATGTAACATTTTCCCCATATTCTGTACATTTAGAGGTAAATCTCCTTTGTGAATTACCTGATATCCTGATAGATTTGCGAGGCATGTAAAACTTAAAAAAACTGCACACAAAGTAGTCATCACTATTCTCCTTTATGTCCTTTCTTCTTGATTTCATCTAGTCATTGTACCTTCCATATGTGATTTGACTTTTTTGTTATTCTTCCATTTTACCTTGTATATATGTGATCCTTTAACCCCACCACCCCCACCCCAGGATGCATCTGGAAAGGAGCTATTACAAACACATTATGTCTTTACAAGTAAAACTTTAAAATATATAAATAAATAAAATATGACACTTTTGGATCAGTGTTATTAGTAAACAGCTGGTGGTAAGGTGAATGGAGAATTTTCTATTTTACAAAATTTTTACAGTGCACTCCACAAACTAAGAAAAAATGGAAAATCTGATCACAGTACCAGTTGATTAGAAATGTGTGTGTGTGTGTGGGGGGGGGTAATATTAAATAACACATACATTGTTTAATCATATTACATTGGGTACTTATCAAAATGCAGATAAATGACAGAGTAAGAGCTATTTGGGGGAATAATCCCATAATAAATGTTTGTACATAAGTGTTAAACTGTTTGATAGCATAAATGTGTAGGGTTACTCAGTTGATCCAGTTAAACAAATTCACAATGTGAATACTTTGGTAGAAAATGAATGGTCCCATATGAATTTTCTATCAGTCACAACTGATACAGAGTATTTCTCAAATATTTACTCTCCATGAGGCTCTTTAGGGTACTGTTTATGTGGATAAAAAGAGAGGCACTTTCCCCAAACACCACCATGCAACATATGCAAAATATAAAGAAAAAAATAAACTAGCTTCAACAAATGCTTATTTAAGTATAACTCAAAAGGAATTACTGGCAGAAAAAGGGGAAGATCAGAGAAAAAACATGGAGATCACAACAAAGCTTGTGTGTCACTTGTTTGAGTATAAATCATTTGACAGCTCTGCTTAGACAGCTCAGCACCAGACCAGCTGTGGGGCCACAGCACAAATGAGCATGTCACTGCCAAATTGGTTTGTTCACTTCACCGCTGTGACAAATGGAAAACTGAATGAAGTGGCTCCATAATCAATAACATTGTCAAAAACAATACATATAGAAATTATGAATAAAGGATAAAGTTTACATGTGCTATTTATAGTTTAAATCTCACACATAATGTGACAAAAAAACAACAGGACTCAAATATTTTTTATTTTCAACCCTCTTTAAAGTGTAGGCTTCAAAAACACTTGTTAACTATTATCAACCTCGTATTCAAGCTGAGCTACCTGTCTCTGAGATGGTAAGTATTGTCACAAATGTTTGATAACTTTTACACGCCTTTCATATTCAAGCTCTAGCATCTATTTCTGACATGGTGATGGTGACCTAAACAAACACTTGCTGACTTTTCAATATGTGCTGTCTATCTGATTGAGTGTTTCTTAATCTACATCCCTCTCTGTCAGTCTCCTGCTTTTTGTGCATTTTGTTCATACCCCCCAAATAGTTTAATTGGTGTTTCAGATTCACTTATCTGTTCCAAGTTGGCTATTCTGTCACAGATGTCTCATTATTCCTGGGACCAGTCCAGATAGGGGGTTACTGCGTGAATGAACTCCACAAAAAAGAATTGTAACTCACTCCACTCTCTACTCCTTTCTACAGGGGGATTTTCTCTCTCCAACAGACATCCAGAGACTGCAGTAGGAAGTGGCACACCCGAGCTTCCACTGCACCTGATTGTTTCTGGCAGCCGTGGGTGGACCCACTGACCCTGCCTCTCACAACCAACTAGCCCCTAGGTTTTGCTCACCCTTATAGGGGGCTGCTGTGACATCACACAGCTACACATAAAATATATATATATTGTTTACTACAAAACAGTTTTCCATTGCAACAGACCACCCCACAACAGTAAGACCCTCAAGGCTGCGTTTGCTCTGCAATAACAAAAGGCTCACTAAATTGACTCACTATTTATATTTTGTCCACTACAAACAAAACCAGAGATGAATATGATCAATTTCAACCATTGTGACACACTATTCTACAGGATGTTTGCTCTAAGACTAGGGCATTGTCCTACCTGCTGGGCTACTGGGGACCTAAAAACCCAGCTCCATACTGAATGGGATGAAATCTCCGATCTGCGTAATAGACTGCATGCAACAGCACCTGTGCAACTATCCCTTCCTCAAAGGACAACCCTACCTGGGAGATGGCAAACAGTGCGTAGAAGTTCATCGAAAGCCACAAATCGCATTCTGCCCATGCAACCCACATCAGCCACCCCTATTAGCACAACAAACCAATTCACGCCATTGAAGGTCAATCAAATTTTAGATACAAGAACAAGCACCAAGCCCATTATGACATCTTACACAAAACTAAATACCTCTGACACAGTCTCAGAAAGAGACTCTAATAAATCTCTTCTGATAATAGGTGACTCTATGATATATAGAATAGAACCTCACCTCCAACAAAATTCACAAAATAAAATCAAAGTTACATTCCTCCCCAGAACATCATCATGGAGGGATATGAACTGCATAGATAAGATCGTATGCAACACACAAAAAAAGACACACATCCTAATCCATCTCAAAACAAATGACCTAGCCAGTTGGTCAGTCGACGAAACCAAAAAACACTTCACTATGCTAGACAACAAACTGACTTCTCTTACATCTGGATTATCCTTCTCTGAAATACTGCCTGTCGGGTAAAAGAGGGAGGATGCCAGGCAGAGAGTCAGAGAGAAGGAAATCATGGAGTTCAACACCTTGCTGAAAGACTGGTGCCAGGAGAAAGGATATCACTTAATCAGTAATTGGCACAAATTCTGGGAATGGGAATTCTTCAAACATGATAGATTACATCTCAATAGGCAGGGATCCCAAGCACTAGGCCAAAAATGTGATGTGTTTTGGGAACATTTAAACTAGGAAGAGGGGAGAAGGCAGCCTCTCCCAGCACACCTAAGGAAGGAGAGGATGCCATCCTCATAAATCTTTCTTTCATTCAGCTAAGGCACCCATAAGACAAGGGGAAAGGGCATCATCACCCAAAGCACCTAAGTGGATGGGTGATGCCTTGCCCCAATCACCAACCAGGACATCATTTTTCCAGCCAGCTGGGCCTACAAAAACAATGCTAAAGCTCCACGAAGCACACATTAAAATCACAGAGCACGCAGTACCACCTGGACCACCACTGAAAGACACAAAGCAAAGAACACTAAAAGTGGGAAACCAGATGTGGCATGCAAATAAATTCCCAGACCTTAGCGCCATAGGATATAAAAGCCACCGAGATACAGATAAATCACAATGAGGTTGAGACCCTATGGGTTACAATTGGAGCAGGGGACAAGGCCCCAGTCAAGGTGGGAGTGGTGTGCAGACCACCATCCCAAGAAGCAGAAAAGGACAAAGAAATTCTTGAATCCATCTTAAGGATGGCTGACAGAGGAGAGCTGCTGCTAGTAGGAGACTTCAGTTTACCAGATGTAAATTGGTCCTCCTGCACAGCCTCATCAGAAAGAAGTAAATCATTTCTCATTGCCTTACATGTGGCAGGTCTGACACAGATGGTGGATACTCCCACAAGAGAGGAGGCAATCCTGGACCTTGTGCCTGCAAACAGCACCAGAGTTTCAGACGTGAAGGTGGAGGTCAATCTGGGCTCCAGCGACCACAGAACAGTCTGGTTCTCAGTTACCAGGTATGAGGAGATTAGGCAGAGTAAACTAAGGATCCTTAACTTTAAAAATGCAGATTTCAACAAAATGTGATCCACCTTTTGGAGCATACTTGAAACCGTGGCAAAGGGGGATGTTGAGGCAAACTGGAAAGCACTAAAAGCAGCACTAAACCATGTTACAACACAATGTACAAGAGTAATCAGCAAATCCAAAAGAAGAATGAAACCACTTTGGTTCACAAAGGATATAGCATCAAGAATTAGGGAAAAGAAAAAAGTATTCAAGAAATATAAGGAAACCAAGAATGACAACGACAGAGAGATATACAGAGCCAACCTAAAAGAGTCAGGCAAGGCAATTAGAGTAGTGAAAGCACAAACAGAAGAGAGGATTGCTGGGGGAGTAAAAAGAGATGACAAGGCCTTGTACAGATACATACACGAAAAGAGAAAAAACAAAGGGTGCATAGTTAGACTAAAAATAAAAGAGGGACAATATGTAGAGGAAGACACTAAGAAAGCAGAAGTTTTGAATGACTACTTCTGCTAAGTATTTACATTGGAACACAACGGTAGTGGACCAACACTGGATAGAAATGGGCACAGCAGCAAGGAGACAGACAAAAGCCCCTTCACCAAGGAGAGACTCCTCGAGGAACTAAACAAGTTGAAAACTGACAAAGCCTTGGGGCCCATTGGAATACATCCACAAATTTTAAAGGAGCTTTGGGAGGAATTTGCCGCTCCGCTTGCCGAACTTTTCAATACTTCACTGCAGAGCAGTAAAGTGCCTGAGTACTGGAAGAAGACCACCATGGTACATTTACACATGAGTGGAAGCAAGGAGAAGGCAGGAAACTATGACCCAGTCAGCCTCCCTTCAATTGTGGGGAAAATTATGGAATCTTTATGTAAGGAAAGGATAGTGGCATATCTAGAAGCCAATGGGAAGTTGGACCCTAAGCAGCATGGTTTCACAGCTGGATGATCATGTCAGACAAACATGATAGACTTCAACTAGGTAACAAAAACAGTGAACCAAGATGAGGCAGTTGAAGTGGTGTACCTAGCTTTCAGTAAAGCCTTTGATTCCATCCCCCACAGGAGGGACATCAACAAGTTGGAGGACACAGGTGTAGGAGAGAAAATTGTTAACTGAGTACAAAACTGGCTCCAGAGGAGAATCCAGAATGTAATGGTGAATGGCTCGCAGTTGCAAGAGGGAGGAGTAACCAGTGGAGTTCCACAGGGATCAGTGCTGGGTCCAGTCCTCTAACATATTCATCAGCGACATTGCAGATGAATTGGCGGGGGAAGGTGTGCCTGTTTGCAGATGACACCAAGCTCTGCAACAGGGTAAGCACACAGGAAGGGGCCTCTGCGATGGAACTAGATCTAAGAAAGCTGGAGGAATGGTCAACAACTTGGCAGTTGAAGTTCAATGCCAAGAAGTGCAAGGTTATGCACCTAGGGAGAAATAACCCAGGTAAAGTGTACACGTAAGGGGGAGAACAATTATCTGTTACAAACTTAGAAAGAGACCTTGGGGTCTTGGTGTCCAACGATCTGAAGGTGGGTAGGCAGCACAAACAGCCAACAGCATCCTAGGATGCATAGGCAGTGGTATTACAAGCAGAAAATGGTAAGTAATAGCAGGGGTCAACCTTAACTTTTTTTTGCATGAGCCAGCCGGACTAGTGAACCAGAGATTGCACTAGCCTGCAGAAGTTTGCAGTAGCCCACCATCAGTATGGTTAACAATGATTTGTTAAACGAAAGGCAAAAAAATCGCATTTGTCCTGCCAACAGTCTGGACATCTACCAACTGATTTTGCACTGTGCCTTTAACTGAAACTGCACATACACTGTCTCAGCTTCTGTGACTGAATAATCAGTGATTCTGTCACTGATGACTGAAATGAACTTTGTTCCTATCATTTTTTCCCGTAGCGCCATTTGTTCAACCTCGGCTACATAGTGGATAAAGTTACAGCATATTTGTCCTTCTGATAAGCTGAACTGGCATCTAGCCTTTTCATGTCATCAAGGCTGCACATCCACACAAAGTCTGTGAAAGGACGTCCTTTCTTAGCAATTGCATGGCATGTTCAAAACTGTTTATCCAGATGGTTAAGCGTTGCTTCATTCATGTTCTTCAGCATTCCTTCCACATTACTTGTTCTTGGAGTAGCAGTGCTGGCATCCTCCTTTTCCTATGCCCTAGCATGAGTTTCACTGATATTATGGGATGAGACAGAGTCAAGCTGGAACTTATCTGTACCGAAATGCAAATTATTGTTATTGCCCACCTTACCCAACTGTATTTCATGTTTGATACACAAATGGCTAAACATCAGATCTTTTGCACCATCATACCCCAACCAGTCATATTTTTCTAGCCAACATTGCTTGAACTGACGGCTTCACTTTATCTTTTCATAATCTTGATCTTTTATTTGTTTGTCTTTGTCAGCATGCTTTCTATTAATGTCAGCTGGGTTACTGATTTCTTTAATATATTTACACATTTTCAGATTTGTAGTTTATAAAGTTGTGTTGTGAAAAGTGTGTGTGTTTTCTTCCCTTTTTCCCTCTCTTTTCCCACCCTGGCCACAGATCCCACAAATGCTTGATTGTCCCAGTTCTATTAAGAAATGTTCACCAAAAAAAAAAAGTAAGGATAAATTCAACAGCATCAGCCCATGCTGTTATTTATTCATTTTTATGTTTGCTTGCACGCATGTGCAAGAAACATAGTGCCACAATACAAGTTTAAGTAGGTGTTCCTCCCCCACTTCCAATGCCTTGCTCCCTTTTGCAAGCATGGCCGCATTGCACCAATGAATGTCTGAGCTGTCTATGACAGCCGATCAGATGCAGTGGCGTACAGTTGAAAGCGGGAAACCACTGCAATCAGTAGTTGTAATGTGTAGGCAATTTGCATAATGGCATTGGCAGGTAATTTACACATTGCTGTCGGTAGTATGCAAAGTGTCAACACTCAGCACTGCATCCTGAACAGCTGTAATAAACAGCTTCACTTATGTCTACTCCCCCTCCTCCCCAAACACTCAAGTAGCATGCTGGGAGCTCACCCCAGCGTGCTCATGTGCTCCCCTCCTCCACTGCACACCATATGGCTGACAGGGGGTGCCCAATCCCCTCGTCAGCTCTGCGCCCCCCCAGACTCCTAGATGCCATGCTGGGGAGCCCACCCCAGTGTGGCAAAAGCCAGAATGATGACGGGGTCCCCAGTCCCCCGTTGGCTCCACTGAACCCCCCAAAAGAAACAAACTTCCAGTTGCCACGCTGGGAGCCCACCGCAGCATGGCAATTATCTGTATGACTGATGGGGTGCCCACTTCCCCGTCGGCTCCAGTGACCCCAGAAAAATCTTTCAGCTGCCACACTGGGAGCCCAACCCAGCATGGCACAAGTCCTGCATTGTCTTCCTAAAAGTAAAACAAACACCTGAAACCAAAAAAAGCTCCCTCATTGATTGTCTTCCCCCCAGCCAAACCCGCACCCACCCTCTGCGCATCCACCTCCCCACACCTCTCCTGACCCCACACTTACCTCCGGAGTCCAGCACAAAAATCTTCAGTGGACCGGGAACACGTCTGCACTCTTCAAAGCCGACCGCGAACTCTAGAAATGCCGGTAAGCTGTATAATGGCATAAATAGGTTTTTTTTTCCAACTTTGGTGCATATCTCGGCCATGTTTGGGAATTTTTTCACCAAATTTTCAACATGTGGTTTTGGGGGCCCCACCTCATGAATTCAGTCACTGTCATTTTGCTATTCAGTCCCGAAAGGTGATTTCGCGGTCACTGGTCAGAACCACCTTTTGGAACCAAGTAACGAAATGACAGTGTCACAGTTCATGAGGTACGCCCCCCCAAAACCATATGTTGAAATTTTCATGAAAAAATTCCTAAAAATGACTGTTTTATGAGCGTACGTTGTGTAGTTCCTACGCACGCTCGTAACTTCACATATTTTTAATATTTTCACTCCAGATTTTCAACATTGCCATTTTACCACACCTCCTTATGAGCAGTACAGCTGTCATTTTTCATATCTTGCTCAAAATGTGTTTTCACACATGTAGCATCCAATGGCATTGTCGGTGAGCGAAATCAGTGTTAGGGACAGATTAAGAAAATCACAGTGACACTGTTCATGAGCAGAGGTCTTAAAATGGCTATGCTAAAAATTTGGTGACAGAAGTCCATAAAATGACTGTGTTATGAGCATGCATTGTGTAGTTTCCAAGCACCCCCGTAAGTTCACTAATTTGTACTATTTTCAGTCCAGATTTTCAACACTGGCATTGTTACACACCTCCTTATGATCAGTACAGCTGTCATTTTTCACACCCTGGCCAAAATGTGTTTTCGCACTTCTGGTGAACAAATAAGTGGTCGCTGTGGGAAACCAGTGTTTGGGATAGATTAAGAAAATCACAGTGGCACTGTTCATGAGTGGAGGTCCCAAAATGCCTGCTTTGACAATCTTCTGTAAAATATCCCCAAAGTAATTACATTATGGGTGTGTGTTGCGCAGTTTCTACGCATGCTCGTTACTTCAGTTTTTTTATATTTTCACTCCAGATTTTCAACATTGCCATTTTTACACCTCCCGATGAACAGTACAGCTGACATTTTTCACATTCTGTTCCAAATGTGTTTTTGCACTTGTGGTGCCAAATGGCGTAGTGACTGTGCAAAATCAGCTTACAGCTAACAAACTGATATTGCCACTGTTCATGAGGTGGGGGTCACCAAAAGCCCATGTTGAAAACGTGGAGTGAAAATACCAATGAATGCCTGGGGAATTAGAGTTTCCAACCATAATGCCTCACCCTGTAGAGACTGACAGGCATCAGGGGTGTGACTTGGGATTGCCACCTGTAATGCTCATGCCATTCCACCCCAACCCACACCCTGCAGCCAGTGACAGGCATTGAGGTGTGCTATGGACTCTTCGGCCCCAAGGTTCACCCCATTCTCCTATACTGCACCCATCTCACCGTATTTCCTTATGGAATGGGGTGAGCATAAGGCCCAAAGACCCCAAGGCACACCGTGACACTTGTCAGAGTCTGCAGGGTAGGGTGTGGTAAAATGGCATGGCTATTATGCCTGATGACCCAAAGGCACACCCCAATGTCTGTCAGTCTCTGCAGGATGGTGGTGGGGTTGGCTTCAGTTCAATACTTCACTGTCATTCCTATTATGCATCTCTCTAACTCCTACACTACCAATGCAAATGCCAGCAAGCAAACATTCAGCATTGATAAATACTTGTTATTCTTTGGCAACCAGGTAACTCCCATTGGGCACAAGATCCATTTACAGTGGTGGCCCAGGAACACAGGGAGGTTAAGTGACTTGCTTAGGGCCTCACAGTATGCAAGTGGAGGCTGTGGGAATTTAAACCCAGATCTGCTGGATGTACAAAGCCCATTCACAACCTGTTGCTCTCTCTGTTAAACAATTTCCAGTTTTCCTTTCCATGACAGCCATGTATTCTGATATGCTTTGCCCACCTTTTGATAATTGACCCATTAGTACTGGTGGTATCCTCAATACCACATTGTGTTCCTTTTACCTCATCAGCTACTGCTGTTTCTTTTCAAATGTCTAAGACATCACATTCCACAATTTCAGACACACCATTCCTTGCTATTTATTCCACTGGCCTGTAAAGGTGTAGCTAATATTGTGCAATGTTCTGGTTGGTAGTGCAAACAAAGGCCTGTGACTAGTGACATCAGAACTTTTTTTGTAACCTGCTCATGCATGCAGCAGTGAATAATTTGATACAATCAGTTTTAATACTATCTGAGCACTCAAAATGGCCAAAAACTGGACATTTAATCAAAACTGTTTGACCGGATAAGAACCTTGAAAAACGGATTATCTGGTCTACTGTACAACTGGGCAGGTGGCAACCCTAGAACTGTGCTGGTCCTAGACACAGTCACAAATCTGCCTGCCACGAGTACTGAGCTAAATGAGTAAAGGAAAAGGAGAAAGGATATTTACCAGCAAAAAATAAAAGCAGTAGTTAGTGTAAAATGAAACAGTTTGTAAATGCACTACACACAAATATCTATTTTTTTCATTTCACTAATGCTAAGGCAGCACATAGTTAAACCTCTATGAAAAGGACCTGGCTTTAAATTAAATAGTTATATTTATGTAATTATGTATTTATTTATTTGTTTATTTATTTGAAACCCCGGGTTGAGAATGGAACTGCAGTTTTCCACAGGAGGAATTGCACTAGCCCAGCAGGGCAAGTAACAGAGATTCTGCACTAGCCCATGACAATCTGCACTAGTACCCAGGCTAGTAAATGAATGTTAAGGTTGACCCCTGCCCAATGGCTATGAGCTCCCTACTAAATGAAGTAACACTTGGGACAGACACCAGGCAAAATGTACTTCTTACTGGTTCCATCTATGCCCAGGGTGCCTTCTTGTCCTTCCATATTCACTATGACCCCTTTCAATCCTCTCCCATGGCACATCTACACCTTGCTCTGAACCCACAAAGGATGCCTAGCCCCCTGCAGTAGACAATAAGCATTGCTGCTAAAGAACAAGGCCCCGCCCTGAATGGACACAGTAGATGCAGTTACTTTATGGAGTAGAAGTAAACAGATCCAGCTCCTATCTAACACATCTTACCTGAAAGTCACAAAAACAGTCTCTAACCTAATAAATACCCACCTCAAATTCCACCACCCCTTCCCAAAATTAACTGACAGATTAAAGCCCCAGTCACTCACACATTGATCCACTGCCACAACTGACACATGCATCCAGTCACCCCAAAAATAAAACCACTATTAAATAATAAAAACTACATTTAATGTCCAAATCTTTTTCCAGCTGCACTATCACTGGGATAGGATATGGGAGATCAGTAAAGCCTTTATGATAGTGATCAAATAAACTGATCCAATCCAATAAAATGGAAGTCAGTTGGTTGCATACCTTCCCTGACAAGGCAGAGAAAAATAATCAATACAAAAGATCTGCTCTTGTTCATCACAGCAGCATAGAGTACTAACATAGACTGTATACATAAGACCAAGTCAGGTTATATCCTTTCCTTGCAGGAAAACAATACTTGTGAGATTGTGCAAACTGCTCTTCTTCAGCACAGCATCCAGATCATAACACCTAGACGAGACAAGGAAATGAATTACACCATCTCCCACTCCAAGCACTTTCAGCAGATAAAAGAAAGTTGAGGGCCCCTCATAGATGACCTTCATTCTCTCACCATGAACACACCTGGCAAAGCATTCAGATGTCTCTGTACCAGGAGCTAAGCATGCTGTCACCGATGAAGAAACTGGAATAAGGCAGAAATGGCAATAGAGAGCCCAGGCTCAAGCAAGCACTCGGTGGCCACCAAGCCATTGATACCACTGAGCCCCTCAGAGGCTGTCCACTGACCAACACCCCAGGACACCATCCAAGCCAGCAGCACAGTTCCCGTCTATGCCAACAGTCAGAGGAGCAATGACCAGGCCATGAAGAACAGTAGCAGCCTTGAAGTTAAAATCTGATAAGAGCAGGTAAAGTAAAAATGAAGTAGTAAAGATTTACTGTCTCAAGCATCTGATGTTAACAATTGAAATAATCTCAGGATAGGCTTCTCAACCCATGAGAGGTTGTAAAGGTTTTAACAGACATAATCACAGCACTTCCAAAGCCAGTAAGCAGTCTACCACAAGTTTGTTACTGCAAGAGAAGTTTGCAAAAGATTTTGCAATATTTGGCAAAACAATCATGGCTCTTAAAAAACAGTCAAGCAGTATGATTGCAGGTTGTGTCCAATAGTAGATCAGTCTGGACTAGGGTTGTCAGAACCCTCCGAAGTTCTAGGTTCTAGTTCTAGTCTAGAACTTTGGAAAAAGTTCTAGGGTTCTAATGTTTTTTAGAACTTTTTAGAACTTGAACCCTCATTTTTAATCGTACTGCCAGTAATGAAGATAGTAATAAAATACATGTGAAGGAAAAACTGTTCAATACAAGGGCAGAGAGAAATTATCAAGTGTGACACTGATGGGAATACAACTAGGTTTATCTATGGTTTCTTCTGTTTGCTAAAGCCAGCAACTTACCCCGACAGGCCCACCCACCCACACATATGTTAAAAGTTTTCCTGCTGCAGCTGCATCATAGTTCCTTAGTTTAAAAAAAAGTGGCACATTAGCCATTTATGCACTCAGTTCTATATACTCACCATCATGAATTATGATAAAAATATAACTGATATTACCTAATCTCAGCTATTTGCTGCTTTCTGTTTTAAATCAATAAATCAAAAGTTGCTATGTTTAAAAGAAAGCTTTTATAACAAAATCAAGTCAAGGTACTGCAGCTGCAGCACATGGAACTGTTGCAAAACATATTATGTCATAACACAGTCAGTCAAGACATTTGAATAAAAAAAATATGCCAGTCATTGTAGTTGGCAAAAAATGCATGCGATTTTCTAAGATAATGCATACATATACCAACATTCTGGTTGGCAAATTGAAGTAATACATACAACTTTCTAAGATAATGCATCTTTCCAGCTGATACATTAATAAAATCTGTATTTCAGTCAAATAAATAAAAAAGTGGTTTCCTTACCACATTCTAACTTAAGGAACATTTAATGTAGCTGCAGTAGTTGGCATGTGATGTTTAAGGGACAGTGTCTGTCAATCCCATTATGCATCAAATTATCACTTCTTACTTTATGATTGGTCACATTCTGTAAAAACTGCTGATGCACATTTTCTTTTATTTCTGATTCCTTTCTTCTTTTTTAAAGGGAACAGGGCACTTGTGCTAGGTGGCAGCAGTTTGCAATGTACTCAATAAGAAAAAAAAAAATATATATATATATATATATATATATTTTACCATGTAAACCCGGGTCACCCCTGAAAAAGGGACCTTCGGGGCCCAGTTGGCTCACCCGGTTACCAAAATTTAATAAATAAATATATATATCTCTATAGTAGGTTCCACAGTGGGCAATCGGTACAACCCTCCCATACCATTGGTCTGTCATCATCTTTTTCCTCACCATCCCCTGCTGATCATGAATATGTAAATAAAAGGACTAAAACAACTCCCCCCTTTCACCCCCAGCACCCATTCCATGTTTCTTCCACCACCCTCATCCATGCAGTAGCACCCATGCCACCCTCTTACACCCATGTTAAAACCAACCTCCAACCCTCACCCACTCTCAAGCACATATTCCACCCTTCTCTCACCCAAATGTTTAAACTACCCCCATGCTTACTCATCAACTACCATTCATGTCACCCTTCTCCCTCCCACACACATTAAAACCCACGCCCCAACCATAATCCATGCACTAACAACTATGCCATGTTTCTCCCTCCTGCATCCATGTTAAAACCAACCCCCAACCTTCACCCATGCACTAGCATCCATGCCATCTTTCTCCCTCTTGCATCCAAACCAACCTCCAAACCTTACCCACCCTCCAGTACCCATTTGACCCTCCTCCCCCTCAAATGCTAAAACTATCCCATGCTTACTCAAGAAAAATGAAAGTTCTGCCTCCAAATGAGCCATACTTAACTGCTCCTTAATAAACAACACTTATGTGAAAAATTGTCTTTTCAGTTGCTTTCCTCTTCAAATCTTTATTTATTCAGGCGATCATCATTGAGCAAGGCTCATTTACAAGATGGACCTGATAAGGTCAAGGTTCGAGTTGGTGCACAGCAATTACATCACATACTTATGAGACAGTTATACATAGAGAAACAAGAAAATGTTATTTATAACACAATAATATACAGAGAATTCACATGTTAAAGCTTGGCAAGAGAAAGTTAAACTAACATCTACAATATGTACAATACATATATATCACACTGAGGGCCATGACAGTCACTCACATAATGAGTACAAGGATGGTGAAGGGAATATTGGGTGCCATATACTGGCGGTGTCTGGCTGGAAGGAATATGCCATATGTGATTGGAATAAGGTTTTGTGGGATGACTATTCTATCTCTAGCAGAAGCAACTGCATTTCTCTGTGAAGAAGGTTGTACAGTGCTGCTTGAAGGATGTAAATGGAATGATAATGGACACTTTTAGGGATTTTTGTAGGGTGTTCCATGCTATGGCTAGAGAGTAGCTGATTGCTGCCCTCCCTATTTTGGTGTTGACTTTGGGCAATTTGAGCAGGATGATATTGTTGCTTCTTAGGCAAGGAGCTGGGAGTGGTCAGGTTGAAGCAGTCCAGGATATAGCTTTGGGAGTTTTTTTGATAAAGCTCGCAGATCCATAGAGCTGCATTTCTGCTCCTCCTGACATGAAGGGAAACCCATCCAACTGAATCAAAGAGAGAACAATGGTGAGTATTATATGGCAGGTCTGTAATGAACCTTATTGCTCTATGGTATAAGGTATCCAACTTTTGAAGGTAGGGAGTGGAGCAGTGACTATAGAGAAAGTCATGAGTCAATGACTGATGGAAAGATGGCCTGGACTAATCTCATCTTTGAATCTCTATTAAGGAAGGGTTTTAATCTGTAGAGGAGGCCAAGCCTTAGGTGAAGCTTTTTCAGCAGTTGTTCTAGATGCTGAGTAAAGTCAAGTCTGTTGTCAATCCACACACCTAGGTATTTGACATTTTCAACATACTCCAGATTTTCTCCAAGTATAGTGCATATCTGGGGAGACTGATTGAAGAGGATGTGTTGGTGGAGTTTTGGGTTGTGAACATCATTGCTTTGGTTTCTTTGCATTTAGCAGAAGCTTTTTCTAGAAGCTGATGTTGTAACAGGGAGAATTCTGCTTGTAGGATTTCATGAGCAACTTTAGGTGAAGGGTTGCTGACATACAGTACAGTGTCATCAGCAAAGAGATGTACTGAGGACTTGGTAAGGGTTGAATCAATTTTATTTATATAAATGGCAAAAAGGATAGGACCCAGAATAGAGCCTTGGGGGACTCCTCTTGACAGTGGTCTTAATGGGGAGAGGTCACCTTCAGCTTTTACCTGCTGTGATCTACCAGAGAGGTAGCATCTGAACCACTTAAGGGAGGATGGATCTAGGCCAATAGAGTGTAGGGATGAGAGTAGCAGTTCATGGTCCACAGTGTCGAATGCTTTGCTCAGGCCCAGGAATACTGCACAGACATTGTTCTTTTTATCCAGTTCGGTTTGCCAATCATTGGTGACCTTGGCTAATGCAGTGATAGTGCTATGTTTGGCCCTAAATCCAGATTGAGCTGGATTTAATAGATTAGCATTGTCCAGATATTCTCTTAACTGAATACTCACTAATTTCTCCAGCATCTTGGATAACACAGGTAGGATGGAAATGGGCCTGTAGTTATTAAGATCCATAGGGTCCCCTGATTTTAGAAGGGGGACCACTTGGGCTGTCTTCCACAGCGTGGGAATAGAGCCAGAGTTTAGGGAAAGGTTAAAGAGGTGAGTTAGGGGGACTGCAAGCACATGACATGCAATCTTTAGAAAGAATGGGTCCAGAAGATCTGCTCCTGCACTTTTTTTGTATCTAGATGCCATAATAGATCCTCAACTTGTTTCAACAGTATAGGTTTGAAGCTAAAGGAGGAGTCAACTCTTTGTTCACCAGTATAGTGGGAGCTTAAATGATCCCTTAATAGGTTAGCTGGGAAGGAGTCAAAGGCAAGGCCAGCTGTTGTGAAGTGGTTGTTGAATGCATCCAGGATTTCTAATGTGCCAGTAATGGGCCATAGTTACTGTGTAAATGGGTTGGAAGGGGTTGTTAACATCCTGGCCCATCATACCCTTGATGGTGCCCCAAAATCTAGCAGTATTATGGTAGGAGGAGTCGAGCTGGGCCAGGTAGTAGGCAGCCTTTGCATCCCTAACTTTCCTAGTGCATTTATTCCTGGCTTTCCTAAAGATCATCCAGTCCATGATATTCTTAGTTTTTCTTGCTACTTTCCAAAGTTTATCTCTCCAGCAGTGCAGCTTTGAGGTCAGCTGAAAACCAGCGACAGGATTTGTTTTTATTCGGATACTAGAGGTTGGGGCATGGGTGTTAGGGCATTTAATATAATGCTATTTAGCACCTGCTGAGCTATTCTACAGAATGTGCAAGATAGAACTTTGCCAGTGTGCAGAGTAGGCTAGATCATGCAGATATCCTTCAATATTGATGTTTTTCTTGGATCTCCTCATGAGGAATTTTGCAGATCTGTTTTAATGTTGGATCTTACCCCTGCGATGGGGCAGTGGTCACTTATGTCCTATAGGAGCACTCCAGCGTGTGTAGAATAGATGTGGTTTACTCACTAGTATGATGTCAAGTAGAGTACTGTTACTACTATTCCTTGCATTTAGTCTTGTTGGTTCATTAATTAACTGTGTGAGCTCATAGGTGTCACAGAATGATACCAGAGGTGTAGCTGCCTGGGTGAGCCAGTTGAAATTCAGGTCCGCTATGATAATGACTTCTTCAGTACAGGACTTGACCAGGTTTCCCAGGTGGGATAAGAGCTTGTGTTCAGCAGAGGGGGGTCTGTAGCATCCAATTAAATGGGAAGCTGCTGTATTGGGGAGAGAGACTTTTAGAGATAGACACTCATATTCCTTGGGCATAGATGTTGCAGTAGTACAGGATACAACTAAACCAGCTTTTACATATATGGCTACTCCGCCTCCTCTTGTTTGGCGATCAGCTCTGAATAGCTGATAGGTAGGTTAACTTCCCTGTCCATTGTGGTGGTCTTGAGCCATGTCTCAGTTATCACAAGAAAGTCTGGCAAGGTATGGGCAACCCAGGATTGTAGCAATGTAAATTTTTTCAACAGACTGCATACATTAATATGCAGGAAACTGAGGCCTTTAATTGAGGATAGGTCTGAGGAGAGGTGATGCTTCAAGAGGTCCAGGGTTGATTTCTACATTACCAGTACAGAGCAATAGGAAGATCAGTAATTTCATAAGTGCTGCCAGTGATAGGGAGAGGGGGCTGTCTTTGGTCATCCTTTTTTTATTCCATTGCCACTCTTTGTTTTGGGTGCTCCCTGTGGATTTAAGGTAGTGTGTTGGGATACCAATTAGCAGTTTGATGACTAGGCTTAGTGGGGATCTATATACCCAGTAGTGGGGCCTTGTCTGAGACATATATGTGGTGATGTGTAACTTTATGGTGATTGTACCACTGTAGTTCAATGCAGCAATGGCAAGACATATATGAGGGTATGGTGTCAGCCACGGGGATTTTCCAGAGAAACTAGGTGGGTTGACCACTTTTAGAATGTATAATAGGGTCATCTTCACTGTGGAACCCTATGGCTATTAGTGACAGGAGTATCAGTAGCAAGCTCCCATTCTGAGGAGGATATTGATAGTTGGTAATAGGGAGAGCGAAGTTGCTGATTGGTTGGGTCAGCAAGCTGATGTGACTGTCTATTGGTTTAAAGAAAAGTGCTGTGGGCAGGGAAGAGATTTCATGGAAGGTGCCTATAAATTAACACACAGGAAGGGGAAGGCGGGTGGGCAAAAATTTTGCGCCTTTCCCGACTGCTCCCTCTCTGTTCCTCCCGCCTTGTGGTTCCTAAGTTCGGCTAGGTGTCACATCGCTCGCTGGCGGAGCAAAGCCTCAGCGCCAGCTGGTTGCTGTGGGCTGAAGGAAGCAGGCTGGAGAGAGACAGAGGAGGGTGCAGCAATTAATAAAGGCAGTAAAAGCCTTTTCTGAGCGTCACTGACCAAATCTGCACTACAAAGGACTGTGGGGGGGGTCCTGTGGTGCCTCAGCGTCTGGCCCACCTTACATATTCAGACAAGGAGCTGCAATTACTTTAAAGAGCAGTACAACAGTAGTTTCCCCTTACAATACAATCGTGGATAACAGCACTTTTTTTGATGATTTACACATATAAAACTAGAAGGAGAGTGGCGCCTCAACGTCTGGCCCACTGCTGCTAACAGAGTCCAGCAGAATTCAACAGAATCAACAGCAGTTGCCCTCTATAGATGTCTCACCAGAGTGGAAGCAGCTCTTCTGGGAAACTTGCAGTAGAACACCAGGGGAAGAGTAAAAGACAAAAAGAAAAACAAATTTTCAAGTCCCACACAGATTTCAGCAATGCAAACTGAGCCAGTGTAAGTCAATGGGGCAGGAGAGCCAATCGGCTGCTGTGTCTGGTGGAGACACATTATGGACTCTTATGGGCAACATTCTGTACAGTTCTCTTCATGGAACCAGTAATTTGAGAGTTGTTGGTATTATGCCATGGTTTGTGTACAACAGAATGTTAAACAAGAGCTATTGTGGTACGAGACCTATGCTTACAGAATGTTATGTGCTCAACCATGACATAGGCAAAACTCCAGATGACTGTTTCCCGGAAAAGACTTGTAAAAGGATGCTGTCCACAGAAACATAATAATACAAAATACAGTTCCCCATCACTTTTCATTCAGTAAAGTAAGTTATATATAGATCATTTTGGTTTATGGCTTACATATCTGTAATTGAAAAAATAATAAACAGCTACCAATTAGAACTCATTGTTGTTTTTCTGTTTTTTTCCAATTGTTTAACCAGGTGAGACACACTAAGCTGAAAGCTTGTTTGCAGGTGCAACCTGGGAGCAGAGGGAAGTTAAGTGACTTGCTCAGGGTCACACAGTATGCAAGTGGGGGCTGTGGGATTCAAACCCAGTTCTCCAGATTTGCAGCTCAGAGCCTTAAGCCGTTGTGCTACACTACCTCTTTAAAACTGAAAAATAGACCGCCCCTGGTCCCAGCCCATACTGATGCACCACAAAGTCACAGAAGGTAAATCCAAAAATATATGTTTGCATTTTAACTATAAATAATATGATATAAAAATGATTGACATGACAGTGTCCCTTTTATGCCAAATTTGGGCCTGTTCCCACTGATGTTAAAATTGCCCTGTATATAAAACTTGCTGACTTTAGACCCTAGCTACAAAGCAGTTTGCCATGAAATGGTGAAAGTTGGGGGGGGGGGGGGATAGTAGTAGATTGAGAAAGGAGAGATACAACCCAAGTCATCATGGTCTGTAAAAGTTTCCTTTTTTGTCCAGTGAGAGACTCTGTCCCACACAATATTTATCAGCCACCACCATCTGAGTTGTCATCACCATAAACATCCACAACATCCATCACTTCAGGATCAGTTTGTATACTCTTGTAGGGATATGAAAATCTTGACTCATTAACTTTAATAAAAAGTTAACGTGTGTACATTTTCTGGCTGCAACCTATTTCTGGTGTCTGTCACAATATTTCCAGCTGTACTAAACATGCGTTCTGAAGAGACGCTTGTTGCAGGGCAACCAAGATATTTACAGGCTTCATCACACAGCTCTGCCCAAATCAACTTTTTTGATCTCCAGTATTCAGAAGGGCATGAATAAATAGGAATAGGCAGTTCTTGCAGGTAATTGTCTACCATGATGGACAGAGAATGCTCAAAAGAGGAATCAGCATAACCTGGTATGGCAGCAATTTCGGAAAGGTTTTGCCACAGATTTAGCTTGCTACTAAGGGTTGAAGAAGTGGCAGTTGTGGAACAACTACTGTTAATGTTTGGTGACCTTTTCAGTTCTGTATCCCTTTGTGAAGATGAACTTGCATGTTATGGCGACGACAACCTGAGGGTACTGTGCGTGTCTGTGTTTGATGCCTGTGAGTGCTGCAGCTCATCTAGCAGCAGGCATTTGTACTGCTCTATATCATCTGTTTTTGGAAGATGTATAGCCTTGAACCTGGGATCTAAGACAGTTGCAAGGATGCAGTGTTTTGATTTCGTCATGCAACTAATTTGTCATTGGTTTTGAAGCGCTCGCTCATTCTCTTTACGAGATTCCCATGGTACAGCCATATTGTCTGAGCTTCAGAGCTGTCTTTTTCTATCTGTAGATTAAGAACACTAAGATGATGTGAAATCAGCATTATGAGTCGGATAACCTGACTCACAGATGCACCTTCAGAAGACATGTCCCTTGTAGCTGTCTCAAAAGGAGCTAGGATGCAGCACACTATCTCCATTAATTTTCACTGTAGCACAGACAGCATAATGCCATCTCCAATAATGTAATTGAAGCAATACTCATGTACAGCTTACTTTTGCACCAAGAGGCACTGCAGCATATAAAGTGTTGAGTTCCAACAAGTGGAAACATTTTGAATCAGCTTTTGCTGGGGCAGCTTGTGTTATTTTTGCAGTTCGGATAATGTCCGTATAACCTTGGTTGAATGTGAAAAGTAAGTCACAATTTTTTTGCAAACAACAATCATTCCATCCACTTGTGTTTCATTGCTGAGAAACCCTGTGACAATTAAATGTAAGCAATGCACAAAGCAAGAAGCATGCAGAAATCCTTCATCCTGTACTGCTTTCAAGATGTTGGCTCCATTGTCACTTACTATGAAGCCACATTTTAGACCGTGAGAATAAACCCATTTATCAGAGAGGTCATTTAGTTCCTGCAAGATGTTTGCAGCTGTATGACTTTGTCAAAAGTTCTTTATATGCAGCAGCGCCATCTTTTGGGGTGTCTTTGTTTTTGAAGAAGCACAAGAAAATGTGACCCAATAAGCAGTAAGAGACATGTAATCTATATTTTGAGTGCTGGTCCACATATCTGTTGTGACGCGAATAACCCCACCTTCTGCAGTTTTAAGTGCAAGCATTACTGTCGCTTTTAAAGCCTGATAAATGTTTGGTATTTCAACATAGGAAAAGTACCTTCGATGAGGAACATTGTAATGAGGCTCTGCTAGTTTCATGAGCTCCCTAAAATCCTCATGATCTACCAAAGTGTATGGGATAAGGGCTCCAGCTAATAGTTCACCAATTCTGTGATTAAGATGAAGGGTCTTTGGACGATTTTTAGTAAACGTATGCTTCCTTTCAAATGCCTAAGACAGTGTTAGCTGTTTACAACATGTCCCTGCTGGTTCATTATACACCGTGCTTCGATGGGCAGATGGATGCTGGGATGGTGGACTAGGACTTATACATTCAGTGCCATCACTGCATGTGCAACTGGTACTAATGGTGCTGGCATTGGTGATAACAGTGATCCTAGGGCTGGCAGTGGTTCTGTCCACATTGAGTTCAGACAATTCAGTATCCATTTCAGATTCCTGACCCTTCTCATGTGTGGTCTGGAAGATGGAGGACATGGGTTTTGGATGATCAAGCAAAACTGAATGCTTTTTCAGATGGTGTTTAAGAGCTGTAGTGCCAAGGCATGACGCAACTTTACCATGGCTTACACTCCGTTTAAACAGGAAACAAATTGCTCTGCATGCATCAGTTTTACTGACAGAGAAATAATTCCACACCTCAGGTGTGACAGATTTTGTTCAAGTGCTAGGAAGATAGCTAAGGACTGTTTGTGTCTTTTCACATGTTCTAACAGAACCCGGGACATGCTTCTTGGTGCTAGAAGAGTGGGCAGAGGACTGTGATGGATTTTCATTGTTGGCTGACACAGAAGTGGTGGATTCAATGGATATATCCTTTTCCTTGCTAACAGTGCTGGATGTATTTGCAAGTGCACTACCTGATTCATTGTCAGCAGACTTGCTCATTTCACTTTGTTGAGGAAGTAATGATATGTCACAAGACATAACAGTGTCAGACTGAGACAAAGAGCTACTGTCTGAGTCAGAGAGGGACTCATTGTCACTTGCATTATTACTGCTAGTCACAGGGATTTTAATAGCATGAATGGCATACTTTATAGTGCCTCTCTATGTGACCACAGCAGCTGCACAGGTTTTCTTAAAAGGTCCCCCTTTACCACACTTCATTGTTGCTCTTTTGCTGTTTGTTGAATTTTTATCACGTGAAACATTTTGCTTATTTCTGCCAACACCAGGATTATCACTACCACCAACACCTGCTCCAACACCAGCACCAGATGCTTCATCTATGTTGGTGTCAGCCATAGCAGTACCAGTATACTGCACACACCCACACCCACACAATTCCTGTGTAAGAAAGCAATGTGATCTGTTATCGCTGGCTACAACTCCAAAATTTTATTTTGGCTGTGTGACACTGTGATGCAGTGGACTGAAAGTAATTGAAGAATATGAGGGTTTGCAACTAAAGGATCCTAGGTTCAAGGCTTACAGAATTATTGGGCTGCTGTGCATAGGCATATGCATAGCAGTCATGGGGCACATAGCAGCAAGGTGATGGGCTGACCACAAGAGATGGAGTTACACACACAACCCAAGGAAAGAGATTTTTCTGCCTCTCCTCCCAACAGGGAAATATATTTTTAGGCTTTTGTCATGTATTTAAGGGTAATGCCACCACACAACTGGCCACTGGGCTTCACACAGTAACACACACTGAATAAGGTACAGTGCAGTCAAGGGGTGCACAGCAGCAGGGTGATGGACTGACCATAAGAGACAGAGTTATACGCACAAACCAAAGCAAGAGATGCCACCACAAAACTGGTCACTGGGCTTCACATGGTAACACACATTGGGTAATAGCCAGGTAAGTGTAGTCAAGTGGCACAGACAGCAGCAGAGTGACTTGCTGGCCACCTCACAGAAGGTGCAATGGAGATTTTTTTAGGAAGAACATTTACTAAAGCCGCCCCCCCCAGCACAGTCCTGGCTGAGAGACCCGTGTCTTCCTTCCAGACAATTTTTGGGTGTGACTGGGACCAAATTATTTTTCCCTTTTTGTGGGCTTAGAACATCAAGTTTCACACAATCAGTAAAGTGTTTTAATTTAACCTCTTTTTTCCCAAAATAAAACATACATTCACCCCTCCCCCAGCCAGGGAGCTCTCCCAAGAGTGCCATGGCCTACGAGTCACAATTGTGATTTGCAAAGAAAATGTGTTTAATTCAGCAAGCAACTGGAGGTATGTGTGATTGAGCACTAGCACATAGGCAGTCTCCAGGCAGCAGTCTGCAAGTTAACTAAGTCCCGACCCCGAGTCCTCCCAACAGTACTCCCAACCATTTAACTCCTTTCTCAATTCCCGCCCTAGTTTCTTTCCTCAGTTCCCGAACCCGAGATTCCAGACTCCCCCTTCCTTTTCCCCACCTGCCCATTAACTTTTTTTTTATTTTCAGGCACTTACACACTCATACAGGACCAGGTTTAATTACAAAAACCGTCATTCATCTCATCACATGGACAACTGAACTGAGAGCACACAGATGCTGCAGCTCTTCCTTCTTCACTACAAGTCTGACTGGCAGTGGAGCCGCAGCTGTGCAGATGACTTCAGCAGGATCCCTCGATTCGCAAGACTGACTCGAGTCACACTATCACCACCACCTGACTGCATAGCAGATGGTCAGGTGGTTGGTACAGTTACACTAGCGTGATAAACCAACAACAGCTGCCCTCCACAACAATAACACTGATGGGAAGGGGAGCGAACTGAGCTGCATTATTGAGCCGGTGCCAAAACCAGGAACATTGGGAATGGGAGGGATGCAAAGCAAAAGCAGGCAGAAGTGAGAAGATTTGTGGATGATTCAAACCCATTTGCCAACCCTGCAGTGTTCGAGTTCTAAATTAGAACTCTAACACCAGGGTTCAAGGAGGGTTCAAATCTTTCTCGAACTAGTTCTGACAACACTAATCTGGACCACCCAGGAAATCAAATTTCAGCCAGTGTGACAGAGACTAGAATAAAATAAAATGCTAACACTAATCTACCCTAAAATACTGATGACACTAACTAGTAACAACCTTACCTAGCTAAAGATTAAACCACAGTTAAAAGCAATTAAAATAAGTAAACTCCAAATGGGAAGGCTCAACATTACATAGCTCAAGACAGCAACCTCACACGGTGGCCATCTTCCTTTGCCATGAGTATGTAGATACACTACTGATATATATACAGTATAGGTGAGAGTCAAAGCTTATAGAAGAATCATTTATTTTGGCTACTTAAGCACTCTAAATGAAGAAAAAAATGTATAATTAAGAAGGAGAATTTTTAATATACTAATAATGCATTATTAAAATCACCTTACAACTGCTTGATTATTATTTTATGTTACAACTGGACTACTGTAATCAACGAATGTCAATCATGCGTGCTCAGTGCAGTGTGAGTATTACTAACTGAACTGCTGCCATGGACACTGTCAGCTTTCTGGCTGAATATTATATCTGAGGGTCACAATGTGAATAATAGGCAATTAATTGTATAAAAGAAATTCGGTTTTGAAAATGAGTGGCCTAACATATTTAATTTGCCATTTGAAAAGTACAGCCACGACTCTGAGCATGTGTGTCACTGTCAACGCCAATGTGCATGCTCAGAATCATGACTCTACTTTTCAAACAGTGAACTAGATCACTCATTTTTAAAACTGACTTTCTTTTATACAATTCACTGTCTGTTATGCCCACTATTCACTTTTTAACCCATGAATATAATACTTAAAAAGCTGACAATGTCCCTTTTTTAAACACATTACAGAAATCCAGAAACCCCACATTAAATAAAATGCTCCCTAGTAATTATAAAAAAAAAATAAAAACCATGGGTGAGTGGTGTAAAATATAATTTTACACACACCCTTAGTATGGGATACTTTTATAAACTCCTCAAGCTACGCTCCTGCAGTTTATGTGGCATCCCACACCTCAGGTGTGTGTGTAAATTTTTGCTTACACACACCCACCCATGTATTGTTCTCTGTATATTATAATATATGGGTAGACCTTTTCTACCACACTAATTAATCAATAAAGACATCAACATTTTATAATACCCTAGTAAGAAAGTCCAGATTTAAACTAATAAAATTATGACATCATTCACTAATCAATTATGAAATCATCAATATATTATACAATAAACATTTACATCAACAATACACAACTTTGTTAAATTTGCTGCAACAGCATCCAAGACAGACTTTCAAGAAAAAGATATCCACAGCCCAAACCTAAAAGCTCACATTTAAATAAAAGGATTTTAAATGGATCTTTTCGTTAGTTAATTAATCTCTTTCCATTAAGAACACAGAAAAGTTAACTTTTGCACTGTTAGAAATGTTTTTTCAAGGTTATTAATAAAAGTAAAACCGAAGCAATAATACATGACAGGCTGTGGTATGTTACAAGGTATGTGGCAATGTATTGTAGCCCAGGGTACCAGGTTTAATAACATATAACATACAGGGCTGAGCAATCTAATTAAATGATACTAGAGTGCAAGAATAGCAGTCCAGGAGGCGTTGTCTTGCAGAACAAACTGTGGAGGGGGGGAGAGGAGGGGTAGGACTCAAGGGCACATACAACAGAGGATTAGTCCAGAAGGCGATTATCTAAGGACACAAAAAGAGGGAAGGGGTGGGGGGAGAAGAGGAGGTAGTGCGGAGATCTAATAGGCAGAAAAGGGAGGGCCAATTACTGAGTTGGGGAAATGAACTTGGTAGAGAGAAGAGGAGGAGTCAAAGGTGCAAGGGCTGACTTTTAAAAAGATTTAATCATGATTTTTTAATGCATAGTGATACAATGAAATTAACATAGTCCTTTTACTTTTCCCTGTGGACAACAGGTGGCAGTGTTATAATACATGCATAGTATGGTCCGGAACCAGGCTGGCTCTACAGTACAGTATGTGCAATGGAGTGACTTTTTGAAATAAAAACTTGTAGTGGGCTGATTGGGGATAAGAAGGTCCCCAATGCAAAGAAGAGTTCAAAACAGAGTGGAATTTCCTTTGTGTGGAGATGTTGAATGCTTTTAGATAAAATGGGAAGTTGTGTAGAGTGCTTGCAGACCACTTTCTCTTCCTTATACTTTTGTTTCTCTCGCTATTTTGTTCAGCTGCACTCCAGTAGTAGCTGCATTCCAGCTCAACTGGGTGCTCCCTCACCAGCTCACAGGAAGCAGGTTGCAATAACTACTCAGACAGGAAAAGTGGAAAGTTTCTGCAGGTCTGGGGTAATCAGTGAGAAAAGAAAGCCATGTATTGTGGTGAGAAATTGCAGTTGATGTAACTGCTCTTTCCCCTTGGCCATAATAGCATTTGCTGTGTATTTGGCTACTTGAAGCAGGTGACTTGGAGGGTGATCTTAAAGTGCTGATATGAGTGGGTACAGAGGGGCTTTTTGATTAAACAAAAAAAAACTCAGAGGATTCAATCTGTGTGTTTGCAAGTGAAGGACAAGGATTCATTGGATCAGTACAAATCCATTAACATTAGTTATTATGACTTAGTAAATTAATAGACATAATTAGATATCCCCTTACTAATTCAGTAAGTGTTCAGCAAAACCTTAAAATGCTTCATATTGGCAAAATACATCAAATGATTTGTAAGACTATTCCAGATTGAAACAACCCTCTGGTTTAACCAAGCGCCTCTGAAATTGTTCTTTTATTTCTCCCCTTTAACTGCAGATTGTGGTACCTGGTATCCCTACACTGCTCCTTAGCTACAAAACCAATACATTCCCATAGGTCCTTATTATTGTGTGCCCTGTAGGTGAGACAAAATTCCCCTTGTAACCTCCTATATTCCATACAGTACATATTCAGATCCCTGAATCTTTCTTCGTACGTTAAATCTTTTATGTTTGTAACAAGTTTAGTGACCATTCTCTGAAATGTAGAAAGTGATGGCAGAGGGGGACCAAAGATCCATCTAATTTATTTATTTATTTATGAGTTTTACCAGGAAGGCATACTGAGCAACATGCTCGATTCCAGATGCGACCTGGGGGTCGAGACCCAGTTACAACATGAGAATTACAACAAACAGTTTTTTTGTTTTACATACATGATATACAGAGTAAACAATAAACAAACGTGCTCCAAACATTTTGAGAGTGATTATTGACATTGGTAGACATACATTTAGCAAAGAGTTGTAAAACCAGTATGAAATTGCAACGTGAGTGTGGGGTTAGTTTAGTTGAAACAGGAGCAGCTGGAGGAAAAATGAGCACGTAGTAGGCAGTTGTGATGGTAGGGGTTAGGAGCGTGTCTTATGGGGGCAGGTAGGGCATTCCAGGTTTGAGGAATTCGGTAGTTAAAAGCAGACTGACCTTTGTTTGTGCGCCTGAACGGGACGTGTAGCAGCCTGGGGTCTGTGGTCCTGAGGGAGTACGCCGGTGAAGGTTGTTTGGAGAGGGAGGATGACAGGTAGAGTGAGAGGGAGAGGGACCAGTACTTGGCTGTGAATCTGGCGCAGTTTGTAAGTCTACGGTCATGAAGGGATGGCAGGTTTAGAGCACTGTAAAGGTAGCAGTGGTGTGTAGAGTGAGGGCAATCGAGGATAAAGTGACAGAAAGAGTGGAACAGAATGTCGAGGCTGGCCAGGGCAGATGCAGGGACTGTGGTATATACTATGTCTCCGTGATCGAGTGCAGGCAGTATCATTTTTTGGACGATGGCATGCCTTGACTGTGTGGTGAGGCTGTTTTTGTTACGGTATAAAACACCGAGTTTTGGGTGCAGCTTTTTGTGCAGAGGATTTGATGTGGAAGGAGAAGTCAAGGTGTTGGTCCAGCCAGACCCCTAGGTACCTAAAACTAGTGCAATTCTCAAGAGGGGTCCCGTCTAAAGTTATGAAAGGGGTGCTGTGAGATTGACGGGAGAGTCTTTGTTGGGTGCCGAATGTTAGGGATACAGGTTTTTTTGGGTTTAGGAATAACTGGTTGGACCTGAACCAGTGCTGGGTGGCATTGAAATCTTCCTGCAGGAGGGTTGCTACACTCAATATTTTTGGGCCTGAAGCATAAAGAACAGTGTCATCTGCATACATCTGGATGGATGAGTTTTGGCAGGTTGATGGGAGGTCATTTAGGAAAATGGAAAAGAGCAGGAGACCTAGGACAGATCCTTGGGGGACACCGGCACAGACTGGTAGGGGGTTAGAGGTGTGGGCAGCAATTTTGACCATTTGGGTCCTGCCCACTAGATAGTCCTGGGACCAGTATGTGGCTGATGTAGAGAGCCCTGCGTCAGTGAGTTTGGAGAGGAGTAGGGAGTGGGAGACGGTGTCAAAAGCCTTGGCTAGGTCAATAAAGATGGCCGTGGTGATGTGCCCTTTGTCCATACTCGAGAGAATGTCGCCGGTGACACGTAGCAACGAGGTGATGGTGGAGTGGGATTTTCAGAAACCTGATTGGAATGGAGTAAAGAAAGAAGAAGCTTCTAGGAATGGAGTGAGTTGGGACAGGACCAGATGTTCCTGTAGTTTGGCCAGGATAGGGAATAGGGAGATGGGTCTGTAGTTTCCTGGGGAGGAAGGATCACCTCCTTTTGGCAGAAGGATAATGGTGGCCTCCTTCCAGGCTGTAGGGAGTTTGCCCAAGGAGAAGGAGAGGTTTAAAAGGGTGGCTATGGGATCGGCGATGGCTGGGGTGGATAGAAAGAGCATCTTTGCATCCATGGACGTCGGGCATTTGCCTTTGTTTGGGTTCAGGGCCCATAAGGATTGGAGGACTTCTTCACAGGTTACTGGGTGGAATGAGAATGGGAAGACCGGGCTGGTAGGTTTTGGGGACATGGGTGGGGGGTCGAGGGAGTAGAGTGGAGGGAGGACAAGAGATTTTCTGAGCAGCTGGAGAAATGGGTGTTAAAAGCTTCAGCTACGCCGTTGGGATCTGAGATGAGGGAGCCGTGAACAGATAGTGTAGGGGTGGGGGATTTGTGGGGGGTTAGATCAAGGATTTAAGAGATTTCCAAACGCCGTCGGGTGATTTATGTTTTTGCTAAAAACCGAGAGGAAATAGTTTTTCTTGGCTAATCGGATGCTGTTAGTGCAAGTATTCCGCAGGGATCTATAGGTAATGAGTGACTCCTGTGAGCCCAACTTTTTGTAGGCTTTCCAGGCGTGGTCCCTGGTGTGGCATAGTTTGATTAAGTCTGCTATAATCCAAGGGAGGTGTGCGCCTCTGACTCTTTTCGTGTGTAGGGGGGCAAGTTTGTCCCATACTTTTAGGAAGCTGGTTTTGAAGCCCTCAAAAGCGGAGTCAATGAAGGAAGCTCCAGGGATAAAGGACCAATCTACTCGTCCAAGGTCTAGCAGGATGGATGCTAAGTTGAGGGAGTTATAGGACCTGGTGTGAAGTGTTTTGGGGGAGGGGGCGGTGGGGCTGTGCACCTTCCTGATCAGGTAAATCATGCGATGATCACTTATGGAGTCGGGTAGTAGGCCGGCGTTTATAATCCTGTGGGGGTGGGAGGTGAGAGCCCAGTCCAGTAATGAGTGATTTTGGGATTTGAGGTTTAGTCTGGTGGGATCGGCAATAAGCTGGGTAAGGTTTAGGGCCTTAATTTTGGACTTTAGGTGGGCTTTGTCAGGCCCTAGCCAGTTTGTGTTAAAATCACCTGTGGCGTGGTGCTCACCCCCCACCGTCAGGGACAGTAAGGAGTTTAGGTGGGAGAGGATGTCCTTGGGGGATGTGCAGGGAGGGCAGTATGAGCCTGCCACATATATGGGGGCCGGAGCATGGGAGTGAAAGTTTTATGAGCATGGCATCTATGTTGCCAGGGAGTGAAAGGATGTCCACTTATAGAAACTGTCGATTATTGGCAATATACATAGCTGAGCCGCCGCCTCTCTTATTGCCAGGCTGGTCATGTCTAATTATTGTGTACCCAGGTATGGATACTTCGGCATCAGTGTGTTGAGGTTTCAGATATGACAAGAATGTCAGGGCGCTGTGTGAGTGCTATTGGTTGCAGCAGCGAGAGTTTAGCTAGCAAGCTACAAGTGTTTAGGTGTAGGATTTGGAGGCTTTGGGGTAGAAGAAAGGGGGGTGGGAATTAGAATTTGAGATGGTAGGACCAGGGTTTGCCTCAATGTCCCCAGTCAGGAGCAAAAGTAGGCAGGAGATATGTTTTAACTTTGACCGCAGAGGGTTAGGGCGGGTGTTTGTAGCACAAGACGAAGGGGTAGAAGGAGGATAACGGCGGGCTGGGGTGTGTAAGGCCACAAGACCCAGATGAAAGGAGGGAGGAAGGATGGAGGCACTAATGTGACTGAAGTAGCTGGGAGACAGCTTATGAGTAGGCGAGTTTGAGTGAGAGGTGTAGTAGGGGTGGGGAGAGTGCCTTGGGGGTAGTGACGGGGGTGGTTCGTGACTTGGGAGGGTGTTAGGGGGCAGGGAGGATAGAGAGGCCAGAGAGAGAGAAGGATAAGGGCGTGGGCAGTAGCATTTTGTGCTGAGGATTATACTTAAGAGACTGAGAATTGTTTTGGTGCCCTCTGGTGGCAGCAGCTGATAAGCTGCAAATGGGAAAATTGGCTGATAGGTTTTTGAAGTCATGTGACCCCCCCACACAGGCAGTTTGAGAGAGCAGGCTTGATTGTATGCAGCAGCATGAAATTCAAAGAATGGCGCCAGAACCGAATTCTCCTGAATCGCACTGCGTACCTGGAAATAGCGTATGTTGGGGGTGGTCCGAACACGCTTCTGCAGGGGAGGGCTGGCTTCCTCCAAAGGCCCTCACGACCCTAGAATCCCGAATCTGCAAGAAAAAGAAGAATTAATTATACGTTTTTTGTGGGAGGAGTAAGTATGGCTTAAAGTATACAGCCTAACAATTGGTTGAATTGAAAACTGAGGAGTTTGAAAAGTTGACTGCGTGGACCAGGTTTAGGGGCTGAGGAAAAAGGAAATGGCGAGGGAGACACCCTCCGTGAATGCTTGAAGCAGAGCAGCTAAAATTAAAATTCTTCCCAGTAAGCAAGTGAGGCAAAACCTCCCTTCGGTGGTGTAGCTATGAATGTGGGGAAATGCTGTTTGCAGAAAAAGAGAGAGAGAGTCTCCGGTCCCGTTTCCCTTAAGGGGAGCCTGGCTGTAGCCTGCTAATTTGGTGCTGGGTACAAAACTTAGGCAATGTGGCTTCCAGGCACAGGGGACGGCAGGAGAGAAAACTACCCCTCATTTTGGGTTCCGACTAGAAGAGAGCTACAGAAGGGCATAGGTTAGTGCAACATTTGGCAGGATTCTTATACTGAAATTCGATTTGGTGGTGGTACAGTTCTACACAGATAGACAGTAGTGAATCAGTCGCTAGTACAAAGGAAAAAAAATTGAGTCTTGAACAAGGGCAAGCACAACTCTGAAGGCAACCAAATTTTAAACCACCACAGTGGGGATATTGCTGGCAAACTAAACAGTAAAAATAAACTCAGCTAACGAGGACACTACTGGGAATAAGTGCCTCTTAAGGCAACCGGGAGTTAGGGCAACAACTGAGGGGATACTGTTGTCAGAAAAAAAACAGAAAAATAAACTATCAGCATTTGTGGGCCGACATATAAAAGCAAGTACCACACAGGCAGTTTGAGAGAGCAGGCTTGATTGTTTGCAGCAGCATGAAATTCAAAGAATGGCACCAGAACCGAATTCTCCTGAATCGCACTGCGTACCTGGAAATAGCATCTGTTGGGGGGATCAAACGCGCTTCTGCAGGGAAGGGCTGGCTTCCTCCAAAAGCCCTCGCGACCCTAGAATCCCGAATCTGCAGGAAAAAAGAAGAATTAATTATACGTTTTTTGTGGGAGGAGTAAGTATGGCTTAAAGTATACAGCCTAACAATTGGTTGAATTGAAAACTGAGGAGTTTGAAAAGTTGACTGCATGGACCAGGTTTAGGGGCTGAGGAAAAAGGAAATGGCGAGGGAGACACCCTCCGTGAATGCTTGAAGCAGAGCAGCTATAATTAAAATGCTTCCCAGTAAGCGAGTGAGGCAAAACCTCCCTACGGTGGTGTAGCTATGAATGTGGGGAAATGCTGCTTGCAGAGAGAGGAGAGTCTCCGGTCCCAAATCTCACACAGCGCAGAGCTTTTCATAGCATGTCATGTTAACGCTCCCCCTGGCTCTCTCTTTTCCGCCAGTTATAGTCTGCCGCCCCGATGGAAACCGCGACGCTCTCGTGTTAGCGTGTGAGTATAGACTGTTTACATCATGGAACCTGAATGTGCTTTCACATCCTACAGAAAACAAGCAGCCTGCCACAGCCAGGGCAGGAAATGAGACGGCCCTGCAGCCAATCAGATTATATGAGAGACCAAGTAACGGCCAATCAGTGTGAAGGAAACTGACAGCTCGTACCATAGCTCGCACTCATTGGGACGCACAGAAGGACAGGTAACATGTAACATAATCTACCCTGAGTGCTACCCTCCCCCCTTGAAATTTCTTAAAGACAATCCCCTGATGCCTATCCCAAGCAGATTTGAATTTGCCCTACTGTTTTGAAGTCAATGACTTCTGTAGGTAGGCTATTCTATGGAGCCACCACCCCCTCCATAAACTTATGCATGTTACCCCAGAACCTCTTTCCTCTTAATTTCATTTCATCACCCCTTGTCCTTGTGGAACTATTGATCAGAAAGAGTTCCTGGATAGGGACTCTGTTTCTACCCTTCAGGAACTTGAATGTCTCTATCATGTCTCGTCTATCTCTGCACTGCTCCAGTGAGTACATGTTGAATTGCCGTAATCTGCTTTCATATGGCAATTTGTGGAGCCCTTGTAACATTTTTGTTGCCCTCCTTTGTACCATCTCTAGTCTATCCACTTCTTTCCTGAGATAAGGCCTCCAGAACTGTACGCAGTGCTCAAGGTGGGGCCTTCCCCGGACTTGTACAGTGGCATGATCATGTCCCCATTCCTATGCATCCCAGCATTTTGCTGGCTTTTTGTGCCACTTTTCACATTGTCTGCCCACTTTTAAGTCATCAGAGATGATAACCCCAATATTCTGCTCCTGTTTGGTGGCTGTTAGATACTCCCCTTCCAGATAGTAGACTGTCCCTAGACTGCTCCTGCCCAGATGCATCACTTTGCATTTTTTTGCATTCAATTTTAACTGCCACATATATTTGCTGCCCGTACCTGTTATAGGGTGCTTGCAGTGTATTTCTGCTCATTTGTTTGATGAAACATTATTTATAGTACCTTTATGAGGCCACTCACTATCGCGAGTTAATTGGATCCCTGGTCACTATCTGAATACCAGGAAGGAGAGTAATTAGTTCCCTGGGAGCAAGCAGAGAACTACAACTTGTGCTACAGGGGCCATTTTTTATATTAAAACAGTTCTGGTGTCATTATATGCTTAGTTAAAGCCACCTTCTGTTGCATTTTTTAACGTTATCACTTTGTAGAGCATTTTTGCTCATGGAGCCTCCCGCGACCCCTGGGAGCACTTCCAGGGCACATAGACCTATATTTCATTACCCTGCACCAAGCAGTTTTGTATATATTTGCTGCCCGTACCTGTCGTAGGGTGCTTGCAGTGTATTTCTGCTCATTTGTTTGATGAAACATTATTTATAGTACCTTTGTGAGGCCACTCACTATCGCGAGTTAATTGGATCCCTGGTCACTATATGAATACCAGGAAGAGGAGTGAGTAGTTCCCTGAGAGCGAGTAGGAAACTATAACTCATGCTACAGGGGACATTTTTTTTATATTAAAACAGTTCTGGTGTCATTATATGCTTAGTTAAAGCCACCTTCTGTGGCATTTTTTTAACTTTATCACTTTTTAGAGCATTTTTGCTCACAGAGCCTCCTGTGACCCCTGGCAGCACTTCCAGGGCACATTGGTCTATATTTCATCGCTCTGCGGTGAGCAGGGTGACTGCGTGCAAAGACATGCACATCTGCATGTGTTAGGCGTATTCAGCATGAGCAGCTTGAGTAAGTATAGATTTAGGTTTTACCTTAGGAAACAGTAATTATCCTTTATAACTTGTACTACCTGGGCTTCAAGCATCGCTATAACTTACTGAAGAGATGTCTGCATTAGACAGTTATATTATACAAGATACCAGCAGGCCTTTGCCGTTTACTGGTTGCACTCAATGTATAAATTATAAAATGTTCAGCATCAGCGGGTCAAGTGAGAATACAAAACAGGTTTCCTGTGCTAAGTGTTTAGAAAATGAATCCTTAGAATTGGCAGTTGCCATGTTTAACGCTAAGCTATCTGAATTAGAAGCAAGTCAGCATCAGATGCAGGCTAGATTTCAGGCTCTTAGTCTAACTCCTTCTGATGTTATTATTAACCATCCTGGCATAAAGGTTGTGTCTATACCTGATTTGGATTCTCCAAATGCTAGTGATTCAGATGTTATTCAAACACTTAATACACTAGACAGTTGTTCTAGGAAACGTCCCAGGGATCAGGATAATACTGACAAACTAGATATACAGTGGTATAAAGTACACAGTAAAAGACCTTATAAGAAGGGTTGTAAGGCCACACAATTTTCACTGACAACCAGTAATAGATTTAATCTCCTGAACATAGTAAATGACTGTGCAGAGGACATTAATCAATCAGATGTAATTCCCTCAAACCAACCAGGATCTGTTGTTTTCCCTATGACCACTTGTAGTCTTCTTGATCCTTCAAGTACTTGCTGTCTTCCTTCAAATATCCCACTAATACCCTTAAATGTCTCCCCCCTTGGCTTTTGATGAATTGTGCGTCCCTCTTGACTAACCACACTACTCATATGGAGACCACTCAGAGTGCTGGGGATACTCAAAGGCAGGTTTTTGTCCTGGGTGACTCAATCAGCAAGCATTTAGATAGGGCCATTTGCGAACCAGACAAAGCAAACCATACATGCACCAGCTTTTGAGGTGCCAGGATTGCTAATATATTAAGTATGATAAAAAATATTCTAGCTAATAGTGGCCCCAATCCATTAGTTGTTATACATGTTGGCACAAATAATTTTCTGCGCTCCAGTATAATGGAAATTAAACAAGGTATCGTGGCTCTCTCAAATATATTGGTGGAAATGGAATGTGAAATCACTTTCTGCTAAATCTTGCCAGTCCCAATAGCCTCTGATCCATTTAATAATAATATACATAACTTCAATAACTGGCTCCGCATGAGATGCCTTAAATAAGCCCAAGCATATATTGTGGTAACAAGGTTCGCCTCACAGTTAATAAGGCCTGCAGACTTATCACTGGTGCTCCCAGACTCACTCACACATGTGAGCTGTACACCCTGGCTACCCTACTCAACCTGGAAGAGCGACTCATGTATCAGACATGCCAGGTCACCTTTAAAGCCCTCGTAGCCTATCCCCCATAGGCCTATCAACTCCATTAGCCAATGCCGCACTGACCCTGATCACGTGCAGCTCGTCAGAAACTACCCTAGTTATTCCGAGCCAGGACCTCTCAAGGTCAGAGGGCATTCCCCTACCATGCGCCCCACTGGTATAACTCCCTCCCTGCCAGTGTCTCAAACTCACTAACCTTAGCTTGCTTTAAGCCCAGGCTCAGAAACTTCCTGCTTAGCTCTCACAAATGCAACTGCCGCTAGCCTAATGTAAAAATATATATATATATATAAATATATATACTCTGTTTGACAATGCTCACTGAGTGGCTCCCCTTCCTTTCCCTACTAATTCCTCCTCCCCTATCTCCCTCCCTTCTACTCCCACCAGCTCTCCCCGACCATAAGTTTTGCACCTTTTGTTATCTTTTGCTTCATTGGAGATTGTATTCTATTGTAACAAAATTGTAATTGAACTGTAACTTTTTTGTTTGTAAGTACTGTGTCCCTTGTACTACTGTTCTGATGTCCTCTTTGTGACGAGGTACCTTTGTAAATGAGCCTCTGGCTCAAAGGTTTCTAAACTGATGTTTAACTAAATAAATAAATATATATCCCACTGGGAATAATTTGTTGGTAGGCCTGAGCTCTTTTCCAGGGATGGCCTTCATTGCAGATGACACTCAGCTGTACCTGTCCTTTGAACCCAAACAGAATAGTGCTGTCTCAGTATTCAGCAACTGCCTTACCGAGATTCAGGACTGGATGAGTGCTAACTGGTTGAAGCTAAATCCGGATAAGACTGAGGTGTTGGTGGTGGACCCTGGTCACCGGGTACAGAAGTTGACTCCTGGGCAACCGTCTGGCCTGGTGCTGGGGGGGGGGGTGACCAGTTGAGACCTTCCAAGAAGGTGCGGAATCTGGAGGTTGTGCTTGACAATGAACTGATACTGAAAGCACAGGTGTCAGCTGTTGTCAAGTCCTCATTTTTCCATCTGAGGAACATCGCTCGGATAAAGCACCTTGTCCCGCCCGATGACCTTCCTGTGTTGGTTCATGCTTTGTGTCCTCTCGCCTTGACTACTGCAATGCTCTATACCTAGGGTTACCAGGGGTGGATCTCCATCACTTGCAGTTGGTGCACAATGCAGTGGCCAGGTTGTTGACAGGGCAGTCAAGATCTTGCCATGTCCCACCTGTGCTGCGCGAACTGCATTGCTTGCTGGTGCGATGGAGGATCATCTTCAAGGTCATGTTGCTGACCTATAAGTCCCTACATGGATGGGGACCGGGTTACTTGCAAGACCTCCTGTGACCTTACTGCCCCCCCCACCCTCTCTGCTCCACTGATGAGGGATTGCTAGAGGTTCCCAGGGTCCATTTACAGACATAAGGTGCGAGGGCTTAGTGTTCCAGACCCTGTGGAACTCTCTACCTCGTCGGATTAGACATTGCCTGTCTACTGAGACATTTAAATCGTCCCTGAAAACTTGTTTATTCAGCCTAGCATTTGGGGAGGATACTTAGTCAAAGTATTATATGTATGCTGTCTTTTAATTTTCTATGTTTTAATTGTTTGTTGGTTTATTTTAAATTGTAATGTGCTTTGATTTAAGAAAAGTGCACTAGAAATAAAGCATGATTTGATATTATTTGATTTGATTTGAGCCATATGGGAAATCTGCTTTTGGGAGAATACTGTATATATTGAAATACATCTCCGCTCATTTAAACTGCTTGATTTGGGGGAGAGTCTAGCCACTCCCTCCCAGCGGTCATTGGCTAATACATATAGAAAGAACCATTTTAAACAAATCAAATATTTATATTTCAATACCAGAAGTCTCAATAATAAAACAGATGAACTCAAGGCTCTACTAGCAGTAGGAAATACTGACGCTGTTTTAATTACTGAAACCTGGGGCAATGAAGAAAAAACCTGGGACATTTCTATACCTAGGTATACGCATTATAAACAAAATAGACAAAATAACAAGGATGGAGGTGTTGCCAGTTTTCTTAGGAATTCCTTCCAGTCTGTTGACATATCCTATCATGTAAAATCACATGATAGTTTGTCTGAATCACTAAGGGTTAAGGTACTGCTAAATAATAAATAACACCTTATTTTAGGAGTATGTTATCGCCCACCTAATGCATCTACTGAACTCTCTGATATATTATTGACTGAAATAGAAACAGCATGCACTTTAGGGGATATTATTATTGCAGGGGATTTTAATTTAGGTGAAACTGACTAGAAGGGACTCTCGGCCAGCTCATGTACAGGGAGAAAACTGATAAATATTTGTCAACAGTGTAACCTTTTACAAAGGGAAGAACTCCCAACTCGGGGTCAAAACATCTTGGAACTTGTTTTTTCATAGTACAAATCTAGAATTTAATAATTTAATAAACTTCTCACCAATTGGGAATAGTGATCATTGCTCCATTAGGTTTGAGTCAGAACATAAAGTAACTTCATTAAAACACAGTTCTAAAATATATGTTCATGAAAAGGCTGATGTTGTAAATGTTAAATCCCAGCTTAGATAGTATGGATTGGCAGGCAATTTTAAATGCCCATGGTATTAAAGACTACTTTACTAGATTACAAAACAAAATTATAGTGTTAAGGAATTTGTATAAAAGTTAAAAAACTCCACTTACCAGCATCAGCATAAATGGATGAATAAGTCAATTAAAAATCTTATTTAAAAAAAAAAAGTGGTATGCTATATATTTAAAATCCCAACTGCAACAAATTGGAGTCAATGTCAGACTATTCAAAAAAAGTGTAAAAATTGTATCAGGAAAGCAAAAAAGTACTGGGAGTGTAAATTAGCTGCAAGTGCTAACAAGGGAAATAGTAAATCCTTTTTTGCATACATAAACTCCCTTAGGAAGCCCACTTGTGAAGTTGGTCCAATTCAAGTAAATGACACCCTTATTCATGATCCCCTTGATATGGCAAATTTATTCAATACACATTATTGTAAAATATTTTCAAACACTCAGGCAGCTGATAAAATTATTGATTCTGCAGGTAGTAATATTTCCTTAACAGAATCTGAAATCTATGCAAAACTGAAGACCCAAAAAGGGAAATTTAGCATATCCCCAGATGATATATCTGGTCATCTTGTGTATTTGCTGGCGGATAACTTGTCCTTACCCCTGAAACTACTATATGAACAGTGTATTAACTTAAATGTTGTTCCTGAACCCTCGACAACTGCATATGTGATCCCAATCCACAAAAAAGGTCTAAAAAACTGTTGGGAGAATTATAGACCCATAAGCTTAACCTCTCCCATGTGTAAAATTATGGAAAGTTTAACAAAAGAGAGGTTTATGGTCTCTATGCCTGATCCAGATTTAGAACAACATGGGTTTGCAAAGGGCCATAGTTGTTTGACGAATCTACTGTGTTTCTATGAAGAGGTCAGTTTACAGCTTGATAGCAGACTACCATATGATGTAATCTATGTTGATTTTAGTAAGGCATTAGATTTACTTCCTCATTGGGCACTAATACAAAAACTTCTTGCTGCAGGTATCAATTTCATTATCGTAAGATGGATATCAAACTGGTTATCTAATAGAACACAGCAAGTCATGATTAATGGCCAGCTTTCTAGTCTGGGCTCAGTTACCAGTGAGGTACCACAGGGCTCTGTTTTGGGCTCTTGTCTTTTTCAGTTTTTATAGCTGATATAACCAACAATTGTTACTCAAATACCATTAAGTATGCAGATGATACCAAAATCGGTGGGCTGTGTTCTAAGCCTGAGCAGACTGCATCCATCCACTATGATCTGGATAACATCATGAAATGGGTCAATAGTTGGGGCATGAAACTAAATCATGAAAAATGCAGAATTATGCACTTTGGTCCAAATAATCCTTCCCACTATTATATATTAAACAACAGAGTGCTGATTAGTACTACAATGGAGAAAGATTTGGGTTTTTTGATATCTAACGATTTTCTACCGGTATCACAAATTAATTCTGTAATACTTAAGGCCAATAGGATTATTTGGTCTATCAGGAGGAATATAAAATCTAGAGATAGAAATGTGCTAATGTCCTTGTATAGGGCTTATGTTAAACTTCACCTGGACTTCTCTTCCCCATTATGGTGCCCTTTCAAGAAATATGATCTCTTATAATTAGAAAAAGTGCAAAGATGCTTTACTAAACTAGTGAGTGGGTTACAAAATGTGTCATATGAAACCAGGCTTGATTCATTTTAGCTTATGCCTCTCGATACATGAAGATTAAGAGGGGATCTTCTTCTTATGTTTGATATTATGCAAGATCCGTATTTATTGACTAAATAAGGGATGGTGTTTAAGGATATTTACCTCAGCTTTAGAGGTCACCCCCTCCAGCTTCAATATAGAACTTTTAATCTAAAGCAAAGGAAATTGTTTTACTCCTTATGCATTATTAAGCCCTGGAATGCCTTACCAATTGAGGTGATCATCAACAACTCTAAGGCCATGTTTAAATCCAGATTGGATAAACTGATTAACTCTGGTACCCTTCTTAGCTACTATTGGTTTCAAGGAGCACTTATGGACTGCTAGGTTCTCTGACTCCTATCCCATCTTAGTATGAATCATAGTAAGGACCATTTTTCTAGTTTGACCAGGTCACTTTTCATTTGTTCCACTACCTGAACAGTGTCCACTCTGTTGCAGATCTTTGTGTCATCTGCAAATAGACTCACCTTCCCGCTTAGCCCCTCAGTGATGTCACTTATGAAAATATTGAAGAGTAAAGGACCAAGGACAGACCCCTGTAGCACCCTGCTGGTTACCCCCTATCCCCTGATGCTGTCCTGTTGACCATCACCAACCGGTTCCTCTGACTAAGCCAGCTCCTAACCTATGATACCACTTCCTATCCCACTCCGGTATGCTCGAGCTTATTTAGTAGCCTTCTGTGTGGGACCAAGACGAAGGCTTTGCTAAAGCTGAGGTAGATAACATCCATGGCTCCCCTCTGGTCCTCTATCTTAGTAACCAAGTCAAAAAACTTGATCAGATTAGTCTGGCAGGACCTTCTCTCCATGAAGCCATGTTGCCTGCAGTCCAGTCTCTTCCAGGAAAGTTAAAATTCTTTCCTTTAGCAGGGTTTCCATTATCTTGCCTACCACCGAGGTAAGACTGCCACCTTCCTGCTCCCTCCTTTATATATGGAAACCACTATTGCCCTTTTCCAGTCTTGTGGAACAATTCTCTCTCTCAGGGATCTGCTAAAAAGATCTGCTAGAGGTGCTGCCAATTCATCCCCAAGTTCTTTCAGTATACGTAGGTGAATACCGTCCAGCCCCATGGCTTTATCTAGCTTTAGTTTATTGAGTTCAGTCCTTACCGTCTCTACTGTGAAAGGACTTGTGTATACCCCCCTTGTGCAATTATTAACTCCTTTAGTGATGTGCCCATTTCCAGGCTCCTCCATTGTAAAGACAGAGCAAAAGTACTCATTTAAGATCATTGCCTTCTCTCTGTTGTCTTCTTATATCTTCTTCTTCCCATCACTGTGTATTAGTCTAACAATACACCCCTGTTTTCCTTTTTCTCACTTATGTACCTAAATAAGTTTTTTTACCTCCTTTTATCCTCTGTGCAATTTCCACCTCAGTTTGTGCCTTTGCCACTCTAATCACCCTAGAAGCCTCCCTCAAGCTGCTTTTGTAAGAGTCTCTATCCTTGTTGCTATTTGAGCCCTTGCATTTTTTGAATGCTAGCCTCTTTCCTTTTACCTCAGCTGCCACCACTCTTGTGAACCAGACAGAATTTTTTCTTTTCCTTGTCTTAATGAACAGTCCGGAAAATTTGTCAGTGATCTCTGCTATTGCCTTTCTTATGTTAGCCCAGCATACTTCCACCCCTCCTTTTGGTTTACTCTTGAGGATTTCACTAAAGCATATTCTCATCTGATCAAAATCCATCCTTCTGAAGTCCAGGACCCATGTCTTAGAGTGATTTGTTTCTCCCTTAGTATTCACCTTGAGTTAGACCAATTTGTGGTCACTTGTCCCCAGATGGCACCCCACCTCCACCTCACTGACCTTGCTACTGTTTGTGATCTCCAGGTCTAGAGCTGCATTTTCCCTAGTGGGGGCTGTGATGAGTTGATTGAGTCCTGCACCTTGCAGGGTGTCCAGGAAATCTCTGCTTTTGGCTGTGGATGCCATGCAGGAGGACCAGTCTATGTCTGGGAGGTTGAAGTCCCCCATCAATATGACTTCTCCTTTTTCTGCCATTTTTACTAAACTTTCCAGCAAAGCTTTGTCTGCCTCTGCCCCTTGTTGGGGGTGGGGGCCTATAAATCACTCCCAGTCTGAGAGCAGAGTTTGTTCCAGGTTTGAGAATGACCCACAGAGCCTCAGGTTCTCCCTGAGTTCTTTGGACTTCCATGGCTTTTATGTCCTCCTTTATATACAATGCACCCTCCCCCCACATCATCCCTCTCAGTCCTTTCTGAATAACCTGTAACCTGGGATAGCAACATCCCACTCATGGATCTCATTTGGCCATGTCTTAGTTACTGCAACCCAGTCCAGTCCTGCTTCTGCCATTGTGGCTGAGAGTTCTGGAACTTTGTTAGCTAGACTCCTGGCATTTGTTACCATTGCCTTCCATACACTGTCATCTTTCTTCCTTTGTTCTCATGAGTTTCATTTCCCATGAGTGATGTTACCGTGTTCTTTTTGCTTTCGCCTTTGTGGTCAATAGGAAGTGTCCTTGCCTGCCTCTGGGGATGGTGGTGTCAGGGGTTCTGCTTTCTTGCTGTCATCTGACCACCACCTCCCCACCTTCTAGTTTAAACTACTGGTGAATATGTTGAAGATTTGTCCAAATGGCCTTACACCCTCCTGGTAAGGTGAAGGCCATTGAATTTAAAGTATGCCCTTTCCCCAAATTCCTTCCAGTCGCTGATGAAAGAGTGTCCTTTTTCTGAGCACCACATGCACAGCCATGCATTTAGTTCTTTGATTTCAGTGACTCTAACTTGTCCCTGCTTTTCTCCTTTCTCCCATAATGGAGTACCTCGGAGAAGGCCAGGGTGGATGAAAAAAAGTCAGTTGTGAGATAAGCTCCTTGATCTGTTCAATGGACTAGCTGGCAATATCGTTCACACCTAGATGGATGACGATGGCCTGATATCTTTCTCCCTATGGACATATTTCTCAAGTTGACCTGTAACCCTTTTTACTGTGACCTCAGGGAGACATTTGACCATGATCTCCAATTGGTTGGTCCAGTTCAGGCGTGATTCAACCCTTTGAATCAAGGAGTTTCCCAGAATAATCAGTTTCTTTTTTCCTCTTATGGGAGTGTTTTCCCTTGCAGGTTTGTCCTGCTGATGTGGGTGATTCAACAACTCCTCCTTCCTTGGGCCTGAGTCAATGTCCTTACATTAGTGTGACTCAGACCCTTGTGTGTTCCTACTACTCACATTCCAGTCAGGTTTTGTGTTGATGCCTGGTTTGTATTGTTGCATCTTAGACCCTTGGCTTGAGCAGCAGGTTTGTTCCTTGTATGTGCTTGCCAGTGGGACAAACCTGTTTTGCAGCTGAATCTCTGTTTTATGACTATTGTCCACCTGGTGAGCCCTTTTGTGGTGGGCTTTGCCCCTTTGCACTACCTGCTACCCCCCTGGATGAATTGTTCTCCATGATAGAGGAACAGCATCTGGGAGATGGACCCTCCTACTTCCTTATATTACTGTGAATATGTTATTTACTTAACACAGTGGGCTGGGTTTTCAGAAGGCCCTTACAATGACACAACATGCATCAAACATCCACCTTGCATCCTATCCAGGTGCTCCAAACAACGGTGTGCCTTATTTCTGCAAGAAATGCATTGTCTGTGGCAAAATCCTCCCAAATGATGTGAGAGGTCCGCTGTGTCAACTGTATGATGCATGGGTGAAAATGATGAAAGCTGAGACTTAGGCAAAGCTGAGGCAAAAATGTGATGCACAAAGTGAGATGGAGCAAAAATGACCACAGGTTGGGTCAAAAATATGATGCAGAGTAAAAATGACACAAGTTGAACCAAAAACAAGAAGCAGGTTGAGTGAAAAATAAATGAAGCAAATTGAGTCAAAAACCACATGCATGTAGAAAAGTGACTCAAAGCTGAGTTTAACAATGACACAAGTTGAGTCAAAAAAATGAAGCAAACTGAGTCAAACTGCATTCATGGGGAAAATGATGTAAAGTGGAGCTTAACAATGATGAAAGCTGAGCCAAAACAAGCAAGTTGAGTCAAAAAACAGTGCACGGAGCAAAAATGATGCAAGCTGAATCAAACATTATGATCAATGAGATGACAAAGACAAAGGCATGTTACCCTCCTAAAACACTGTCAACTAGTCCTGCAAGGGAATATTGGCTCAATATCCAACCCCCTACATAATCTACCCTCACCTTTATATGCTTCAGTGTCAGTTGGACCATCTCTAGCTGATCTAACAGCAGCATGCCTGTTCAACACAGTGTCAACAGCTTTCACCTTTGAAAATAAAACAAGGGGATGGTGCATAATTTTTGTGATGCAAGCCCTGTTGTGACATGATGCACCCATTTTATGATGCAAGCCTGATGTAAGCCACTTTGGTGCTGCCAGTTCTGCTTTTGAAACAAGCAGCATTAGAGAATCAGAATTGTTCGCAAGTTTTGGAATAGCTTTCTTCTTGCATGATTCTTTCAGGGGCAAGCACCTTGCCTTACTCTTAGCCCTTGAAAACTGAGCCCACTGTGCTCAGCAAATCATCCTACTGTATATGCACTGTCTTGTAAAAATACACAGGCATAAAACTTATAAGAATTAGTTTCTCACCATACCCTCCTTTTTAATGTCTCATTGAATTCACACCTCAAAACAATGCAAAATCAGAGGAGAAACAGTACATACCACTAAACAGTTTTGTTCCATAAATTTCACCAGGAAGCATAAAAATCTTCATGGCTCAATTGTCTAAAATTCCAATGTTTTACAGACTATACAAATTCCTATTCCATACTTCTTCATTACATGGACATGTTGTAACCATATTTTTTGATGCCAAGCTGTTGCCATAGTATCTTGGCTGCTGGCAGTAAGTGGGTGTGACTGTAAGTACGGATCATGCAAGTGCTGATGACACCTTCCTCAGAGCGAGCCATACACAAAACTTGGATACCTTTTATATCCGCTGGTTGCTATGACAACCAGCTCTGTCAGCTCCATAACTTTAGTTTACAGTAGTTAAAAAAAAAGTGTATAATTGATGCCCACCACCAAACTTATGCTACACACCCTCATGAATCTAAAAATTCATAAATATCTGGTGGCAGAAAAATCCCTGAAATGTCCAGTCTGGTCTCAAACTTGTAGTTTCCTCGTAAAAACTCTGCACCAGCATGTCCTTCAAGTTAACACCTCTCCTGAATGGAATCTTTGGTCTTCCTGGGTAATTTGTTTCCAACTGGGTTCCATATTAAGAATAGTCCAGTGTTTTCGAATAACTCCTGCTACTTTGCTGCCTCCTTGGCTGTATGTGGTGCTGAAGGTTACTTTATTTTCTTTCACTTGTTCAACATTCCTTTTTAGGGCTGCAGTGGGCATACCATAGCCCTGCAGACCTCTTGCTATCAGAAAAGGACTTGGTGCATGCATTCATTCCAACTGAACAAAATGTTGGAGTTGCAAAACAGTTGCCTCCACGTCCGAGAAACACTCCACTCATTGTCTCCATTGGAAGTTGCACTGCACAATTTTTTTGGCTGTGTTAGTGGTCATGGCAGAACATGGCACACTCCACCATGTCCAAGATGGCCACCAAACTGTATTGCACATGCGTGACTACTAGCACATGTGCAGTACAGCGTGGCAGCCATGTTGGTCATGGCAGACTGTGCTGTGTTCTGCCATGACCTTCTATTTCTTTTTTTTAATTATACATGTCTCTCCCACCTAATCCTCCCTCCCTCTCAGCACCCACCACCCCCAGAAACATAACAATGACACTGGGGTGCCCAATCTCCCAGTGTCGCGATTGTGTTCTGTGACCCTTTTTTTAAAAATATATGTTTTTTCTTCCCCACACAACCTTCCCTCCCTCTCACCACCCCCACCTCCCCAGAGACATAACAGTGACACTGGGGGTGCCCAATCCTACAGTACCGCGATGGTGATTCTTCTGTCCTTTTTTTTTAATGCTGTAAAAATAAAACCATCCATCAATGTCTTTTTTTACCCTGTAAAAGGAAAAACATTCATCAATGACTTTTGCACCATTACTGCCCCCCCACTTGATCTTCCCACTCAGCACCCACCACCCCGCATCCCCCCAAGCCCTTACTTGCCCACCAGGGGTCCAATGCTGTTATCCTCTTTGGATGACTGACATGCCTTCACTCTTCAAAGCCAGACTGCGAACTGAAGAACAGGTATGTGGTTAAATGTATTTCAATGGGGGTTTCAACTTAGTGGCTTAACTTGGGCATTTTGGCATATTTTTGGCCTACATTTTCAACATGTCTATTTTGGGACCTTGCCTCATGAGCAATTGCACTGATATCAGGCAAATCTGTCCCGAAAGGTGATTTCACAGTACCTGTACAAAATCACCTTTTGGGCAGGAGCTGAAAATTGTCTCTGCCCTTTTGTTCATGAGGTGGGGTCATAAGAAAGCTATGTTGAAAATTTGGTGTAAAAAACATTTAAAAACAATAAAGCTATGAGCCTACATTGAATGTTATGAATGCAGGTTCATAACTTTGGTCATTTTTCACATTTTTACCCCAAAATTTACAACATAGTCATATCTTTACAGCATCTCATGAATGTGACAGCTGTAATTTTTCAAACCCTGGCCAAAATATTTTTTTGTATCCTGAAAAGTGATTTCACAGTCCCTGCATAAAATCACCTTTTGGACAGGAGTTGAAAATGTTCTCTGACCTTATTTATGAGGTAGGTTCATAAGAAGCATATGTTTTAAACTTGGTGTAAAAGAATTAAAAAAAAAAACAAAGTTATGAAACTATGCTGAATTTTGCAAATGCAGGCTCATAACTTTGGTAATATTCAATATTTTTACCCCAAATGTTCAACATAGCCATTTCTTTGCAGCACATCATGAATGTCACACCTGTAAAAAAGCTTTCAGCTTAGTGTGTTACTCCTGGTTAAACAACAGAAAAAAAAAATGTGACAGCTGTCATTTTTCAAATCCTGCCCAAAATTTGTTTTTGCATTCTGAATGTTGATTTTGCAGTCCCTGCACAAAATCACATTTAAGCCAGAAGTTGAACATTTTCTCTGCCATTCTTCATGAGGCAGGGTCATAACAGGGCTATGCTAAAAATTTGGTGTAAAATATTAAAAACACATTTTCAATATTTTTACACCAAATTCTCCAGCTGCAGCCCCATTGACTGTGGCCAAAGTTTGTTTCTAAGAGTTTTTCCCTTGGAATCATTTCTATTCTTTTCACAGCTTCCTGCTATATTCCAGGTTCATAGCCACTCCTTAGGAACCTGCCACACATATTTTTCATTTCCTCCCTTGCTTTATTGATTTTTAAACAATTTCACTTCACTCTTAACAGTTGTCCAAATGGAATGTTCTTTCTCAATCTGTAAGGGTGAAAACTGTTCTAATGTAAAATTATGTTTCTATTAGTCTCTTTTTTGATCAGTGTGATCTCTAATTTACCATTTTTCTTATAAATCCACAGGTCTAGGTAGTCTGCTGGTTTCTTTACTATGAATGAATTTGAAATTCCTGTCACTATTACAGTGCTCCCCCACTATAACAAATGACTTGGGAGCCATGACCTCCATTCGTTATAGTGGCATATTCACTATAATGAGGGAACAAAGAATGAGTGAATTACCTGTGTGTTGTTACCTACAAAAATACTGACACAAACCGTTAAATACCATACTTCTATTTCACTTTACTTGAACTTATTCACACTTTATCTATGTTTAAAAACATTTAGTTCATGTGAGCTATAGCAGTTAGTGTAACCATTACTCATTGGTGCCTGGTTTAAAATAGGCTGTAATCTTTGTCTGTTGTTGGATTTGTGAAGCAAGGTCCATTGTATAAGAAACAAGATGACTACATTGAAAGACTTTAGCTGGGTCTGACTCCTGTGACTGTAGCCAGCTGAGATCATTTCTTGCCCCTAGACAGCTTCACAATATGTTGGGATCTCCACCTCTCCATCTGATTCCTCCTCATTCGAGTCCTCCTCCTCTTGCCCCATGATTGTGCTGACAATGTCAGTGTCTGTTAGCACCTCATTGGTTTGTACAGTGTTATCAGTTGTTAGCCATTCTTCAATGACTTCAGAAGGGTTGTTGAGTCAATATGGTTGATGTTCATGACTAATGCTGTAATCGTGTTTGTGTCATCTTTGTCATCTTCCATACCATCTGCAGGGGTGTGTTGGTCAGCAAAAGCAGAACCCAATATAGCTTCCCAGCAGTGAGTTATGATTACTTGAGTGACAATACCCCATGTTTCACCAGCAATGTTAATTACATCACTTAAATTCAGCTTCTTGAGGAATTCAGCAACCTATGTCCCTTAAGCAACCAGATCATTCAGCAGACACTTGTGGTACTGCTGCTTGAATGTGGCAATGATACCACCTTCTAAAGGCTGAATGTGGGACATTGTGTTTTCTGGCAGGAATAGTGCTTTGATCCTTCCATCATGAGATTGCAGTGCAGAATTCAGATTCTGGGGGTGGGCAGGACACTGATTGAAAAGGAGGAGTTCTTTCACTGGGATTTTTTTAAGATAAATTCTAATAGCAGGCACAAATATCTCGGCAAACCACTTGTGAAAAATGTCAGCTGTCATCCAGGCATTTTGGCTGTTAGAATAGTTGAGAGGGATGACATGCTAACATGATGAAAGCAGCTTGGCCGTTTGACTTTACCAATGCACAATGGCTGCACTTTTTGAGTCCCTGGGGCACTTGTGTACAACAGAAATGTAACTCTGTCTTTTAAAACATTAACTCCTTTTAAGGCATTTTGTTCATTTTTAGCAGTGAGAGTAACATCTGGGAAACATCTCCAGAACAGGCCAGTTTAATCTATGTTGTACACCTGTTCAGAAGTGTACCCCCCAGCAGTGAGAATGTCACAAAGTGTTGGCATGAATGCAATGACTGCTGCATCATTACAGGACCTTTGCTCTCCAGTAATGCAGACATGGCAAATTCTGTGTCTCCACTGAAACCCCCACAGCCACCCAGAGGAGGATTTTAATTTGTACTGTTCACCATGTATCTCCATTGCAAGTTGTTTTGTTTTGGACTTTACTGAGTGAAGCAAAGCTGCATCACCTGGTCAATTTCTCCTTTCTCAAGACACCTGAGTTTTTTGAAAGGCATATCATGCATTTCTCAACATTCATTGGCAAGCTTTCACAAATGCACCCTCCTGGTTTCTCCATGTACAGAGGAGTCAGCCACGATGAAGCGCAGTAACTTGCAGTAATGACATGTCACTAAATCCTGCATGACAAAAGGGCTTAATTACCACTGGCTTTCAACGACCTCTGCAGTAAACTGCAGCATTATGTGATATCCTACAGCACTTCTGTGCTTCATTGTGGCTGTCACATCTGTACATCAAGTGGACTTGGAGTACTCTGTCTCGAGGGAGATCTTGGCTAGATTTTCACCAGCTTTGGTCTGTCCAATGCTGATAACTTTTTCTCAATGGTGTAGCCTAAGCACTTCATTTTGATTCCTAAGGTACAACATCCACGTACCAGGTTAAATTGTATTTGAACAGCACAACACACCTGTCCATTAACTGACCAACAGGACAGTAAATTGACAGACTGACAAATTGCCAGATTGACAGATAAGATCAGAAAAGCAGATTTACTGAGACTGGATTGCTGACTTACCTGTCAGTTTTGGAATGAAATACTCAAGCTCAGGCTACTCAAAATGCATCATATGCAGGGTTTTAAATAATTGATTAGCAGTTTTTTTTCTTGGGACAATACTAACTGTACAGAAAGTATTTTTATAGGATTTCTAGAAGTGTTATGTTTGTTAAACACTGTGAGGCAAGTGCTATGCATTTTCACAATGTTTTAGCACTTTCATGAGCAAATGCTAATCAATTTTTAGAGTTAAATAAACCCTGCATATGTATGTACGGAAAGCACAAGGGCACACTGTGAGAGTTTTCCAATGAATGTAACAGTGCCCTTTTCCCTCCTGTGCCCTGAGGAGCCACTGTGCAATGACACTCCTGATTGATAAATTGCTAGATTGACAGATTAACAGATAAGATCAGAACAGCAGATGTATTGACAGCACACTGCTGACAGTGAGCTATCAGTTTCAATTACAGTGCACTGGGAGCCATCATTCACATTTGTTATATGCAGGACTTTGTTATAGCATGGTTCACTATAGTGAGAGAGTACTGTATTTATGTAGAGTAAAAATACATCCAAATCTTTTTCTGTTCCATTCCAGAGGCACAATAAATCATCAATAAACCAAACCCACAGCTGCAATTTTCCTATCCATTTAATCATACTTTCATCCCAAATTAATTTCATCTCCCAATTTCCTACATATAAATTTGCCAGTGATGGGGCAAATGTGGTGTACATAGCTGTTCCATGGTGCTGTTGGTAATAATTCCCTTTAAAAAGAAAATAGCTTGATTTAAAAGAAAAAGCTGCTAGTTCTAAGATCAGCTCAGATGGTTGGTACAAATTTGGATCCCTTTGGGACACCAGTATAATAAAAGAATACTTTTCCAATAACATTAGATTTAGAAAATCTGTATAACAATATCCCATGTGAACCAGGGATGGAAGTATTGAGAGAAACACTGACCCAAAGGGATCCAAATTTGTACCCACCATCTGGGCTGATCTTAGAACTTGCAGATTTTACTTTAAAATTAGACTATTGTCTTTTCAAAAGGAATTATTACCAAAAGCACTATGGAACAGCTATAGGCACCTCATTTCCCCATTAGTGGCAAATTCATATGTAGGAAATTGGGAGATGAAATTCATTTGGGATGCAAGTATGAATAAATGGCTAGGAAAATTGCAGCTGTGGGTTTGGTTTATTGATGATATATTGTGCCTCTGGAATGGAACAGAAAAAGACTTGGATGAGTTTTTGCTGTATGTGAATAACAGTGATAAGAATTTGAAATTCACAGCTTATGACTACCCATATATTGTTTAAATGTGGTAAAATAATATGACGTGAAATAAAAACAAAAAATAAATTCTAATATTAATGACAACACAATCAGGATGTTTTTATAGGTCCAGTATTAAGTAAAAGTATTTTTGTGATCCCATCAAGCGTAAAATAAATTTCTGATTTTCTGATGGTCGCCATTATATATAGACCCCCTCAAGAGAGATCTGTATCTATTTACAATAGTTGGATTGGTCTCTGGATCTAGTATTGTAATTGTTCTATTGTATTTAATACTGACTGATTCCTAAAATAAGTTGTTTTGAAAATAAGCAGGGGGTTTAGTGAAAATTGCTTTTCATTTATTGGAGGGTGTGAGTAGGTTTATAATGTAAGCACTCCTTCCCTCTCTTTCAAAACAATCTGTAAGTAAACTACTAGTGGAGCTTATTCATGAAATAATAGGCACATGTAAAGATTAAGGTTTTTTTGGGAGGGGGGGTTGTAACTCATAAGTGCCTAAGAAAATGTAAAACTCTGATGGTTACGTTTTCTTCTTTGGACATTTCAGGGATTTTTCTGCCACAAGATTTTCATGAATTGTTAGATTCATGAGGGTGTGCAGCATAGGCTTGGTGCTGGGCATCTATTGTACACTTATTTGAACCACTGTAAGCTGAAGTTATGGAGCTGGCAGAGTTGGTTGCCATCGAAACCAGTGAATATAAAAAGCATTCAAGTTTTGTGAATGGCTTGCTCTGAGGAAGGCATCATCCTATGAAACCGAAATGTCAGCTCTTATGTGATGCGTGCTTACACATGATCACACAACCTTACTGCCAGCAGCTACTATGACACCAGCTTTATGTCAAAAATATTGTTACAGCATTTCTATGCAATTAAGAAGTTCTGAATAGTCTGTAAAACATTAGAATTTTAGGCAATTGAGTCAAGAAGATTTTTATGTTGCCTGGTGAAATCTGTGGAACAGTAACTGTTTTCATGGTATGAATTGTTTCTGCACTATTTTTGCATTGTTCTGAGGTATGAATTCAATTAAACAATAAAAAGGAAGATATAGTGAGAAACTAATTCTTCCAAATCTCTTGCCTGTGTATTTTTACAACAGAGTGCAGCTAGGACAATTTGCTGAAGACACTGGCCCCAATTCACAAAGCCCCCCTGAATGGCGCAAGGGGCTTGTGCCACAAGGAATGGTGTGAGGTGCAGCTTGCACCAAATGATGCATCCTGAGCAATTCACAAATTCAGCCTGCAGCAAACACAGGCTGTGTGTGCCAAAGGGGGCTTGTGCCATCCTTGTGCCACAACATGGGCTGGCATGGTGCTAAGGGGCTTGCAGAAGATGCAAGCTGCCATATCACCTAAATTGGGATTCAAAACACCCTCCCAGAAGGCAAAATTCTAAGTACCCTTCAACCAGCCAGGGCTGGTCTAATAGTACTAAGAAGGTTTCCAACTGCGTGCCAATGTGCCATGTCCCCCTCCAGCCCTGATCCCCTGTTATGAACATAATTATATCCCTGGTGGCCTAATGGACCCCCCAGCCATGATCCCCTGTTGTTATAATAATTATATACCTGATTGTTTAGTGTCCCCTCATCCTTGTCCCTTTTATTAAAACACACACGCATCCCTGGTGATCTAGCAGACCCCCCCTCCCTATTGCTGATCAGCCCATAGAATAGAAATATATATTTCCCTGGGGGTCTAGTGGATTCCCACCACTGTAGCCTGGCAAGCAGTGCCCCACCACCCCACTCCCCGCCATTCCATCCCCAAGCTGGTGACTGGCACTGCCCTCTGCACTCCACCACAACCAGCTGCTGACTGAACTACCAAGGAGTGCATATTGTACACCCTGGAAGGGGTGAGGGATATGATTGAGACCTTTAAATACCTCATGGGGGTAAACATGGTACAGGAGGGAAGTATGTGTCAGAGAAAAAAGTGCTGAAGGACAAAGGGGCACAACAAGAAGCTGGAGGAGGTAGATTCAGGAGAGATGTGAGGAAATACTTCTTCACAAAAAGAGTGGTAGATTCCTGGAACAGTCTTCCAGTGGAGGTGGTGCAGGCAAAAACAGTGGTGGGGTTCAAGAATGCAGGGAACAAGCATAAGGGAATCTTAGGGAAAGGAAAATGGGGGTGGGTAAATGGGCCACAGATCAAGTAGGATCTGCAGTGATACTATAGGCCAAGAAAAATGGGCAGACTAGGTGGGCCAAGCAGTCCTTATCTGACAGCAAATTATATGTCTCCATGTAATAAGTATTTCCTCATGTCCCTCCTAAACCTGCCCCCTTCCAATTTCATTGTAAGCCCTCTAATACTGGTGCTTGTCCTTACTTGGAAGAGGCAATCCCTCACACTCGGTTTACCCTATGAGGTACTTTAAGGTCTCAATCATGTCACCCCTCACTCTTGTGTCATCCTTAGAGTATATGATGAGGTGCTTCAGCCTCTCCTCATAGGGCTTTCCCTGCAACCCCTGCACAATCCTGGATGCCCTTCTCTGGACTACCTCCACCCATTTAATGTCCTTCCAGTGGTATGGCCTCCAAAACTGTACAAAGAAGTAAAGGCTGAGGCATACCAGGGAGCAGTACAATGGCAACACAACTTCCCCTCCTGCTGGTGATGAAGAAGAAGAAAGAAGAAGAATCAGCTTTTATATAGCACTTTTCATACACATTACATCCCAAAGTGCTTTACAAGCAGTGATAGACTGGTGTGGAAGGGTTGTGGGATAACAGATGGACCAGACACCAAACTTCAGGTTCAACACACAATCTCTGTGTGATGTTTATTCAGAATATAGGAAGTAAGCTTCAGCAATAGCATATTCCTTCTTCAGTACATCAGTCTGCAGCAACATACTATGAATGTCATTTCTCTGCATTTAGTCAGCACCTACTGACACTGATCTCTGATCTAACCACTTTTCAGTGAAAAACCCTCATCCTTATGTGGGTCCCATTTGCTTAGGTAGTGGGGGCTCAAAAAGAAAAAACAAAACAAGCTAAAACCAAAGAACCTCAGTGCAGAAACACTGAAAAGGGTTACCCCAAAGGGCATTGGCAACAAATCAAGTTTCAAAGAAATACAGCATCATACATACTTCCATAATGCAAAGCACCATGGGATATATGCAAATCACCATGACATTTCAGACTTGTTCAGTTTACAGCAATTTACAAGCATTTTAAATCACCTAGTACATTTTACCTTTATAAAAAACACCTAGGGCCATGGTATTTTTAACATTTACAGGCTTCATAAACATAAGGTATATACATCAAGGTATTTTACGACATAGTGCTATTACATACTAAATCCAACAATGATAAACACAACCTGTTTTACATACGCTCGGAGGCCATCACAATAACCAACTTGTACGAGGACCTGAGAGGGAAAAGGAAAATTAAAGAGGACACTATAGCATAGTCAAGAAAGGGAAGGGGAGGTGCCCATAGGTGGCCAACCTTATGGACTAGAAATTGTAAAAGAAAAACTAAGCTAAGCAACAGAAGAACTTCTGCAACAGATTCTAGAAAAGATTGGTCCTCAAGAGTGGCAGGAGCTCCCTGTCACATATCCCCCACCTTAAAAGGGAAGCAGTTATTGCGGACTGCTTACCATCTTCCTGTCCCAGGAAGGGATGGAGCTTCCACCTGTCCGTCTTCAGAAGCTCTGTCTCAGGGTCCTCATTAATGGTAAACATTCTATCATAAACATAGTGGATATTACCATTCTTTACCCTGAGGCATTAACACATTTCTCAACAGAGACTAATGGTACCTTTCCTGAACAATCTCCTTTAAGGGAAAGTTTGTCATATTTCTTAACTAAAAAATCTGGATGGCTGTAAAGTCCAGTACCATAGAAACAATTTCTCTGTGGTGAGAAATTACCTGCTCCATCCCCACCAGACATGCCAGTTTTAAACAGGGGCCCAGTCCTAGGTTCAGCCCCTCTACATAAACCCACTATGTCTCTTGATTCATTTCACTTGCTACTGATACAGACACCTGAGGTTAGATACTCTTTTGGTGTTACCCCAACACAGGTTTCAATCCATTTTCCACCCACCTCCTCCTTTGCAGGTTTTCCTCAAAAAAAAAAAACAACACATGTACCACCTCCTTGATTTTAACACATGGTAACATTTTGGCAATATTAGCATCTTTAGCCTGAAGTATACCCCAGCCTATACTGTTACTAGATTTAGCTGCATCAATACAAGAAAATGTCTCTTCAGCCTCATATGCTTCTTCTTACTTGCTTGGAGTCTTCAACCCCAGCACAAAATCATTAGGCACAGTCTTACCTGGGGTCTCACGTTCAAGTTCCATCCTTGCAACTGCAGACTCCAACAAGTAACATCCTGGAAACACAGGCAACAAAGGAATACTCTGCTCAGTCAGGGGGTCCTCCTCAAACTGAACCCACAAAAAATCCTCCTCTGTCTGTTTAGCCAAACTCTCCAGCAAGAACCTCTAGAACACCTGGAACCAGTGTTCTGCCTCTCTGTGTAGTTGGTCTGCCTCCAGCCATTGTCCACTCATCCAGCGGTTCATCCTTAGCAGGGTCTCCACCTCCTGGGTGTTGTCTCTCGCACCTCCAGTCTGACTCAGCCTGCATCTATTTGGCGTCTTCAGGCTTGGCCTTCCTCCGAGCTCCCCGGTCCAGTCCAGGTAGCAGCTTCTCTGTCTGTCAGCCATGGTTCCAGTCAGAACTCCACAGACTTTCTTCTCCGGGTTCTCCTCTGGCAGCACCTAGTGTATCGGTCCACCTGGGATATCTGGGTGGTATCCACCAGAAAACATCCCTCCTCACCCAGTCCAGATGCTTCCAGGAAGTTATTTCACTTCTGACACCAAGTCTGTGTAGGGGTTGTAGGATAACAGATAGATCAGACACCAAACATCAGGTTCAACACACAATCTCTGTGTGATGTTTATTCAGAATATAGGAAATAAGCTTCAGCAATAACATATTCCTTCCTCAGAACATCAGTTTGTGGCAACGGACTACAAATGTCCTTTTTCTGCATTTAGCCAGTACCTCCTGATACTGATCTCTGATCTAACCACTTTTCAGTGCAAACCCTTCTTCCCTATGTGGGCCCCGTTTGCTTGGATAGTGGGGGCACAAAAAGAAAAAAAAAGAAAAAAACAAGCTAAAAACAAAGAAACTCAGTGCAGAAACACTGAAAAAAAGGGTTACCCCAAAAGGCATTGGCAACAAATCAAGTTTCAAAGAAATACAACATCATATACTTCCATAACGCAAAGTATCATCGGACATATGCAAATCACCATAACATTTCAGACTTGTTCAGTTTACAGCAATTTACATGCATTTTAAGTAGCACAACTAACTTAATTTCTATAATAATCACCTAGTACTTTTTACCTTTATCAAAAACACCTAGAGCCATGGTATTTGTAACATTTACAGGCTTCATAAACATAAGGTATATACATCAAGGTATTTTATGACATAGTGCTATTACATACTAAATCAAACAATGATAAACACAACCTGTTTTACATACACTTGGAGGTCACCACAATAACCTCCATTTATGAGGACCTGAGAGGAAAAAGAATTAAAGAGGACACTATAGCATAGTCTGGAAAGGGAAGGGGAGGTGCCCATAGGTGGCCAACCTTATGGACTAGACATTATAAAGGATAAACTAGGTTAAGCAACAGAAGAACTGCTGCAATAGATTCAAGAAAAGGCTGGTCCTCAAGAGTGGCAGGAGCTCCCTGTCACAACTGGTAGTGAAGTGACTGAATATGTAGTGGTACCCATTTCACACATCAACACCCACACACAGCCTTGGACAATTGCATGAACCAGTTTTATGGGAAGGGGAATGTTGGCCAAGACACTGGGGAAAGTCCCTACTCTTTGAGAGAGGGTGCTGTTGGCTCAGGTTGATGGAGATCTCAGAAGAGTCTGAGCAGTGCAAGGAGCAGCAGGCTGGAGGTTCATCTTCCTCCCCAGCCAATGGATGACAGGAGGACACCAGCAAAGTCCAGGAGGGAAACATGGATATAGAGTCAGAGGAATCATGTGAGGACTATGCAGAATGCAATGTAGATGCCAGTTTTGTGAGAATGATCCCAGCAGATATAGTGATGGCAGGCACCCAGCTTGAAAAGGAGCTGGACGCAAGGAGAACAGTCCTGTTTCAGCTACTAGCAGAGGATGAGGAGTGGTATCTGAAGAGAAATATTTCGGAGAAACACCCAGGGAAGAGCGATGGAAGGGGAAACAATGAAACTAATGAGGTGGCATGAAAAGCTACGGAACAGACCCAGACGGAAGAAAGTGGTGCACCATCAGGCCTATTGCCAGCACAGGAAATCATATGGCAAGCATTTGGAACCACAGCAGAGCCTGGGGATGTGTAGCAATGTTCACCCAAGCAGGCTTTTCAAAACGTAGGGTGGAAGCAGGTATCCTCAGGGAAATGGCTACCCGACTCTGACACAGTTTTCCTGGACATGAGTGAAGGCTCAGAAGAACATGCTTCTGGATCAGAGAAGGACCCTGTCTGCTGACAGGAGTCCCAGGTACAGGACAACAAAATAACAGTTAAATAGAAAACAATGAGTGATGTGGGGAGGGAAAAAACCCAGGGGGGAGAGGGGGTGTATGGAGAAATAAATGATATAGGTGGCAGTAACAAGGCTAATCAAACAACAAGAATGCCGGATAAAGAGAATAATTTGGTACAGAACAAAGAAGGAGAGAATACTGAGGAGGCCACAAAGGTGGGTGGGGCAGCCCATAGGACCTCAGAAAATGGTAACCCTGCTCAGGAAACTAAAAAGGGAAATGCACACAGGGGTTTCTTCACAGACAAGTTATCCTAGACACCACGAGGAAGCACAAGCAGAGACATCAAACCCTTCCCATGGCTCTCAGGAGCCCCATGTGGGAAATCAAGAGGATATACTGAGAACAAGTCCCCTCCAAAGGCCATGACTTGCAGATTTGTTTTCATCTGCAGCACCAGCCCCCAGATGAAATGCCATGTGACTATGGTATAGGGGAGGTTTAGATACCACCCCAGATAGGCATTTTGTGGGTAAACAATTGATAAAAAATTCAATGCACTTTATGGCATCAGAAGTGTATGCCTTAATGTATATCTGAGGAGGAGACCTTTGACGTTAACTTCCAGTGCCCCCATGCTTTGGAAAGATTCTGAATAAAGTATAAGCAGCTAAAGTTCACACCATTAAGGACTCCTTTTTTATGCATATCTCTAATTAGACCTACCATAAAATTTATTACCATCATGTTCCAAAATGAAGGGATGCATGTGAGCAACATTATCCACTGGCTACAGCAAATGGTGTGAGGTCTTGCATGCCCCTGAAGCTGTTATTGATGAGGAATACGTCTGGACAGGGGCATGGAAGTTTAGAGTAAAACAGACAAGAAACAGAGGGAGCCATGCACTTACCTAACAGTTTTTTTATTGGGAAGGACAGAGGGGTCCTTTTCTATACAGGGCAACCAAAGGCATGCCATAAATGTGGGGACAGAATGCACCTTGCAAGCATCTGCGATAAGGTACAGTGTGGTATTTGTAATGACATTGGTCATATTAGCAAGCAGTGTGCAAACCATGCATGGTGCAACCTGTATGAAGAGTTCGGACATATTTTTCAAAACTGTCCATGGGCGGCTCACAATAAAATGAGAAATGTGAATCCAGATGATTTAATAAAAAAAAGTCCAACAGTCTGCAAATACACCCTTCCAGCGAATCCTCCCCAGATGGGCCCCCCACTCTTGAGTATTGGGACCTATAGAGACCCCCACAGGGGAAGCAGAAACTACTCCAGAACCAGTTTCTACAGAAAATGATATCCCAGTGGGCGTAGACCCATGAGCCCCATACCAGCCCCTGACACAGGACATGGAGGGATGGAAAATCATCCAGGAGACACACCTACAGAAGAAATAGCTAATGAGTCCAAGGATAGGACAACAGGAAGAGCAAACCAACAGTCAGGTTTCCCATCTTCCCCAGAGTGGAAAACATCTTATCCTAGGAGATGGAGCCTAAGACTGCAGAAAACATCTTCTATAGAAGTAGAAATGGATAATTCCTATGATGTTCTTGAGTCCTCTAGCGGGGGTTGATGGACTTAGGAGATCAGGACTTAGACACTTCCTCCTTACACTCAATTCCTCCTGAGAAAGAGGGAGAGGCTAAAGTGAAAATGAAAGGGAAAGGAAGGAAAAGAAGAAAACAAAAGGCTTAAAAACTACTATGGTCCTTTAAATTTTGTTTATGACTGCTTTTTCAGTCCTATCATTAAATGTGCACAGCATACTAAATGATAATAAAACAAGGGCAGTATTCTCTTACATGCGTGACATGAAGGTGGATGTGTTTTTTATACAGGAAGCATGGTTTTGTACAGCAAGATTAATTTCCTTAGCACGTAAGGAGTGGGTATGGGGACCTTCTTACTGGTCATTTGGGGAAGACAGGGCAGATGGGGTGGGTATACTGTTTTCAGGGTCTGGTTTTAAGTTTCAGAAAATTGTGGATCTGGTATTAGGAAGAGTTTTAATTTTGGATGAGATTTGGAAAGGCAGGTCCACTAGGTTCCTGGTGATTTATGGCCCACAGACAAAATCAGAAAGGGTGCAGATTTTGGAAGATTTAGGATTTCAATTGTTCTTTGGATATCTCTACAGGAAAGGCTCAAGGAATGAAGGCATATAGTGATTCAAATGGTTTAAAAATATGTGTAGAGACCGAGGGCCTGATTAACTGCAATGTGTTTGCTCAACCAGGGATAAATTATACATTTTTAAAGGGAACCTTTTCATCAAAGATAGATTATATTTTTATATCTAAACATATACAAATACAGAAAACTAGAGGAATACCAGTGGAATTTTCAGATCACCTAGCAGCGCACTGTTATGTAGAACCAGCATCTGGAGGCATCGCCAGGCACAATTGATAAAAAATGAACACAGAGACTATAAATATGCCTGAGGCTCAAAAAGGGATTTTGGATACCGTAATCCATAAAAAGTTGGTGTTATCATTATATGAATACTTAGGGAGGTGGTAGATTTATACAAAAGCAGATATTAGGGAGTGGCTGCAAAAATGTGGGAAAACAAAAGCAAATGAAAAGGGGTTGAGATATAGCACACTAAGGACGCAATTATATAATTTATTAACTGTCTCACATGAACAGAGAGTAGATTTAGGAGATCAAATGAGAAAAGTAAAACAGGAAATGATGGAGGTACAATATAATAGGGCCAGTTCCTTACAAGCAGAACTCACTTTTGGGAAACAGAGAACACCGTGGAGTGACCCATGTGAGGCATGCAAAGAATGGTGGAAACTTTACAATTTTCAGCTCTAATGGATGAGGAGGGGTGAGACAAGTGGGATTAAAGGGAATACTACCAATAGTGGAAAACCAACTACACAACTTTACATAAAATTGTATTTTAAATCTAAACAGGATGGAAGCATATTTAGAGGGATTACAGGATTTAGGCTTAGATAAAAATCTTACGGGGAAAAGTGGAAACATATCCAGGATTCAGAGATATTACAGACAATAAACTCTCTGAAATTAAATATAGCTCCAGGTGAAGATGGGATACCAAATTAGTGGTACAGACTGTTCCCACATATCATAGCAGCTATATTGGGGAATGTTTTTAGATTTTTATTATCACAAGACACCTTACCTGAAGGTTTTACAAAGGGTTTAGTGATGTATTCATTTAAATCAGGGCACAGAGAACAAATCAGTAATTGGAGACCAATTTGTTTACTAAATGCAGATTTCAAAATCTTGGCCTTTATTTTACAAAATTGTTTAAAATAGATATCTACTGGTTTAATTCATCCAGTTCAAACTTGCGCATTGCCAGGCAGACACATCCAAAACAACTTATGCATTATGAGGGATGTTTATAATTATTGTGAGATTCAAAGGGTACTGGGGTTTTTACTATCTTTAGACCAAAGCAAAGCGTTTGATAGAGTTCGCCATGAGTTCTTGTTTACAATATTAAGGCTATATGGCTTTCTGTTGAGATTGATAAAATGGATAAATGTGCTATATAAAAATGCAGTAATTGCTTCAATATTAGCAGGACCTCATGGGAAACATTTTTTGATACAGAAAGGGGTGAGATGGGGTGTCCATTGAGCCCATTGCTATACTTGTTTGTGTTGGATCCCTTCATCAGAAGAATGCTTCTAAATAGGGATATTCACTGCATTGAGGGTACATCTGACAGGTCTGAAGTAAAAATAATTGCTTATGTGGATGACGTGTGTGTAGTGGTGAATAGTGAAGACGGGGTAAGATATCTTCTTCAAGAAAAGAAGGAATTTGGCATGGTAACAGGGTCAAGTCTGAATTTATAGATAAGTAAAGCCATAATTTTAAGAGGAAGTTTGGACAAAATGAAGTGCATGGGATTGAGATTTCACACACACTCATAAAAATCTTAGGGTATATTATGGGCCAGGGGATATGAGTAAATATAATTGGGAACAATCTCTAAAAATAGGAGAAAGAAAGTTAGATAGATGGAAAGGGTGGAAAATGTCAAAACAGAAAAGGGTGCATGTTATAAAACAGTTTCTATTACCCATTTTTTTGTACATCAGTGCTGAGCACCCCCTCCCAGCATGTTTAGAAACAAGAGTATTTTGAGCTTTTTTCCAACTTTTCTGGGGGAGCCAGTTTAACCCCCATTAAAAGAGAGGTAACATACCTACCTATAAAAAAGGGGGGAGTCGAAATGATAAACCCGGTGATATTTTTTCATTGTGCATTTTGGAAGAGGAACATCAAACATTTGTTTTTAAGTAAAACAAATTTGGCCAGGACATGGTTAGCACAAAATATTAAGGGTATTTTACTGATATGGATAAATCAACCAGTTCGAGTTTTAGGAGGGAAGAAAATACCAGAATATCTGAAATGTTCTTTTCAAAAAATGTATAAATGGAATGTGACAAAACAAATGTTATTACAAAGGACTAGAAAATAATTATATCTGGAGGTTTTATGGATCCTGGGGTCAGAGGAACCGGAGTTTAAACATTGCCGGGAAGGGAGGCAAACTGAGGTGTTTAAGCAACTAGCAGATTCCAGGATTCCAACACGGATGTGGGACACTCAGTGGTTGAGCGCTCATGGGAGAATGGGGGTGAGGAGTAATCACAAACACAAAGTGATAGAGGACAGACATTATTTGTACTCAGACTGTGATAGTAAATTAGAAACACAGGAGCATTTTTTAATAGACTGTTCGTATTCTACAGAATTATGGAAGTACTTAGCAGTCACATGGAAGATGCCATGGATGATGAAAGTGACATACGAAACGATAGCACTGGGAGATTTTCCCCAATTCCTGACAAGGTATGAACCAAGCACTGTAAGAGTTTTTTTTGCCTGTATAAAATATTATTTATGGCAAAGTAGATGCCAATTTCTGTTTCAGCAAAAAATCATGGTATATCCAGTATTTTGTATGCATTGTGAAAATGCTTTAGGGGAAGTGTATCATAGAGATTTGAATATGCATCCAAAAGCACGTGCGTTGGTATGGTGGATGGGATTTTCCTTTATTCTGAAGTATGGGTAAAAATTTGAAAAGAACTTTAATCTAAGACGTAACACAGTGTCAGAAAAGGTGGGAAGGGGGGAAGATGGGCTTGGTTTGGTTTTGGGTGACTGGTGATGGGAAATGAGACTATTTTTGTATATATGTATGTTATGGATTTATTTGCAATACAATTGCCCCTACTCTGCGGTAGGGGGAACCCTTGGCCACATCCAAGATGGCCACTGCTCTGGGGAGGTGCACACGACGGAAGCAGGGGGGCTAGTCTCTTCCCCTGCTCTCACTGCTTCTGAGGCTGTAGAAAATGTGATTGCTCTACAAGAGTTTCATGAGGAACAGATGGTGCAGGAACAGTATTTTTCTGCTGATAATTTGACAGATGGTGTATGCTCAGAATTACCTGCTGTGTCTGACACACAGACATTGCCTAAGGTTGTATCTTCAGAAAATAACAAAATGGAAAAACTCTTATTGGACCAACTGAATGAGGAAGAGCAGAGTTTTATGGAAAAAAATCAAGAACCGCAAAAGAAACTGAAGCTGATACAGAAACCGCTGACCTCAGACCAGGGTGTGGCTCCCATCATAGTCACTCAGCTGTATACTGCTGATGCAGGAGCATCAAAGCAGGCCACTGCCCTACTTGCCAGATCTACAAAACAAACTGGTAGGAATGCGTCTGCTGACAAAGGTAACGCTTCAACTTTGGTCTCAGATAAAACACAAAAAAAGACTGTTGCTAAATCCCCGGTACCAGGAGCAAAAACTAATAAAGGGAGCTCCGCTCTGAATGGCAAATTGGGCCAGTCTTGGCACAGCCTATAACGTCCCCCAGGCAAACATAAAAAACCTGAATACTTAGACTCAGCTAAACTGAAGGAAAAAAATGCTACTCACGAAGTACCTCCTCCTGTGGCGGATCAACAACTGGGCGGCAGCAGAGAAAATTTGTCCATGACCTGCTATACGCCCCAGACTTGTACCATGACACCCAAGTGACCCACAGTAGATATTCTGCAAGACCCGATGATGCGTCCTGAAAATTGATCACCAGAATGTGCATTGGCTGGAATGGGGTGGATTTAAACCAAAGAGGGTAAGTGGATCCCTGATCCCCAAGACAGTACTGTGATAAAATATAACCAAGACTTTCCACTGCTAGATACTGTACCCTCTACTACCAATTCTGCGCCTGTAATATCTGCACCAATTGTTGAATGAAATTCCATACAGCTAAATGAATCAGTGAATGTTCCTTCTGAGGCTGTTCCTAGTACAGAATCTGCTGTTAACGATATTCCTGGACCTGAAACAGTACACAACACCCCTGAACATGCTTCACAGAAACTGGGTCCTGCAGCATCAGTATTACAAGACCCGGTTAGGAGATCATGGATGGACCCTATGTTTAAACTTTCTGATTTGCTTCATAATAAAGGCAACCAGCCCCTAGAAGGATCGCCATTCACCAGATAGACAAAGGAGGCCTGGAAAATCCCCCAGACAGAGTGTTCATAGCCAGGCAATTGTTGAAGGGGTCAATTAAATATTTTTCTGCATAGATTTTTGCTTTAATCCATTTAGGCAATGCAAATGTTGATGTCAGTTTTAAAAACATTTCAGGGCTAGATAGGTTCTGGGCAAAGTACCATACTCTCAAAAATACCCCATTATGGATCCCCTTTATGGCTGCACCTCTAACAAACCCATTGGTTAAAAATCTTATGGTCATGTTCCAAAATGAAGGGTGAACGTAGAAGACATCCTGTTCTGGCTCAGACAGAGATGTGAGGTTATGGACAAACCTGCCCCAATACTCAATAGTGAACAAATTTGGAATGGGGGGGGGTGGAAAATTTAGGTAAAACTGTTATCAACGAACAATGGCCCAGTACACCTTCCCAATAATTTCTTCTTTGGGAAAGACACAGGCATGTTATTTTACGCGGGCCAGCTCACGTCTTGTTTTAAGTGTGGGGCCCCCATGTATTTGAGTTCAGCATGTGACACTCCAAAGTGTAACCATTGTCTGGGCTATGGTTATGTTTCTTCAAATTGTCTTAACCTTTCTAAATGCAACTTATGTAAGAAAACAGGGCATGTATATGTGGGCATTGCACAATCAAGAAGACTGCTCCTCAAATGCAGGCTTAATCAACAAAGCACAACTGTTACAAGATAAAAAAGTGGCTGAGCAAGGGCTTCACCCTGCACCCCAGGAAGGTGAGACTGTACATCAAAGATTAGACATTACCAGTACGCCTGTGACAATGACAAATGAGGTTTCTGAGGTAGAACAGGGTGTTGCTTCAGATAGCATTTCTCATAGAGATGAGTCTACTATGCAAACAGATCCAGCCCCACAACCCTCTGAATCAGAGGTTATCCCCCCCCCCGACAACTGGATCAATTTCCAAAATAGTGGGTTCCAAGAAAAGGGCTAGGCAGGAGAAAAATTCTGCTCCACAAATCAGGCCAGGGGAAAAAAGGCAAGGAGAAAGGGAAAACTGCTTGGAAGGTAGGAAATAAATGTGCAGCACTGTCACAAGAAGGCCAGTGGGGGGATTCCGAAGAGGAGGAATCTGAAACATCCTCCACTACTGACCTTACCTCTGACATAGATGAAGGGGGGAGAGTGACTATGTAGCAAGATGTACATGACACAGAACAACATCACAGATCCCTTGATGTACCTTAGCCCACACCACACCTCATTAGTGCTCCATGAAGGCCCTCAACATTACCACTATAAATGTAAACAGTATAAAAAGTCATAGAAAGAAGCTAACTGTCCTCCATTCCTTGCAAAATAACTCTAGTGATATTCTATGTCTTCAGGACACTAAACTTAAAACTAACTTTGAACTCATACAGTCTGCTAATCTATGGACTAAGGCCACCTCCTTTTGGTCAGTGGGAGAAGAACAGTGTGATGGTATTGGGATCTTATTCATGAATCCAGCCATAAAAGTATCTAGATTGGTGGATATTCATCCAGGTAGGGCACTTCTATTGGATAACACTTACGTTCATGAACGATTTTGGTTAATATCTATATATGCACTTCAAACAAAGGCCCAGAGGCTGACTCTGTTTTTGGAGGTACAGCCTTACCTGTACACCTCTCGGTTGATGGTCTAGGCTGGGGACTTCAACTGCGGTTTACAAAAAACAGATAAGGGACTTCGGACAGACAAGCATTTCTGTGAGTCTGTAAAATTGCAAGATATTGTTAATACTGTAGGACTGATTGACGCTTACAGAGTTAAATATTCAACAGGAGGGAATACCTATTTCCATGGGACATTATCCACTAGGATAGATTTTATTTTTGTATCACCAACACTGCAAATTCTGGGGGTGTGGTTACGTGCATGGGAATTTTCGGATCACAAATCCATTACTGTACAAGTCCAGTGGGAACACTGCCCATGGAGCAAGAAAAATAATTGGAGACTAAATACTTCCATGCTGACTCTCACACATGTATGCAAAGCCTAGAGGAAGAAATGGTAGGCTAGATTATCAACAGTAGAATTATGTAACAACATAGCTGACTGGTGGGAGGACACTAAAAAGACATGGCAGGAATTTTTTCAAAAGAAGGCCAGAGATATGACTAATAAGGATTATCTAGTTTACCTACAGCTAAGAGATCAGTTGCAGAAACTAATATCTCAATCAGAAATATCTAACTTAGACTAAAGCTCCCAAATTGCTCATATTAAGAAACAAATGTCTGACTTGCAGTATGAACGAGCTAAGTCTTTAGAACAGGAACTTCGGTTTGGGACACACAAAAAAAAGGGGGGGTCCCTTGACCTATTTAATGGGTACCTAAACAAGCAGTTTATTTTAAAACTGCAAACTCCAAAATCTGGCTTCAAAGCGAGGTAAAGTAAAGGCTGCTGTTTACATGTATGTTAAAACTGCATTTATGTAAAAAACAGCCTTGGCTTCTCCCTAAAATGTCTGCCAAGTGTGTTAAGTGATGAGTCATGATGACATCATTGGAGCCAGAGTCAGAGATCCACATATATTTCTATAGTGCTAACTAGTTCTTCTTTCCCTCTCTATTTTGAATTGTTGTACCAGAATGATCAACACCATGTATTACCTCATGGATTATTCTGATCAGTACACATGTTAGGCTATGATTTTGTTCATTTTGTTTACTTTAACTTGCTGAAAATGTTTTGCAATCCAGCTGACTTTTTCTTTGGCAAACTGCATTACAGTACAACACTTAAAAAACCTGATGATCTAGTGGTTATATGATGCACTGAATTTTGTTTTTTGTTAACCAGAAGAGACACACTAAGCTGAAAGCTTGTTTACAGGTATGGCCTGGGAGCACAAGGAAATTTAATGACTTGCTCAGGGGCACACAGCCTTGTTCAGTTCCAAAACTCATTCTCTCTTTTGTTAATCCACAAATAAGGCTTTCGTTTCCCATGTGAACCACCTGCACCCAGCCTGCCTTCTGTTGAACACCCCACAATCCATACCCTGTCCTTAGTATTGCCTGGGGCTGCATATGAGCTTTCGGTCTCATGAAGAGAATTATCACAACTCAGATTGTAATCTTGTACCTCAGAGAGTTGTGCACACCCATACTGATATGCATCAACAGTTGGCACTGTTAAAAATGCCTCCCAAATCACTCTCCAGTTCACATTTTCAGTGTTTGACTTCTGCTCCTACAGTAAACATTGAGTGGATCACCACCCTTCTGCACGGTGATGGTAGTACGTACAGTTCCCTGTTGTGTTTTTTTCTCACCTCATTAACCAACAACTAGGTCTTTCTGGAGGGCCAAGCAATAAGCATCATCACCCACCAGAAAAACTGCTGTTCATGCCCTCATAAGGGCAGCACTTACAATGGATAACAATATTTTTAGCAGGAGAGGCATACTAATACTCTAAACGAATCCACCTGACTTTCAGTGTCAGTCTACTCCTTTACCTGTGATCTGCAGAACCCCACAGGACAGTTCCCAGCAATTCTTCTCCAGTACTTTTCTGTGCTGTAGTCCACAATGCGAGTTGGCTGGCTACCACCCTTCCAAATCTTGAATGAGCTATACACAACTCCCTCAATACTGTCCTAACAAACGTCAACATCCTCTCCCCACCCGAGGGCAATCTCCCTACACTGAATTCAAGTAACAGTTTAGGTACAGCCCTGCCACTCTGAGTATTTGTCATCACTGGCTACTCTCATCCACAGTCAGGTAGTGATCACGATGCTGGCAGCCCCACATTTCAGATCTCACAGTGATCTGTTCAGTGTCCTCCTTCATATCTTCAACTAACCTGAATATAGCTGTACCCTGCTGGAATGGCCTCTTCAGTTCCTCTCTGGCATTCATTCTTCTCACCTGCTCCCCACACCAAAAACTGGTGAGTTCACCACCCTTCCGCATCATGAAGGTGGTTAGTACAGTCTCCCTTGTTATAATTACATATTAATAATAAAAATGATTTTCTGGTAAGCCAGGCTGATAGCAGCATGGCACAGGTGGAAAAAAAGGGTTTCCTACCCATATAAGATCTAAGCCACCTATGATTAGGCACTGTTAAATGATGTGCATAATGATGTACGTACCCATCATTTAATAGTGCCTAATCAAAGGTAGCCTAGATCTCTTAAGGATAGGAAAGCCCACCATTCCTCTTGTTCCCTTTTGCTATGAGTCTGACTTACTGGAAAGATAGGTTTATATTTGATATGTCAAAATAAAACTGGGACTGTACTACTTGCATTCATGATGCAGAAGGGTGATGAGCTCACCAGTTTTCGGTGAGAGGAGGAATAGTGAAGAATGAATACCAGAGGGGGACTGAGAAGGCCACTATTGCAGAGTATTGCTATATTCAGGGAAGGGGAAGACAGAAGGAGAGAAATATGAGCAGAGTGCTATGAGAAATAAGATGTGGGTCTGCCAGCACCTTGATCACTACCTGACCCCGTTGTCCTGGCCAACATCCCCCTTCCCATAAAACCAGTTCATGCAATTGTCCAAGGCTGTGTGTTTATTTTAATGTATGGAACAGCTGCCATTACACATTCAGTCACTTCACTATCAGTCTAGGATTGCTTGTAAAGCACTTTGGGATACAATGTGTATGAAAACCACTATATAAATGCTGGTTCTTCTTATTATTACTATTTTTCCCATGGAAAAGGAAGACAAGACAAGCATATATTTGAGTTTCGAGAAAGTATGAACTCTAACATTGGACTGCACAAGAACTTTGCTACAAAACAGTGGTGGCTCTAGGGGGTGGTGAAGAGTGTGGCTGCACCCCTCCCCCACATAGTAACATACTTGCTTGCTGCTGCTGCTGCTGCTGCATTTCACTTTGTTGAAGAAGTCTGATTTATTGATTGTACAAATGTTTACATTCAGACTATGGATAACATTTGTAGGGCCTGTCAAAAACATACTAGAAAAGAATAATAGCAGAAAATATAAAGGCTTAATAAAAAATGTTAAAAAGTGCATATTAAGTATGCCCACCACCCCAGCACCCCGATTGTAGTATCCTGGATCCACCATAACCACTAGACCACCAGGTTATTCAAGATTTTGTACTGCACTGTGGTTTGCCACAGAGAAAGTCAGTTGGATTAAAACACATTTTCAGCATGTTAAACAAAATGAACAGAACCATATCCTAACGTGTATTATACGAAATAATGCACATGGTTTTGACCATTTGGGTGAAACAATTCTATACAAGGGGAAAAAAGAACTAGTTAGCACTATAGAGAGCCATATATCTCTCTGACTTTGACTCCAATGATGTCATCACATTTGGTGGCAATTTTTGGAAGCAGGTAAGACATTTTTTTTTTAAACTGGAAGGCTGATTTTACAATTTTCAAATGCTCAGGAACCACATTTAGGTAAATTATGTAAATGTAGTTTTAGCATAAATGAATACAGCAGCCTTTCCTTTAGTCACCTACAGAGTCAGATTTTTGAATAGTTTGTTGTCAAAACATTGTTTAGGTATCCTTTAAAGGATCTAAGAACAGGGTCGACCACAGAATTTTATCCAAAGTAATATCTGACACTGGTCAAAGACAAACTTCTCCACTAGGAATTCTGAAGACATACAACATTTGGTATAGCCCCAGAGATTGTCTTGCATCCTAACACTTTCACTAATCTGAACCTTCCTCAGCTGTCTAATACTGAAGTTGAAGATATAATGAAAAACATTACTCTAGAAGAAGTGCAACTAGCCATTTCCTCCCTTAAAAATGACATTACTCCTGGGACTTATGGCTTAGGGTCATAATTTTATAAACAGTTTTCTGATGACCTTGCTCCATTATTAGTAATAATATTGTACAACCATCTCTTACGAATAGGAAAAATGACTGACACTATGAATCAAGCCATACTTATTCTAGCGTATAAAACAGGCATGAGAGAAGACATACAGAATTGAAGACACCTGTCCTTACTGAACACTGACTTTAAAGATATTAAGTAAAATTATATTGAAGAGACTTTCATTGTTATCAGATAAATTCATTAGCCACCATCAAGAGTATGCCATCCCAAATAGACACCAACAAGATATTCTTATTCTGCTTAGAGAATTATTCCATAGAAGGAACAGTGATTTGGTACAAGGCCTAGTTTTGGTTCTGTACCAAGAGAAGGCCTTTGACAGGTTGTCACATGAGTACCTGTTTTTAGTTCTTACAGCTTATGGTATCCCAGATACTGTGGTAAGATGGGTTAAATGCATGTATGATCATGATGTGCTCATACCGAATATAAATGGACGGTCAGGGAGGCGCATATCAGTCAAGCGTGGGGTACAACAGGGGTGCCCACTAAGCCCTTTGTCATACACATTCGGGATTGATATCTTGCTCCAACAGTTAACAATGCATGACAGAATACAGGGTATCCCCCTGCTCCAGAACTACAACCTGTGGCAGTAATGGCCTATGTGGATGATATTACATTGACCCTTGTCCCCACAACATGTAAACACACCTTACAGGAAATTTTTAAGGAGTTCTCAGAAATGTCTGGCTCCATGATCAACTGTCACAAAAGTAGGGTCACACCCCTTGGGAACACCCCTATTCCACAAGGGCAACAATTTGCAGGCATTATAATTTCAGTAGAACCCCTGAAAGTTTTAAGTATTGACCTTGGCCCTGGGGACCTAGCTACTACAAACTGGGAATCTGGACTTCTAAGGACCAATAGGCTAGTCAATTCCTGGAAGGGTCGCCAATTGTCAAAAAAGAAAAGAGTACTATTAGTTAGATCTCTACCGATACCTGTTTTTCTCTTTAAAGGCTATGTATTCCCACCCCCACATACCCTTAGCACTGCACTATATAGTGTGTTTTTCCAGGCCTTTTGGGGCAATAGGCTAAACCTTATTAAATGTAGCATAACATATAGAAGTATATCAGAAGGGGGAGTGAACATGGTCAACCCTGTTGTTTTCTTTTGCAGCATCTTTATTTCCTATTATTTGGGGGCTGCATTGAAACCCGGTAATAAGCTATGGAAACCATTTGTTCTACTTGGCTACCACCTTGTATAGCTCTGTGGAGAGACAATAAACCCAGACTTCTTAGCAGAGTGCCCCACCTACCTAAATATGGACTAGAACAATTAAAGAACATTCTTAAGTGGGGGGGTCACAATCACACAAATACAAACACTTGATAGTAAACATTATACAGTACTGTTATTTTACCTGAAAGACAAGATGACATTGTCTTCCCCATTGTCCTGTAGGGCAACAATCTTGGGTAATAAAATGATTACGAAACCCACAGCTACCAGCCTTTATGTGGGACCTGGCTTGGTTAGGAAGCTTTGGAAGGATAGGAGTTAAGAAAAACAACAAGCATGAGCAACTCTCTGAAAGGTATTGTCCCAGAGACTCCTGGATACAGCTGGAAGAGACCTAACAACATCTATTCCTTGAATGTGTTTATGCTAAACATTTTTGGGCACATTTGGTGAACGAATGGGGAGAACCCTTGTTCCATAAGCTTACCTACCCTAACCTGTTTTATGGAGACCTGTCAGGTGGTTGGGGAAAATATAATTCTTCAGATATTTTATACATGGTAATGGTCATAATTAGACATTACATTTGGCAGTCATGATGCTTGTGGATAATACAATAAAAAGTAATTACAAATGTAGAATTTTTTAAAAAACATCTGTTTTGCACTAAAAGGACTGGCACAAAAGGATTGAAACTTGTATGCAGGTGCAAAGTACAATCAACTTTGGATTAACTGTATACATTGGATATCTATTTAAGAGGAGATTTATTTTTCTTGGACAGCACTGATTTCTTTTTGAATGTTTTTAGATGGTTTTATATTGATCATTCTTCGATTTTGTATATGATGTATTTCTTTCTTGTACACATGATTTATATGCTTGTTTGCATATTGTACTGTAGCCCTTCACTTAATGAAAATGTCCCTACTCTTTGTGAAAAGTGCCGTGGGTTCTTTTACTTCCACCTGGACACCCACCAGGACAGCACCAGAGATGGGTAGAAGGGGCCTCGGTTTAATGTCTTATCTGGAGGATGGCACACCTTGACAGAACAGCACCCCTCTAATACTGCACTTGGGTACTAGTGTTTTAGGTATGAGCCTAATCCTGGTGTGGGACTAGAACCATGACCTTCTGGCCCAGAGGCATATATACTATCAACTGAACCATGCTGACTCCTGTGATGCCCCTCCCTGCACTACCAATTATCCCACTAACCCTCCCCACAGCCTTGTTGCATCATGCAGGCACCTTGAGGTCCTCTGGTATAGCAACCCCAAGGTTCCTTTCTTGTCTGGTGACTGCCAAACCCTCCCCATCTTATACTTGGCTCAGGGGTTCTTGTGCTCTAGGTGCATGATTTTGCACTTACTGGCATTGAATACCAGCTGCCAGCTCCATGACCTCTCCTTGAGTTTCCCCAGATCATTTCACAATGTCTCTACTCCCTCCTGGATGTCTACCTAATGCAGATTTTAGTGTCATCTGCAAATAGGTAGTCCTTCCCCTCCAGTTGTTTTGCGATGTACCCTATGAAAACATTAAAGTGCACTGGTGCCAGCACCAAGCCTTGCAGTACCCCACTGGTCACACCCATTGCTGGAGCATTTGCCATTTACCACTGTCCTATGGCTCCTATCCTTTAGCTAGATGCACACCCAATTTACCATTTTGTTCCCATCTCCAGATTGGTCAGCTTCCTGAACAGCCTGTAGTGTGGCACTGTTTTAAGGCCTTGGTAAAATCGATAGGCCATGTCCACTGACCTCCTCTGGTCTACCTCCTTGGTCACCCATTCAAAGAAATCAGATTCTTTTGGCATGCCCTTCCCCCCATGAACCCATGCCATCTATAGTCCTGCAGCCTACTGGATTCCAAGTACACCAACAGCCTCTCCTTTAGTAGGGTTTCCATTAGTTTCTCCACCGATGAAGTTTGGCTGAAAGGCCTGGAGCAGCTAGATTCCTCTCTGCTACTGCATGTGTGCAGAGGGACCACATCAGCTCTTCAGCAGTCCTCAGTAACCACTCCTGATACCAGTAAGTTGATACACAAAGCTGTCAGAGTAGCAATTATCACTTCCCTGAGTTCCCTCAATACCCAGGGTGTATCCCATCCAGTCCCATAGCCTCAGATACTTTCAGGGCAGCATTTCCTTTTAGTACCATCTCCTTAGAAAAAATACTTGTGTCCATCCCCCACCTCTAACTTTACTGCTACCTGGTGACCCATTTCCTCAACCCTCCACTGTGAAAACCATGAAGCTAAAGTACCTGTTCAAAATGTCTATTATTTCCCGGTCTTTCTCTGTAAAGTCTTCGCCTTCAACCCTTCTGATCCTCATTATCTCACCTCTTGTTCACTTCTCCCTGCCGTAGCGGGAACAGATCTTATTGTTTTTATTCACTTTCCTTATTGTCCTTTCCTCCACCTGTGCCTTAGCCCTCCTGACCAAACTTCCTGCTTCCTTCTGCCTAAACAGACACATATCTCTGTCTTCTTCCCTATGAGTTTCCTTGTGCCTTTTAAAAACTATCCTTTTTATGACTGTGGACGGAGTCTACAGCTATCTTGCTGTAGCTGGAAAATGGAGTATCATGGAACACGTTTTGGACTTTTCAATGTATTCTTCCATGCCAACTGAAATAAAATAGTGCCTTATTTCTGTTAGGAATGTTGAAGACATAACTCCAAGCTGCTTATCAGATGCCATTAGGAAACTGAAACAGCTTGTTTAATATTTGTAAAATATCGGTCGTCTATTAAACTGGAGATCTGTTTACCCCCTTCAGAATGCAACAAATTGCATATTAAAATAATTAGCATTTAAACAGCTTCTTGACACTAGTTTCACTTGGGAATGTATTGTCTTTCAAGAAAGATTCATAGCTCATAAATGTCACCCTTTCCTAGCAAATCTATGATTTACACTGTTTTTTTAACCTGTACAGACACTGATTAATGAGCACTGTCTCAGACACATGCCAGGTCCTCAGTGAACTGCCCAGACTAAATACTGTATGTAGCAATCAGCAGACATTTTCTACTATGCTTTTTGGGGAAAAAAATATATTGAGCTACAGCAGGCACACACACATGCACACACACTCTGTACATACTATCTTAATGGCCACAACATTCAAAATAAAAATTGCATTCTAATATGTTATAAAGAAACTGTTTGTCAGTGAACACAATGAAGTTCAGCTTGGAGTAAATTTCCTTTAAATATTTATTTTCCTATATTTTGCGCCACACACACACACACACACACTACACACCATCCTCATGGCCACAATACTGCTGGGAGGCCTGGGTTCAAGTTCCACCTGAGGCAGTTATTCTTCCTCACCTCTGTTTGTATGTGTTTCATAAAATATTCACACCACACTGCTATGTGATTGTTACAAGTAAATATTAGTGTTGCCATTGGGTTGTGCATTTGAGAAAGAGTAATAAACTTGAAGGTGGCCCAGGTTCCAGTTGTCTCAGTGGCGCAGCTGGTTAGTGCAATCAAAACTGTATTCCGGGTGGCCTGGGTTCAAGTCCCAGCTGAGGCATTTATTCTTTCTCACCTCTGTTTGTATGTGTTCCATAAAATATGCACACCACACTCCTGTGTGATTGTTACAATAAAGAAACTGTTTATGTCAGTGACCACAGTGAAGTTCAGTTTAGAGTAGAGTTCCTTTAAATATTTCTTATCCTATATTTTGTATTCTGGATAGTGCAGGGGAGATGCTACATGTCATTGTCATAGGGATCTTTATTTACAAATTTTTGCACTGTATTTACTCAGGCTGTCCCAGATTAGATGCAATATCTTGTTTTCAGTGGGGTCATGATCTTCCTATTTTGATAATGTATTTCTTCAGGGTAGCCTAGTCCAAGGCCCCCATATTCAAAGGAGATGTGCAGAGCATCCCGGCGGAAAAGGGAGATGTGCTGTACAATTCCAACAATGCACTGCAGTGTGATATTCAAATGTACGGGATGGGTCTGCTGCAAGGGAATGGGTCAGGGTGCACATAAATAGTGCGCAGTGCAAGTTGATGATGTGTTCCCATGCATATGCCACTCTGTGGCATACTCAGTGGGACTGCACCCCTTGTAGCCCAGAGCAGCACAGCCCACAGCTAGGCCATGAATAGCTGGCCTAACCTGGCCAGTCACCCACAGGCAAGCTGCAGAAGTTCACCCAGGTGCACAGAAGCCTGGCAGCCCTGGTGGACTAGAGGTACCCCCTCCCATCCCTGATTGATCCAACTCCATCCCCGAAGAGCTCCATAGTGTAGGACCCCCCTGAACCCAATCACACCAGAAGAAAACACAGTCCATGTCCATAGCATAAAGAACCCATACCCACTGCCTTGGTTCATAGACAATCCCGCTCCCCCCAGACTCGATCTGTTGCAAAGACTGGCACTGCCCTCCACACCCTGCCATGGCCAGCCACTGACTGTACTGGTCCTGGGCCAGGGAACTACCCTCCAGAATGACCCAAGTGGCTATACCATATATGGGGGCACTACACAAGCTGTAGACCCACCAGTGTAAGCAGCCATGTGCATGTCTCTGGCAAACCATAAGAGGGAATTGACATACCTCCAATGCATGCCTTGTTGATGCTGTATCTCCTGCTGTCATGCGCTTTCCCTGTTCCCCTGTGTAACATGCCACCCTCTGGACTGCTGAGGTATCCTGGGTGCCATGGGGTGCAGTATCCTGCAATGCCATTTGTAGTGTAAACTCCAGGCTATGAATAGTGCATTCACAGTTCCCAAATTGTATAAACAAACAGGAGGTTGGCTGTAACATGCCTGTTCCAGGACCTGTGTGAGTGAGTACAGCATTGGCTTTCATCTGCACTGAGCAGTGCAACAGCACCTGGACAATGGATCCGCATGTAAGTGTCTGAGGTGTATGGCCACTGGGCATTATTGCCTGCACACAGCTCATACCTATGTATGACACATTCCAGCATCCTACTGCTAGTGGCTCCGCCACCCAAAAATAAGATGTAATTTCTTCTGTGAACTATCCAGGCTAAATATATAGCAATCAGCAGGCATATTCTAGGAAAATGCATTGTAAAAATGTGTAAAAGGAAGACCATATTGAAACTGCCTCTCAGCAGATCTGCATTGTGCAAATTCATTAGAAATAATGGGTAAAAGCATCCCAAAAGCTTTCCACAGCCATGTTGGCTCTGGCCAAAGTGTGTTTCCCTTACTGCCACTGTCACCTCCTTGGAGAACCCTAATGGCCTCTTTTTCCTCCTGCTTTTTCTAACCTCTTTACACAGGGGGCTAATTGCCCTGATGAGTCCCTCCTTTATTCCCTTCCAGTGTGCCTCCACCCCTCATTAGCTATCCTCCTTATATATTTTTTTATTTTTATTTATTTATTTTATTTATTAGAGTCTAAGATTACAATTACCTTTGAGCCAAGGCTCTTTTACAAAGGTTCCATGTCAGGATGAGAACAAACAAGCAGGACATAAATTATTACAGGATAACAGATTACAGTTGTTTATTATCACATCAGTACATACAGATTAGGTGGTACTAGGGGCATGCAGAGGACAGGGATAACATTGATAACGAGAACTTGGTGAGACACGAGAAGAAGATGCTGCCAGAGGCAATTGTCAAAACACACAGGAAGTGAAAGTGAAAAGTTTGTAACCCCAGGGGGTGCTGTCCAAAGGGCTACTACCCCTGCCTGCCCCAACTGTGACAGGGTGAGGGGCCTAGATCTGTTGGCGGGTGCCTCCACCCAGAAATCGGGGTTAGAACAGGCGAGGTTGACTCGGTCACAGCCCTCTGGGTTGCTGCAACCCCCCTTTCTTCCCACTAGTGGCCCACACAAGTCAGTTACAGTGTCCTTACTATATACACCTACCCCCCAGCTCGCACCACTCAGCTCACTCTGGGGACCCCCTGGAAAGTAAGGTACAGTTACACAATATTTATTATGCAGTATTTCACCATTAATACACAAACTAGCCAATGTACTTTTGCAAAACAAGAAATCTGATTTATTTAAGGGGGGATAACAAGGACTGGGGGGAATCAGGGTGATTGGCTTACCGCTACGATATGTAAGTATCTACCTAGGGCTCTGTGCACAGGCCTAACCTATGAGTTACAGTCTATGGGTACCCAAGCCCTAAAGGCTAGTTCTTCAATGCAGCTGGTTGGGGCCCTGACACAAATGAGCATTTAATTCCTATGAAGAGTTGATGGAGCCAGCAGGCTCAGTTAGTGTAATCAGCAAAGTAACCTGAAGATCTTGCCCTTGCTAGAGACATTTAACAGGGAGCTACCCTGATTTTGTACTCACAACTCCAGCAGAAACACGGTCTCATACCACACGCAGGGTTGAGCCTGAACTTCAGACACATCTCCACACATTTATATAGAAAGCAATAGAGGGGTACCATACCAGACAGCTGCTTCTAGGGCCCAGCCGAACTCACAGCTAATCGGGGAGTCAACACAGCTTCACTTTTTCCTTACAGACTGAGTGCGATTCAGCAGATTCTCCAGTCCTCTACAGGGTGAGCCTGGTAGGTAGCCGCGCTCCTTCACAACCTCCTCTGACCGCTGCCCAGTGGATTTAGTCCGATACTTGCCGGCGACAGAGCTGCCCGAATCCGGCCTTCCACACATGCACTTCCTGCGCGAAAACTCAATGGCGCAGGAGCCTCAGAGCTCTTTCTTCACTCACAGCCACAACGTCTCTGCCCCTCAGCAGTTAGGGCAAAGCTCCCCACTCGGGTGCCACCCAATCCCATAGGTGGGCTGCAGATGCCAGTCACTTATTGCTGCCCCTATTGGTGCAAACAAGGTGCCATTCTTCAGGCTTTACTTCCCAGAACCACTGGCTGGGTCTCATTGGTCAGCTGGCTCCCACATGAGTCCTAATCCTGGTTGGTCAGAAAAATCTCCATTTTAACGTTCCCCGATTACTACTGGCCCAGTGCCATAGTCCAGGTCCAAAATGGAGGGGCCAAGCGCACACAGTCTCAGCTGCAGAAAAAGCAGGTTAGACAAACTGTAATTCACCAACATGCTAGCTAATTATGGCCAAACAGTTACATCGGTCAAAAGGGCTCCCTCTGTGCATATAGTGACTGCCAAAGGGGAGCGATTTCACTGCAGCTCAGGCGGGATTTGAACAAGAAAACACCAGTTCCCCCCATACCAACCCGCTGGAGCCTGTGAGTAGGCAGCTCTTAAAGAGAGAGTACTGGAGGCTTTGGAAGCACTCACAACACCCACATTTAGGCGGCATTGTGCTGAACACCAGTTAGTCAGCGAGCATTTAGACAAGCTCCAGGAAGGCTTTCAGGAACCCCCATATGTAAGGGGGTTACACCCTTCTTGGCCTGGAAAGAACAGTTTAGATTGACAACACATTAGACCTTTTGTTACATACATTGGCACTGTATTCACAGCTTACTATTGTTTATGCAATATTGCACATAGACAACCTTTCCCTTTTTTAAAATCAGGTCATTACTTCCTGCCCATGACACCTGGAAAGAGGGGGCCATTCCCTATCAGCTACTTGTGGGCTAACTGGGGCAGGGGCACCATACTCAGAGGGCATTACGAACAGTTGGGCATCGTCTCCCAAAACTAACTTGGGCAATGAACTTGGAGATACATAGACCCCCTTATGCATGACATTCAATGGCAGGTCCACAGGCTGACCCAGAGACTCATAACTTAACCTTATCACAGGCCGTACTTCTCGGCCAGTGCATCTAGGGGTCTCGGTAAGATCTGCCACAGGCCCTGGCTCCATTTCTACCTCAGCTAGATTAGTGGAGGGAACCTCCCCATGAGAAGGGGACCCCGTGCCCATAGTACTTTCGGGGACACGACCCTCTATATCAGGACCCACACTGCTTAATTCAGTCAAGGGCACTTCTGACACTACTGGGATGCTATCAGGGCACTCAAGGTATTCTTCTTGCTCAGGCGGATCCCGAACAGATTCCCCCACATCACTTTCCTCTTCTGAAAAGTCAGACAGTTCAGCCAGCCCAGATAATTCAGCCAGACTCATAGACCCTACTTCATCGGCTTGGAGGCCATTCACTTCAGCCTCAGGGGGTATGGGCTCCAAAGACAAAGCTGGGGGCTCAGACAGTCCATAAAACCCAATTTCATCCCCAGAGCGAGCTACAGGGTTGCCTTTAAAAAGTTGACTCAGTTCATAAGAGGGGTAATACTCCACATCATGTTCACTGTCTTCTGCCAGAGATGGGTGATCAATTTCAGCAGGGGGGAGAGGGGAAGGCTCCCAGGGTTTAAGTTCTAGAAGTCAACCCCCCTGAATCTCTTTTTGGCAGCAGCTCTAGTTATAGGCCCAGAGGGAGGGGCATTAAGAGGCTCAGTCTCTATAAAAATATATCCAATTGGCAGCAGGTGATTTCGGTGCAAAGTTTTGACATCTTTTGAATTGTTTTCAGGCCTTACTTTGTACACAGGCAGATCATCTAGTTTGCCCACTACTATGTGAGGGAGATGGTGCCATCGGTCAGCAATCCTGTGTTTGCCATGCAGTCCCAGATTTCTTAGCAATCCCCGATCCCCCCTCCTGGAGTTCCTGTGCCTTCACTTTTTTATCATACCTCTCTTTGTTGGCCAGGTTCCGTTTGGCAGCCATGGTTTGGGCCAGTTGGTATGCATGATTTAGCTGAGCCTTTAGCTTTTGCACATACTGTAAATAATCATCTGCTCGAACCCCATCAGGAGAGACCCCAAAACACACATTCACCGGCAATCGAGCTTCTCTCCCAAACATCAGGCGGTAGAGGAGAACCCAGTGGTATCACTTTTAGTGCAGTTGTAGGCATGTACCAGGGTGCTAATTTGTTGGCTCCATCTAGGCTTGTCTTTTGGGTGGAGGGTGCCTAGCATGTCTAGCAAGGTGCGTTTGAAACGTTCGGGCGGGGGTTCCCCCTGGGGATGGTAAGGGGAGGTTCTGGACTTTCGCACCCTCACAAGGATAGCATCTCCCTAATCAGTCAGCTCTCAAAATCTCTCCCTTAATCAGAATGGATTCACTGGGGGGTCCCATAATGAACAAAGAAATTTTCAACAAGGACTTTAGCCACCATAGTTGCCTTCTGATCCTTGGTGGGGAAAGCCTGGGCATATCGAGTGAAATGATCAGTGACCACCAATATGTTGCTGATATTTTTCAGATCAGGTTCTAAGCTCAGGAGATCAATGTAGACCAGCTCCATAGGGGTGCTGGTAGTGATATTGACCATGGGGGCAGCTCTCTGCGGTAGGGCTTTTCTTTGCAAACAGCGGCCACAGGTCTTGACATACTGCTCTACGTCAGCACTCATTTTTGGCCAGTAGAATCGGGTTCGCACCAGGTCAAGAGTTCGGTGTATGCCAAGATGCCTCATGTGGTCATGCAGGGACCTCAACACCAATTCTCTAAAAGCAGTGGGCACCACCAGTAGTTGTTTGTCTATTCGCCCCTCTTTGTCTACGATTTCCCTATATAACAGTCTATTGTTCAACTTCAATTTTGGGCCTTCTTTGTGTAACCGAGCAGTTCTCAATTCAGCAGACCGCAGTTGGGACACATCTCTCCCGGCTTGCAGCGCCTCTAGGACAGGTTGTATCATAGGATCTCGAGCCTGAGCCAGCTGGAGGCTATCATTATTGAACTGAGGCAGCATACTAGTGTCTAAAGCAGAGAAGTGGCAGTAAGCAGTGGGCACACAGTTCTCAGATGGACCCAAGCAATCCACCATGCAGTCCACAGTATTAGGAGTCATCGGTTCCTCTTTGTCGAATTTCTGGCAGAGTGCTCTAATGTCGGGTTCAGACAACCTAACCCAATCAGCTCAGGGCACAGGCCTCCGGGAGAGAGCATCAGCATCTATATGGTTGAGGCCTGCTCTGTATTCAATAGCGTAGTTGTTGGTGGACAACGCAGAGAGCCACCTGTTACCAGTGGCATCCAGCCTGGTGGTGGTCTGAACATGTCAAAGGATTATTATCAGTTTTTACCAGTATCTTAGCCCCATACAAATAATCATGGAATTGATCAACAATGGCCCACTTCAGAGCCAGGAACTCTAGTTTGTGCACTGGACAATTCTTTTCAGAAGGAGTCAAACTGGGGCTGGCAAAAGCTACAGGTCTCAGACCATTCAAGTGCTCTTGGTACAATACGGCTCCCAAACCTTGCAGGCTGGCATCAGTATGAAGAATATAGGGTTTAGCTGGGTCAGCATAGGCCAGCACTGGGGCATGAGTCAGTTGATATATAATGTCATAGAAAGCTTCCTTGCAGTCAGCAGTCCAGCGAGTACCAAACACATCATTGGGGCGGAAATAAGACTTTTCAGTCCCAGGTTGTACAGTCTTCTTATATTTCTTATGGGTCGGGGGTACCCTTGAGTGAGATTTAGCAGGGGCCGGATCACCCGAGAGTAGTCTTTGATAAATCGTTGGTAGTACCCACAGAATCCCAGGAACCGCTGTAGCTCCTTCAAATTTCTGGGTTGGGGCCAAGTGGTCAAAGCCTCCACTTTGCTGCGGTCAGTCTCTATGCCTTCAGTGGATACTATGTGGCCCATATACTTCACAGAAGTTTGAAAGAACTGGCATTTGTCTATAGATAACTTAAGACTGAAATCCTCCAGCCGATCCAGCACCTTGAACAATCAACGTTCATGTTCTTCCAACAAGCTGCCAAACACTATGACATCATCTAAATAAACCAAACACTCAAGTAAATTCATGTCCCCCATGGCACGTTCCATCAGGTGCTGAAAGGTAGCTGGGGCACCTAAAATCCCTTGATGCATCCGGATAAACTCATAGAAACCTAGGGGGCAAATAAACGCAGTCTTCTCTCAGTCCTCTGGAGCCATTGGGATCTGATAGTATCCACTGTGGAGATCTAACACAGAGAACCACTTACTGCCATTTAGACAGTCCAAGGCATCCTGTATGCGTGGCATGGTATACTGGTCAGGGATGGTCCGCCAGTTCAGGGGTACGGTAATCCACACACATTCGAACAGCCCCATTCTTTTTTCTCACTACAACAATGGGGGAAGCATAAGGGCTCCTGGATTCTTGTATCACACCTGCAGCAAGCATCTCTTGCAGATGCCGTCTCACATCATCTATGTCAGCAGGGGCCAGGCGCCGAGACCTCTCTCGAAAGGGCCTTTCATCCTGCAGTCGAATGTGGTGCTCAGCCCTCTGCACACATCCCACATCACATTCTTTTAGGGAAAATACCTGGTCTCTTTGGGCAAGCTTCTCACTGACCCTCACTTTCCACTCAGCAGGCAACGGGGAGTCACCGAAATTAAACAAGTCTGGCATGACTCTCTCATCCTCCCCCCAAACCCTTGCTATTGGGGAGCACTGCAGTGTCCGCACAATGCACACTAGCCAGGGTGCAGCCTCTATTTACTCGAATCTCTTTGTCAGACACATTATGAACTTGAACCATCACTCTCCTGGCATAAGCATGGGCTCTAGCAGGCAAGATACTGGGTTTAACCAGCAGTCCTCCAGGCAACTTTCCTTCCCCAGGCGCATCCAGCATCAATAGTTTATTCTTGACATCTCTTTTAAGCCGGACTCCCCCTTGCAAAACACACTGGGCATTTGGGGCTAATAGCAACGGCTCCGGATCCTTCCTCCAGACAACACCCACTGGGCCTTCAGGCTCCTCCTGACTAGCTCTTCTCTGAGTCTTGTAGGCCTTCTGGATCAAAGCAGGTATCCTAAGAGCTCGCCCAGTCCTGGACACCTGCTTTTCAGAACACAACTGTGCTAGTTGGCCAAACATGTGAGCACTGGTCCCAATCAACAAGGGTACCCCATCATACAGTCCAGTGGTGGGGCAGACTAAAGCCAAGGTTTCCACCTGTTCATCCACTCCAGTCACAGAAGTAGGAAATGACAACCAGATCCAGATATACCCCAAATACGGATAAGCCTTGTCACTCAGCCCCCATACATGTAGACCATCCAAGGGTTGTAGTGGCACCTCAGGTAGATGTGTCTGATACCAGTCCTAAAACATAATGGTCACTTGAGAGCCACTATCCAATACAGCTTGGGTGGGAATCCCATTTACTGACACAGGGGCCTCCATCAAGGGCCCAACCACATCAGACCATTCAGGGGGGCACAGTATTGACAGTTGCTTGGGTGTTGGCCTGGGTCACAAAGCCCTTCCTGGGGGGTCGGACGTGGGCCCTGTGATGCCAAGTGATCAGTCTGCTGTTGACCTTCCTTAAATTCTCTGGCAACTGGCACTCAGTCTGAAAGTGTCCATCCTCCCCACAATGGTAACAGAACTTGGGGTCCCAGGGGTCTCTATTGGGAGGGGAATACTTCATCTGCTGGGTGCCCTCCGGGGGGGTGAGGGGACTCCCCTGGGCTAGGACATTTGTTTCTAGATAACTCTGGTTCCCCAAACCTAACAGGGCGGGTAGTGTTTCACTCCAAGTCCCTCACCAGATCTCGTAAATTTCTGACCTCAGCCCTCAACTCACTTTCTACTTGGGGATCAGAGGAAATGGCACGCACCCCAACCCCTCCTTGTAACTCTGGGGATACATCAGGCCCCCCTGAAGGGTGGGACTCATCAGGTTCACTAGACTCAGGGGTTTGGCTCAGATTCACAGCCTCCATATAGGGTTCCTATCCCCTCCTCATCAGTCTCTACTTCTCTAATCTCCCTCATCAATTGACAGTATTCAGACGGGGCAGCTCGCCAATCATGTAACTTAAGTTTTAACAGTATCACACTGGAAAATCTAGCAGACTTTAGAACATGTTCCAACCTGACCTGGTTCAAGGCTGGGGTGGAGATCCCCCCTTTTTGACAGGCCTTCTGTAAAGCCCTTTCCACCCTAGTGACAAAGGTGGAAAGCTTGTCATTCCTCCACTGCTTAGCAGACTTGAATTTCCATAATAAGTCTTCCCCAGTTTCTGTGCTCCCAAACACTCCCTCTAGAGCAGAAAGATACTCTGCTGTGGTAGCTTCCGGGCTAGTAGCCTGCAAAAACTGAATGGCTTCTAAGGCCAGACCCTGCAGGCTCTCCATCAGTCTCTTTCATTTCTCCCCCTCAGAGCATTGCCGCTCCTGGACTAAGGGGATGGCATAGTCCATCCACGCCTCCACATCATCCTCCCCTGAAGGCAGGGGCACTGTGCCAGAAAAAAGTTTTAGCCAATGGTACGAATCTAGCTATATAGAAGGAACCACTAGGGGTGGTGGGGCCAAAATAGAACTCTTGGGGGGCCCCAGAGAGGTAGTGGGGGAAGCCTGGAGGGTGGGATCACTGGAAAGATCCAAAGCCTGCAGTAACTCTTGAGTAGTCCTCCCCTCCATGGCTAAAAATTTAAGCAGTTTATCTTTAAAGCTATTAGTCTGAGGAGACCCCCACAGGGGTGACTGACCCACTCTAGATGTGAATGACCCTCCACCCCTGTTGGGGACCTTCCGGGTAAATCACTGGAGGTACCCTCTCGGGGTCAATGGCTATACTACATAACAGTAACACCTGTAAAGTCTGATCGAGTAGGTCAGCCATACGCCCTCTCACCTCTACCTTACCCAAACACTTAATCTGCTCCACTACGGAAATAAGGTCAGCGTTCATTGTCCCTAAAGGTACATCTAACAGTAACACAATTCTCTGAGAGTCCAACTCTTCAGCCTCACCCCAACCCATCAGTTTATGCACCATCGTCTTAATGGGGTCCAATTTGATTTTAGCCATGATATCCCTTTCCAGCTTTTCCTTCAATTTATCCATAGGTACTTCATCCACTCGGCCATTAGGGGACGCTGATCCCAGTGGTGCCTCCATTTTTTAACCCCAGGGGGTGCTGTACTAAGGGCTACTACCCCTGCCTGCCCCAACTGTGACAGGGTAAGGGGCCTAGATCCATTGGCAGGTGCCTCCACCCAGAGGTCGGGGTTTCAACAGTCGAGGTTGACTCAGTCACAGCCCTCTGGGTTGCTGCAACCCCCCCTTTCTTCCCACTAGTGTTCCACACAAGTCAGTTGCAGTGTCCTTATCATATATACTTACCCCCCCTGGCTCGCACCACTCAGCTCACTCTGGGGACCCCTTGGAAAGTAAGGTACAGTTACACAATATTTATTGTGCAGTATTTCACCATTAATACACAGACTAGCCAGTGTACTTTTGCAAAACAAGAAATCTGATTTATTTAAGGGGGGATAACAAGGACCGGGGGGATTCAGGGTGATTGACTTACCGCTACAATATATAAGTATCTACCTAGGGCTCTGTGCATAGGCCTAACCTATGAGTTACTGTCTATGGTACCCAAGCCCTAAAGGCTAGTTCTTCGATGCAGCTGGTTGGGGCCCTGACACAAATGAGCATTTAATTTCTACGAAGAGTTGATGGAGCCAGCAGGCTCAGTTAGTGTAATCAGCAAAGTAACCTGAAGATCATGCCCTTGCTAGAGACATTTAACAGGGAGCTACCCTGACTTTGTACTCATGACTCCAGCAGAAATACGGTCTCACACCACTCGCAGGGTTGAGCCTGAACTTCGGACACATCTCCACACATTTATATAGAAAGCAACAGAGGGGTACCATACCAGGCAGCTGCTTCCAGGGCCCGACTGAACTCACAGCTAATTGGGGAGTTAACGCAGCTTCACTTTTTCCTGACAGACTGAGCGCGATTCAACAGATTCTCCAGTCCTCTACAGGGTGAGCCTGGTAGGTAACCGTGCTCCTGCACAGCCTCCTCTGACTGCTGCCCAGCAGATTTAGTCTGATACTTGCCGGCGAAAGAGCTGCCCAAATCTGGTCTTCCACACACGCGAAAACTCAATGGTGCAGGAGCCTCAGAGCTCCTTCTTCGCTCACAGCCACAGCGTCTCTGCCCCTCGGCAGTTAGGGCAAAGCTCCCCACTCGGGCGCCACCCGATCCCATAGGTGGGCTGCAGATGCCAGTCACTTATTGCTGCCCCTATTGGTGCAAACAAGGCGCCATTCTTCAGGCGTTACTTCCCAGAACCACTGGCTGGGTCTCATTGGTCAGCTGGCTCCCGAGTCCTAATCCTGGTTGGTCAGAAAAATCTCCATTTTAACATTCCCCCAATTACTACTGGCCCAGTGCAATAGTCCAGGTCCAAAATGGAGGGGCCAAGTGCACACAGTCTCAGCTGCGGAAGAAGCAGGTTAGACAAACTGTAATTGCACCAATATGCTAGCTAATTATTGCCAAACAGTTACATCAGTCAAAAGGGCTCCCTCTGTGCATATAGTGACTGCCAAAGGGGAGCAATTTCACCGCAGCTCAGGTGGGATTTGAACAAGTAAACACCAGTTCCCCCCATACCAACCCGCTGGAGCCTGCGAGTAGGCAGCTCTTAAAGAGAAAGTACTGGAGGCTTTGGAAGCACTCACAACACCCACATTTAGGCAGCATTGCGCTGAACACTAGTTAGGCAGGGAGCATTTAGACAAGCTCCGGTAAGGCTGTCAGAAACCCCCATATGTAAGGGGTTACAAGTGCAAGTAGGAGGAGGAGGAGGGGGGAAGGTTGAGGGGGAAAGTAGTGGGGTGGAAGAGAAGGGGCAAGTGCCAAAAAGGGAACAGCAGGTTAGAGAAGACAGTTGCATATGCTAGAGGCAGAGAGGAATAGGCAGAGGTTAGATTTGAATGGGAGTAGCTTAGGAGATGTCCCTGGTGAGACCATTTAGCCAGCTGGGAGCTCTGTAGGCAAAGGATCTTTGTCCCTGTGAGGTCCAGCATCTTGGAATATGCAGTAATTGAGATTCGGAGCCCCTGGTGGGGCGGAGATTCTGTGCAGGTTGTAGCAGAGCTTTAACTCCGGGGGGGGGGGCAAAGCCCATCAATGTTTTTTTAGCCATTATGCATGTTAGATACTTGATGCGGCTTGAGGGTTGAAGCCAACCAGTTTGGGTGTATAGGTCACACGTATGAGTGAGACGATGTGATCCAGTGAAGAGTCAGCAAGCTTTGTTCAAAGCCATAGATATGTGCCTGAGGGTGGTGGTGGAAGCGGAACCGTAGATGATGAGGCCATAGTCGATAGTTGAGATCACTGAGCTCTGAATTGTGATCCTTAAGGCTTCCAGAGTTAGGCATTGCCTATGCCTGTAAAGCAGGCCAATACATGTGTTGGTCGCTTTGGCAACATTTTCAGTGTGAGCCCCATAGGATAGACAACTGTCAAGAGTGATTTCAAGGTATTTGAAGGTTTACACTTGTTCTAGAATTTCACCTAGGCAGTTTGCAATAGTGAGGGGGTGGTCCCGGTGCTTGTTTTATGAGCTGCAGAAGAGTGTGGACTTTGTTTTTTTATAGTTGAGGACAAGTTTGTATTTACTGAACCAGTTTTCAACAGGGGAGATTGCTTTGCAGAAGGTAGGGGTCCTTGTGGGTGGAGTGGATGACAGAGTCATCAGCGTATAGGAGGAGTTGCTCCGGACAGGATTGTAGAAGACTATTTAGGAAGATGCTGAACAGAAGAGGTCCAAGGATTGACCTTTGTGGCACTCCAGAGCACACTGGTCTGGCATCAGAGAGAAAGTCAACTATTTTCACTCTTTATGAGTGGTTTTCCAGGTAGCTCTTAGACCAGGATGTAGATACAGGGGACAGTCTGGTATTTAGCAGCTGAGAAAGTAGTAGATGATGATGAACGGTATCGAATGCCTTCGTCAGATCAATGAAGACCGCCCCTGTAAGACAGCTATTTTCCAAAGAACTATTGATTGCACCAGTGAATTCAAGGAGGCTGAGGTGGTACTGTGACCATTTCTAAAGCCATGCTGTTGAGCACACAGGACATTGTATTTATCAAGGTATTCCATAAGTTGGTCCGATACTATACGCTCTATGGCCTTGGAGAGCAGAGGTAGTATGGATATGGGCCAATAGTTCACCAGGAGGGCCCTGTCCCCGCTCTTATGGGCCAGTGTGACAGAGGAGGATTTCCATCTGTCAGGGAACTGGCCGAGACAGAAGGAGAGGTTGAAGATTTTTGTTAATGGTAGGAGCACCTAGTCAAGGGTGAGAGCAAGCAGCTTGAGGTCAAGGGAGTCCCCACTTGACCTGGACCTAGCAATAGCTTTACTTATATAGTTGCGAGCTTCATACAGTTTGACTGATTTGAAGTGGAATGGAGGCCGGTTTGGAGAGAGGGTAGGACTTGAGGGGAGAGTTTGGGGGTCGGTTTCGTTGAAATAGTCAGGTGGAAGAACAGAGCTGAGGTCAGTGAAAGCTGAGTTCAATGAATTTGCTATGGTAGTCGGGTCCAGTGTTGTGATACCATCTACGACCAGCATAGTGGGTGAGGTTTTTGTCTGCTTTCTGGTAATCTCTTTAATATTGTTCCAAAATGAATTCCCCTTGCCCCAAGCGTTTGTCAGGGCATCCTTATAGTAGGTACTTTTCTGCTGGTGGACTAATTTTATGCAGTTATTACGAGCTTGTTTATAATTCTGTAGTCAATTTGCTTTCCAGTTTCCCGAGCCCGTACCCAGAGATGGTCCCTGCATTTTAGTTGTGCTAGTAGTTCAGAGGAGAGCCAGGGGTTGCACAGGCCTCTGACTTTCCACTTTTTGAAAGGGGCATGAGAGTCACATGCAGCATTAAAGGTTTTGATGCAGAGGTCAAGGACAGTGTTGACATCTGGAGCGTGGAAGATTGGGGACCAGTCTTGCAGTCTAAGGTGGGATTTCGGGTGTTTCAACTACCCATGTAGAAGGACTCTGCTGTTGATTAATTTTGGGGGGGGGGGGTCATGGTAAATTTATTTGTCCAGATGCAGATTACAGGGTAATGGTCATTTAGAGTGTCAGGAAGGACAGAGACGTTTGAGATGTGGGATGGGTGACTGGTCAGTATCCAGCCCAGGAGAGTACATTTGACTGTTTTGTAATTTTGCCTAGTGGGAGAGGCAACCAGTTGAGCAAGGTTTGCTGAGAAGATGGCATCTATGAAGCCCCCTGATTCCGGAGCAAGCCAGTTGATGCTGAATTCATCCATGAGGATTGTCTCAGAGTCAGGTGGTTGGGATCGGATGAGGTCAAGAACTGAGTTGAGGCCTTTTCCTTGTTCTTTAGGGGAGATGTAAACTGTGGCAATTGACAGGGCTTTATTGTGGGCCCCTAGTAGAACTTTGACAGTGAGAATTTGGGAGGAAGAGTCAGAGACGGGTGTTTTTGGAGGGTGGCCTTGGAGAGAGTCCTTGAGATATAAGGTGCAGCCACCACCTCTTTTAGCGATTCTGTCAAGTCAGAAAATGTTGTACCCTGGCAGGGTAATAGCCATGTCTGAGAATTTAAGTGAGAGACAGGTTTCAACAACTGCAGGGATGTCTGGCTTGTGCTTATATACAAATATTTGCAGGGCATCAAGTTTTGGCAGGAGACTGCAAATGTTTACTGTAGCAAGGGTGAGTGTTCCAGAGTGACTCATGGTGAGCTACTGGGGACCAGAAAATTGTTGTTACTGTAGACCAAAGACCCAGACTGTGTCAAATTCCTGAAGGTGATGAACATTGGCCTGGGGCATATGCAGGATGTAAACATCCTTTGTTAGTATCTCCCCTTTGTTCTCCAAAATGGTTGGGAATAGACCTCAAAGACAAGAGCACACCCTTTAAGAACAAGCCAGACAGAAAAGTGGATTCAATGCAGCACTTCACAACTCAGAGCTTGTATAACAGAATTACTGACCTTACTTTTGTTTTTGATGGCTTCCAAAAAAGTTGATTTATGATGAGAATGCCAATACCTGCTGGTGATGTTTTGCAGTTTCTTAGCCCAGGAAATGTTCATAGATTTTATGTCCAAGAATGGTCCAGTTCCTCCAAGCAGAAACACATCAAAAACCACAAAAACTAAACTACTGACAGAGACAAACACAAACAGCCAGCCACACAGGCTCTAGTCAGTCTTGGAATGTGTACAATATAAACAACAGAAAAGTGCTCTGAACTCAATAAATTATTTTATTTGAGGGGGTAGGTCTAATGAGTTAATAGGCCTCAAGCCTTCACCCCTCAAAATTATTTTCTTACAGTATATGCCATACTGTTCTATCGTTTATTCTAAAATCAGTGTCAGTGGCTCAGTAGGTAGCACATTCGCCTCTGAGGCCAGGAGATCAGAGGGCTGTGGGTTCAGTTCCCACATCTGGCACTTGGGTTAATATCCCAGTACTGACACTGTAGTGCAGCATGAGAGGGGTGCTGCACTTCTGAGGTGCCGTCTTTCGGATGAGACATTAAACTGAGGTCCCATCTGCCTGTATTGGTGGTAGTTCAGATGGATGTTAAAGATCCCATGGCACTTATTGAAAAGAGTAGGGGAATTTCCCCGGTGTCCTGGCTAAATTTCTCTCATTCACTAAAAATACCACCAACAACTTAATCTGGTTCAAGGTCAGTTGCCATTCATCTGTATCCTCCTCCCCCGGGTCGTGCCTGAAAATAGGCAGGATTTGTCTAGTGCACTTACCCAGTCAACAAAAACTAAATAAAAAATAAAATAAATATACAGTATGTATACATTCAGTATATAAATATCACTTTATTTATACAACACCTGTGACAATAAAAATGGCAAGAGGTAACCAGTTATAGATTTGACGCTAACCTCGAGATATCTTTTTAGAAAAAGAAAACAAGGTGCTGCCTCAGCATGAGGGCTGAAAACAAAAAGCTAATATAAATTGCACACTGAAAACAGAAAATTGAATCAGCGTTTCAACCACAAGTCTTCTTCAAGGCAAAGATATTTTATTTATATGGTGCCCAATCGCTAGGGCTCTGGGTGCCTCACAATTATCTGAGGGTACTTCAGGAATTATCTAAAAGAGAAAAAAGCTAATTTAGTTGAGAAGTAAGGGTAAATAAGGTATATATGTGTGTGTGTATATATATATAAAGAAAATAAAGGGAAGATGTAGGAGAAAAAGTGATAAGAGGCAAGGTAGGAATAGAAGCTGGAAAACAAAAAGGTGATGCTGGGAATGAATAAACATAGTAGGAGTGAATAAGCTGGTGGTCCTCAAGTGGGGACTAATAGGGCATAGTAAGAACACTGAAAAGTAACAAAGGTGGGGGAAGGAGACATCTGGAGAAAATGAAAAAATAGATATACACACAAAGCTGGCATGCTCATCTGTGTATGCTCACACACACACACACACACACACACACACACACACACTGGACTGAAGTGTGTGCAGATATTCCTACACATGCAAATCTACCATGCACACATGAAAATAAAGAGTAGGGGTGAAAAGGACAGACTGCAGTTGTAAACCATAAGGTAGCTGAAAGATGTTAGTAGAAATTTCTATCATTTACACCAGTGGGTTGCTGGGAGCCTGAGCTTTGTTTCTGTGCTTTTCCTTTGGTCAGCTTCTTGCAAACCCTGCTGAAGGACACAAACAGAAAGATGATTAAGCAATAAGACACGACAGGGTGTGTGTTAAGTAAGTAATAATACCCAACAGGGTGGGTGTTATTGGGATACAGCAGACCGCCCAGGGGCGTAACGAGGCCAGATGCCACAGGCAGAGGGCCTTACAGCCCCCGGAAGGTCCATTATATCCCATAATGCCCACCCTGGAGGGTATTATTACACTTAGAAAAAGGTGTAATTGTTTGAAAAAAGTAAAATAATAAAAAGTTACATATACAAAATAAATATAAAATAATAAAAGGTAAATTTTAAAGTAAAATAATCCCTGCTGGAATCATCGCAGGAGGGCGCTGCCATGTTTGTGTGTGTCTCTCTTGAGCTTGTGCACTTTCTTTATTTCTTCATGCACTGGCTCACAGACATGAGAGCTGTTTTTTGAGGTTGTTTCCATTTCTGTCTCATTTTTCGGTCAGTCAGACATGCACAGAACTCAAAAGAAAGATTGTTCATTAGAATGGGGGAAATGTTGCTTGGTATTCATATTGCAAGAGAGGTAGTTTTTTTTCCCTGTGCTGTGATATGTGGTGCCACACGACTCTGCAGCTCACTGAAACAGTCAGCACTATGTGTTGCCACGGAGCGCAACAGCACTCAGTGAGGAAAGTTAACTTAGTAAAAAGAAAAATTAGTGTTGCAGGTTATGTTTTTTAGAAAGTCAAGTGACTGTGTCCATGGTAGTTGGTCTTACTAAGTGAACAGGGCAAAAATGGCAGCTGGCGAGTTTCCAAAATTCGGGTGCCCAAGGATAGTTTTAGTAATAGGGCACCCCGAATTGGAACTTGTTTTTTTAGGTGTTGCAAAGAAATAACAGCCCAAATGCCAGGCTGTTTCAGCCAAACAGGAGGCCAGTTTTCCTTTACTCATTTTCTAATGTGTAATAACGTCACTCCAGGGTGGGTTGAAGCATGGGGTAAAGCAGAGTGCTTCCACCTCCCCAAGAGTTATGTTATTACACAATAACACACACACTGGAGTGCCTCATTGCTATTTTACAATGACTCATTTCATTTTTAGAAGAAGAAAATGGGAAAATTTGTTTGAAATATTTTTGTTTTACTTTTTTGTTGGGGCAGGTATACCTATTGAAAAAAATAGTCAATAGTTTCCGTCTTGTCCAGCAGGTGGCGATGCCTCTGCATGGTTGCCTGTATTCACTAGGTTCACTAGGTTGTGGAGGAGCAAAATAGGCCACAGCCCATAACATAGCTCCTATTGGCATAAGATGTAATAATCCAGATTTCCCCTACTATCAATGTTGATGTCTAAGTTGCTTTTAGATCTGTTTTTACTTGGACTAGATATTACTTCCAAAGGTAATCTATTTCACAGATTTGCTACCCTTAATGTATAAAAATATTTTTGTTTATTTGTATGGGTTCTTCCCACTCTGAATTGAAGCGGATGATCTTGTGTTCCATGTGCGTCATTTTTATATTCTATGTTTAATTCCGTCATAAGAAGTGGGTCACTCAGGATATCGTAATATAAAAATAAGTCACCAGTATGTCTCCTTAGCTCTAAACTTTGCAGTCCTAAGTATGTTAATCTGTCCCTGTAATTGAGATCTTTCAGAGTAGAAACTGATTTGGTGTAATGCCTTTGAAGTTTTTCTAATTTGTTAATTTCCATTTTGGTGTATAGACTTCATATCTGGCTTCCATAATCAATTATCGGTCTAACATAGGACTGATATAATGGCAAAAGTACTTCAACTTTCCTACTCTTAATATTTTTTTTATTGCTATTATTGTTTTGTTGGCTCTAGAAATGACCGAACAACATTGTTCCTTAAAATCCAGGTTATGGTCATTTAATATCCCAAGATCTTTTTAGGAATTTTTGTGAGGGAGAGGCTCATTTTTAAGAGTATAAGTGTGGAGAGGATTATGATTCCCATATGTATGATGCAACTTTTACAAGTATTAAGTCACATACCCCAGGTATCTGTCCATTGTACTATTGTATTTATGTCATTTTGTATAACCTTAATATGCTCATCAGTTCCACAGGGACCGCATAACTTAGTGTTGTCTGAAAATTTAACAACTGTGATTTTTATATTGTCATCTAGATCAGCTATAAAGATTTGAAATATTAATGGTCCAATCACAGATCCTTGTGGAACCCTGCTTGTGTCTCTTCCTTTTGTTGAAAAATGTCCTCTTATGGAAAATATTTCAGTTTTGTCTTGCATCCAATTTTGTGTACAGTTGACAATATGTTGAATCAGTTGAGCGCCGGGGCTACGCTCCACCAGCGGGCGGTAGGCAACCGCTTGGCTGCCTTCAGGGACCAGAAGGCCGGGAGGGACAGCGGGGAAGTGGCTCATTGTCTGAAGCCCTCAGTTGAGCACCGGGGCTACGCTCCATCAGCAGGCGGTCGGCAACCGCTTGGCCGCCTTCAGGGACCAGAAAGCCGGGAGGGACAGCGAGGGAAGTTGAAGCTCCCTGTCTGAAGCCCTCAGTTGAGCGCTGGGGCTATGCTCCGCCAGCGGGCGGTCGGCAACCGCTTGGCTGCCTTCAGGGACCAGAAAGCCGGGAGGGACAGCGAGGGAAGTCAAAGTTCCCTGTCTGAAGCCCTCAGTTGAGCACCAGGGCTACGCTCCACCAGCGGGTGGTTGGCAACTGCTTGGCCACCTTCAGGTACCAGAAAGCGGGGAGGAACAGCGAAGGAAGGTACGGGAAAGCCATGGCCAATCGGAAGGGGGGCTCTCTCAAGGCCTAGCAGCTGATTGGTCCCCTTGCTCCATTGACTTGCATTGCTTAAAATTTTCACTGCTAAAGATGCTTTCTAGGGTTTTGAACTACTCGTTAACTTTTGCAAAAAAAGAGCTGTCTTCATAAAAATGGGGAATCCTTGGGGCTATTGTTAGAGAAACTGTGTTTAAGTGATTACAGCCTTTTATGATACTTTAAAGTGGGTCAGACGCTACGGCGCCCCAGCCCCCCCACAGCCTTTTGTTGTGTTAATTTTTGTCACTTTGCCTAGCAGAAACGCTTGTTCCTGCTAAAATATTAATTACTGTGCCTTCCTCTGTCTCTTCCCAGTCGAAGCTCCCTGTCTGAAGCCCTCAGTTGAGTGCCGAAGCTACGCTCCGCCAGCAGGCGGTCGGCAACCGCTTGGCCTCCTTCAGGGACCAGAAAGCCGGGAGGGACAGTGAGGGAAGGTACGTGAAAGCCACAAAATTTTTGTCCACCTGCCCTTCCCCCTCTTTGGGTGTTACTTTTATAAGCATCTTCCCGCCGAATTACAACTCCCGCCCCCAGCGCCACGCTAACCAGTAATCAGGCTCTTGGCCCCTGCTGTGTCGTCAAACCAGCAGCCCTTCCTTACTGTTCTCACTATAACTACACTGTTGTTTTTCAGCTTGATTTAGTCACCAGTGCTGCTTTCATAATGGGGGGGGATCCCTTTGGCTATTTCTGTCTCTATTGTTCGTGGTGTTCAATGAGAATGATATCCTCCCGGTCACTACCACATTAAAAAATGCGACCCACTTTTCTAGTCTCTCTGTTTCACCTTTATTGAAGAAGGACCGGATCCTCATTTATGCCCTACCTATGCCACATCACAATAAGTGGGTCAACCTCCATGAAGGGACTCATACTGCCCTGTCTACATTTCGCTCGGTGCTCCATTATTGGGTATACAGTTCCCCATTACGCCTGACCACCAGATTGCTATTTAGTGAGTCGGCACGAATCCATAACCCTGACTGGAATACCTCAAAACAGAGGCCCCTAAATAGGAAAAGGAGGGCCAAAGACAGTCTCCTCATCTTATCTCTTGAAGCCCTTATGAATCTATTAATCTTTTTGTTGATCTGTATTGGGAATGTGGAAAATAACCCAGGCCCTCCTGAGTGCATTACCTCACCAGCAGATTTAGCCTCAGCCAAAGGTCTAAGCTTTGTACATATCAATGCCTGCAGCCTCCTAAAAAAGCTCACAATGATACAAGCCTGGGTTGCCCATACTTTGCCAGACTTTCTTGTGGTGTCTGAGACATGGCTCAAACCCGCCACAGCAGATAGGGACATAAACTTACCCAATTATCAAGTATTCAGAGTGGATCGCCAGACAAGGGGCAGGGGAGTAGCTATATATGCAAAATCCAGTATATCTGTAACCTGCTTAGATGCAACATCCATGCCCAAAGAATTCGAATGTCTATCCCTCAAAGTGGCTCTCTCCAACAAGGCAGCTTTTCAGCTAATTGGCTGCTACAGGCCCCCCCTCAGCTGATCACAAGCTTCTAAACCACCTGGGGAATCTAATCAAGCTGGGTACTGAAGAAACCATAATCCTAGGTGATCTAAACCTAAATTGGCTATCCAAGGCAGCAGCACCTTTAGTATCATTCTGTGATGCATATGGGTTTTCACAACTGATAAACGAACCAACAAGAATCAACAAAAAGAATTTGAGCAACAGCACACTACTCGACATCATACTGGTGAATAAACCCCACCTATTCACGCACACTGGAGTGCTTTTTTGGTGATATAAGTGACCACTGCCTTATTGCTGGAGTAAGTTCATCCAACAAACTAACGCCCCCAGCTAAATTCCTTCTGAGGAGATCCAAGAAAAATTTCAATATTGAGGCTTATCTTCATGATCTAAATCACTCTACAAGATGGCAAAAGTTCTACCTAGCAGACTCTGTGGAAAAAGCACATCCAGTGTTAAACAGCATAATACTAGGTGCCCTTAACACTCATGCACCAATCACTTGTGTTCGAATAAAAAACAAATTTTGCCGTTGGTTTTCAGCTGACCTTAAATCAGCACTGCTGGAGAGAGATAAGCTATGGAAAAAGGTGAGGAAGACTAAGGACCCAAATGACTGGACGATATTTAAGAAAGCCAGAAATAGCTGTACCAGGAAAGTAAGGGATGCAAAGGCTGCCTATTATAGGGCTGAACTCGACTCCTCCTACCACAATCCTGCCAGGTTCTGGAGCACCATTAAGGGCATAATAGAACAAGACTCTAGCACCTCACTACCAACCCAAATGCACCACAGTGAGGGTACAATTTCAGACAGGATGGAAATACTGGATGCATTCAATAATCACTTTACAACTGCTGGCCTTGCATTTGATACCTCTCCAGTTAATCTGCTACGTGCACAATTAAGCTCCCAGTACACAGGGACTCAGAGAACAGATTCCTTCTTGTCCTTCAAACCGGTTCTGTTGAATCAAGTGGAGGATCTAATTCTGCAGATGGATATCAAAAAAAGTGCAGGGGCAGACTCCCTTGACCCCTACTTTCTAAAGGTTGCAATACATGCACTTGCAGTTCCTTTAACACATCTTTTTAATCTGTCATTAATATCTGGTTCTATACCTGCAATGTGGAAAACAGCCCAAGTTTTCCCCCTACTGAAATCAGGAGACCCCATGGACCTTAACAATTATAGGCCAATATCTATCCTTCCAGTGCTATCCAAGCTGCTAGAAAAATTAGTGAGCATCCAGCTAAGAGAATACCTTGAAGAAACTAATCTCTTAAATCCAGCACAATCTGGGTTTAGAACTAGGCATAGTACTATTTCTGCACTGGCTAAAGTTACGAATGACTGGCAAACCGAATTGGATAAAAAGAATAGTGTTTGTGCTGTATTTCTAGATCTAAGCAAGGCATTTGACACGGTGAACCAAGACAGCATGGATTCACAGCGGGAAGGTCATGCCAGACAAATCTGATAGATTTCTTTGACTGGGTGACCAAAGTAGTTGATCAGGGAGGGGCTGTGGACATGGCCTACCTAGACTTTAGCAAGGCATCTGACACAGTCCCACACAAAAGATTAATGTACAAGTTAGCCAGCCTGGGAGTGGGTCCCAAGATGACAGCCTGGGTAAAGAACTGGCTGGAGAATAGGACACAGAGTAATAGTAAATGGAGTCCACTCTGAAAAAAGGGGGGTTAGCAGTGGGGTACCGCAGGGTTCAGTATTAGGACCGGTCCTCTTCAATGTCTTTATAAGCGACATTGCAGAGGGACTGGAAGGAAAAGTATGTCTCTTTGCAGATGACACAAAGATCTGCAACAGAGTTGATGCACAAGGTGGGGTGGAAAGGATGAGAAGGGACTTGGCAAGGTTAGAGGAATGGTCAAATGTATGGCAGCTTAGAGTCAAAGCTATGAAGTGCAAGGTAATGCACCTGGGAAACAAAAACCCAGGGGAAGAGTACACAATGGGGGGTGAGATACTAACAACAACAAAAATGGAAAGGGACCTGGGGGTAGTCATATCAGATGACCTAAAGGTGGGCAAGCAATGTGAGAGGGCAACAAGGAGGGCTGGGGGGATACTGGGATGCATAGGGAGAGGCATCACCAGTAGAAAACAAGAAGTTATTATCCCTCTGTACAGAAAGCTGGTAAGACCACATCTGGAGTACTGTGTGCAGTTCTGGAGACCCAATCTCCACAAAGACATAGACAGAATGGAAGCTGTCCAGAGGAGGGCAACTAAAATGGTGCAGGGTCTGCACAGGAAGACATATGAAGAGAGACTTAAGGAGCTTAATATGTATAGCCTTGAGGAAAGGAGGGAGAGGGGGGACATGATAGAAACTTTCAAGTACCTCAAGGGAATCAACAAAGTCCAAGAGGGTAGCATCTTTCAAAACAAGAGGTGTGCAAGAACAAGGGGCACAATTTGAAGATGGGGGCAGCTCAGAGGTAATTTAGGAGTATTTTTCACAGAGAGGGTTGTGGATGCATGGAGCGCCTTCCAGAGGAGGTTGTGGAGTCAAAACAGTGGTGGAATTCAAGCATGCATGGGACAGTCATAAGGCAATTCTAGGGGTTGGGGGAAGGAAGAAGTAGGCTGCTGGTTAACTAGGATCTGCAGCTTATCCATCAGGTAGGGAAATGGGCAGACTGGGTGGGCCAAGCGGTCCTTATCTGCCATCAAATTCTATGTTTCTATGTTTCTATGAACTGCTACTCTCTTCCTTGCATTCCATAGGTCTGGATCCATCCTCCCTTACATGGTTCAGGTGTTATCTCAAGGGAAGGACACAACAAGTGAAAGCTGAAGGTGATCTATCTCCACTAAAACCACTTCTAAAAGGAGTTCCACAAGGATCTATTCTGGGCCCTATCCTTTTTGCCATTTATACTAATAATATTGATTCAAATCTTAGCAAAGCCACTGTTCACCTGTTTGCAGATGACACTGTTTTATATGTCAGCAACCCATCGCCTGCTACAGCTCGTGAAATTCTACAAGCGGAATTCTTCTTATTACAACATCAACTATTGGAAAAAAAGCTTCTTTTAAATGCAAAGAAAACAAAAGCAGTGTTTTTCTCCAACCAAAGCAGTACAAGTCCCTCTGCAATAAACAATCTCCCCCAGCTATCCACTATCCTTGGAGAAAGCCTTGATTATGTAGAAAAATTCAAGTACTTGTGTGTGTGTGGATAGATAGCAGGCTTGACTACACAGATCACATTGAAGAACTTCTAAAAAAGCTTCGCCAGAGGCTTGGTCTATTCTTCAGAATTAGGTACTTCCTAACCAGAGACTCCAAGATGAGGTTGGTCCAGGCCACATTTCTCTCAGTGCTTGACTATGCAGATTTCCTTTACAGTCACTGCCCCATCTCCTACCTAATCAAATTGGATATACTATACCACAGAGCACTAAGGTTCATAACAGATCTTCCATTTAACACTCATCACTGCTCTCTCTATGCTGCAGTCGGTTGGACGTCCCTATACCTCAGAAGAAACAGAAATGCTGCATTATGGATTTACAGAGCATTGACTAAGAAGCTTCCAAACTATATATTAGACTGCTTCACACAGGCCACAGCTAGTACCTATGCCCTAAGAAGCCACAACTTCATCATACTCAAGGTGCCTAAAATCAACACCCGGCATGGGAGATCTGCTATCAGCTATACTCTAGTTATATCATGGAATACTATACAGAAGACTCTGAAGCTGTTCAACCTTATATCATTAGCATCCTTCCAACATCTTTATCTAAGTCTCTTCCCAGATAAATGCAACTGCTTCCACAAGTTCTAATTTATTCGCATTCCTAACCCTCCCCCTCTCAGACAACCATCATATTTTGGCAATCCACTTCCCTATAACTTATCTCCACAGATCTCCCTCTCAGGCAGCCTTCATATTATGGCAATTCAGTTCCCTATAATTTTATCTCCATAGATCTCTCAACTCCTGGCTATAACCTTCACCCACTAATTCCTGGCCCTTACCTTAGCCCTTATCACTCCCATACACCTCTTGTACTAGCCCCAGCCCCTGTTCTAGTCTCTCATACCCCTTCCTACCTTGTCACTTATCAGAGGCTATGATCACCATTTTTTAGTCACTCAAACACTGTGTCTCCTTGTCTACATTGGCTTGCCAGGGAAACTTGGAAGTTTTGGGTGCCATATGTTGAATGTATGTCATGATACCTCAATTGTTGATATGTATATATTAGATTGTCTAGTGTGCTTTTCATATGTCCTACCTTGTCCTGTTATGTTTTAATCAACTTCTGCCTTTGCTTACTGTATATATAATTGTTTTAAATATATCTGTACATGTACCAATTGCTGAACCTTGACCTTATCAGGTCCATCTTGCAAATGAGCTGTGCTCAACGATGCTCGCCTGAATAAATAAAGATTTGATTGATTGATTGATTGAATATGATTGATCCTGTATTTGGAAAGCTTTCTATTGATTGTCCATTGTGGAACAAGGTCAGACTCTTTACTAAAATCAAAAAGGACTACATCTATCAGTATAAATTTATCTAACATCTGATTAACTGTATCATAAAAACATAGCAGATTTATCATATACGATCACCCTTGTAGGTGTCTCCTTCTGGCTCTGTTTCTGACCCCCTGTGCCCCCTTGTTCTATTGCTATTGCCCCCTCCTGTTACACAGACATATTGTACAGACGGTGTCTGCATTTGCTATACTGAAATTGCTCTTCCATTTTTTGGGTTTGTTTTTCCTTCAGTGAAGTGACAACCCATGTAGAACAGTGTAGTCAGATCAGGTGATACTAGTTTAGGGACTGGGATAAAAAGAGGCTGTCTGTAGTGTTATTTCTAATAACTATTGACATTGGACTGGAATAGAAGGTAAGGGCTATTACAGGAATCCCATGGAGAGCCGCAGTATTTTTTGACACTTTTGATAGCGTGACTGAACGTTTCTGTTTCTTCTTGCTTGAGCGAGCACTGTTTTTAACTACGCATGTGCAAGTCAGGATTGTGGTACTGACCATGCACATAGAAGCCAATTAGCATGTCAGCTTCATTTTACTTTCTGATCTAAAGAAATTGGAAAAAATGAAATGGGGACACTGAATTGCGGGCAGAAAACTAACAGGGAAACTGTCAGGAAGTGAAACTGAAAGACTGAGCTGACTGTCCCATCTGTGACTGAAGCCAGCTTCAAGGCTTCAGAGTGGATTGAGAAGGGAGTGATTCCTGTACTGGCTATACAGTTGTTTCACTGCCTGCCCTAGATACACTGATGTTACTGTGAAATAATATAACTGTGTTAGGGCTCATCAGCCAATGAGATTCTTTGATTTTTTTCATGCCACTGTATAATTGACATTACGATCCCTGAAAGTAAATTGGGACACAATCAGCTCATCACTGTCTCCATTCCTAACTGTCCTGTAATGTCCCTTAATATGTTATCTTGCTGTTAGTGTTGTCACAATTGTTATCTTGAAGGTTAAGAAAGAAGGAATAGTCAGACTGAGGAGAGGAGTGAGTGGAGGAGAATAAGGAAAAGGTAGAGTTAATGGATGAATATTTCTACACTGCCTTCACGAAGGAGAAAGAAGGACCGGTACTGATAGAGGGGAAAGGGGTCCAAGGGGGGGGGGACAGATGGAGAAAGAGTGAAAAAAGGGCTGCTAGCTTTGAAGACAGACACCGGGCCCTGCTGGAGTACTCCCTAGGGTGCTGAAGGAGGTGGCAGGGAAGCTTGCGCAGTCACTGGCAGACCTGTACAGTGGTTTGCTGGAGTCAGGCATGGTGTTGCAGGACTGGAGAATGGCACATGTGGTGCCCCTCCACAAAAGCAGTCCCAGGGACGATCCAGGGAACTACAGGCCCGGTCAGTCTCACTTTGATAGTGTACAAGATTATGGAGACAATACTGAAGGAAAGACTGACAGAGTACCTAGAGGGACATGACCTCCAGGATGCAAGGCTGTTTGGCTTTATGGGGGGGCAGTCTTGTCAAATGAATCTGATCGACTTCTTTAACTGGGTCACCAGGACAGTGGACGGGGGCCTGGCGGTGGACATCCTCTAGCCAGATTTCAGCAAGGCCTTTGACTTTGTACCAGACAAGAGGTTGAACAAGAAATTGATGGACCTCAGAGGAGGAGAAAAGACGGTTAAGTGGATGGAAAACTGGCCAGGGAACAGGTCACAAAACGTGATAGTGGGAGTAGAGCTGTCTGCCACCAGGGCAGTCACAAGTGGCATCCCTCAGGGTTCAGAGCTGGGGCCGGTGCTGTTCAATGTGTCCATTAATGACACTGAAGATGGCTTCAAGGGCAAAATGTGCCTGTAACCAGATGACACCAAGCTCTGTGGGAGGTGAATACAGCAGAAGGGATACAGGACCTTAAGGAGGACCTAAGAAGACTTGAGAGGTTGTCTGGGAGCTGGGCTTCAATGCCAAAAGGTGAATGGTCATGAATGTTGGAACCAGAAACCCCAGGACAGACTACTACCTGGGAGGGGTCCAGGTATCTCCCTCAATGGAGGAGAAAGATCTAGGAGTGATGATATCTAGTGACCTGAAACACTCTGCATAATATAGGAAAGGAGCCAGTGGGGGCAGCAGTAGGAGATAGAAGGTAATTCTGCTTTTGTATAGGTCGCTGGTGAGGCCGCATCTGGAGTATGCAGTGCAGTTCTGGTGATCTCACCTCAGAAAGGATATCAATTTGATGGAGATGTTCCAAAGGAGGGCTATAAAGGTGATTGTGGGTCAGCAAGGTAGTTCATACAAGGAGAGACTGGGGGCCCTGAACATGTACTCACTGGAGGACAGAAGGAAAAGGGGAGACATGACTGAGACCTTCAAGTACTTGAAAGGAATCAATAAAGTGAACAAGGAGTGCCTCTTCAGGCTAAGAGGCAACACAATTACAACAACATAATTACAAGGGGACACAGCCTTATGCTGGAGAGGGAGCTTGTTTAAGAGGGAGGCCAAGAGACATTTCTTCACAGAGAGGGTAGTGATGAAGTGGAATGAACTACCAGAAGAGGTAATCTCAGTGAGGACAGTGGTTAGCTTCAAGAGGGCTGGGATAGATACAGGAGGAGGATAAGGGTCATGGGAGGGGAGAAGGTAGTGGATAGAAATGTCTGGGAAGGGGGGAGCGGGGACAACAGCCTGACCTGTAAACCCTGCACATTGAGCAGACTAGATATTCCAGAAGGTCTAATTCTGCTGGCTACTTTGTATGTTCATATGTTAGTATCATAAAAAAAGAGAATTGAACCAGAGAGCAGCTTTCACAATGCTGATGACATCGTAATTGCCTAGTGTGGCACTGAGCTAGCAGCTGAAATGAAAGAGAAAAAGTTACATCTTTAAACAAACAGGAGATTTAAAAGTTATAACTAGTGAACTGATGTTGCATAAATTAAATATGCAGTGGACTGAATCAAAATTCATCATTTATCATTTGTGAGATAGAAGGATTTGTATGACTCATGGTTCCACCAGGCATGAGTTACGGTCCTGCCATGACACACTTGAATATAAACTGCATATTTTGAGCCAGGCCACTGCATATCCCATATATATATGGTAGGTACAAGGCTATCTGCAAAAAGCAATCACAATGAAAGTATCCTGTCTGAAGCATCAGCAGTGGAAAAAAAACAAAAATATACTGCATGTAACCCCCTTCCCAAGTCAGGAGCTTACCTCTGGCTCCTGCCTTGAGCTGCAGTTGTATGTCTTCCTCCCCTCAGCACTCCCACACACTATAGCAGCACTTTCTTTTGTGGCTGGAGCCCTCTGGAATTCCTTGTTCCCCCATCCCCAGGGATAGTATAGCAGGATAGGGAGCACACAGCAACCACAGCAGTGTTCTCTTTGCTGCCACATGTCACTGTTCATCTCTCTCTCTCTCACTCAGCTCCCTCAAATGTTAGCAGCACAGCCAGAGAGTACAGCTTGCACTACCGGTCCTCTTCAGCACTTCAAGCACCATAGCATCTGTGGCCAGTGAAATGACTGGAACCACTTGCTTTCCCACTCTTAGAACAGTACAGTTGGGCAGGGAGCACATGAAGCAGGCAGGAACATCTCCCAGGTACCTTACATGTCAACATAACTGTGGTCTGGGGCTGGCTGAAACTCCTTACTCCCCACCGCTCATGTGCACTGCAGCAGGGGTGGGGAGCATAACAACCAGCAGTCCTTCTTCTGACACCAAAAGTGCCCCACCATGATATGGCTAAGGAGCCACTTGGGATTCTTTGCTTTCCTACCCCCAGGGACTTTGCAAGGGGTGTGGGGAGCACAAACAGCAGTGCAAGGTTTCTCTCTAGTGTTGCAGACTGCCCAAACACAGCAGCCAGATTGCCGCCAACCACCTCATTCTCCCAGCCCCATAGGACACTGCTATTCAGGGCTAGGAGACAAGCAAAAACATCAGCAAAGTAAATAAACACTCTAGCCCTCTAACACAGCCACCAGCAGGGTCAGGTAGCACCAGGAGGATGCAGCAAGGCTTCTGGCATGGCAAGCCTCCCAAACCTTTTCATCAGAAGAGCTGCTCAGAACACTAACTTTCTTCTAGCAGGGAGCCTTTCAAACCGGAGCTTCTGATAGGGCTCCTGTCTTCCAGAAAAGCCTCCTGGCCTCAGTGACCACCAGAAAGGACCAAGAGGGCTGATCAAGCAGCCTGAAGCCGCACAACATACTACAAATGCAAAATCTGAAGTAAGAGACAAGCTGGGATGTATGGGAGTGGTCATCTTGGATGTGGTATGTCACAAGACCAGCAAGGAGCTGACTGATAGCTGGAGTAAGCCAGTCAGATAGAGAACCAGTGATTCTTTCTCAGTCAGTGAGGTGTCGAGTTTGAGTGGAAAGGTTCTATGAAGCTGCAACAGTTAATCTAAGGAAATTCTGAGAGGGTCCTGTGTAAGTGTGAGAGTGAATTTGGACAGCTCCCAAGTGCTGCCCAGTCTGACTGAAGTTTGTTGCATTACAGACTCCTAGCCCAAAGTCCCTATAAAAGGGATTTATTCCTAGTTAAAGTGCCCACCTAGGGCTTTACTACAAGAAGAGCAGGGGTTGCCTGGAAAGCTGGTCCAAGTCTGGGAAGGTGGTTTTGTTGTCAGGATTTTTCTGACAGGGAATTAAACATTCTGAGGTCCTGAGTAACTGCTTGCTTGTTTGGATGGGTGAGGGCAAGTCCCCCTGTGAAGTGAGGAGGAACAATATCATCCAAGTTATCACAGCCCACATCCATTGTCACTGGAAGCACATTGGGTCCACCAGACCTGTAAGCATCTGACATCCAGCTTTTTGAAGAAACCTGTATCATCTGTAGTCATCATGGCCCACAGCTTTCTCTTAAGACCTATCCACATCTGCACGAGCAGGGGAGATGTTTCCACAGAGGCAGTGCCATCTGCTCACCTATAGTTCATGAGTACTGCATACTACACAAACAAACTATCACTGAAAACTGTTTAGTAAGGGCTATAGATAAATACGGGACACCCTGTGCAACCTTAAATCCATGCCAGCATAACAACTTTTGCAGCCAGAAGCAACTGCTTGGAATCCTTCAGTTTGTGTAATTTATCATCTTACAGCTGCAGCCAATAGCCCATCTAGTAGTACTGCACCGAGGTCCAGTCATCACAGGCCTGCAACTCCTAACTCTGTGTGGACTAGAACTGTGTGGGAGTTCCCAGAGGAAACTGTAAGTTGAGATGGAATAAGACTCCCTAGTCTGCAACCTTGTTTCCAAATCCCCAGATAAACCCCTTTGGATTATTTCTTTGCAATTGATGAGTACTTGCCATTATTGTGTTGTTGTTTTTTGTATACTTAAAGTGAAGTGTGGAAGGGATTGCGCCATTTAAGTTTTTTTAATTGAGGTTTGGGGCTGTATTTATTTTCTGTGGGGAAGCACCCTGGCAGCACCCTATAAAAAAAGGATTCCCATAGGTGGAGACTCCACACCACTTTTTAAATCCTTTTCAAACTACTGATCCAGGTTCCATTCTCCTGAAGGCCTAAAAAACTGCCAGCTACCATCTACAGACTTAGGACTCCTCGCAGGTGGGGATGGTTATACATACATATAGTGGAACCCACCAGGATGCAATGCAGTACTGCAACATTCTGCAGCAGAGTTTTGTGAGACTGAAACATAGGGAGGTGAGACTTGTTCAAGGTCAAACAGTAAGTAATTGACTGTGGAAGGCTGTAATCCTGAAGTCTCTGGGTTCAGAAGTCTGTGCTCTAACCACTGACACACATTTACTCCCATTTATCACTGTTGTCTCCAACTGATATCTCTCTCTCTCTCTCTCTCATCCAATGATAATGTGCTTATATGTAAGTATTATGCAAGTTCCAGATGATCCATTCTGATGAGATAATATCAGACCTGGGTGCTTCACCCCTACTGTTTCATTATCTCAGCCCAGCTTGATGTTCCATAACAGTATCAAATAATCGGTCTCTCAAATAAATAATTAGTTTAAAAATAAACACAAATCCAAATAATGAGGTTATGATATATGCAATTGTCTATGAAGCTACAATAATACCATAGCTGGAGGAAGCAATCATAACCTCAAATGGAAGAATTGCACCCTACTGTTTTATGACTGTTGCCCACCTGTGAATTCCAGGTTGGGAATACTTGATGCCACCAACACTGTTCAATCTATAATTACATTCTTAACTCGAACAAACTGATTGTAGTACAGTACGCCTTAATCTGCCACATGTATGAAATCCCAAAAGTCATCTAATTGATTCCTATATCTTTTCAGATCATCAGCAGAGTCCTACACACCCTTACCTTAGACTCTTACACCCTAGAAGGTGGAGGCATTTCTTGATCACTTTAATATTGTACAAACCACTTTTCAAATTAAAAGTGAAATGTAGTGCTGCAGTGAAGTAGCCCATGTCCAGAAGTTTCAGCAGATTCTGTGGAAAGAGGAAATATTGATTAGTTGTGCTAGGAATCCCATGGAGGGCAGTTGCTGTACCAATGCTTACCTTGCTATTTTAACCACCACCCTTACAACCCCTACACTCACTCCTTTTGTAGTTCCTCACTACCAGTGCTTGTAAGAAAGCTGTGCACATATCCTGGAGAATTGTGCACAGTGAAGAACTGCATAATTGTGCATAGAACTGTGGAGCTACAGATATAGGCCACTCAGCTAGAGTACTGGTGCAGGTGCTAACAATAATCCAGGCTGAAGATACAAAACTGCGCACACATGCACATACTCAATGTGACAAAAGCTTGTCAAAGAAGTCCACCTCAAATCAAAACTGCTGTGCATACCTACAGTTACAAATTCACTGCTAAAGCAGCAACAGATGCAGGAACAACACCCAGTGCAAAAGGATGCCCCAATGTTTCATGCTTGTGGGCTTTGTCAAGGAGCTGCTATGGTAACTGACATAGTTCCTTTTCAAGCCCGCTGTGTTAAAGGGACAGTACCATACTAAAACATGCAATTCGTGTACAAGTACTCAGTATAAACATAGTGCAAAACAATCAAACATTTAAGATTCATAAAGACAAAACACTCTCAGACTATATGTGCTACACTGCTCCTAACACATTAGCAATGATATATGTATATATGTAATCCCCCCTTAAGAAAGGTGCTTGTGCTCCCATTTTTAGGCATTCTTTTCCCCCTCCTACCCCCACTCAAGCTAGGGAATTCATTAGTGCTCTGGGGGTCAATAGCTGCTGGACGCTTCAAGGGGGCAGCCGAGGGTAGGTTGAGGGAGGTATATAAGGCTGGAGACAGGAAGTTAGGGGCCATTTCCAGCTCAGGCATTAGGCTTGGGGCTGGATGGGGGGTGGATGGAGGAGCGGAGTAGGCAGGAAGGGAGCTCGGTGGTCTGGGTGTGCCAGTGGGGGGCCCCCCCAAAGTACAGATAGGGATGGCTTTTGCAGCAGCATGGCATCAAGGAGCCAGGAAGGAAGCTAACTGGGGGAGGATGGTCAGCCAAGTCCTGCATCATCAGGGTAAGGGAGGTGCAGGTGGCAGTAGGAGGCCAGGATAGGTAGGAGCCTTTAGAGATCCAGGGAAGGTTTTGCTCAGGTTGCCAGGGTTGTGGGGACTGTGGCAGGGTCCTTACAGGGAGAAAGGAAGTGGCTCTTTTTAGTACCTGGTGTGGCAGGGTGGCCTGAGGGCAGTAGGAGTCAGGGGGCCCTATACCCAAAAAAGGGGCCTGCTTGTAGGGGCAGGCTCTGGGGCACCAGCATTAAAGGGCCAGGTGAGTCGCAGGTCAGAGCACAGGCCTTGAAGGGTGACCTCTGGTTGAAGCTTACTGCAAGCCTAGGATGTGTCCGATAGGGATGTGGGCCTAGGCATGGATCCTCCAAAAGGGTCAGCTGGGAGTGGAGAAAGGACTTTGGCACCATTTCCAGAGATGGGCTGCTCAGAGGGGCCTGGGCAATGGCAGGGTATCCTGTAGCAGGGGGCTCGGGTACTGAAGCAGGGCCAGTTTTGAGGGCTGCTGCACCAGTGGAGAGCAGTACAGAGGAAAGGCTAAGCTGTAAGGAGGGAACAGGTGCCAGAGGTTTGGAAGCACTTGCAGGTTTAGAGTCCCCGTTTTAAGTCTGGAGCAAGGGGTTATAGGGCCTTGGTCAAAGGAAAAAATCCTGGTACCCCATGATATTTGGGCCAAGGTCCAGGGGCCAGGTGGGGGAAGCAGCACAATTTCCCACACTGGAGATAGGGCATCGACTAGTGCCAGAGTGTACAGACAGTGAGTAACCCAAAGCAGATGAAGAAAAAAAGATTTGGTTTACCAGCACCAGGGAGCCAGGATCCTGAGGGTTTCTAAGCAGGGAGGTGCCTTGGGTAAAAATCCAAGTAGGTAGAGTCAGAGAAGCCTTGCTTGCACTGCCTGCAAACCATTATTGCTGCTCTGAATGTCAATCCTGAATGTCTTGTAAAAAGTTCAGATAGCCCCATGGAGCTGCTTTATTTATTTCAATGAAGTATGTGACCCCTGCATTCCTGGAATCATTTGGGGTGCAGGAGCTAAATAAAGAGACTAGTTTGGGAAGAAATTGGTAGTGGATGTGGCATTATTTAAGCTGAAAGGGGGACAAAAATGAAACAGAAACGTCCCCCTCCTTTTCTCTACTTTGTCTCATAAGTTTTAATTTCAGAGGAGTTTCCAGCATGCTGCATCCAGGACTGAGAAGCTCTGGGACTTGAAGAGTCAGGAGGTTGCAGCATGGAGATCCTGGTCCAGTGTCAGCATTCAGGGGGACTCCAGAATGTTGGTGGTGAGATCGAGAGTGCACTGTTGAATGAAGTCAACAAAAGATAGGATTACCATTTTCCTATCTTATGTAAGGGTGCACTGTCTCAGGTTGGCGCTTAATGTAGCCCTTCTCTAGTGCCCTCTGGAACAAGTGCAATGAAGATTTATGTCCATAGATGAGGGGGCCAAGGGGGGGGTTCATAAACTTACTTAACTACTTGGTAGAACAAGACAATAGTAGGTAATATGTCCATTGTGATCGTCTCCCACTCCATGTGGGTGTATTAGTTCCCCGAGTTCTTTAACCGTAAGTAACTGTCTAACCCTTTTTTGAAACAGTTTATAGATGGAAGGTCAACTAGACATTGGGGTAATTTGTTCCATGCTCTGGCTGCCCTTAATGTGAAGTAACTATATCTTTTTTTTTTTTTGAGCGTGCCATGAGTAACATAAGCTGCTTATTATGTAATCTCAGATTGATATGCCTAATACAATAAGACAGTCCACACTGACTCATTAGATCAGGGTTTTGGAGTATGTTGTAGGTTACCCCTTATTCTTCTGTCCTCCAAGGAGAACAGCCCAGTTTCTGTTAGCCTATCCCCATATATTGTCTGCCTTAGTCTAGGTATCAACCTCGTAACCCTTCTCTGGACCGACTCCATCAGTTCAATATCCTGCCTCAGGTATGGGCTCCAAAAAGGGGACCCACAAATGTAGTCTAAACTATGTACTACTGATGGGTAATATGCATGGTTCATTTCTGGATATGAATGATTTTTGAACTGACTTTAGTAAACTGTTTGCAGTATGGGTTATTTTTTTACACTAGTCAGATGGGGACAATATGTTATTTATAATCATACCTAGGTCTCTTTCCTTATCCACTGCTTGTATCAAAATTGTATTTAAGGTATAGGTGTATAGTGGGTTTTTACTACCGAAGTGGAAATCTGTGCATTTCTCCTGGTTAAATTTAATTTTGTTTTTGATTGCACAGTCCTCAATGTTTTTTAAGTCCTGCACTAAAGAAAGATACTTTGCTGTAGTTTCAACTTCTCCACCCAGCTTGGTGTCATCAGTGAATTTGGCTATTGAATTAGTCAAATTGCTTATAAACAGGACGAATAATAAGAGGCCCAGGACAGAGCCCTGAGGGACCCTGCTGGAGACCTGTCCCTCCTCAGACAACCATCCATACACCTTGATACGCTAGGTTCTATTTTCCAGCCAGGCATCTACCCACCTAACTAGAGGATAATTAAAACCAAGTGACCTGAGCTTCTGCACCAGCTCACAATGGGGCACCATGTCAAATGCCTTTCCAAAATCCAGCATCACCATGTCCACTAGGCTTCCCCTGTCCAAACTCATGCTAATGTTGTTGTAGAAGGATACTAGATTCATAGTACATTTTTTTTAATTCTTTTTGTAACTGGGTAAGGCCCACTAGGCACAAGCACCTGTTTTCTGGGGTGACCTGGGAGCACGGGGTGGTTAAGTGACTTGCTCAGAGTCACACAGTATGCAAGTAGAGGTTGTGGGAATCAAACCCAGGACTGCTGGCTGTACCAAGCTCCTTCACAGCTGGTTACTCTAACCTCTAGGCTATGCTGCCAGCCCTCTTTTAAATCTGTACTGGCTAAGACTGATGAACCTTTTAGTTTTTGCTTCAGTATCAAGTTATTTTATTAGCTTTTCCATCATCTTACTACAAAGAGATGTGAGGCTAATAGGTCTATAGTTTGCTATGTTTCCCTTACACCCCTTCTTATGGATCTGCACAACAATTGCCCTTCTCCAATCTTAGGAACCTCCCCAGTACCAAGAAATTTATTAAATAGAATCGTAAGGGGTATGCTAGGACAGTGGATGGTTCTCTTAAAAACCTAGGGTGGATATTATCCAGCTCGTGGAAGTATTCCCCTTAATTTTAGACAGTGTAACAAGCACATCTTCTACCTCAAATTATGGAATTTCCATTTGGATGTTATTACTGTTGTCCAGGCTTTTACCTTTTCAGCTGTATATAGTGCAAACATATTCACTGAACACCTTTAGAGTAAGAAGAAAGTGTGTTTGTGCACTTAACAGAAAAGCAAAAGCTAGTGAATTTTTGTGGAACCTTAATTACTATTACAGAGTCAATTGCAGGTGCTGCATACTGTAAAGTAACTATGTAATACACCATAGTGTTCACTAGATATGCTGTTTTTAATTTTAAATGCGCTCACACACTGAACACTATTACACTTTAAATAGGTGAGGGTTATGATTGACACTAAGATGAAGCCATTTACTATCACCATGGCAACGGGAGGATATAAAATGTCTCCCTACTGAACAATTAAACAGCTCTGAAGAAGATGTGATAATGTCAGAAACGTAAGCTGGTGACCATGGTATTGACCATGTCATGGCATGTCCAGGATATCTGCATCACTCACAACCAAGTTAAAGGTAGCATGAAGTAACAAGACTTAAACACCATTCCCCTGATGGTATGCACCCTAGGAATCATTGGATTATAAGTTACAGCTCTAGCCAAGAGTGTGAAGAAACTGGATATAGGCAACTGAGCTGAGAAGTAAAAGCAAAAGAACTTTCCTGCAACACGGAATGCAAGGGCAAGGCAAGAGATAAGTACAAGCTACCTACTGTGTCAACTCTGGCTAAAAAACAACTGTTAATTTTTTTCTAGGACTATTTGCACTGCATTTGTGTATGTCTGACTCACAAAACATAGTAAGGGACTGAATTAAGCCTTTTTGAGTTGTTTGAATCCTTTCAAGTACAGAGTGTTGCCCAACTAGGTGTGTTCCTTGGGGATGCACATTCCTTTCAGTAATTCACTAAACACATTTGCCACCTCTGATTCATTGGTAATCAGTTTACAGTTCTCTATAATAGTCCCGATCATGTTTGGGCTGCTTTTTTGTTATTTATATATCAGAAGAATGATTTGTTATTATCATTTGTATATGCTATACAAAATTCAATTTTTAGTTTTTCAGATCTTATCATTGTATTCAGTAGCTTGAGAGCAGTCTTATATTTGTTCTTGCTTATCTCTATTGTGTTCTTCCTGAATTTGGAATATGCCTTTTTTTATGTTTATCTGTTTCTTTATCTTAGTAGTGAACCATGCTGGGATTTTACCTTTGCTATTATATTTGATTTTTGTGGGGACGTACCGTTGCTCAAGAAACATAATTTTTTCTTTTATAAAAGGTCCAACAGGGTTCCACGGAGAGGTTCTTCAATTCATTGACCCAAAATAAATTCACCTATGTTGACAAGTGTTTCCATTAGTTATACATAAGGCAGCTGGTGCATTTAACTGCATTCTCCCCCTCAATTGTAATCACTGTCTCAGTCATGATAAGATTAAACAATATTTGCTCTATAGGAGTTGTTGTGTAGTTACTATAAACTGTTGAGGCTGGTTCTCTGAACAACACAGTGTAATGAATACTCTTGTAGGACTCTTTAATGAATTATTTACCTATCGGTAAGTTCCAATCATATCCCCACCCTTGTATAAAAACAAGAAAAACAGGAAAAAAAACATTACGGTTTCTTCTCTCCTGCATCTTTGCAAATCAGGCGTGGGGTGTAACTTGGGGCTGTTAACCCTAACACCCCATTCCATCAGTAAATAAGCTGAGATGTGTAGAGTATATGGGAATGGGGTGAGCATTAGGGTTAACAACCCCAAGGTATACCTCACACTTGATTTGTAAAGATGCATGAGAAATGAAACTGTAACATTTTTTCCTGTTGCTGCCTGCAGGGTGAGGGTAGGGTATTAGGGTTGGGAACTGTAACATCGCATTTCCCTACTTTTACTGCTTTAACCCTAACTGGTGCATTAATGAAGTTTTTTGCAATTAATTTCCTTAGTTTTTGAGATAGTGTAATCGTATATTCATTTGCCTGTGGGAGCTCGGGGCTCTTTGGGCCCTGCATGCTTCCATTTCTGGCAAAACAGTAATTTATTTATTTGGTTGTGTGGCTTGTTAAATGAGAGACCAACATATACTGCCCTACTCTCTGGTGAAGCCAAATCTACAATATGGACTTTATTACTGGTGCCCACACCTCAAAAAGCACATTAACCTACTGGAGAAGTTCCAGAAGCTGGCTATAAAGACGATAGGGAATCACCACAGTAAGGCATAGTATGAGAGGTTTAATGACCTAAACATCTACTCAGTACAGAACAGGACAGAGATAGGGGACATGACTGAGATCTTCAAGTACTAGAAACAAAATAATATAGATACGGAAGCTCTCTTTAATATAACTAGCAACCATAACATGAGAGGCCACAGTGTTACAATGTAGGCAGGGAGGTATAAGAGCAAATTGACAATGCACTTCTTCATGCATAGGCTGGTGGACACTTGCAATGAGCTGCACTTCAAGAGGGGACAGAATAGCCATAAGGGGAACGTATTCTCCATAATTAGTAAAGAAGGGAAGCATGGGAGGAGTGAGGAGGTGGAGCAGGCCCAGTACATCAACCTCTGGACACTGCAGTGGGAGCAGACTACATAGAATAAATTGCCTTCTTCTGTTAGCCTTTTCATATTTTCTACTTCACCAACCAAAATTTGAACTTTGAATCACATTTTGTGTTTCATGAACCAGAAGTAGTATTTTTACCTACATTGTTTGGTTCATTAACCAAATGTAATGGGGCAGATTTTCTGCTTCAAGAACCAAAAGTACTAATTGGAACCATATTCTGGGTCAGAACCACTTTTTCTGGTTTGTGAACTGGATTAGTAGTTTGAACCACTTTTCCTGGTTCACAAAGCAGAAAATGTTTAGTTTGAACCAAAAGAAATGGCTTGAACCAGAAATCGCTCAGGCGAGATCATGAATGTGTGAAATGTAAAATTTTGGTAAATTTCCCCATAAACAGACCATAAAATCTTGCTTAGGGAAAACATTGTACAACAGGGATGTTTTAGTTTTGCTAAAACTATCCCTTTACAAGTGTTTCTCAACTTCAGTAGTAACAGAAATAAAGAAACAATCCCTGCAGCAGGCTAACAGCTTTTTTTTCTAGAATGAAATATGTAATGGAGAAACATGCCAGCACCAACTTCAGGTCCCACTCCCCCAAATATATAATTGTGTTTAAAGTAATGTTACCAATGTAATTACAATGTAATTAATATAAATGTAATTAAAGTAATGGTTACTGGTAGCAAAAAATAATAATAATAAACACACCAGACTGATTATATTGATGTCAAAGCAGTCTGTTAAAATAAAACAAAACTTTAGAGTTCCAGAGCATTGTAGAACTAGGACCTGCCACTGTATTTCTTGTTGTTGACATTGCCCCAGTTTCCCTCATAAATTATTGAACTTCATCTCACAAATGAAATAGATGAGATTTGGCCAAACACTGTAAGTTGAGGGTATAGTGTCTAGCAGAGCAATAGGGAGTTTTTCAAAGGAAGCACAAGATTCTGAAAGAAATTACCCGAACTGAGCAAGTAACTGGATAGCAATAAAATCAGTAAAGAATGGAACTTGAGTCCATCGCATTACGCTACAGATTTAGAGCCCCCCCTCCCAATACCACTAAATAAATACATTTGGTACTGTATTTTTAAAATGTCAACATTTAACTCAGTCTGTAGATTAAATTACAGCTCTATTAAAGTTGACTGCATCTGTTTTATTCTATGGACAGTGTCAACAGCTGGTCCATATACACTCTTTGGGTTGACATTCAGTATTCAAAGTCAAAAAGGTCAGTTGTCTTGTGCTACTTTTGATGCACTGAAGTTTGACTAGCCATGGGACAATATTGAGTGCCTGCACATTAGTAGCGCAAGGTGACTGACCTTTGCAAGTTTGAATAAATCGATATGCAGAGACAGAATCATATCTCCTTTGTACCCCACTTGAACTTTTTTAGACTTTTTGGCTGGGATGTGCAGACTGAAAATTACCAGACACCACTGAGTCGTACTTTTTATGGCATCTCCATTGCTCGAGGTTAGCATTTCACTAAAGATGCATTGAAAGTGGTTGGGTGCATTCGCTAATCGAAAATGTACAACAGCGGCCTGAGAACTCTGATTTAATAGGGGTCAATAAAAATTGCATTTTTTTTTCTGGAAAGAACTTGAATGCATGTTGTGCTTATGAGTTCAACTTTCAATGTTTATGTAAAATGTTTGCAAAAAGGCCTGATAATGCCATACTAATCTAACAGCTGCAAAACTTAGCTAACTTGGCAGTTTCCAAAACACACAAATGTGATTCAGTTTTTGCCTGTACCAAGTTGTGCATCTGATGACTCAACAGACCTGGGTTTGAAACACGCAACTGCGACTTGTATACTGTGTGACCCTGAGCAAGTCACTTAACCTCCCTGTGCTCAAGAGTTGCACCTGGAAATAAGTTTCTATTCAGTGTGCCTTTCCCTTTCAAAACATTTTTAAAAAGTGTTGATACCAGGTTAGGTAGAACATACACCCTATGCTGTCCCAGTGGCCTGCAGTGTGTGTGTGTGTGTAAAATGAGTTTTCCATATCCTTCATATAGACACTAAGTTTTCTCTGATGAAGCACAAAGGCACATAACCTGTGGCTGTAGGAATCAAAGGTGGGTGCAACTGTAGAAATAAGAAGCACAAAATCCATGAATGCAGAGCACACAGGAACCAAATACTAAATTAAGCTTGGTGCCAAAAATAGCAAGCAAAATGCAATAAATGTTCAGTAATCCAAAAGAGATCAGTGGTTGAAACCCCAGTGTTTCGACTCTGATGAGTCTTCAAGGGAAGTGGCTTGACACACCTAATGTCGCAATTTATACAGACACAATACAGGTGGATATCATTATTTAATTCCACACAAATTAGAATTAATTTATCATATGGTGCATCAATCAAGACCACAGCTAAAAAATGCCAAGATAAACCAAAATGTGAGTTACAGAAAATCAACATTTTTGTATCACACCCAATTTATTAGTGATAAAAACAGCTATTTAAAAGTGGATAACCTCACTGAAACTAAACTATAACAGCCCCCAGAGAAAGGAAGTAAGGAAAGCAAGGATAGTAGTAAGTAAATGTGCATAGAACCCAACAGTGGAGAAGGATGGAAGTGCCAGCATTCCTAGAAATACAGACGATGGTGCCACTCTAAAATGGTAACTCAGAACAAAAGATGCTAAGTTAAAAAAATAATAACAAGGAAATTATACAAATAGTTGTGATTTAATGGGAAAATTCCCAAGGCAAAAAGAATGGGGAGGGGGTGTAAAAAGAATAGTTAAAAAGAAAGGAGAGCTGAGAGAGCCAGAGCCAAAAACTGCTCCTGTTTGCTAACATGTAAAATACAAATGGAAATGGGAGTGCCCAGGCAAGATTTGTTACAAAAAGGGGAAAATTAGAAAGGCTCATAAATAACAGTACAGTAGGCATATGTAAATTGTAAGTAGAAAGCCCAAAGCAAAATTTGTTGAAAAAGGGGGAGAAAAAAATTCCACTTTTAAACAGCTGGTTTTATCAAAGCACTGAGATTTCAGCTATGGCTCTGTTTTGGCTTACTAAATATTTATTGCACTTTACTGGCTTATTTCTGGCTATTTTTGGCAGCCAGTTTAATTTAGTATTTGGTTCCTGATTGCATTGCGTTCTTGGACTCTAATGAAGCACAGATCAAGATCTTATTGTATATACACACACTTGACCCAGCTCTAGACTTCTCCCAACATATAAATGATATTTGTAAATCTGTCAGTTCTGTGCTTGGTATTGCATATCGTATCGCCATGCCCTTACCCCAGCTGCAAGAATCACTATAGCCCAGGGTGTTTAACATCCTAAACTACTATATGTTATTCATCCCTTCTTTTTTTCCAGATCAACACTAGTTACTTTCTCAAATGGAATGTTGCTTACAACAATATATGTAGGTTTGCATTACCTGCCCTTCATCTCACCCATCACTGGTCGCTTTATGCATACTTAAACTGGTTATCTTCTCCCTCCAGGTACACTTACATCCTAAGCTACTTTATAGACAACATCATTAGATCCTCTCAAGCTACCTTGTTGGCCTCCATATTTTCTCCTGCAGACTATGTATATCCACTAAGGTCTTCCATCTGTGCCCTCCTGGCTGTTCCCAAATGCTCCACTAAGATAGGTGAACTGCCATTCACCTGCTTCACCCCTAAATCCTGGAACTCCTTGCCTTTTCACATTTGGGTCTCCAAATCCCACACTATCTTCAAAAAAAGAGTTATTCCATTACCTTAGATCTTCTGATAAATGTTTATGTTTCTGATGTCATCAACTCTTCCTGTCAGTTCCTGTTCCCTCCTGTTGCTATGCTCTGTCTCACACACCTGTTACCTTTATCTGTATACTTAGCTATATCTTCTTTGTGCTAAAACCATAAGCGCTTATTCATTTGCAATGTTGAAAAAGGGGGAGAAAAACATTCCACTTTTAAACAGTTGGTTTTATCTAAGCCCTGAGTTTTCAGCTATGACATTGTTTTGGTTTATTAAATATTTATTGCACTTTACTGGCTTATTTCTGGCACCCAGTTTCATTTAGTATTTGGTTCCTGAGTGCACTGCATTCCTGGTCTGTAATAAAGCACAGAGCAAGACCTTATTGTATACAATAAGCTATGCTATATGCACCATTTTCATTCATCTTTATTGCTTTAGAATCATATCTCTGTGTACCATGAGTGTAGAAAGTGTATAATTAGTAGTTCAAACCACTTTTCCTAGTTTGTGAATCAGAAAACGTTTAATTCTAGCCAAAAAAAGTGTCTCAAGCCAGAAATCACTTGGGAGAGACCATGAATGTGTGAAATATAAAATTTTGGCAAATTTCCTTATGAACAGACTATAAAATCTTGCTTAGGGAAAACATTGTACATCAGGGATGTTTTGCTAACACTATCCCTTTACAAGTGTTTCCCAACTTCAGTAGTATCAGAAATAAAGAAACAAGATGGTGGCCATCATAAACCAAAAAAAGTGGGTTTGTAAGACCCATTTTTGATGCATGATGCATAAAATTTATGAACCAAAAAAAACACTCTTGTGGACAAAGAAATCTCTGGGTTGTATGGTGTAGCTATCCAAAACCACATTTAAATCTTTATAACTCAGGAACTATTTCGTATTTTTTCACCAAACCTTCAAAAGGCACTACTACTACTTCAGTACAGACCACATGTACCCTGAAAGTTTTGTACAGAAATTCAGCACTGTGTAGCCTGCACATGAGAGCAAAAAATGCAAATAAATGAATAAATAAATAAAACATGTTATGTATAGGGAAAAATTGTGACCCTTTTACAAAATAAGGGTCATCTACATTTAGGAAACCACGCAAGGTGCTGTCATGAAAGTCTCCATGTTTTCATAACATGGCAACTCCTTGGAAAATGCACATTTGTGGGCTATTCTGACAAACCTCACCAAAGTTATTAAATTGCAAAGTTAGGGGTTTAACATTGAGCACCCTACTCACCCCTAATTACAGGAGCACTACTGCACCCCTATAATATATTATAGGAGTGTGGTATTGCCCCTATAGTGAGGATTGCATCTGCAGTTCAATGTTAAACCCATTTGTTTGCATCTTAACTTTGCCTTCATTTGACAAATTTGCACAAAATTTGATATGCGTGGTGAGGTTGTCAGAAAGATCTAAACAGATTTGTGACAACTTGTATGGATTTTGAGATACAGAGCATCAAAAAAGTTAAACAATCTACCCTATTCTTAACATTGGGTATTTTTTGCTCTCACCTACAGCCTAGATGGTATGGAATTTCTTCAAGAAATATTCAGGGATGATGGGGCCTGTGCCAAGGGTTGCCTTTGGATGGTTTGGTGGAAAAATAGTATACTATTTTTGAATTATAGCAATTTTTGGGATAATGTTCAAGTTCAATCGATAAAAAAAAATCACAATTGGTTATTTTCATTATTTACTTTGTGAACAGTAAAGAAAAAACATCCTCAACTGCTTATTTACAGGATTTACCTCTTGGGCTGACAGAAATACCGATTGTGTTGGCCACCATTTTCTTCTCTCATATTAAAGTCACAAACATTAAAATGTATAAAAAAATTATTTCTTTTTAAAAAAACAAACACCCAAACCTAGCTAAACAGGACCCATCTAGATTGATTCTACTGTTTTTGTTTTTAATAAGTATTCAGAAATACCTTTTCTGGGCACCCAAATTCCAAGGTGCCCAACTTAGCGAGAGGAGGCATTCACTCACCCACGTTCTCTGTATGAGAACAGCGGGACTTTCTTGAGTTCTGTAGTCACAGCTGAATCTCATGCTGTGGACTGCTCAGAGAGCAGTGAGATGTTCTTTTTTGGGCATCTAGAGGCACCCCCCACACACACACTCTGATCACTGTCCCATTATGTATGTTAGGTTTCGTTGGTGTCTAGTGACACCCCCTGCCCTCTGATTGCCATCCTCATATTTAAATCATGTGTCCCTGGTGTTTAGTGGCACCCCTTACCCTCTGATCACTGTCCCCATATTTAAATAATGTGTCCCTGGTTTCTTGTGGCACTCCTACACTCTAATCACTGCCCCATATTTTAAAATTGTGTCCTTAGTGCCTAGTGGCACCCCCACCATCCGATTGCTGTTCCTGTATTTATATAATATTTCCCCTGGTGTCTAGTGGCACCCCCCACCTCCAATTGCCATTAAATAATGTGTCCCGGGTGTGTAGTGGCACCCCCAACCCTTCCATAACTGTCCCTGTATTTATTAATTTTTCCCTACCAGATCAGTTAAAGTGTTTCAGAGCATATAGCCAGTTCTGTCTCTGTTTCTCTCTTTTGCTCTCCAGAGACTGGAGGTGGTCTAACTGACTTGTATCAGGCAGATCCCTGGAACAGTCATCCGGTGGGGAATCCCCAGGGACATAGGAGCCAGTAGTGTGGTAATGGGAATGGTTGCTGTGGCCTGGGCATCAGTCCCCCATACGGTACTGTCCCAGTACTGCTGGGGCACCTTTGTGCCACCAGTGAAGAATGCTTGTTGCAGCAGGCTGTGGCCAACCTCTGGCAATCCCCCATAAGAGCCACAATGGTGGTAGTACAGTGCCCCCCATGTCACAAATAGCCCCAATCCATGAGTCCATCCCCACCCCCCAGCCCTTAACATGCCCAATAACACCCACCAATGTTGTACCTGGTGGTTTAGTGGGTCCCTCCCCTCCCCACTCAGACAGGCAATGGTCACCCACCCCACTCCCCCCACCATCCTCAACTGGCAATACTCTCTGCACACCACCATGTCCAGCCACAGAATGTGATCACACAGAGCTTGTAACTGTACAGTACAGTTCAGTTATGCGGTCTGTGCAATTGCATTCTGCAGCTGGCCATGGTGGTCTGTGGAGGGTATTGCCAGTCACAGAGGCTGGTTGGGAACGGTGGGGGGAGCGGGGTGGGTGACTTTTACCTGTAGGGGGTGGGTGGCCACTAGACCACCAAGTACAACATTGGCAGGTGTTATTGGGCATGTCATCAGCTGGGGGGAGTGAGGACAGACTGGAACAGGGTTTCTGATTTACATGAATCAAAGGAAAGGGTTTGCTTACATTATGCTGTATACAATATGTTTCATAAAAGTCACACTGCAGGTGCTTATCTGTCAGTCACAGTTGTTTCAGTTGAAAAGCAGGGTTGGCACAGCAAGCAGCTGGGTAAATATTGTGCCTTTAAGGATATGCAATTGTAGTACATGACATACCTCAGGTTTACTGCTTAGAAAGGAGGCCCTCAAATCTAAAACATTTCCTAGAGTAGAACACATAGGAAGCACGGATCAAGGCTACTTGTGACTTGAGGAGCACTATACTACCACCGTTGTGGCTCTTACGGGGATTGCCGGGGGGTTGGCCATAGTCTGCAGCAGCAGGCATTCTCCACTGGTGGCACAAGGGTGCCCTGGTAGTACTGGGACAGTGCCTATGGGGACAGACTGCCCGTGCCACAACCTGGCATTGGCTGCCCCATCTGTGCCCTGGTTCTGGGCTTGTTGCTCCTTGGGCACCTGGGGTGTCCCCTGCGCACAAGCCTGGGATGCATCCTGGACCAGCACCACAGCCTCTCAATACACCACTCTTGCTGGCACAGGGCCGAATCTTGCAGCTATTCCAGGAGATTTGCCACAAGTGGCAAATTTTCTAAAATAGCACTTTTTGCATTTGCTGCAGTTGCATCTGATGCAGCCTCCTACACTGCCACAAGTTGCATCTGACACAGGCGGCTTTGAAAATCAGGCCTGTTGTGTTCTTCCTGATCACATTGAGACTGGAGTAGGTTATTGGAAGGGATTCCCATGAACCTGCAAGACTGTGAAAAGGTCTGGAGATCTGCGATGTCAGGAGGCTGATACTAGGCAAAAGAAACAGATTTTTGGTCACTCTCTGCTCTAAGACTGCCCCCTCCCCCCACACACACACATAAAGCTCTTTAGGGGATTTTGTAAATTGTTCTCTAGCTTCTCAGACAAATATCCTGAATCGGTTCCTTCCATCAATATGGAGCCATACTGTATCTGGACAACCAAGTACTTCTGTTCATTATTTTTACTTTTAATTTTGTTATTATTTAAATTCCTTATTGGATTTTTTTTTTTTTAAAAGAAGTTCAGTTGGTTAAATCTTTTGAAAATATTACACGTATCATAACATTGGTTATCGGTAAAATTTGATTTACAGTTGCAACTTTCATTTTCTATAAACATAACAGGAATGCAGCAGTTGGTTCCTCTTCACCCTCTTGTCTCATTTTTATGTTTGCTTGCACGCATGTGCAAGAAACATAGTGCCATCATCGGAGATTTCGGAGGTGTGTCACCTCCTCCTCCAATTCAGGCAGTGTGCTGGCAGGCGCGGCCCCTGTAAGCCAATGCATTTTGGAGCTGTCTATGACACGCTCCAAAATGCAGTGGCATACAGTTGAAAGGGGAGCTACACTTCAGTAAGCAGCGATAAGAAGCTGCTCACGTGCAGCTCCCCAGCCTGAGCATGCGCAGCGCCCGCATGCAGTGTATAACCGACGGGTACCCAATCCCGTCGGTTGAGCTCATCGTCTCCTCCCAGTACTTGGTGCCACGCTGGGAGCCCACCCCAGCATGGCAATCAGTGATTTTGCCGACGGGGTGCCCAATCCCTCGTCGGCTGAAAAGCACCCAAAGTCCTTGTGCCACGCTGAGTCCACCCCAGCGTGTAAACAATCCCGCAAGGTTTTTTAGTTTTTTCCCCTTTTGCCAGCGAGGTGCCCAATCCTCCGTCAGCTAGAATACCCCAAAGTCCTTGTGCCATGCTGAGGCCCACCCCAGCATGGCAAGCAATCCTAGCGTCTTTTTATTTGTTTAACCTGTAAGACAAAAAGCGGTCCAGCGGTGCGTCTCCGACCCCCACAAACCGCACCCACCCACCGCACCCAGCCTCCCACACCCCACCCCATGCCTCCAGACTCTGGCGCGGCGATCTTGGTGGACCGGGAACACGTCTGCACTCTTCAAAGCCGACCTTGAACTGAGAATGCCGGTAAGCTGCATAATGGGCTAGATGGGGGTTTCAACTGTGCATATCTCAGCCATTTTGGGAATTTTGCACAAATTTTCAACTTGGGGTTTTGGGACCCCTTCTCATGAATGATGTCACTGTCATGGCGTTATTCGGGCCGAAGGTGATTTGCGCGGTGACTGTGAAATCACCCTTTGGCCTGACTACTGCCATGACAGTGACATCATTCATGAAGACTAAAAACAGGTTAATTTGGTAAATCAAAAATGACTGTTCTTGGCGTGCGTTGCGCGGTTCCTCGCGGGCTCGTAAGTTCGAAATTTCAATATTTTCCTCCAGATTTTCAATATTGCCATTTCACCACACCTTCTTATGAGTAGTACAGCTGTCATTTTCACATCTCACCCAAAATGTGTTTCCGCCCATGTAGCACAGAATGGCGCAGTCAGTGTGCGAAATCGATGTATGGGACAAATTAAAAAAATAACAGTGACACTGTTCATGAGCAGAAGTCTTGAAATGGCTATGTTGAAAATTTGGTGAAAAAATTCCTAAAAATGACTGTTTTATGGCGTGTGTTGAGCAGTTCATGCGCTCATAGGTTTTAATTTTCAATATTTCCACTCCAGATTTTCAACATTGTGATTTTCACACCTTCTTATGAGTAGTACAGCTGTCATTTTCACATCTCACCCAAAATGTGTTTCTGCCCATGTAGCGCACAATGGCGCAGTGGTTATCGCGAACTCAGTGTAGGACATTAAGAAAATCACAGTGTCACTGTTCATGAGCAAAGATCTTAAAATGGCAATGTTGAAAATTTGGTGAAAAAATTCCTAAAAGTGACTGTTTTCGGTCTTGGCGTTGCACGGGTCCCACCATGCTATTTCGTGGGTTTTAATTTTCAATATTTCCCCTCCAGATTTTCAACATTGACATTTTCCACACCTCCTTATGGCAGTACAGCTGTGTTTTTCACATCCTGCCCAAACGTGTTTCCGCCCATGTGGCGCTGTGGGCGCAGTGTGCAAACTCAAAGTATGGGACACATTAACAAAACCACAGTGACACTGTTCATGAGCAGAGGCAAAATGGCTATGTTGAAAATTTGGTGAAATTCCTAAAATGACTTTTACGAGCCGTTGCACAGTTCCTATGCATGCTCGTCGTTTGCAAATTTAATATTTTCACTCTAGATTTTCAACATGTCCATTTTACTAAACTTCCTTATGAACAGTACAGCTGCAATTTTTCATATGTCACCCAAAATGTGTTATCAGCACATGTAGCGCACAATGGTGCTGTTGGTGTGTGAAAGCAATGTTTAGGACAGATTAAGAAAATCACAGTTACACTGTTCATGAGCAGAGATCTTAAAATGGCTATGTTGAAAATTTGGTGACAAAAGTCCATAAAATGACTGTTATGAGTGAGCATTGTGCAGTTTCCATGCATCCTCATTAGTTCATGACTTTGTAATATTTTCAGTCCAGATTTTCACTAGTGGCATTTTTCCACACTTCCTTATGAACAGTACAGCTGCCATTTTTCACAACATGGTCGAAGTGTGTTTTCACACTTTCAGTGCAGAGATGCGTGGTCGCTGTGGGAAATCATTGTTCTGCACAGACAAAGAAAATCACAGTGACACTGTTCATGATCGGAGGCACCAATATGCCCAAGTTGACAATCTGCTATAAAAAATCCCCAACCTAATTATATTACAGGTGTGCGTTGCACAGTTTCTATGTACGCTCGTGACTTCACCATTTTTTTAAATATTTTTACTACACATTTGCAACATAGCCATTTTTACACCTCCCCATGAAAGAGTACAGCTGTCATTTTTTACATCCTGTTCGGAATATTTTTGCACCTGTGGTGCTAAATGCCGTAGTCACTGTACATAAGCAGCTTTCGGCTACCAAACTGATATTCCCCCTGTTCATGAGGTGGGGTCACAAAACAAACATGTTGAAAATTTGGAGGAAATACCAACTAATGCCTGAGGTATTAGGTTTTCAACCAAATCACCCAACCTCTAGAGAATGACAGGAATCAGGGGTGTGACTTGGGATTCTTGCCTGTGATGCTCATACCATTCCACACCCTGCAGTCACTGACAGGCATCGAGGTATGTCTTGGACTCTTCGGCCCCAAACTTCACCCCATTCTCCTATATCACACCCATCTCACCGTATTTCGTAATGAGATGGGGTGCTCATAAGGGCCAAAGACCCCAAGGAACATGTGCCACTTGTCAGTCTCTGCAGAGTGGGGTGTGCCAAAATGGCATGGCCGTTATGCCTGACGACCCAAACGCACACCCCAATGCCTGTCACTCTCTGCAGGGTGGTGGTGGGGTTGGCTTCAGTTCAATACTTCACTGCCATTCCTATTACGCAGCTCTGTAACTTCTACACTGCCACTGCCAATGCCAGCAAGCAAACATTCAGCATTGACAAATGCTTGTTTAGAACTGTAATCAAATAAGTAACATAATATATTTTATTTTTTTTTTTTATTTTTTTTTTTTTTACAAACAAAAAACTCTGTTTGGGGAGCTCTGTTTTTTACTGGTTCATTAATAAACAAGTTATTTTATGGGTGTTGCCCTGATGTTTAACTTATGAACAGCAAAATAGCATTTCTCCCCTGAAAAAGAGTAACATGTAAAGTTGTTGTTTTCCTCAACTACAGTAGAATGTCTAAGAAATATAAATAACTGAATTTTTAAACTATAAGTGGATATGTTGTAGGCTTGATCTAACACAGTTGTCAAACTGTGTGCACTTTTCAAACTCTAGAAAATTATTATAAGGTTCGCACACAATTGCATCATTAACAGTGATTTGAAGAAGTATAGGCTTTTGCATAATGGTCAACTGCACAATGATTATTTTGTGCTTTATAAATACAGCTTGAAAACTAGAAAGAAGAGTCACATTGATCACAGCGTGAATCTCATTTTATCAGCAAAATAATGGACAAAGGTACAGGAGGGGAGTAGAATAGTGATGTTTACACACTGACATTCCATCATGAGTTTAAACACTTTTTTGAGGCATCACATTTTATGAATAAAATAGAAATAGAAAAATGTTCTGTGAAATACAGATTAATCATGTCATATATCTGTCTTTTATCTATCTATCTATCTATCTATCTATCTATCTGTCTGTCTATCTATGGGTTTATATGTGAGTACATGCAAATGCATAATGTAGACAAATAAAAATGCTGAATTTTTACTGTTTCCATATCTCCATTTGGCTGAAATGTTTGCATGTTTAAAAAGGCCCTTTGTATTGCTGCATGATTGGAAAATGTAGTTATCATATAAACAGGGGGGTTAGGGGCTTGGCTGTCAGTGGAGAATGCTCAGAATTGACCTTAAAAACAATTACTGTTGTTCAGTAACTTTGTCCAGAAACAGATATAGCATCAGAACTTCTTATGTGCTGATTTTTTTGTAGCTCTTAGAGACTGTGGGCTGGATTTTTAAAGGTCGGTTGCAAGCTGTGACACTGGCAGCTTATGTCAACTGCCCTGCATCAGGGACTCTGCACTCAATTCAGTACTGGACAGGGTCCCTGAGCCTGCATCCTATGGCTTGCAGCATCAGTGTCAGTTCACCAAACAGACAGCACATCCACCATGTATGCTGCAAGCCATGGGGTGGTCAGTCGGCAGCTGCACCTTGGAAGGGAACATGGTAGTGGTTCGCCCCCCACCCCGATCCACCCATAAGTGGTATTAGTAAAAGAACTGACACCCCTCGTGATCTAGTATCCCCCACCCCCCAGCCCCGATCCACCGGTAAGTAGTATTGTTAAAATACATTACATCCCTGGTGATCTAGTGGCCCCACCCCAGAGTGGTGCCTGTAGCCCAGCTCCCCCATCCTGAACCCCAATCAGCAACTGGCACAGCCCTCCTCACACCACCATGGCTGGCACGAATGAACAGTCAGGCACATACTATATAAGTACATGCTCTGACAGTTCATTCAGCGACTAGCCATGGTGAAGAAATATCCTGGTTCAGGATGAGAAGGCTGATGGCAGAACTACCTGCTGCAGTCTTGAGGTTCATTAGATCATCAAGGATGTAATATATTTTAATCACACAACATATGGGTGGATCGGGGTTGGGGGGCCACTAGATCACAAGGGGATATAATATATTTTAACAATATGACTTACTGGCAGATTGTGGTGGGGGCACTAGATCACCAGGGATGCCAGTTATTTTACTAATACCACTTACAGGCGGATTGGGACTTGGGGTGTGACACAGTAGCACACAGTTGGCAACCCTCCCAGAGGATATCTAAGTATTGTTAGACCAGCTTTTAGCTCATCTAACCCTACTTAGATCTTTGTCCTCTGAGAGGGTTTTCTGAATGCCATATTAGAGGATATGGCAGCCCGCATCTTCCGCTGCTGTAAGTCCCCTAGCACCATGCCACAGCCCATTATGTGGTGCAAGGCAGGTGCAGACCCCCTTTGACACATGCAGCCTGCATTTGATGCAGGCTGCTTTACTGAACAGCTTCTGGACAAATTTTTTGATGCAAGGTGCCAGTTGCATCACCCATCTTTGATGCAAGCACCTTGCATCATTCTCAGGGCTTTGAAAATTCAGCCCAGTAGCATTTAGGAAGAACATTTACAAATCAATGGTGCTGTCAATAAATTGAATGTATTCTTTTTTTTTTGAAATTACTATATTCCTCCTCCCCAGCCTGCCACCTCCGACCCTTCAGGGGGGACAACTGGACATCCCACTGCCCGGAACCCTACCCAAGCAGACCCCTAGGCCCCATGGAGCCGCGGATTACCCCCTGGGCGGGGATGAAGTGGGGGACTCAGACCCTGTAACTTATATTTCATCGGTCTGAGGTCTGCTGGGTGGGCACAGGCAAATCGTGGGCACGGCCATGGTCCTCCCATCTTCCCGGCTGAGGCAGGCTTGTTTTTCCTCATTTTCTCTCTCCCCGAGCAGCAAGTAACTTCCCCCAACATCATGACACGTGCGCCAACGTCCATGCTGCTCAATGGCAGCCATCCCCAAATGGAGCTTGCAGTTCCTCGAGCCTCCGCTCAGGGTCATGCAAGTATCAGGCATCAGCCGAATCCCTCCCCGGAGAAGGCGAGCTGTCGTTGGATGCTCCAGTCTATGTCCCCCCGGCCGATCCACCGATGACCCGAGTCTGCTCCCGAACCCGGGTCGCCGGCGTGGTGCGAGGTGTGGCGTCCAGCGCCTCAACCCTCAGCACCACTGGGCCGGCTAATTGAATGTATTCTTATACTAAAGGCTGACTTTAAGGGTTTTCTCCCCAAAAACAAATTTAAGTGGTTTACCATTTACATGCCATTAAATGAGTAATTATCAATTAGACTCCATTCACTCTTATGCCGTTTTATCATTTCAAAAATATTTTAAAAGGATATATTTACTATGGAATTGCTTAAATGTCTACTGTGCAGTTTGTTTATAACTTCATTTAATTTAATTTATTTTTTTCCACTCTGTTTGAAAGCTACATTGCAAGAATAGCTCCTATTATATTGCATATGTTTATCTTAAAATAATGAAAAAACAAACAAAATGTACAACTCCACCTATCCTGCACATTACAAAATACATCACTAATAGTTTATATAAAATCATTATGTATGTAGACATTGGTATTTTATTGAAAATGTGCATTGGTATTGCTTTCTTTTGTCGTAGAAGTAAAAAGATTTACTTACAAAAAAATGATTCATTCAAAGTTTCTTTTTTAATATCTTTAGTAGAGAAAAGAAATAAATAAGGACTGCAGCTTATTAAATTATTTATCCCTGTTGCTGCAGTGGCTTTGAAGGCTGATTGAATGGGCCTGATTCTAGAAACATTTGTGGTCACCATGAGGACTTTGACCCAGTGTTTGAAGCAAGTTGCGACTTAAATCCAAAACACTGCAGCAAGGCGATTCAAAAAGCGCTTGCCGCAAAAGCCCTGCCACAAGCCCAGAATGCAGGACGCGGGACTTAGACCACCTTCTCCTTGGTCTAAATTTGGATCTGGGTCATGGCACTTACCAACCCTTTAAGCGAAGCAGCTGTAAAGCAGGGAAAATGTCGCAAATGCATCACCCCTTTGAGCATCAGACTGATCTGCATCTGAGTGGCTTTGACGCATCTGCAACACCCTTTTTATTGAAAGCAGGGCTTGACGCAAATCCTGCATCCTCCTTCTGGAATTGAGTCCAATGTCCGATTTCTAGACTCTTAATTATTTTCCTAATGCACCTGTTTCTTTTTTCATCTTTATCATCCTGCCACCCACAATAAATTATCTATTTTCTACACTAGAGAAATTATAGGAAGGTATTGGTAGAGTGTTTGCTTCCTTCTTGAACTAAATACTAGATATCTGCATTCTTGATGTCCATTTTGTATTGCTGGATAAAAACATGAGATATTAAAATGATTACGCAGATGTGGATAAAACATGGATGTTGTTAGAATAGTCAAAGTTGACCATAATACTCAGCAATGACAGCACATGGGCTTTTTCCACTAGGTAGAGAGTATTTTGTTTAACAAATGCTACTCAAATCTGTCCTAAGCATAAGGTTATGAATCGTAGGAATGAGCTGGAAATCAGTTTTGAGAATGAAATTAAAAAGTGGACTTAGTTTTTTTTTAATTCTTTTTTTGTTTGAAGGGATCCTTTCTCGTGGACCTTTTTCGTTCATGCAAAAAATGATCCCTTCATACAGAAAAACATTTTGAACTTTGTTTTTGTCCCCAATTCTTTTTTTGTTTGAAAGGATGCTTTTCTGCATGTTTTTTTTTTGTAACATATGAAAAAGGATTCCTACAAATGAAAAAGGATTTTGGACTTATATTTTTTTTTCAGATTTCAATTTCAAGAACTGAACTCATCTCAAATTTTATTTATAAAAAAGTGCAAATCAAACAAATATCTAAGCGCTTGTACAAAAACAAAAGAAAAATTCAGCAGTTAAAACCATACATAGCAATTAAAAACATCAGTATCACAATATTCGATAATCCACAATTCATTCACACTCCAAGAAGGTGCACTGAAATAAATGCGTTTTTAAGGCAGATTTAAAGCTCTCCACAGTCAGGCACTCCCTTATCTGATGAAGTAGAGAGTTCCAAAGGTAAGGACCACAAACACCCTAGCACCAGAGGTCTTCAAACAGACCCTGGGAACCTCTAGCAATCCCTCTTCATCACAGCGGAGTGAGCGGAGGGGGGTAAGAACACAGACGCTCTTGCGTGTAGCATGGTCCCTGTCCATGTAGGGCTTTATAGGACAGCAAACCAACCTTGAAAGTGACCCACCACTGAACGGGCAGCCAGTGCAGTCCATGGAAAACAGGTGTGACATGGCAAGATCGAGATAAGCCAGTTAACAGCCTGGCTACCGCATTCTGCACCAGCTGCAAGCAGCGAATATCAACCCCCTGGAGCCTTTGGTACAGGGAGTTGCAATAGTCAAGGTGGGAGGTTACAAAGGCATGGACCAGTGCTGGAAGGTCATCAGGCAGGATTAGGTGTTTAATCTGAGTGATATTCCTCAGATGGTAAAATGAGGATTTAACAACGGCTGACACCTGAGATTTAAAGGTCAGTCCATCATCAAAAATAATGCCCAGATTGTGCACCTGGTCAGAGGTCAATAGCTGACTGCCCCCAAGCCAAAGCCCGGAAGGCTGCCCAGCCAATGATCACTCAGCCCAGCAACACAGGTCCACAACCAACACCTTGATCTTGTCATGGTTCAGCCTCAGCCAGCTGACACTCATCCAGTCCTGTATCTTGGCAAGGCAGTTGTTAAATACCGAGACAGTATTATCTTGGTTGGGCACAAAGAACATGTAGAGCTGAGTATCATCTGCATAGCAGTGAAAACTCAGCCTATAATGCCTCACAATATCTCCCAATGGCAGCATATATACTGCAAACAACAAGGGTGACAACACAGAGCTCTGCGGGACCCCACATGGCAGGGAGACCAGGTCTGAGAAACAAATCCCAGACACCACTCTCTGTGACCTGCCCATGAGGAAAGAATGGAACCATCTGAGGATCATACCAGACAGTCCACAGATGAACTGCAGGAGCTTTAGTAACACACCATGGTCCACAGTATCAAATGCCGCAGAGAGATTAAAAAGAACCAAGATGGAATGAGTCCTCTGATCTCTCACTGCCAGGAGATCACTGACCACCCGAATCAGGGCCATCTAGGTACTATGTCTCTTCTGAAAGCCCAACCAGAGAGGATCATAGATATCGTGGATGGTAAGATGGACCTCCAGCTGCAGTGTGACTGCCTTCTCAATAACCTTACCCACAAAATGAAGGTTAGAGACAGGCCTGTAGTTAGCTAGACAATTGAGGTCAAGAGAGGGTTTCTTAAGGAGAGGTATTACTACTGCCTCCTTCAGGGTGTCTGGAAACACACCTGTCTCTAATGAACACCCAACTATCTCTGCTAGGACAGGGATGATTACTTCAACATACCCCATGAGGAGGTGAGTTGGGCCTAGGTCCAAACTACAGCAGGTCGGCTGCAAACTCTGGATGATCATTACAACATCCACAATCACCAACCGGTCAAAGTCAAACCAGACAAAACAAAGTGCAGCAAACTCACACTGACCAACACAACTCTCATTGGAATGAGCTGCACAGATTTCAGACCTGATGTTGGCAATCTTATCTGCAAAGAATCGAGCAAACTCACCACATTTCTTTTGTGACAATGCTCTCTGAGACTGGAGACAGTCTGGATTGCATAGTCTGTCCACAGTCCAAAGTAACTGAGTTGGTCAATTCTGTGCAGCAGCAATCTCCCTGGCCAGGCACTCTGCCTTCTTATGGCAGATGACTGACTGATAATCCTTATAATGAGTCATCAATCTAAGTCTGTTGGCATCAAGGCTTGATTTCTGCCAGCATCGTTCTAGCCTTCGTCCAACTCGCCTCAACTCCCTCAAGGTCCCATCAAACCAGGGGGACTGATGGTGAAGAGTGAGTGGGCAAACCCAGACAGGAGCAATGGAATCCAGAGCTTCCACCATGGCCCTATTATAGGCCTGTACTAGATTCTCGGGATCTGTGCTTACACTTGGTATACCTGATAGGTTCAGCACCACCGCAAGACCATCTGGGGTCAAACTTCTCAATGGGTGGTACTGGACCATCTCCACAGGGGCAGACATATTGGGGAGAGCCTGGAAATTGAATCTTATAGTGTGATGGTCAGATCAACTGACCAGCGCCATCACCAGGTCGGAGGTCTCCATCCCCAACAGGAAGACCAGGTCCAATGAGTGACCATGAATATGAGTCACAGAGGTAATAACCTGTGTGAAACTCAACAAATTCATCAGTTGGAGGAAGTCCTGACCAAATTGCAAGAGTTCATCATTGACCCAGGCATTGAAATCCACCAGCATCATCCATCTGGGAGACTCCAATACCATATCGACAATGAAGTCCATGACTTCCAGCAGGAACAACTTGTCATCCCCGGGTGGGTGGTAGACGAGAAGAATCCTACATCCCATACCTGCACCAATGATACACTCAAAAGTTCTGGCATCCCCCACTGGTACATCTACAAGGCCCAATTCCATTCTAAAACAGATGTCTATACCTCCACCCTTGTGATCCATCCTTGGGCGGTTCACCACCGAGAACCCAGCTGGAACAGCTGACTCCCACACTGAGCCAGCATTCTCATCCAGCCAGGTCTCGGTGATGCAAGCTAGGTCAGATGACTCAACAAGATGAGCAATCTCTGCTGTCTTGTTTTTAATGGACCTGGCATTGCATAACACTACCCGAGTAGGATGGGCTGCCGAGGTCGGCCATGCTATCTCCCCATACACAGTGGAGCTCTTGAATATGCGGACCAGACAGGTAGGACCCCTCTCTGGAACCCATTTTACCCCAGGGTGACCCCTGGACCTAACCACCCCAATCAGTCCACCCAGCTCCACTCTCTCTCCAGCCATAACTCCCTCAATGTTTGGAGTTAAGGGACACGCTATGTATCAAATGAAAGATCATAATGAGTACTATAACAATAATGCAGAATCCCCTCAAAGAATGTAGGGCCATATTAAAAAAGCACAATTATAAAATGCAAATACCTATAAGATACCATTGGAACTTTAACAAGTCATAACTCCTTTAATATTTGGACTTAAGGGACACTCTATATATCAAAACAAAGGTTTGAATGAGTAGTATGCGGATAACACACATCCCCCACCAAATGATTTAGGGACAATATAAAAAATGCATAAAACATAAAAACAACTTTGTTAATGCACTAATTAGAGTTAAAATGACAAAAGTAGGAAAACGTGGTGCTAGGGTTTCCAACCCTAACACCCACTCCCACCCTGCAGGCAGCACATCAGGTGTGGGGTGTGCCTTGGGGTTCTCAAGCCTAATGCTCACCCCATTCCATCAGTAAATAAGCTCAGATGTGTACTTGAATGAGAATGGGGTGAGCATTAGGCTAGAGAACTCCAAGGCACACCCAACACCTGCTGTGCTGCCTGCATGGCAGGGGTGGGATGTTAGGGTCGGAAACCCAAATACTACAGTTCCCTATTTTTTGTCACTTTAACCCTAACTAGTGTATTAATGATTTTTTTGCAATACATTTCTTTACTTTTTGAGACAGTGTAATTGCATCCTCATTTGCCTGTGGCAGACGCTCCCATCCATCCATATTTTTTGAGATAGTGTAGTTGTATCCTTATTTGCCCTTTCACTCCCATCCCTCCACAAATTAATATTTGTATTTTGCTGTAGTGGGCCATCCAAGCCCTGTGCTTCCAATTTTTGCAAAACCGTGAACAAATTGTCACTACAGGCTTCTTATTATCCCACCTCATGAACCCAATACTGAAAATTTCCAAATCCCTGCCAAGATGTGATTCCACATCTTTGCAACATCATTGCATGCCACAGGTGCAAAAATACAGTTTGGCCAGGATTTGAAAACTGTATTTATTTATTCATTCATTTACTTATTTATTTCATTGTTCGGAAACAACCTTTGAGTACAAGACTCTTTTACAAAGGTTCCACATCATGGATACAGAGAAGACAATACGGACAAGCAATTATTACAGTAATGATGGAAACAAACAGGAAACTGTACATGGTAATGCATAACTAAAAAACAATAGTGACACTTAAAGCAAGGTAGACTGCTATCCGGTTCTACTGTAGAGCAGCACTGAGCCTTGTCAAAGTTGCATCAAAAGAAAGCAGCCCAGGGGCCTTGTCAGAGTAGTGAGGATATAAGAGGTGTTATATTAAGCTTGTGTAGCAGAGTCAGGGTAGTATAAGGGGAGTGATAATAGGAGAGAGTGTAGAGGGTAGGAGAGGGGATTAGTTTGGGTGGGGTTCATGAGGCATTGTTGAGATAGTGGTGGGAGTGGAAGTGACCACAGGTAGAGGTTTAAGGGGAAAGGGATGGATAGGAACAGTGTAGGTGTAAGGTAGGTAGGCTCAGTTATACCCAGCCTAGGTGGAATTAACGGGGGTATTAGCAGTTCAGAAGGACCCCAAACTGGAGGAGTGAACAGGAGATAATAAGTGGGGAGAGGGAAGGGGAGGGGAAATAGTAAGCAGTGAGGGGATTGCAGTTGTAGCTGCTGGGATTCAGGGATGTGAGAGTGAAGTGCCATTATCATGGGTACCTGGCTCAGAGCCTACACTCACACTTGTTCATACTCCTGAGAAATTGCATTAGCTCACTTTTAAAGGCCCAAAGATTAGCTGTGCTTAGGGTGGTTGCTGAGATCTCACTGAGCCAAAGTGGTGCTCAATAGGTGAAGAAGCACTGTCCCAATGCAGTCCTACAGAATGGAACACAAAGCAGGATCATGGCCATGCTCCTGTTGCTGTACCTTGAAATTCCAGCCTTGACCAGAATAGAAATGCAGGTAGGGGTCTTACCAAGCATGGCCTTCCTGCTTAGAAGGCAGGTTTGGTAACTGATTCTGTTTCTGAGGGGGAGAATGTTGGACTACTCAAAGTGAATATGTGTGCATGAGGCAGTCAGCATTTGACAGTAATCTGCACATCTTATTGAGGGCTGTCACAACCCTTTTGTCAGCAGAATCAGAGACAGCACCATAAACCACAAGCCCACAGTCCACTATTGATAGTATGGAGCTGGAGACAGACAGCCAGAGTGCATTGGGAGTTACATTTTTCCTATGCCTTTATAGGAGTACTAGTTTTGAGTTCATGGCCTTCACCACTTGGTCAATGTGCTGCACAAATGAGAGGGTGTCATCAATCAATACTCCTAAGTATTTGAAAAAGTGCACCTGTTCAAGCCTCCTGTTTAGTTGGAGGCTCGATAGGAGCATTGTTTTGGTTTTCTTATAGTTAAGGAGTAACCTATAACAGCTGAACCAGTATTCCTGTTGTTTGAAGGTGCTCTGTAGCTCTGCTTGGAGATTCTCAATGCTCATATGACTGCTAAGGATTACCGCATCATCAGCGTATAATATAATTTTGCTGGGGCAGGTGTCAGGTAGGTTGTTCAGGAATAAGGTCCCAGGATGGACCCCTGAGGAACTCCAATTGAGACTTCCTGAGAGTTAGATACGGAGTTTCCTATTTTAACCCTTTGTGATCTAGATGTTAGGTAGTCTCGGAACCAGTGGACAACACATGGGGATGCCCCCATGGAACTTAATTGATTTAAGAGGAGTGGGTGACTTACCATGTCAAATGCCTTGGTTAAATCTATGAAGATTGAACCAACCAGTTTACCTTCATCCATGGCCTTATGGACATAGTTTGAGAAGTCCAGCAGAGCGGTGGCAGTACTATGGTTTTTCCAAAAAACATGCTGCTGAGGACATTGTAGATTGTATTTGTGAATATATTTAGTGATCTAGTCTGCTACAATTCTTTCCAAGGCTTTAGAAAGGGGTGATAGTATTGAGATGGGCCAATAGTTAGATGTATTGGTTCTATCCCCACTCTTGTGGATGGGGTCACCAGGACTTGTTTCCAGATAGAGGGGAATTTAGTTAGCATGAGTGATTGACTGAAAATCTTAGACATGGGTACAATTAGCTAACTGATGGCCAGAGCAAGCAACTTCATGTTGATGTTGTCACTGCCCAACTTAGTTTTCCTCAAAATTTTCATAACATAGCCCTTAGCTTCTTTTACTGTGACTGTCTTGAAGTAGAAGTTAGGGTGATGGTTCTGGGTGGGTATTAAGTTTTGGTCTGTGTCAAGAGGCTTAAGGTATTCATCTGGGAGAATGGAGCTTAGGTCTGTGAAGGTCGAGTTGAACTCTTCAGCAATGGTGAATAGCTTCTTAGTGCTCACCCCATTTATGTTGAGTAGTGTCTTTTTTTTTCTTCCTTCCCCATGAACTCCTTAATATTATCCCAGAACCACCTCCCATCTCTCCAATTTGTGTCAAGTTGTTTCTTGTAGAAGTTGGCTTTTGCACTCCAGGTGAGATAGGTGCACTTGTTTCCTGCAGCACTATACTTCTGGAAGTCCTTGTTGTTCCCAGAGGGTCTTGCTTTGCTCCAGAGATTGTCCCTTTCCCTGACGAGTTCCAGTAGTTTGCCCGTGATCCACCCATTATTGTATCCAAGGGCTTTCCTTTTTTGACAGGGGCAAATCTATCACAGATCATAGTGAACTTGTCTGTTAAGTACTGAAGAGCTTTATCAATGTCCTTCATAGCCCCTATGGGTGTCCAGTCAATCAGGGAGAGAGCCTCCTTAAAGCTAAAGTCTGTCCTCATTTCAGTACCCTGTTGTTTACCAGGATAGGGGAGGCTATTTTTTAATTTATTGGACCACATGCAGGTGAAAGGGGAGTGGTCGCTCAATAAGTCAGGGAGTACTGATACCTCTGATATCCACTCTGGTGAGCTAACCAGTAACCAGTCAATGAATGAGTGCTTGCCAGATTTATGGTTCAATCTGGTGGGCACGGTGGTCAATTGCAAGAGGTAGGAGTTAGAAACAGCATCCCTCAAGTGGGACATGTCACTGTTGAGCCAGCTGTAGCTGTCACGTTCATGATGTGGTATACAAATATGACTATGTTGAAAATTTGTGGTGAAAATATTTAAAATTATCACAGTTATAAGAGAGAGCATCGACAATTTTTATGCATTTGTACAACTTTGCCATTTTGAAATATTTTGACCTCAAATTTTAAACACAGCCTTCTTATGACCCCACCTCATGAACAAAGGAAATGAAATTTGTTCAATCCTGTATGAAAGGTAATTTCACCCAAGTGACCACAAAATCACCTTTTATGCCAGATTTGTGGAATTTCACTGACATTGCTTAGGAGTTGGGATCTCAAATAGGCCATGTTGAAAGTTTGGTGTCAAAATATGCAGAAATGATCAAGTTATGAATCAAAGTTAAAAACCCCATTGAAATACATTGAAAGTGCAGTTACACAAAGACTTTTGCTGTAACAGTAGCTCTTCTAGGAATGTCTCTTGCACTAAGTCATTACTTCTGGGACATCCCGATAGGTGGCACTCCAGAATGGAAGTCTCTTCCAGCAGTCTCTATACCAGGGACCACCCACACTACCTCACTTCCTGGGCTGTACCTGTAAAAGTGGGTGGTCCCTGGTAAGCTCCGTTCCACGCCGTTTTCAGCTCGGAAGCGAGGGACCGAGGGGAACTGAGGTACCAAAGCTTCCCACCCTTACATTGTTTTTCCAATTACATAAGGCAGGGGGATGGAGGAAGGGAAACTACTTACTGCAAGAGACATTCCTAGAAGATCTACTGTTACAGCAAAAGTCTTTGTGTAACTGCACTATCTTCCACAGAATGGTCTCTTGCAGTAAGTCATTACTTCTGGGAGATTCCCAGGCAGTTATATGGCAGTGGGTGGCCAGAGATGGCATTCTGCCGTAGGTAAAATGTGGTCCTGGGACCAATGAATGCTAAAATAGCATAGCAGAGGAATAAAGGAATACACGATTCACTGTGAAGCATTGTGTTTAAGAACTAGAAGGAATATGTTAAGGGCACTGAGCAATTATGGAGCTTCAGTGATCAGTACTGAAAACACAATCTGAGGCAAAGGCAGCTTTGTTATGAATTGTAACAGTAGGTCGGGCAATACAATGTTATTCTTTAGAGGCACTACAAAGTAGCAAGTGAAGACCCCTCTTTTTAACGGTCTAGCCAGTAATGAATGTATCCATTTGACAAAAAGTAGGATACTGAATTAACAGATAATGTAGCAAGTGAAACAATGTATCTGTGACCAAATTACAAAAAAAAATGAAGCAGAGGTTAAAACATATAATCTCTGTATATGTACTCACCCTTTTTGATATGTTCTTTGTTCATAATTAAGGGAAGCTACGAATAGCAGTAAAGGAGAGAATAATAAAGTCTGTAGTCAGCATGTGAGTTAATAATAGATGGACCTAGTCAAGGGAGGGACAGGACGTCTGGTGCACTACAGGCCAAAAAGGCATCTCGATGAAATGGTTGTGATGGTCTATAAACAGTGATACCTGAGAAAGTAGCTAGATGTATCGAGCTGATGTGACAAAAAGGCCTCAGTCTTTCTTGTGGCCCCAAAAGGTGCCCGAGGCCAAGAAGAGGGGACAGGGGTGGAGCCTAGAGTCTTTAATGAGGAGCAGAAGCCCCGGGGTGGCTGGAGGGGTGGCCACGGGTCAGCTTCACCGGGGTCCTTGTTGCTTGTTCTCTACCCTTAAAGGTGTCCCGTGGGGTATAATTAGTTCCAGTTTTGTAGGAATAATTTTACTGAGGGTGTAGTTTTTGTTACATGTATTGTATTGTTTTCAGTTGTCTGATTGAGGCTTGTAGGTTCTCCAGTATTGTTTGATCTCCTGGCCCAAACACATGGTCACCGGAAAAGGGGGCATTAGCCACTTTGTGTTGAATATCAGGTGCTAGCCTTGAAAGTCAGAGCCATGCCTGGGGGCACATAAGAATACTGACTGCAGAGGCTCGAGTGGAAGCATTGGCAAGATCATATCTTGATCTTAATAGATGTTGAGACAGTGAAGTAACTGTATTATTTATAAATGTAAGTTGCTGTCTTTCAGGGTATACAGGTATTCTGTTTATAACTTCTGCAACAGAAGTGTTCACTGTACATAGATACTGCAGCATGTGCCCCATATAGTTAAGTACTCTGATATTTAGTGTGTTTAGAGCAAACGCTCTCTTCCCCATATGGTCAAAACATTTAGAATCTCTCTCTGGAAGTATCGTGCTTGTATGTTTAGGCTTGCTGGTGTGGTAGTGAGCCACGGCAGTAACCACAGAATCTGCCACTGGCATATTCGTTAAATATTGATAATCAGGAGGAGGCTGATACAGGCCGTGGGCCTTTCTAGGTAACTCCTGTGTTACTATGGGTTGGCTCCAAGCTTCAGTAATAGCATTTCTGAATGTAGGTATAAAAGGAGGGATAGCACTGACAGGGTCTTCCGGTAGGCCCAGATATTCAGCCATATCTTTACTTAATCTGTCCTGTTCCATTGTGGTAAACCCCACTGTTTTTTTGTATTTGTAGCATCATTTCGGGGAATGAGGACTCATCCAGTGGAGAAATGACCTTTCGTGGTTGTAATAGCCCTTCGTCCCAGTAGGAGGGCACCTCCAAAGGGGATTCATATCCTCTTGTGTCAGGGAAATCATAATAGGTCCTATGGAGGTTTGGATTTGTGTGATAATCTGAGAAATATTCATCTGAATATTCAGGAGGAGGCAGGACCGGGGAGCGTTCTAGCTCTGTGTGTGCCTGTTTTGATGGAGGTGGAATATCATTTGTGTTTGAGGGTTATATTCTGGAGTGAGGCTGTGGTCAAAACCCATAGAATCCAGTACTCTATTTACTATTTCTTCAATATTTGGAACTTGTGACAATGGAATTGCCATGTAAGCAAGTTACGAATCCAGCGTATATAGGGACAGGGGATCAATTTGCACCTCTCGGTAAAATGGTCCGGTGTTTCTTTGTCATCTTTGCTCATTTCCAATGGGGTTGTGGGCCCCACATGGGAATGACAATGAGGCTTGAGGGTCTCTGCATTCTGAAGCGTATAGTTCTTTATTTTGTAGAAATGCAGCTCCATATGCATCTTTCGATGCATATCTTTGAGAATATTCTTGGCTTTTCATGGTGGACCTTCCATAAGGATCATCCATAGCTATACTACATGCTGGCAAGGGTGTTGTTCTATGCAGCGGTGATCATCTTGACAATGAGGGCATTGGTCCCGTCGATGGGAGAGGCAGAGAAGCATGCCTCATTGATGGTGTACTGTGTCTTACAAGTGGAGGGTCAGTAACAGCATGCTCCATCGACAGTGGAACATACTCCCCTGGTGATGAGGAAGGCAGGGCATGTGTCATTGATGGTGGGATATGTTCCATCGATGATAGGATAGTGAAGGCAGGCTCTGTTGACGATGGGAGTGCCATCATCGATGATGAGGGAATGAAGACATGCTCTTCCAATGATGGAAATGCAGTTGTCAATGATGGGAGAGTGAATGCATGGCCTGTCAATGGTGGCAGACCTCTCGTTGATTGGGGAGCATAGGGAGCATGTCCCATCGATGGGGGAGGCAGCCCCATTGATGAGGAAGCATGTAGCATGTGCTCTGTTGATGGAGAAGACATTCTCATAGAGGATGCAGTCTTGTAAAGCCCTCTCATTGACAGGGATTTATGCCTCATCAATGGTGAAGGCAGCAAGACCTCCATCGTCGATGGTGCAGGAGTCCTAGTTGATGGGGGAGCTGAGGAATGATGCCCCGTTGATGATGAACATTCCTTTTTTGATGAAATAGAGCCTGCCATTGATGGGGGTGAAGTGCCCATTGATGATGAATAGCTTCTTGATGATCCAGACTTTGGAGGCATGACCGTTGAAAGGCAGTCAGGCAGGACTTTAGGTGAAGGGGTTTCCTTCCCAGTATTTTCTCTTGAAGAGGACTCTAAGTTTTTTGAGTCCTTTGGTTCAGCACCCAGTGTATATGACAGGGAATCATCCATTGTAGGTATATAGTGTCTGTATGAAGCCCAAGGACCCAGGCTATGGGTTCAATCCATGTAGTAGACTGCTACTAGGAGAGTTGCTGCCAGAGCTGAAGCCAGTGGGAAAATGAATGGAGCTTACCAGGGACCACCCACTTTTATAGGTACAGACCAGGAAATGAGGTAATGTTGGTGGTCCCTGGTATAAAGAGTGCTGGAAGAGACTTTTCTGCTGGAGTGCCACCTATCAGGAACTCCCAGAAGTAATGACTTACTGCAAGAGACCATTCCGTGGAAGATCTACATTTACCTTAGTTTCTCATTCTGTAGTCACAGGTTCCAGCAGCAAGACATGCCTTCCATTGGAGAGTCAATTTTTACAGTGGGACCTGTTCAGGTAAGTGAGGGTGTGTGAAGGAGTCCAGGTTCTCAGTGGGAGGTTGAGGGGTAGGGACAATCTTCTTAGTTTCAGAGTTGGATGCACAAGGGGGGGTGCCACTAGACACCAGGGATAAAGGGCAAATTCAGGGGGTTGGGCATTGGAGGGTGGGGGGATTCCTACACATCATTACAGAGAAGGGAATCGGAGCATGGGAGTGCCACTGAACACCAGGGAATAATAAAAAATATATATAATTAATTAATAAAATAAGGAGCACCCCTATAGTTAGGGTTGAGCAGGCACTTCAATGTTAAATCCCAAATTCTGCACTTCAATAACTTTGCAACCATTCAACAGATTTGCATGCTCTGTCGCCCAGGGTAGATCTTTGGATGTGTTACGTTCTGGTCAGATGTGTGATTACCGAGTTCCAGAAAGGTGATAAACGTACTTTTCGCTCATTGACTTTACTGGGTTTTTCTTTGAACTTGCCTGCAGTCCAGAGGGTTTGGAATCTTGGTCCAATATTTTCAGGCCAGAAAGGGGTTAGTCCAGAGATGTGCCTTTCACTAGTCTGTTGGAAAAAATAATAATCCGTTCCAAAGTTACATAATTTTTAAATTTTGAAAAAACATTTCTGAGCATGCTCAGTAAGCACTTCAGGATAGCTGTATGAAGTGAAAAAGGAATCTTGTTTCATATTGGAATATTTCTTTTTCATTTGCCACCATCTTGTTTCCATTTTTTCTTAAAAAAAAAAAATTCTAAAAGCCACAAAAATGATATCCTGGAGAGAGACCAACACACCTAGCTAGCTGATCGGGAACCCGTTAGGTGTAATCTGCACTTCAATGTTAGAGTTATGCCATTAAAATGTTATTTTATTAATACTGTGAATCTTTTTTTGTGACTGCATAACACAAAAAAAATCCTTTTTCATATCACGAGTCACAAAAAAGGATCCTTTTTCATGAAGGGAGAATCTTTGCCTAGGATTCTCATTACCATCCTGGGTAGTGTTATTTATTTCCCTGGTGTCTAGTGGCACCTCCACCTGCCAATCTCCATCCTCTGTGACCTGTTTACATTTCCCTGGTGTCTCGGGGAACCCCCACCCACTGATCATCTTCGCCCTTACCAAAATTTATTCTCCTGGTGTCTAGTGGTTCCCCCCACCTGTCAATCACAATCCTCTTTGTTCAAGCACATTTCCCTGGTGTCTAGTGGCACCCCCACCCATTGATCATCCTCCCCCTCAGAAATATGTATTTCCCTGGGGTCTAGTGGAACCTCCCCACCAGCCAATCGCTGTCCCCCTTGTATAAAGATATTCCCTGGTGGCTAATGGTACCCTCACCCACTGATTCAGTCCCACTAACTGAAACAAAGAAAACCATCCTCAATGTTTTTTTTTGTTTTTTTTTTTTTACATAAAACAGTCCTTCACTGATCAGCCCCCCAAGCCCCACCACCCACTCAACACCTACCCCCCACACCCCAGGTACATCCCCACACACACTCACTCACCTGAACAGGTTCCAGGTTTGAGATCCATTTTCCAATCAAAGACACATCTTGCTGCTGGAACCGGAGACTGCAATATGAGAAACTAAGGTAAATGCGCTTCAATGTATTTCAATGGGGGTTTCATCTTATATGCATAACTCCGCCATTTTTGGACATTTTGACACCAAATTTTCAACATGGCATTTTGGGGATCACATCTCATGAACAATATGACTGTCATTACATAACTCCTGACTGAAAGGTGATTTCACAGTCACTTGAGGAATTCACCTTTCAGGCAGGATTTGAACATTTTTCATGCCCTTGTTCATGATATGGGGTCATAAGAAGACTGTATTGGAAATGTTGGTCAAAATATGTAAAAATGGCAAAGTTATGACCATTCATTGCAATTTTGCTATGCACACTTGTAACTTTGGAAATTTTTAATATTTTTACACCAAATTTTCAACAGTCATCTTATTACCACACCTCATGTATGTCATAGCTTTAATTTTTTAAATCCTGGCCAAAATGTGTTTTCCTACCTGTGGCATGGAATGGCATTTCAGTTGCACAGAATTACATTTTGGCAGAGATTTGAACATTTTTTGTTCTGGGTACATGAGGTGGGGTAATAAGATGGCTATGCTGACAATTTGTTTTGCTGCTGTCCTATAAATGGAAGTGCAGGGCCCTTCCACAGTGACATACATAATAGTATCTATGGAGGGATGGGAGAGAAGGGTCCAAAGGCCCCTGCACTCCCACAGCAAATAAGGCTGAGATCACACTATTTCAAAAAGTAAGGAATTCCTTTGCAAAAAATTATGTTATTGCATCAGTTAGGGTTGAGGATAAAGTGACAAACATAGGAAAATATGACATTAGGGTTTCCAATCCTAAAACCCCTGCTCAACCCCTGAAGTGAATGAGGGGTGGAGTCTTTCTTGGGGTTCTAAACCCTATCACTTACCCCATTCTATGCATTCATGAAACATAAACATCGTCTCCATCACATCTCAGCTTTTCTGTTACTGCAGTGTAGTGAGCATTAGGGTTGAGAACCCCGAGGAAGATTCCACCCCTCATTTGCTTCAGGGGTGGGGCAGGGGTTTTAGAGCTGGAAACTCTGACGTCATATTTCCATACTTTTGCCTCTTTATCCTCAACCCTAACTGATGCAAAAATGTAGCTTTTTGCAAAGAAAACATATAGAAAGACAGACAGGCAGACAGACATCTATATAAAGGGAATATGAATCTGAGGGTGGGGACACCACTAGACTCCAGGGAATACTATGGGAAATGTTAAAAAAAAAGTAAACAAACAAAAAGCAAAAAAAAATTAAATTAGAAGTAGGGTGAGTTCACAGAAAAAGCTTTTTTCATTTGAAGAAATCCTTTTCTGTACCAATGAAAAATGGGAATTGAAAAGGATTCCTTCAAACAGAAAAAGAATTGGGCAAAAACTAAGTCTGAAATCCTTTTCCATGTAAACAGATCCTTTTTCATTTGAATGTCAATATCAAATGAAAAAGTATACTTTGTCACGGAAAAGGAATCAGGCAAAAAACAAAGTCTGAAATCTTTTAACGTGTGAATAGATCCTTTAACATGAAATAATATGGGAAATGTAAAAAGAAATTAAACTATTCAAAAGAAAGCCAATCAAAATGTCATATGAAGTAGGGTGAGCATATAGAAAAAGTTTTTTTTTGTTTGAAGAAATCCTTTTCCGTACTAATAAAACATGGGAACAGAAAAGGATTCCTTCAAATGAGAAAAGAATTGGACAAAAACTAAGTCCAAAGTCCTTTTCCATGTGAACAGATCCTTTTTCAATTGAATGGCAACATTAAATGAAAAAGGATCGCTTGTCACGAAAAAGAATTGGGATAAAAACTAAGCCTGAACTCCTTTTTTGTAAGTAGGGATCCTTTTTTGTTTGAACGGATATATCACATGAAAAAGGATCCCTTCTCTCAAAAAGGAATCAGGGAAAAAAACTAAGTCTGAAGTCCTTTTTCGAGAGAAGGGATCCTTTTTTCATTTGAACACAAATATAACAAGAAAAAGGATCCCTTCTCACAGAAAATGAATCGGAAAATGACTAAATCTGTAATCCTTTCCTGTGAGCAGAAATACTTTCTCGTTTGAACAAAAAGGAGTCTCGAAAAAACCATTAGCGAGTCACAAAAAAGGGTTTAAAAGCTTAAAAAAACACATTAAGGGCTTGTTTTTCCACCAGATAACTGCAGAATAAAGTTAATGGAGTCCCAATGAGCAAGATACAAGTACTGTTATGTGGAGACAAAGTAATTTTAGTGGTTTTACACTTTTGGTTTTTGAAAAAAAAGAAAACAAGATGGGGGCAAACTAAAAATAATTGTTTCTCACAAAAACTGATTGGCCCCAAATGAAAAAGGATCCTTTTCCGGGAGGACCAACTTCTTTTTTTGTTCCAGGAAGCTATCCAAAAAAACTGTAACGAGCATGCTCAGAAAACATTTTTAAAGTTAATATCTTAGGAATGGATTAATATTTTTTCACCAAACCAGTGAAAGGCAATTCTGTGGGTCAAGCCCTTTGTACCCTGAAAATTTCAGATCAAAATTCCAAACCATTTGGGCGCATCATGATGACAAACAAACAGCAAGAAACTGCAAATTTTTAATGTTTTTTCACTATGCGAATCTCGAAATCTGCACATCTGACCAGAACAAAACTTGACACATCAAGAGATGTACCCGACGAGACTGTGCGTGCAACTTTTGTGCAAATCCATTGAATGGTTGCAAAGTTATTAAAATTCAAAATCTGGGTTTAATATAGAAAACCTTGCTCAACACTATAGGTGTGCTACACACCCTTTATATATACATATACATATACATATATATATATATATATATATATATATATATATATATATATACACATATACATATATCACTGCAGTATAACATTTTTCATTCAGACTTAGAAACAATGTTTGTTTTTTTAGGCCACTTTTAAGTTTCAGCTGTGTAATCCTCTCAGGACACCTACATAAAGTAACTATGCTGCATCACAGTTTAATGTGTTCCCCTCCCCCAATCATCCTCCACCTCTCAATTTACATGGAATGTATCAATCCATAAGTTAAATAGCCTACTATTGAGCTCTGGAGGACAGCAAAAAGTCTCCTTTTGGAAGTACTCATGAAACTAACATGCAATGTTTTTTTTCCCCACCAAGATTTCTGTTTCTATATTACATGCCAAGAACAAAAATGAATGTCCCCAACGTTATTTTAGAAGTCAACCTCTAATCCCAATGCTCCTCTGGTAATGTTGAACTGAATCCTGTCCCTGAAATAGCAAGTACTCAGACAGTCTGCCCATCTGATATCTCCAACGCAACAGGTACAATTTATTTTTATTTTTTTTCCGAAATTACTATTTATGCTCCTCACCCTGCGTCCGGTCTCCACTCCTTCAGGAGACACATCGCAGTATCCCCACTCCACAACCTGCCTGGTCTCCTGCTGAGTCCCCATGGAGCCTTTGCTATACCTCCCAGGTGGGTACAGGGTAGGGCCGCTACACCCTCAAGACATTCAACTTTCATCGGACTTCCAACTGGTCACCAGGCAGGTACAGGCAGTCAGGGTCTCTGCACAGTGCTCCATCATCTAGGAGACTGGTTGCTGATTTTTCCCTTGTTCTGGGGGAGTGGTACGTACCCTGATGTCATGGTGTCACCACCAATGTCGCCACTCCCTATCCCCTAGTAGTTGTTCTACACTTGCTGTGCCCCCAGCTTCTGCCAGAGGACAGTCAAATGCCGAGTGCAGACTCCCCTCCCTTCTGGGAAAGGATCACTGTCCTTTGGACACACAATCCTCTCCCTCCCCTGCCAACCCCCACTGGTCCAGGCTCATTCCTGAACCCAGGTCACCAGCGTGGTGCGAGGTGTGGCATCCAGCACCTCAACTCTCAGTGCCACCGGGCCGGCATAGGTACAACATTTTTGTTATTTAATGCACACAGCTTTTTAAACAAAATAGACGTAATTAGAACATGGCTTATGCACCTCTCTTCAGATGCCATGCTAATTACAGAACTCTGGTAACAAAATTCTCTTATAGTAATGGTGAGTTTTTTGTAGAAGACTTCACTATATTTCACCTTGATGGATGTACAAGGGAAGGCAGCCATGTTATGTATGTTTTAAAAAAATCATTCCCTTTCAGGCAGCTTCTAAATACTGCACATAGTCAAGGCCCTTCAGGTCTGGTGGCTGCCGACCCATTAGCATGGCGGCAGAACTACCACCGGCTATGCAGTTGGACTTAGGGTCTCTTGGAGGCTGATGTTTCTCCGGGGTTGAATGCATTCTGCTGGTTAGCTTCTACCTGAAGGAATCTGTGTGGCAATACAGTGGGACTATATGGTAAAGCGACCCTGTACACAGATGCTGGGGGCATGTCCAAGAAGGCAAGCCATGCACATTGCACCATTGAATGTGTTTGGCCCCCAGAGAGGAAATGAAGAAAAACACCTACAACCACAGCTGAATCAGGGTTTTAAATAACTGATTAGCAGTTTTTTTCTTGGGACAATACTAACTGTACAGAAAGCATTTATATAGGTTTTCTAGAAGTGTAATGTTGGTTAAACACAGTGAGGCAAGTGCTATGCATTTTCACAATGTTTTAGAGCTTTTATGAGCAAAACGTGAATCAATTTTTAGAGTTAAATAAAACCCTGTGAATGATGGCCATCCCTGCATGCCTGGCAACAGTGACTGGGAACCTCCGACAACAGTCCTGTGGCAGAAGACACCAGAATAAAGTAAGTCCCAGAGTTCTCGAGTAACAGGATTGGGGAGACTGGTCCAGATTGGTGGAGGTTGGAGCAGAACAGAGGAGAAATAATAGGTTTACCAAAAAAGCAAAGGAAAGGCTGGTTGCTAAATTGAAATTATCAACAAATGTATCAATTAACATTATAAGGATCTATAACCTCCTAATGGCAGGGGTGTGCAAATACCTTATCCTGAATATTCAGATCAAATGTTATTTGGAGCCCAAATATTAGGGTATTCGTCATTCAAGTATTTGTGAATACTAAAAACACAACAAAAAAAAAACATCTTTCTCCCTAGCCCAGATCCCTTAGTATATGCAACAGACATCCTCCACACTTTGTTAGATCCTAGTCCCACACTCCTCCCCCCAGCACCTACAGGTTGATAGATTATATTATCTGTTTAAAAGTCCTGTGATGAACAACTGGCACAACCCGCCTACCTCCATGGCTAGCTGTTGTCTTTTAGCACTCATTTCTTAAACAAATATTATGTCTCCTGACCCCTACCCTCACAGCACCCTCCTCCCCCCAGCACTCAATTCACTGTAAGAGAATGACACAACCCAACTTCCTCTACAGTTGTCTGCCTTCTTATGAATGAAAGCATTCATGTACTTGCTTGCTCTATATAGTAGAGTTGGTTTCCATCATGTGTCTATGATTTTTTGCCCATCTGAAAGAAATCCCACATGACCAATGTTGCTGGTTTATTCTTTCCTGCTGGTACCCTCTGCAGATTTGGTGGAATTTGGGGACAGAGACACAGACTGTGACTATATGCATGATAAAACTGAAAGCAGCAGTAGTTCTGGGGAGAAGGAGGAGGTGGAACAGGTGGTAGTTAGACTTGGGGCAGGTAAGGGATCATAACAAACAGAAAATGATGGTAAAAAAAGGAGGTTCCAAAATGAAAAGCAGAAAACAAGGATCTGAAAAAAACAGCAGCGCAAGACACAGAACAGACAGGTAGTATAGCAGGGCCAGAAGAAAACACAGGAAAACATGGCAGAGGCTGAAGAAGAGAAGAACCATTCCCTGACACTGAAGAACTGGTGATGAAGGAGCAGTAGGAGGAAGAGGATGATGTGGAAGAAGGCTATGAAAGCTCACCCCATATGCAACAGCAGAATGCCAGCAGGAAAGACCAAATCTGTTACACTGAAGGTGTGGGATTTCTATTGAGTGGTCAAGGAATCATAGTTGCATGTAGTGTGCTTTTTATGTAAAGACAAGCTAAGTCAGGGTAAGGAGGGCACAAGGCTGGGAATATTTACCATGAAAATACATTTGCCAAAGTCCCACATATCTCAGCACAAGAAAGCATGCCAACACCTGGCATTAGCAACAGCACTAGCAGGTAGTAAAACTAGATATTATTATGATGATGGGCAGACAGAGGAAAATGTTAAGAGACTACCTTGAGAGGTAGAGGAAGAAAGTCCCTCAAGTGGTGACAGAAGCGTGACTCCGACGTTTTCAATTCAAACATTTTTTAGCCAAAAGACTCCCACATCTCAAAGTGTCTGCAAATCTCCAGCCATTGCTACTGCCATACATAATGGGAGACACTTGTTCTTGTCTCCAAGTCAACATAGACCTAGTGATGCTTCACCCCCAAAAGACATTCATTGAAGACAAACCAATCTGGGAACAACTGTTTAACTATGGCTTGATGAAAAAGCATGGCAAGTCACCATCTGACACGGTGGTTGAGATGCCAGCAAACAAAATTGTGCAGGATTATTTGGATGAGAATGTACCACAAGTAAAAGCAGACAAGCCTCTATTGTACTAGTTCCAAAACAGACCATTTAATCTTCTTTGAGAAAGGTAGTTGAACACCTCAGCTGCCCACCTGTAAGTACATACTCACAATTTTCAGTGCTGCTGACAATACTCTAACCAAAAGGAGAATGTGCCTTTTAAACCAAAATGTAGAGATGCTCACTTTTTTATTAACCTGCTCCTTTTCCAAATCCCTATTTGCCATTGTTTATGGATGGTGAATCTCCTACACTTCCAGCTGAGCAAAAGATAGAGAATGATGAGAAGGGCGTATGTGTCCATTCGTCTTTTTTGGAACCAGTAGCCTACACACACACTGTGGGAAGCTGCACTGCTGTCTTCTTCAGCCTACAGTGTTTTGTAAATTTGTGGGCCTACACTGACTGAATAAATATTTTCTTTACCAATGATGGCCATGTAATCAGTGTGTACAGCATCTGTCCATGGCATAATGGGAAGCTGTGTCCATGTGTAGTAATGTCCTAGTGGACAAAATGTTTTGAACAAGTGGCCTATACACTGTGGGATGCTGCACTGCTGTCTTCTCTCAGTCATCTTCATACTACAATGTTTTGTGGATTTGTGGTGGGCCTACACATGCTGAACAAAAATTTGGGCAATGTTGACCGTGTAACCAGCGTGTACAGCACTTATCAATGGCATAACAGGAAGCCTTGTCCATGTGTAGCACTGTCCAAATTGACAACATATTTGAAGCCAGTAGCTTACACCATGGGATGCTGTACAGATATTTTGTGGGCCTACATAGACTTTATAGAAAACATTTTATGTTGAGCATTGTTGGCCACATACTCTTGTATACTAGCATTGCCATTTTTGGCACTGACTGAACTGCCACCATTTTTGGAACTAGTGGCCTTCAATGTGGGACACTGCATCATCCTGCTGTTTTGGGTGCGTTGTTGGCCAAGTAAATAATATTATTTGATTTTACCCCCCTTTCCCAATGCTTTTTAAGAATCAAACCAGTGCAAACTAATTCACCAATAATAGGACTTTGGCAAACTTTACCTGCTTCAACATTTATAGTTTGCACGGTCAAACTTTGGGAGGTTTGCATAGCCCTACTCATGATATTGGGCAAGCTAGGGTGGATGCCAACAGTGTTGTTGAGGCACAGATCGGGAAGCACATGCAACGTAGGAGAAGTCATAACATTTACAAGTAGTGTTTTATTATTATCAATAACAATAAAATATAAACTTGTGCAGGATAGCTCGTATACAGGCAGTTCAAACAAAACAAAGTCCTTCATCTGAGGGTATCTCTAAGTCCAAATCTCAGTCTCTCTCTCTCTTCTCTCTCTCTAACAAACATTACTGTCTTTTTAAAAGATGTTTTCACCTGGCAATTAAATTCTGCATCCTGTTCTAATTTAGCTACTGTATATATCCTATATTCATACAATGTACCAAACTTTGTCAATTTATTTCCTGTGACCAGCACATCCAGTCTTCTCAACATTTGCAGCCAATTAAGACATTCTGGCCAGAGCTGTTTTTCCTGCTGACAGCTCTGCAAACAAGTTTGTGGAAGGTCAAAAGGTTTCTCGTGGTCAACCTCCTATGTTCCAGTTTGCTATCTTTCCCAATAAACTCCAAAAAGCTTCCTGTGACCAGTACATCCAGTCTTCTCAGCAGATACAGGTAATAAAGACATTCTGGCCAGAGTTGTCTTTTCTGCTGACAGCCCTGCAAACAAGCGGTAACACATCAAAAGGGCGACTGAATAACAACGACCTGTCAAAAGGGCAATGGAACAACAGTGGTGACACATTTGGGCAATGTGGGTTTGTCCCCATCCCTGAGTTGTGTCCCCTCCCTGGAGCAGGAATCTATAGTAAGGGGTAGTGTGGGGGCAAAGCCCCGCACAAGGGGGATGTGGGGGCCAAAGCCCCCTGCGTGAAAACACTATCCCAAAAGTTGTCACCCTGGGAGTTTGGTGCCCTTCTGACAGGTCATCGTTATTTGTTCACCCTTATGACATGGAACCAACACAAGCTTGTGTAAGATCAAAAAAGGGGTAGTTATAAAGCTACAGGTGATATAAACATCTGACAATACAGAAATCTGAGAAACAGATGTAAGAGAGAAATCAAAAAGGCTAAAGAATCATACTATTAAAATCAACAGACAGAAAAATTCTTTGATGGGAAAATGCTCTGGAAATCAGTAAATTAATTTATTAATCCAAGTGGAAAAACACAAGTAAATTGAATAATTTAGGGTATAGGGAATTGGTTGTTAAGAAATAAATAGCTAATAGGTTTAATCAATTTTTACAAATCTTGAAAATTATGTGAACCAATTGAAACCACAAAATTACAGGAATAACTTTAAACAGGAAATAAAAATAGGTACATTTTACCTAAGGGTAGTAACTGGAAAGGAAGTTCTTAAATGTCTGAAGTCACTTGATGAAACTAAAGGTCCTGGGGCCAGATTTACAAAACCTTGTCCTGGCACAAATCCAGTTTGCACCCTCAACCACGTGGTATTCATAAAAGCCCAGTTGGCACCCGCAACACGGGTTTCAATGGCACAAAGTTTTGAGGGGGGTTGCAAAGCAAAATAGGGAGATGGGACCTGCATATTGGCGCAGTCCCATTCACAAAGCATTTTCTCCATGCAAGGGCCTTTTGCAGGATTCCCCTGTGTAGAGTATATACAGCCGAGGAAAATCTCTTCTTAGCTTAATGGTTGGCGGAGGTACTGCACCACACCCAGCAAGAGCCAGCCTGTCTTTAAAACAAAAAAACAGTTCTGTGGTGATCTCGTGGTCCCTCCCCATCTCCTGTCCCCAATCACCATCCTTTAATAATACAAATGATGTCCATGGTGAGCTAGTGTTCCCCCCCTTCCTAGATCACCAGTTGCTGTCTCTAGCACAGTAAGAAAGATGTCAAAACCTGCTCTAGTAGCTAGCGGTCCCTCCCCTCACCAATCACCAGCCTGAACAGTCCAAATGTTAGCATATCCCCTGGTGCTAGTTGTATCCCCCCCCCCATTGCCAGCTCAAAAAGTGAATGTATACAAACCATATATAAATATATTCCCTGGTGGTAGTGTCCCCTCTCCCTGTGATTGCTGATCACCAGTCCATTTTACACTAAATGGTTTCTGTGGTGGCTAGCAGTTCCACACCACACTCGATCACCTGCCCAATACAAACAAAAACAAAAATTCCCTGGTGTCTAGTGGTCCCTCCCCCCACCCGAGCACCCTTTCTGTATGTGCTAAATTGCGTCCCCGGTGTCCAGGGTAACACCTCATCCTGATCCCTTGTAGGAGAAATGCACTAATTTCTTCAGTGGTTTAGTGTACCCTCACCCCCTCCCTGGCAGGTAGTGTCCTACCACCCTGTTCCCCCCATTCCAACCACCAGCAGGCAACCAGCACAGCCCTCCTCTCACCACCAAGGCTGGCCACCAACTGAGCTGTCAATGAGCGCATACTGTATATAGTACGCACTCACTGACAGTCATTGACCACTCCAAGTGAGCAGTCATTCAATGAGCACATACTACATACAGTATGCACTCATTTCAGAGTTCAGTTGGCAGCCAGCAGTGGTGGTGAAAGGAGGGCTGTGCTTGGCGCTGGTTAGGTTTCAGAATGGGGGAGTGCGGTGGCGGTTCACTACTTGCCAGGTTATGGGGGTGAAGGGTTCACTAGACATCAGGGAATATATACTTTTGCAAAGAGGGGCAGCTCTGGGATGGGAGGGGGACTGCTAGACCACCAGGGTAATTATTTACAGTATGGCAGGCAAGGATCAGGGATAGAGTGGGGGGGCCACTAGACCACCGGGGTTATTCTTGGCATCATAACAGGATGGTGACTGGCAAAAGGGGGAGGGGGGAGAAACCACTGGACCACCAGGGAAATGTGTTGTTTATATAATGGGATGGTGACTGGTGAACAGGGGAAGGGGAGGGATCACTAGACTGCCAGGGAAATAATGTATTTAATATTATGGGACGGTGATCAGAGATCGGGAAGGGGAGGACCACTAGATTACGAGGAAATATTTTATTTAATATTACAGGGTGATGATCGGAGATCAGGTGGGGGGAACCACTAGATTACCAGGAAATGTACAGGATGGTGACTGGAGATTGGGGGACCACTAGACTACCAGGGATATTTTATTAAATATAACATGACGGCGATTGGAGATTGGGGGGGGCCATAAGACTTTCAGGGAAATATTTTATTTAATATTATCAGATGGCAGTTTGAGATTGGGAGGACCACTAGACTACCAGTAAAAAAATATTTTCTTTTTATACAGTAATGGGACAGTGATCAGAGATCGAGGGAGGGAGGGACTACGAGACCACCAGTGTGATGGGTTTATACAAACGGAATGATGATCGACGATGGGGGGAGCCATGCTACACCCACTACGGCCTATGCAAATGAGTCCATAATGGGCATGCAGATGGACACCTAGTGTCTTGTGTGCCCAATGGGCTCATTGGCATGGCTAGCTTTGTGAATTGCAAATAGCGCAGCAACACTATACATTGGAATGCAGTATTCCTGGATCCATGCCAGGGCAGCGCTACAGGGGTCAGGGTTGGCTCCACCTCGCCCCATTCACATAGTTTGGAGCACTATCCAACTGTGAGTAGCAACTTTTGCACCCTGCGCAATCGCAAATCACACAGCAAAATTTGGTGTTTCACTTTCCAATGTTTGGTTAATCGGGCCCCTGAGGTGGAAGGCACTGAAGCAAAATTAGTAAAGACTGGGGAAAATGAATTGGCTTATCCCATAAAGAAGATAATAAACTTGTCCTTTATAACAGGTGTAATTCCAAAGCTTTGGAAAGCAGCTTTTGTTATCCTGTTTTACAAAGGTGGAGGATCAGAGATTTTAAGTAATTATAGGACCATATTCTTGTTATCTTGTCTTGGCGAAATACAGTAGAAGCCTGTTCATTCTCAGTGGATGGAGTATTTGGATAGACACCTGCTACTTACTGAATCCCAGTTTGGTTTCAAGAGGGAGAGTGGGACATCAGCTGCCTTGCTCAGGTTCATGAATGACTTGCATCTAAATATGGAATGGGGTTGTTTGACAGGTGGGTCTTCATGGACTTGACCAAGTCATTCAATCGAGTGGACCACTCCTTTCTGGCAGCTAAACTGGATTGTGTGGGAGAGTTGGGAATCAGCAAATAAATGGTTTGCTGATTATTTGAAAGATTATAAACAATGCATGAGGCTCGATGGTGTCTCTTCTTCATGTCCAGTACAATATGATGTTCCCAAGGGAAAACATTAGGACCTTTACTGTTTACAATTTTTGTAAATGACATGCCTAACATATGCTCAAACTCAGATTTAATTCTGTGTGCTGACAATGCAGTGATGCATGCAGCTGACCAAAATATAAATTAATTAAATGAAAAACTAACACTTCAGTTTATAAAACTTCATAGAATCATAGAAATATAGAAATCTGGCATCAAAAAAGGACCTCTCTGGCCCAACGAGTCTATCCCTTACCCCCCACACTCGTCACCTTCGTCAAGGGACATCCCCTTCTGCCCAATGGTCAATACCTTATGTCTGTCCCATGCCCTCTTGAATCCTTCCACCATTTCATGCCCCACTGCCTCTTCAGGTAGTTTGTTCTAGGACTGCACCACCCTCTCCGTGAAGTAATGCCCCCTCACACTGCTCTTAAATCTTCCTCCTAATTTTAGACTATGACCTCTAGTTTTAGCACTTCCCTTCCTTGTAGATAAGCTCCCCTCCCTCACCTTATTAATCCCCTTTATGTATTTAAATGTTTCTATCATGTTTCCCCATTCCCTTCTAGTCTCCAGTGGATACAGATCCAATTCCCTCTACCTTGCCTCATAGGGCTTCCCATTCATACCGTGCACTATCTTGGTTGCCCTTCTGTGAACCCTTTCAATCCAATCTATGTCCTTACGTAGGTGAGGTCCCCATAACTGGACCCCATACTCCAGGTGAGGTCTCACAATGGTTTTATAGAGAGGCACATCAGCACCACCCTCCCTCCTTCTGCCTGTTATGCCCTTCCCTATGCATGCCAACATTCTATCTGCCTTGGTCACTGCCTTGCTGCATTGATTACTCACCTTAATGGCATTCAAAATTATAATCCCCAGATCCCTCTCCTGCTCAGTTGGTTTAATTTCCTCCACCCCCATTGTGTAAATGGCTTGCAGGTTATTTTGCCCCATGTGCATTACTGTACAGTTTTTGGCACTAAATTTCAGCTGACATGTTTCTGACCACCTTTCAAGAATCTTCAGGTCCTCCCTCATGGCCTCCACACCCCTGGGGTGTTCACACTATTGAAGATCTTCATATCATCTGCAAATAGGCACACCCTCCCCTCCAGTCCCTCCACCATATCACTGATGTAGATATTAAAAAACATGGGTCCCAGTACTGACCCTTAGGGCACCTCACTCATCACCCCTTTCTCCCTGGAATACACCCCATTTACCACCACCTTCTGGCTTCTGTCCTTCAACCATGTTTTGAGTTAAAAAGGTTATTGCTAAAAAGGAAGAAGACAAAAGCCATGCATTATTGTACATCTCTAAGGTATGCAAACACTGCTAGATAATTTTGTGTGAGAATGATCAAACCACTCTTGACCAAGTGGATCATTTTAAATATTTGGGGGTTACATTGGACTCATGTTTAAATTATGATAGACATATGGCTAATGTAAGAAAAAAATTATTTATTTATTGATCTAATTTTCTGAGAAACACCTTTGAGCAGCAAGTGCTCCTTTCCAAAGGTTCTGCAACAGTTACTTTACATTACATTTAGGCACATAGTCTAGCTCAGGGGAGCTTGGTCAAATGATAACATTTAAGAGACAAGGACAGTTTTGGTGATGGCCCAGACAGAACCTAGTCTGGTACATATGCTATCATAGTTAGCAGAAACCCTGACAACTGATACATTATTAGCCCGAGTGGGGCTTGGTCTATGGGGCAGCAGAGGTTCTAACTCTTTACTGTTCCGGGGTAGCCCTCTGGCAGTGGCAGCGGGCAGCAGGCAATTGATAGTTGCCATAGTTATCATGTGTAACAGCAGCATGCTGCTATCTTTACAAGTTCTTTTTGCAGGGATGACTTAAACTGCAAAATCTTGGGTAGGCTCCATATGGGTCTTGTGAGATTGTTCATCCAGTATGCAGCTCAGGTAGCAAATGAGCATTTCCCTAGACTTGTTTTACAGTAGCAGACTTTGAGGACTTGTCTAGTCATACTCCTGGTTGAGTAGTTATTTACTCACATATTACTCACCATAATGTGTAATATGGTTTCCTCCAAGGTGTCCTTTAGTATGCTTGACAAATGCAGAATGCCAGCTGGGTTCAGCTGCCCCGGAAGTGAAATCAATGGTAATGAGTTTCGGGAATTAGTCAATGAGGAGAACGCAAGAGGATATGCTACTTGTAGTCAGCCTAGGGGGCAATATAATTATTTTGAAGCTGGATAGGGCAAAATATGGCCCCTAAATATGAACTGTCCCAACAGGAATAAAAATCATTAAAAATAGAAAAAAACCAGAACTGTGAAAAATGTTTGCTTTAAGGCAAAATCAGTGACAAATTTGGCAAAGATAAAGGAATGCAGAGCCATCCTCAGTCATATTATGTAGGGGAGGATGGGTGTTGCATGGGGGGAGCATGTTCGAAATCCCTAAGGTTAGAACATGCTATGGCACTGCAGCCATTAAAGTCAAGCATGCTAAAGGACACCTTGGAAGAAACAATATTACTACAGTAAGTAATGTCTTCTTCTCACCCCAGGGGTCCTTTAGTATGCTTAACAAATGCAAACTACAAAGCAGTGCAGTTGGGAGACGGGTACAGAATCTACTTAGAAAATAAGCTCTGCAGGACTGCTGTGCCAAATTTGTCATCTGATCTGGACTATACATCCAGACAGTAGTGCTTTGTGAAGGTATGTGCAGTTTCCAGGTGGCTGATTTGCAGACATCAAGCAAGGGAATATTCCTTGAAGCTGCCACTGTGGCAGCAGTACCCCTAGTGGAATGGGCCCTGAGGGGGCTGTTTATGAGCTTTGGTGCAACAGAACTGAAAACGAGACTATCCAGCATGAAATAGTCCTCTTGGTAGCTGGTCTTCCCCTGCCTACCTCACCATAGGTGAGAAAAAGCTGCGTAAGAGAGTTTCTGAACTGCTTAGTATGCTCTAGGTAGTAGGTCAGGGCTCTTTTTACATCCAGGCTGTGAAGCTTGCATTCACCTGGTGTGGATTTTTCTGTAAAAAAGATGGTGAGAGTAATGGACTGGTTTAGGTGGAACTCAAAGACCAACTTAGGCAGAAACTTCTGGTTTGTCCTAAGTGCTACCTTGTCCCTGTGGGCAATGATGTAGTTAGTTTCAGTACACAAGGCCTGCAGCTCTGAAATCCTTCTGGCAGAGGTCATGGCAACTAGGAAGACAGTTTTCCAGGTGACATACTTCAAGTGAGCAGTAGCCATTGGCTCAAAAGGAAGTTCCATGAGCTTGGCTATACACAGGTTCAAGTCACAGGGAGGGATAGGCTCCCTTGGGTGGGGGGTTGAAGGTGAAGGAGACCGTTGAAAAACTTTTTGAAAATGGAATGGAAATGACAGATTTCTCTTTCCCAGCAGATAGGTAAGCTGATGTGGCTGCTAAATGCACCTTGAGGGATGAGGCCCTAAGGCTCGATGTCTGTAGGTGAACAAAGTAGTCCAGCAGAGTAGGTGGAGTGGCCCTGGGAGGGTCTATCTGCTTATCTCTACAACACAAGAAAGATATTTTCCACTTGGAAGCATAGGTCTTCTTAGTGCTCATTTTTTTTGCCATATGAAGGATCTCAAGGACTTGCTCAGAGAATTGAGAATTGGGGTACTCTAACTCCTCAAGAATCAGGCCTTGAGGTGAAAAGGCAGTATGCTGGGATAAGCTACCCTTGTCTGAGGCAGAGTTAGTAGACTGTGGCTCGGTGGCAGGTGGATGGGCTTCCTGGCTGAGAGGGCAAGGAGTATAAAGTACCAAGGTTGCCTTGCCCAGTCTGGAGCTACCAGAATCATGGTGGCTGACTGATCCCTGAGCTGCAGGAGAGTTCTGTGTATCAGTGGAAAAGGAGGGAAGGCATAGAGGAACTTCCCTGCCCAATCTAGAGTTAGAGTATCTACTGCTAGTGTGCCCAGAGCTGGGGTTCTGCAACAATAAAGTGGAAGCTGATGGTTGAGGTTGGTGGCAAAATGGTCTACCTCTGGGGTGCTCCACCTCCTGAACACTGTGCCCAGTACTTGTCTGTTTAGGGTCCATTCATGGAGGCCCTGACAGATGTGACTCAGAGAGTCTGCCAATACATTGTGCTTGCCTGGGAGATGAATGGCAGACAGGTGCACGTCCAGGGAGTAGGCCAGAGACCAAATTTTCATGGCCTCCATATACAGTTTGGTGGACCTTGTGCCACCATGTTTGCTGATATAGAACATGGCAGTGGTGTTGTCTGTTATGATCTGGACAGAGTGACCTTTTAGCTGTGGAGCAAAGGCCTTGACAGCCAGATACACAGCTCTGAGTTTGAGAAGGTTGATATGGTGACTGGACTCCTTGGGGGACCAAATCCCACTTATAGACTGGTCTGCCAGATGAGCTCCCCACCCTAGGAGGAAGGCATCCATGGTAAGAACCCTGGAAAGCCGTCTTTGCTGAAAAGTGACCCCTTCTCTTAGGTTGTACCTTTCCTTCCACCAGTCTAGGGCCCGAAGTAAGGTTCTTGAAACTGTGATTAGCTCTGAGAGGGAATCCCTCTTTTGGGACCAGTGAGCCCTCAGGTGATACTGGATGTCCCTTATCTGGAATCTGGCACTTGGGACCACAGCTGTCAGGGAAGCCATGTGGAATAGTAGTCAGAAATTGCCTGGCCGGTCTTGGCTGGCCCGAGACAAAGGAATTTGCCAAGTCGAGGAAGTTCTGGACCCTGTCCACAGGAAGCATAGCCTTTCCTTGGATGGTATGCAGTTCTGCTTCAATAAAGTCCAGTACTTGAACTGGTTCAAAGTGAGACTTCTCTTCATTGATGATAAATCCTAGGGACTCCAAAGTACTTATTGTTAGTCTGAGAGCTTTCCTGACCTTGTCCAGTGACTTGTCTACCATTAGCCAGTCATCTAGGTAAAGACTGACACTTGTTGTCTCCTTAAGTGAGCTGCCACTACTGCCAGGCACTTTGAAAAGACCCTGGGAGCTGAAGTGAGACCAAACGGTAGGGCTGCAAACTGGTAATGGACTGATGGCAGCCTGAACCTGAGAAACTTTTCTGTGGGACGGCCTTATGGGGATGTGAAAACAGGCATCCTTGAGGTCTAGGGAGGCTAGCCAGTCTCTCTGCTGTAAGGAATGAATCACCAGAATCAGGGTGACAAATTTGAACTTTGGGTTTCAGCAAATGCTTGTTCAGGTACCTTAAGCCCAGAATAGGTCGCCATTCCCCATTTCTCTTTTGTGTGAAAAAGTATCTGGAGTAGAGGTCTTTTCCCCACTGGGGGAAGGGGACTGTTTCCACTGCTTTTGCGGTCAGAAGTGCTTCACCTGTAGCTCCAACAACAGTTTTTCTGTCGGTGTTAGGGGTTTGGAAAGTTTGGACTTTACAGAGCCTTGCAGAGAGGAAAACTTTATGAACTGCAGGGTAAGCCCCTGACCCACCACCTCTAGTACCCATTTGTCTGTGGTTATGAGGTGCCATTGGTGGAGGTAGTAGGTTAACCTGCCTCCTACAGGGAGAAGTAAGGTGACCTGGACATTGCAGTCAGGAGGTTTGCTTGGACTGGGTGCTTGGAGAAGGAGAGGAGTTGGACCTTCTCTGAGCTCTCCTTCCTCTCACTCTGAAATAGCCCCTCATCTGAGAGTAATCTAGGTACATAGGGTAGAATGCCCTAGGATAATAGCCCATGCTTCTGTTTCCCCTATTCTGAGATTTCTGGGAAGTAGAGGCCTTCTTTTTAGCAGAATTGCTTTAATAGGTGGTTTTATATTCCTGCACCTTTTTCATGTACAGTAAGCCTCAGTTTTGTCCCCAAAGAGAGAGAACTGTTTTCACAGGGGAAATCAATGTTCTTGGTCTGAGTGTCCTGCGAAAGATTAGTGGTCCTTAGCCAGGCAAAATGCCTCAGGGAGATAGCTTGTGCCTTAGCTCTGGAGGCAGTGTCTTTAGTGTCCACATCTATATGGAACTGGTATTTGGTCACCTCTAAGGCTGTCCTTAACAGTTTCTGCCAGGTCTTGGGCTATTCTATTATGCTGAGAACACCATCCCTCTTCAACACCTTTGCTAGAGGGACAAGCAGACTGAGAGGCCATAATTTCCAATCTTTTAGCCCTCTTTTTTACTGTTTTTGAACAAAATTTAGAACAGAGCTCACAGTTATGATCTGGACCTAAACAACTAAAAGATCATGGCTGTCTGCCTTGGTCACTTTCTTCTGCCACATAGAACACTTTTTAAAACCTGTTGGTCCAGTCCTTTTCTTTGGTCTTTCTGACATGCCAATTTGTTAGAAAAACCTTAAAAATCACCGTGCACTGAGATTTATTACCAATGCCCCTGCTAACACCCACCATTGCTCACTCTACAACATGTTAAGCTGGTCCTCACTAAGTACTAGGAGGATGAGAAATGCCTAGCTCTGGATCTTCAAAGCAATCACAAACAAACTCCCCCAGTACATTTTCAAGCTCTTTTTGTGCTCTCATGGGTCCTACTGCTTGAGGCATTACTCCCTTGTTATGTTCGAAATCCATAAGGTTAGGAGATGCTATGGTGCTGCAGCCATTAGTTTTGCCTTCCCCTCTCTATGGAACACCCTCCAGAGGTCACTAAGACTTACCCAAATTCCTAGGATATCCATCTTTAAATCCCTGTTAAATCAAGCTTTGAAGGAAACATGTTCCTGTTGCCACATAGACAGCCTCAGATGATTAACCACTAACAATGCTGCTTATACCCCTAACTTCAGCACTCCCCCCTACCCACCTCTACCTCCCTCTTGTCTTACTTCCTATTCCTCATGTTTATCTACCTTGCCATCCTTCCCCTCCTCCCTCCCTAACCCAAACTCTAATCTAGCTGCCTCCTCCTCCCTCCCTATCACCAAGACTAACCTCACTGCCTCTCATCCCACTGCACCCCCTTCTTGGTCCCTAATCCTTAAACTACCTTCACTCTTACATGTAGAATGATACTGAATCCTTTGGAAACTATTGCAACCCTCCAAAACACAAGCATTTGTTAATGCCGAATGTTTGCTTGCTGGTATCAGCATTGGAAATGCAGGAGTTAAACAGATGCAGAGTAGGAATGGCAGTGGAGTATTGAACATAATGCCAACCCCACCTCCTCCCTGCAGAGATGGACAGGCATTGGGGCATGCGTTTGGGTTGTTGCCCATAAAGTTCATGCCATTTCACCTCACCCTATCCTGCAGACACTGACAAGTGTTGAGGTGTGCCTTGGGGTGTTCGGCTTTACAGTCACCCCACTCCATAAGGACATATGCTGAAATGGGTGCAATATAGAATGGAGGTGAACTGTGGGGCCAAAAAGTCCAAGGCACAGCTCAATGCCTGTCAGTGGCTGCATGGTGTGGGGTGGGGTTGGAATGGCATGACCATTACAGGCAGCAATCCAAAGGCACACCCCTGATGCCTGTCAATCTGTACAGGGTGAGAAGTTATGGTTAGAAACCGTAATGCCCCAGGCATGTGTTGGTATTTGCAGTACAAATTTTCAGCATGGGCTTTTTGTGACCCTCACCTCATGAAATCATTTGGGACCTCTTCTCATGAACAGTGGCAGTGTGGTTTTGTCAATGTGTCCTGAAATTTGAGTTTTTACAGTGACCGTGCCATTATGCGTCAGATGTACGAAAACACAGATCGGACAGGATGTGAAGAATGACAGCAGTACCATTCATAGGGAGGTGTGAAGAGATGGCAATGTTGAAAATCTGTAGTAAAAGTATTAAAAATGCTCAAACTTCCAAGCGTACATGGAAACTGCCCAACGCATGCATGTAACACAGTCATTTAGTGGAATTATTTCACCAAATTTTCAACATAGGCATTTTGTGTCCTCTGCTCATGAACACTCATATTACTTTTATGCCATTATTAAATGCAAGCTGGATAAGACTAGGCTTTGTACTTTTATAATTTGTTATATATGTTGATGTTTAAGGATAAATAATGCTATAGGAGTGAAAGAGTATTCTCTGTAAACATGTATTTTCTAATGTATTGTGTGTAACTGTTTACTTTTGTGTAACAAACTTTTATGGCTTGTACTGAACCCTGTTGAAAATGAGTCTAACCACTCAAAGGGCTATCTTTTTTCCCAAATTTATAAGGAATACATTTTTACAAACAAAATCTGTCACTATGATTTTTTTAATCTGTCCTGAACATTGATTTCCCACAGCAACTGCGGTATTCTGCGCCAGATGTGTAAACGCATCTTTCGGGCAGGATGTGATAAATGAGAGCTGTGTTGTTCATAAGGAGGTCTGAAAAAATGCCAATGTTGAAAATCTGGAGTAAAAATACAACAAATTTGTGAAGTTATGAGGGTGCGTGGAAACTGCATCACACATGCTTGTAACACAGTCATTTTATGGACATTTGTCACCAAATTTTCAACATAGGCATTTTAAGACCTCTGCTCATGAACAATCACTGTGATTTTACATAAGAACATATGAACATATGAATCTGCCAGCAGAACACACCAATCAGTCTATGTAAGTCTGCCCGAGTGTGCAGCTAGCACCCCAGATTGCAGCTGCCCCAGCTTCCTCCCCCGCTTGTCCCAGCTCCTGTCCCCTGACTCTTCCTCTTGCTTTATCCCACTCCTCCTTAATACTTTTGACTGTCCTACATGTTACCACCCCCTCTGGAAGCGCATTCCAACTAGACACCACCCTCTCAGAGAAGTAGTGTCTCCTCATTTCCATCTTGAAATGTCCCCCTTTCAACCTTAGTCCGTGCCCCCTCGTCTCTCTTCCAATCCTCAGTTTAAACGCCCCTTCGGTGCTAGGTTTATTTACCCCCTTGGGTATTTAAATGCTTCAATCATATCCCCCCATCCCATCTCTCCTACAGTGAGTACATGTTCAGCTCCTTCAGCCTAACTTCATATTCCTTTCCTTTCATCCCCTTTAACATTTTTGTTGCTCTCCTTTGCACCCCCTCCAGTAACTTTATATCTCTCCTCAGGTATGGCCTTCAGTACTGCACACAGTACTCCAGGTGTGGTCTGACCAATGATCTGTAGAGAGGTAGGATCACATCCCTGTGTCTGGACAAGAACCCCCTTGCGGTGCACCCCAGCATCCTATTTGCCTTCGCTGCTGCTCTCGTGCAGTGAGCTGAGCTGTTCATGCTCCCAGTTATCAACACCCCTAGGTCCTTCTCCTCCTCTCTGATCCCCACCCAATAGTCCCTCTTCTGGTTCTTAGCCCTGAAATGCATCACCTTACACTTCTTTGCATTGAATCCTAGCTGCCACTCCACTGACCATGTCTCTAGTTTGGTTAGGTCCCCCTGCAGCTTTTCCCATCTGTACTCTTCATCCACCACCATCCCCAATTTGGTATAATGTGCGAACAGACTAACCCTGCTCCCCACTCCATGTGCTGTATTGGAGATAAAACACCAAATAGCACCGGGCCCAGCACTGACCCCTGTGGCACCCTGCTTGTCACTGCTCTGGGTGCCGAGAGCTCCCCCACCACCACCATCCTCTGCACCTTCCCCTGTAACTTGTTCTCTATCCATTTAGTCAGCTTTTTTCCCCACCTCCACTGCTGTCAGCTCCCCCCCCCAGTCTCCCATGAGGCACTGTATCAAAGGCCTTACTGAAGTCCAAGTACAGGACATGTATCGCATGGCCCCAGTCCAACTCCCTTGTCACCCAGTCACAGTAGTCTATTAGGTTGATTTGACAAGACCTCCCTGAGACGAACTTGTGTTGCCACCCATCTTGGAGGCCATTACTGTCTAGGAATGCCACCAGCCTCTTCTTCAGTATTGCCTCCATAAGCTTACCCACTATGGACGTGAGACTTACCGGCCAATAATTTCCTGGCTCCTGCCTAGGCCCACTCTTGTGTATGGGCACCACATGGGCCACCCTCCAGTCCTGGGGCACACATCCCGTTTCCAGGGAGGTGTTGAATAGATCTGCTAGCGGCTCAGCTAACAGCTCCGCCATCTCCCTCAACACCCTTGGGTGGATGCCATCAGGACTTGGTGCCTTGTCCACACTTAACTGCCCTCAGCCTCTCTAGCACCCTACTTCCTGTGATCACTTTTTCCATCACCTTCTTCCCCCCTTTTTCCCCACCTCCCAGCCCATTCTGGTAGTGGGCCATCCCTCTCCTTAGTGAAAATGGAGCAGAAGTACACATTTAGAATTTCCACTTGCTCCTCCCCACATTATCCTATGTAATATGTTCCTTGCACTTCCTCTTTTCCCTCACATACTTAAAAAAAGTCCTTTTCCCCTCCCTTTATGCCCTGTGCGGAACTTAATTGCCTGGAGGCCTTAGCTTTTTTCACCATCCTGGCAACCTCCCTTGACCAACTACCGAAAGCCTCCTTATCCTTTCCCTTCCCTGTTCTCCTGTACTTCTGGTATGCAGCCATCTTTGCCCTCACCCCTTGCAGCACTTCCTTGTTCAGCCAGCATGGTTTCTTGCCTCTGCTTTTCTTACTCCCGGCTCTGGTGCAGGCTACTGTGGCCTCTGTTAGTCCAGTCTTTATGACTACCCACTTTTATTCTGTGTCCATCTCTGGCCTTACATCCTGGAGTCTCCTTAGCAGTATTGCTCCCATCCACCCTAATAAAGTCCACCACCTTAGTGCCCGTGCCTCCTGTCTCCCTGTCCAATGCGACAACGAGCCACTCTGTTTGGTGGTTGCTGCCTGCTAGTGGGTCCTCCACCTTTACCTCCCTCACCGCCTCCCCATTTGCCAGTACTAGGTCAAGAGTGCTACCAAGCCTTGTAAGCTCACTTACCAATTGCGTCAGAAGGCCATCCTGGAATGCATCAAGGAGCACCTACTTCCTGGTACTGCTAGTGGCCGGGGTGCTCCAGTCAACCTGTGTGTTAAAATCCCCCACTATCACCACACTCCCCCTTCTACACACCCTCCTTACCTGCTCTGCAAACTCCCCATCCAGTTCCCCGGATTGGGCTGGTGGTCTGTACACTACTCCCAGCCTCAGCTTTCTGCCCTTGGAGTCAAAGAGCTGCACCCAAAGTGCCTCTGTCCTCTCCTCTTCTCCCTCGTCCCTTATGCATTTAATCCTTTCCCTCACACAGAGTGTAACCTTCCCCTTCCAACCCCCCAGTCCCTGCTGTATATCCTGTATTCCGGGATTGGCAAGCCCCAATCATGGTACTCTGTGACCCAAGTGCCTGTCACTGCAGCAATGTCCACCTTCCCCTCTGAAAGGAATGCCTGAAGCTCTGCAATTTTGTTCCCCAGGCTTCTTGCGTTGAGAGAGACCACCTTCCACCCGTACCTCTCCTTCTCCTCACTCTTCTCCTCCTTGGCCTGTGTCCCTCCTCCCAGTAGTCTGCACCCTTTCTCCTCCTTATACCTACTGGGTGGTGGTACTTTCTGTATTACACTCAGACTACTCTGCCTGCTCCCTCCCAGGGTTACTACGCTTCCACCTTTACCTATATCAAAGGGGGGGTGAGCTCATTAGGCTCCCCTGTCCGGACCTTTCTACTAACCTCAGTCATTTTGCCACCCCCCCAACTAGTTTAAATCCACCATTAGTAGAGATATACCCCTCTAATCCTGCCTCTAATACTCCCTTCCCCTTCCTGCTCAAGTGTACCCTGTCCCCCGCGTACAAGTCACTATTTCCCCAGACCCTACCCCAGTTAGTCACTAACCCATAATTTTTGGTGTGGCACCAATCCTTCAGCCACTCGAACTCCTCAATCCTACCCTTCCTCCCCATGCTTGCACATGGTACTTGGAGTACCTCTGAGAATGCCACTGACTCCCCCACCCCCTCACACTGCCTGGCCAACTACTCGAACCTCCCCCTCACTACTTCCACAGTCTCCGCCGCCAAATCATTTGTACTCACATGCAACAGTAAATGAGGTTTCTTCCTCTCCATTGCTGTACACTTGAACAGTGCCTGCCCTACCCCTCCTGCAATCAACCTGGGGATAGCTTCAACCCAAATACGGCTGTGCCTTCCCCCCTTCTGCCTCATCTCACCCCTCATACAGTAGTATAGAATTCCCTAGGATGAGTAGCCCCCCATCCCTTAGCCCTTTTCCCTTCTAATGCCCCTTCCACCACCTCAGTATTCATTCTTCCCTGCCCCTTACCCCTGCCAGCTGCACCCTGTGACTTCTGTATCTGTACCCCCTACTTCCGACTCACCCCTTTTCTCTGCCTTATTCCTCCCATCCCCCTTGAACCCCCGCATAGTTTGACTACTTCCTACTGGGCTTCCCATGTTGACCTCTCCTTCTCCCCTGCTGACTTCCAAACCCTCTCCTATCCCTGTTGTTGTTGATTTAGAGCCCCTATTCCATTCTACCCTGACAGTGATGCTCCTCCCATCCTTCCCCCTTCCCATAGCTTTCTGTCCTCCAGTCACCACCCCTCCTTCCTTACTAGTCCCCTTCTACCCTTTTGTCCTCGCTATCTCTTTCCCTAACTGTTGCCATCCCTCTCATGCCCCACTTGTCCTCCCCCATTCAGTATGTTCCTGCTCCCCCCCTCTCTCCCCCATAACAGAGGCTCAAATCTATTCCTAGTCGATACCCTCCTCATCTCTTCCCCATTGGTTCCCCCTCCTACTTGTTCCTTCCATGCCACCCTGGTCCCACCCTACCGCAGCTATCTGCTCTCCCCCTGGTACTCTCATGGTCTCTTCCTCCCAAGCAGGAGGACCCCTCACCTCGGGCACCCCCTCTCTTCTCTTCTCTTCTCTTCTCTGCTAGTGCCTCTGATACTGGGGTCAGTTTCAGTCCCTAGTTGTTCTTCCTCCATCCCCCCTTGCCATCCCCTATTCTCCACCCAGCCAGGATGCCTACCATACTCATCTGCCCTGCCACTTAGACTCCTCCCTAACCACCACAGTGCTTCCCTCAAACTAGCCAGTCATCTACAGACCATACAGCTCCCCATCCTCCAAGCCCAGTCCAGGATCATGGTGGAGCCACACCTTGTACACCCTACCACCCTTCCAAAGATGCCAGCTCTATTGACATGTGGCACCTGCCCCATTTTGGCCCCCATCTTATGTTACGGGCTCTTACTCCCAGGTTCTGTATCCTACTAAAACTGTTAAGCCCCTATTTACTCAAATTCCTGTCCCCCTCACACTAGTCCCCCTACTGGCCCCTTGATGACCGGGGTAATTCAGTCTCAGATCTCATCCATTAGATACTGTATTACTGTAGCAATCCTAAAGCCTCCTTGTCATTTTTCACTCCTCAGCTACCATACTTTTTGTTCTCTGCTGTCATATAGTTTCACTTAGCCCAGTTAGAAATCCTGTTGTACTCCAAGTATTACTCAGCTCAGTTAGAGAAATAAGCAGAACAACTAAATCTGTATTTTTTTTCAATTCAACTTCTTTATTGGTTTTAAATTATAAACATAGTAGTATTCATAACAGGTATGATACATAGATGCAACCATCCAATTAGTGTATATTATGGAAAGCCAATGAAAAAGAGAAAGGAAACCCCTCCCTCATCCCATTCTCCCTCCTTCCCAAAACCCCCCTGGAGTGTGCCAATGCATAGAGTACAATACTTGAAAGAAATATTTGGTACATAGAAACATTTTGAGATGGACCTGGAAAAAATTTTTATCAAATGATGCCAGATCATTACGGGAGCCAGCAATCAAGCACTCTATCCTGAAGTAGGCTGAGAGGCCATTTGGCAATTCATTATAGGAGATAGGTAATTGGTCCAACCAGTGTTTAAGCACTAGTTTCTTTACCACGATGGAAATCAGTGCCATGTGATATTTCCTTTCTTTAATCTGGATAGTGGTGTAAATCCCTAGGATACAGATCTCCACAGTGAAGAGGTCCCCTAGACCAAGTATTGGGTCCAATTTGGATTGAATCAACAGCCACAGGGGGGCAATTTTATCACAGTCCCAGAATATATGTACTAAATTTCCTTCACCATTACCACATCTGGAGCAATTAGAGTTGGGCAGGTGGCCAATTTTGGCTAATTTTACCAGTGTGTAATATAGGTTATGTAGTATATGGTACTAAGTACGTCGCAGTGTATCTTGGGAGATGTATGTATATACATCTTGCCAGACTTTTGACCATTCAGTGACTATTCCTGGAAGGAGAGAGGACCTGATTTTGGAACCAGGTGCCAGATCAGTGTGTCCAATGGACAGGATATAGTTGTATAAGAGGGACAAGCAGTGTGGCTTGGAAGATAGATCACAGAAGCCTTCCAACATAGGTTGAAGCTTAGATTCTAGGGAAGCAGTACCAAATACTTGTGCTATTAGGTGCCTCAAATGGAAAGTCTTAAAATTATGAGAAGCATTTAGGCCAAATTTATGTCGGATTTTGGAAAAGGAGAGAAGAGATGATGAGGAGTAGAGATCTATTACTTTAGCATTTTGTAGAGGAGGTAACCAAGTGTGTGAGGAGAGTGCCACCTACCTTAATGTTGGGGTTGAAGATGAGAGGTTGTGCGAAGTCTTGGCAAGGCAAAAATTTGTAAGAGGAGCAAAATTGAGAAAAAACTTTCAGGGAGGTCCCAATTACTGAGTGGCCGATTGGGTCCAGCAACTTCTTCAGGGGAATATAGTAAATGGCAGGGGGAAGCAAGTGGTGTTGTTGTAAGATCTGGGTTTCTATTTGCAGCCAGATAGGAGAGGTTTAATCTATGGCATCCATAAGCCATTTCCCGATCTTAGAGAAGTGGCTTGCCCAATAATAAGGAAGAAAATTAGGGAGGCGGAGACCCGCTAATGCTTTGGGGAGACTCAGTTTAATAAAGGATTTTAGGATTTTCTGGGTTGTTTATGTAGCCATATAAAGCCAGAGATGAGAGAGTGTACCTTCTGGAAGAAAGATAGTGTGAGCCACATGTTCAACATATGCAATGGATAATAAAGTTTAGGCAGGACATTCATTTTAATTATGTTTGTGCATCCCCAAAGATAAATCTGTATTATTACAGCAATCCTCAAAGTATCCATTCATTGCTTTGTCTCCACCCCAGAGACCCTGCTGTAATATAGGACCACAGAGGACCCTGAGCGGGAGGATGGGCAATTCTAAAGTCCCAGCAGAGCTCTGTTGAGCTTGCTTACTCCCCCTCTCTCAGTTGCTCATTCTGTTTCTCCCAGCACTGCAGACTGCCCTTTTGTACTGGGCTCCAGCCTGCAATGGTGTCTTTTTCTGCCCACAAAGAAATTCACAGCTGTCCCGACACAGCTCCGTTAAGCTCGCTCATTCCCCCCCTCTCTCACTCACTCCTTCTGTTTCTCCCAGCGCTGCAGGTTGCTCTTTTGTACTGGGCCCCTGCCTGCATTGATGCCTTTTTCTGCCCACAAAGAAATCTGCAGCAGTCCTGACAGAGCTTCGTTGAGCTTGCTCACTCCCCCTCCCCCTCCCTCACTTGCTCATTCTATTTCTCCTGGTGTTGCAGGCTGCCCTTTTGTACTGGGCTTCTGCTTGCACTGACAACTTTTTCTGCCCACAAAGAAATCTGCAGCAGTCCCAACAGAGCTCAGTTGAGCTTGTTCACTCCCCCTCTCTCACTCGCTGGATCTTAATCTGTCCCAAACACTGATTTTCCACAGCGACCAGGCTATTCTGCACCAGAAGTGCAAAAACACATTCCAGCCAGGATGTGAAAAATGACAGCTGTACTGTTCATATGGAGGTGTGAAAAAATGCCAGTGTTGAAAATCTGGCCTGAAAATATTACAACTTTGCGAAGTTACAAGGGTGCATTGAAATTGCGCAATGCACACCTGTAACAGTCATTTTATGGACTTTCGTCACAAATTTTCAACATAGACCTTTAAGGACATCTGCTCATGAGCAGTGCCAATGTCATTTTCTCAGTCTATCCTGAAAACTGATTTCCCACAGCAACCGCGCTATTCTGCACTGGAAGTGCGAAAACGCAGTTTGGCCAGGATGTGTAAAATGACAGCTGTACTGTTCATAAGGAGGTATGGAAAAGTGGCAATGTTGAAAATCTGGATTGAAAATATTACAAATTAGCAAAGCTAAGAGTGTGTGCAGAAATTGTGCAACGTGCAATTGTAAAACAGTCATTGTTTGAATTTTTTTCAGCAAATTTGCAATATAGGCTTTTTGAGAGCCCACCTCAGGAACACTGGCATTGTCATCTCAGTAATCAGTCCCAAAAGATGATTCCTTGCAGTGATCTTAAAATCACCTTTCGGGACCGAATAATGCCATGACAGTGACTGATTTCATGAGGAGGGGTCCCAATAACCCCATGTTGAAAATTTGGTGCCACAATTCCCAATAATGCCTGAGATATGCACCAAAGTTGAAAAAAACCCTATTTATGCCATTATACAGCTTACTGGCATTTCTTCAGTTCGAGGTCGGCTTTGGATAGTGCAGATGTTTTCCCGGTCCACCGAAGATCATCACACTGGGCTCCAGAGGTAAGCATGGGGTGAGGGTGGTGTGGTGGGTGGGGTGCACAGAGGGTGGGCATGGGTTGGGAGGGGCCACTGAACTCAACGAGGGACCTGCTTTCTTGTTTTACAGGTTTTAAAAAAGGAAGAAAAAATGAAAAACACTGTGGACTTTTTTTTTTTTTTTTAGGGACATTTGGCATGCTGGGGTGGGCTCCCAGTATGCCACCTGAGTGGTTTGGGGGGGACTGTAGCTGACGGGGTATTGGGCACTCCTGTTGGCATACACAGTACCATGGGGGGAGAGAGCCAAGGGGGATTGGGCACCCCCTTGGCACAAAACAAATTGAGGGGGGACATTATGCTGATGGGGAGTGGGCCCCCCATCAGCAAATCAAACTGGGAAGGTGAGACTGAAGTTGATGGGGATTGGGCACCCTATCAGCAAAGAAAGACTGTTGGGGGGATGCATAATGCCGAGGGGGATTGGGCACCCCCTCGGCATGCAACAAATGGAGGAGGGGATTACAGTATGCCGACAGGGAGTGGGCTTTCCTGTTGGCAAATGTACTGGGTCAGGGGCATGCGGATGGCAAGGTACTGCCCTGCAGTGATGGGTCACTCCCTCATTTCAGCAAAATGGCTGATGTTGTATTGATGAGGTTGCCCCTGATTGCAGTGGCAAAAATGTTTCAACTTGGTAGCACTTCTGCAGAACCAGTGTCATCAGGACACTGGGTCTGCATTGGTCCACCAGTGCCAAGCCCCAAAATGTAGTGCCATGGTTGGCTGCCACAGTGCCGCACCTCCACGACCCGCTTCTCTCCTAAGTGGACACATAATGTTTCCTGCACATGTGCACAAGCAAACATAAAAAAACTACTCATTGTATTATGCACGTGTTTGTATGTGTATCCTTTTGCACTGCTCCTTATGCTTTCTTACTATGTAATTCCCTATGCCACAAATGTATATTCAGTTGTGTTTATTTCCACTGCATTTCTTTGTAACTGTTTATTTGTCCTCCCAGGACCATCTTGCAAATGAGCTTTTTCAATGATGTTTTGCTTGGTTAAATAAAAAATTGTATTGAATTAAAAATAGTTATTCTTAAATGGGAATTAAAGCAGAATTGGTCAGTTCCCTCAAGAAATGTAACCGTGAGAAAACAGTTCCCAGCTGTGAGGAAATGAAGCCTTAGCAAGGAAATATGTGGTTCTTTAAGAAAAACAAGAACCGCATTAATACAGAGAGACACTTTACAGTTATCGCAATTTTAAAACATCAGTTTAGGAGATAAAAATCCTCTAGCAAATTTGTTAGTTAAGAATAACTCTAAACAGGGCTAAAAATGGTTAATAACTCCTTTATGCAGAACTGTTATAGATCAAAAAGATTTCTCATATTATGCGGTAAAAAATGGAATAAGTTTCCAAAAGAGATTAGATTAGCACCATCTCTATATATCTTTAGATAAAAATTGTGAAGCCATCAATCACTTACATCTGTATGCAAATGTTACCAGCAATATGTATAATCATGATTACCTCCTTAAGAAAATAGACTGGCATATCCCTTTAGATTTTTAAATATATAGTAAAATGTTACTCATGTCTTTTATGTAAATGTTATTTGTACAGTGATATTTCATTGCATATGTTAAATAACCTGCCATATAATGTTCTTATGTTAAAATGAATTCATATGATTATCTGTATGTTTTGTAAATATTGTGTGATTTGTGATACTAGTGTACAAGTTGAGTTTTACTGAAAACACCCAGGTGGTGCCTGTAAATAGACATTTGGTCTAGCGTATTTACTTGGTGAATAAATAAACTGAAAGTGAATTAAAAAGGTTTCTCAAGCTTACACCTCTGTGTTCCAGCCTGCTGTCTTTTCTAACAAACCCCAAACAGCTTGCTGTAATTCATCTCAACAATATAACTATATACATTTGCAAACCAAGGGACCGCAGTTTCACATAAAGATTTACATATAGTTTTTAACTGCAGAGAAGCAAGGGGAGAAAGAAAAAGGAAAAACAAGTAGAGGAAAGTAGGTGACAGGGAAATTGTGAGACAGACAAGAGAGACAAGTGACAGAATAGGAGAGGACAGAAAAACGGATCCTTGCTTTTAATTCTCTCTGTATAACAAAGGGTCTTATACAACCCTATCACAAAGAGTCAATCTGCATGGCCAGAAGGATCCTCAATTGGCAAGGGCACCAGCTTCCGGTAGTGGACTTCATGCAGAAGCATGTCATGTTTCCTTGTCAATTAGACCAGGAGAGCCCCCATGAAGGATAAGGAAAGAAGCCAAAGTATAATGGAGAGGATGAAGCCCTGGGACAGCAAGAGGAAAGGGGAAGTGAAATAGCTGATTGCTGAGAGGTTAGTGCCCAGAGGTATAACCATACTACTGCAAAATGGGAGAACATACCTGATAGAAAGCAAAGTATGAGGACTTACCTGGTAGGAGCATAGAGAAGTAGCAGTAGATAAGAGTAGAGCCCAGAAGACAAAGAATACGAGTCAAAAATAGCAGACATAAATGGACAAAAACAGAATCCAGCATCATGAATGAGGGACTCCAGTACAGGATTTATCTAGAGCTTAGTGTTAGGAAAATGTATCCTGGATCAGATTAGTTCAGTCCAGGAAGGACCAAGGAATGAAATGCACCAGAAGCTAAATAAAGAAAAGAGCACTGGCTATGGATTTTAATAAGAATGCTAAATACAGATAGACAGGCACACTTTATATTTGTCTGAATCCATACAAAACACAGCAAGGAGTTTTGAATGATGAGCATGAACTGCCATTCAAAAGTAAATGGCAAATGGAAAAAAAATAAAACAAGGGAAAAATGGATAAACTTAAGGTTTGAACTTGCACAGGACACAAAGAGCTTGACAAAGCAAGTTTATTTATTATGCATTTTTGTAGTTTTTGTTCTATACTGTACCTTCACCCCACCCTCGAATGCTTCTGGAAATTATCTGTTATTAGCTCAGTATGTGTTTCTTGGTAAAACTTTTGATATAAGTAAAAAGGTAAATGAATACATACATACATACTTAAATGCACACACATATACATACATACATACATAAAGAAGAGACGAATAAAAGAATATAATACAAACCAAAGCAGAGTTCAGAAGCAGCAGATACATAATTAAAATTCCTATAAGGTAAAGAGAAACATGGAGAGATCAGCAAAATACCAGGGTGCCAAGCAGGGGGTGGGGCAAACAGCCTTCAAGAGGGAAGTAGGGAGTTTCCACAGCAGGTCTGCAGCAAAGAACGAGAGTCTCCAGAGGATGCTTGAGCATGCTGTCTTAAACAGCCCTGGTAGTGGACGTGAATAGAGTCACTCAGTGTCCCACTGAGCCCCTGACTATAGTCTTGCAATTCTGCACTTATGAACTCCACCACTTGTCTGGGTTCCAGGTGGAAACTCAAGTTTTGCATTGTGAATTTTGCTGTTTGCTTGGGTCTGCTGCTTCCTCCTGTGTTCTGCCACACACTAACCAGTCATCTAGGTAGGGAAACATTGCTATACCCTGCCCGTGAAGATGTACTGCCACTACTGGCAAGCACTTTGTGATCACCCTGTGTTCTGAAGTCAGGCCAAAGTGTATTGCTTTGAACCTGGTACTGGGCATACCCTACCCTGAATCTCAGATACTTTTTGTGGCAGGGTCTTATTAGGATGTGGAAATGGGCATCTTTCAAATCCAATGATGCAACCAATTCCCTTCTAGTAGGGATAGAATCATTGTCTGTAGCACTACCATTCTGAACTTTTCTTTTTTCAGGTGTCTGTTCAGGAACTAAACATCCAGAGTGGGTCACCGTTGCCCATTTTTCTGCAGAGTGAAGAAGTATCTGGAAAATAAGCCATTCCCTAACTGGAAATAGGAATCTTTTCCATTGCATTGAGTTGAATTAACTTTCTCATCTCCAGATACACTAGGATTTTGTCCTCTGTACTCTGAGCTGGAAAAAACTCTAATGTTGCTTATATTTGGTAGTTTTACAAGTTGAAGGGTTAAACTCTGTCCAACTATCTCCAGAACCCACCTTTTTGTGGTAATCCTGTTCCAACCCCTAGAGATGGTAAGACAGGTGTCCTCCTACTGGCAATGGGTCTATTGTAGCATGGGAAGACTTGTCATGACTGTGCTATGGTTGGAGGAGCTGACACAGATTTCTGCCTGGCTCCTCTCCTGCTTTTATCTGTCCCAGTGCCTCACAGAATAGAGTATTCACGGCACACAAAGTCTGCTGCAGTAAGCTCTTCCCATAACTCCCCTTTGATTGGGCCAGTATGGCATACAGGCCTTCTGTTTTTCAGTTAGATTTTTAGAAATGGCTTTTTGTTCATCAGATTTTTTTCATGCAGGTCTCAGTTTTGTTGCCAAACAAGGAGGCACCTTCAATGGGGATGTCTGTCACTTTGGTTTGCATCTCCTGTGACAACCCAGTTGTTCTGAGCCATATAAATCTCCTATAAAAATAGTGTGGTTCACATCAACAGCCATTTGAAATTGGCATTTTGTATCTTCCAACCTAGTTTTCACTGTATGTGCAAGATGTGTTTTTTCCTGGGAAGGTAAGCTTTCACATAAAGGCAAGATTGTGTTCCACAGGGCCTGCTGGTAATGTGTGGAGTACCTTAGATAGGCAGCCTGCCTCCATAGTAGGGTAAAAGTAGTGTACACCTTTTTTGCCATAAGGTCCAGTTTTCTTAAATCTTTGTGAGGGGTGCAGCACCCAGACTAACCTTTGATTTTCATTGGCAGCAGCTTGAATTACTCCCTCAAGGTCAGGGTGGGTATAGAGATAGTCAGAACCTCCATGGTTACTACATTCTTTTTTCAACCTTCTTGCTAATCCCTGGAGAGATAGTGTAGAAGGCACAGCAAACATTTTCATGTGGCCTTTTGAAGTTGTTACCATCTCTACCCATCTATTGTAAGTGGGGCTGTCTAAGGGATATAGGTTGGCACCTGGGTTCATGGTTACAATTGGCTTGGCAAGTGGTGTGGTGCCTCTACATATGGGGATCCTTATAGCAACATACTGTCAGGGTGCTTCCCCACAGGAAATTAAATACACCACCCTTCCCTTGGTGACATGTAGAACAATATACACTCCCCTCTCCTCTTGTCACTCTAAACACATAAATATTACACTACACAATAATGCAAATAATTCAGCAACTGCAGTAAAATAGCCAAAGGGGTTTATTTTGGGTATGGATAATGAGGTAAGAGACAAGGAATGCAAAGGGTGGTAAAACATTCAACAACAAGCTTATAATAAATACTGTAATCAGGCAGAATAATCAGATACCACAGTACATTACAACCCAGTATTCCCTGTCCCAGTCTCTCTCCCCCCACTGGTACACCAGTTAACCCCACAATCCCTGTGGGAGATCCCAAATACCTTGTGTGCATGCTGAGGACTTGCAGGCCTGTGACCGTTGCAATGGTTGGATGCTGCAGATGCAAAGTACAAACTACACCAGGGGATGTAGGAGCACAGTTTATCCTTGCTGTAACCAGTTGCTGTGGGTGTAGCTAACATCATGCAGGAAGCTCAGATGGAAAGTTAACTAGCTAGCTAGCTGAACAGTTACAAAAGTATTTGCTTTGGTAAAACCCAGCACTCATGATCTTTTGGTAAATAGGAGATGCAGACGTTGGGGGACATCTCCCCTTGCAGGCAATTTGGAAGAACAGGTAGAACTGGCATGGGTGCAGGTGATAATCCTCTTCACCCCACAGAGGGATTTGCCTTACCGACCTCAACAGGTAGGCAGAGCATTGTCTTCACCCCACAGAGGGACTTGTCTTCACCCACCTTCTCAGTAGGCAGGCCGTCGTCTTCAACCCACAGAAGGATTTGTATTCACCCACCTTGGCAGTAGGCAGGCTGTTGTCTTCATCCCACAGAGGAACTTGTCTTCTCCTACCTTGCAGTAGGCCAGCAGTTGAAGGGTAGGTAGGACCTCAGAGCTTAGGCCCCTGGCAGGAATCACAGTCTCTTGTGTCAGGACAATAAGGCAGTGGATTTTGTTACCTCACCCAAGCTCAGATAACTACTTCTTTCAGCAATGATATCTGGATTGCCAAATATCACCCTTTTCAGGAGGACTGAGGTAAATGCCCTTGTCTCTCAGATTTACCAGACAATTGCCAATAAATTCTGAAGTGCTCAGTTTGTTTTTGCACAGACTAAATGTCTCTTGGCTATGACAGCAGCAGGAGCTGTCAAAATCAGTTATTTCTTCTTCTAAACTCTCACAGAAATGACCAAGGGTCAGACCGTCAACCCCAGAATGTTTAGTTTGAATCTCGCCACCTCATTGGTCCACCTTAGTCTCTAGCTCCACATCCTGATTGAATGTACTGCAGCTACCAATAGGATTTCACGCTGTCTTCAAGCACACCTCAGCAAGGATGGCCGTCCCCAAACAGTACTGTTCATCTCAGTCCATTATAAACAAAAATACACAGTCTTGGCAACATCTGGCTGCATGGCTAGGACGACCCTTTCTGATCCCTTTTGGTAGCTGCTAGAGCCAGGGAGCACTTTGTGGGGAAAGGAGCTCCACCGGAAGCTCCATTCTGTGGGCTGCCCAGGAGGAGCTGTCTCTGGAAATGACCATCCAGCTGCTGATCATCATGGGACTTGTAGTCCCAGTGGCCATGATGTCCCAGTCCTTCCTGACCCACTGGAGGCATGGATTGGGTTGGGGAGCCTTGCAAAATTATTTGTTTGATCCCCACCCAGCTCCTGCTGGTGTCCGATGGAGCTGGGGAGATGATCCGAACAAGCGGCACTTTTGCGGCATCCTTGGTGGGTGCTTGAGGCACCAACAACATCTGTGGCCTCCACTGTGTGGTAGTTCAATGGGGCAGGGAAGCAAGCTCTCTGGCAGCTCACCAGCACACATTATCATTGGGTGCCTAGAGCACTGCAACAGTCTGGTGTGCTCCTTAGCCCTAGTGGCAGTCCAGGATTGGACCGGGGGAGCGAGGAGGCTAAGTGGCTTGCCAACCACAAGGGCTAGGCACAGGAGATGCTGCAATTGAGTTATTGTGCTCCCTGTCCCTGTTGCAGTCCAGGAGCAGGCCAGGGGAGCAAAGAAACAAGCATGAAGCATATCAGGACATGGAGGGGCCCCAATGTAAGCTCACGACTTGGGACGGAGGTTACAAAATGCCTTGTGAATGGGGACTGACATTCTTTTAGTTGTGTTCAGCCCCAGTATACTCATCCTGTTAATTCAGCCTCCTCTGCATCACTGTGTGTTCCTGTGTATTATAGATCCAGCATGCCAGCCATTTGGCCCACAAATTTTGTGTGTGAGGAGTAATCTTCACTAACATTGGAGGGTAACCAAAGTTATCCTCAGCAGCACCATCTGGGTATATTGGTTCCTCCTCTTCCTCCTCCTGTACTGAACACAGATTAGGAGTGGGGGGTGTAAATGGTAGGCATCATGATCCATTTTGTTTCTACTTTAAGAAGTGCATTAGGGTGAGAAGAGCAGTAAAGAAAACTAAAGTGTATGAGGTTTAGAGGTGAACAATTTCAGTCGCAGGGATAGTGAGGCATTTTTCTTCAGGGTTATGCTCTGCAGAAGGGGTCACTGCCCCTTCTGCAAGATCTTTGCAGCGCTCCATGCTTGGGTAGTAGCAGATAGGGAAGAGATATCTATCCTGTGGTACTGGCTTAGCTGAAACCCACACCCCCATTCCCTCAGAGGCCCACTAGTCCAGGAGAGTGGAGAGTGGTAGGGAGGAGGAAGGGTTGCAGGGCGCCAAGGGAAGCCACAAGGAGGTCAATCAACCCCACACAATCCCAACAGCACATTGCTTTGTATCCCTGCAGAAGACTCAGGTACCTGACTTCAGAAGGGGGGACTCTAGGTCAGCCAGGGAAAATGGGAGTAACAACCTTATGGCATCCATAGTTAAGAGTAAAAGAAGGCAGCTAGGACAGTCTTAGTGGTCAGGGATTCTATGATTAGGGGAATAAAGAAGGTGGTGGTTGGGAGGAGATGGGGGATGGGATTCTATGATCAGGGGAATAGAGAGGGTGGTGGGAAGGCAGAGATGGGGGGATGGTCAAGTGCCTTCCTGGGGCATCAGCCATCCAGGACACAGAATAATGAGGATAAGGGGGGACTGGGTGTGCTGGTATACTTGAGAACCAATGATCTGTGGAACAAGTGAAGCAAAACTTAGAGAGGCTGATGGACAGACTGCAGGCATGCTTTGCCTCACTGGACTTTTCTGAGGTCCTCCCTGATGCTCTAAAGGTGACAGCTTTCATAGGATTCATAGAAAAGGTTCAAGCCAGCAAGGCAGCTTTTCTCAATGGTTATATCTTTTCTTGTTTCTGTCTTGATCAATATTCGTCCAGTTTGTTTTTGAAACTTTCCATATGTTCACTTATTACTACTTGCTTTGGCAGGCCATTCCAAAACAGCACTGCCCTTTCTGTTATCCATTTCCCCATTCTCCTAGTTTTGCATAGCTCCACTTTTATTTGGTGACCGTGTATCCTAGTATCATGCTGACTTATTGTATTTTTTCTGCATACCTAAACAATTCCACATGTCTATATTTTGAAAGGCTCTGAATATCAGGCAAAGATCCCCTCTCAGCATTCAATATTCAAGGGTAAACATATCCAACCTCTGCAACCTTTGTTCATATGATAGCTTCCTTATACCTAATATTATTGTTGTTGCCCTTTACAGAACCCGTTCCAACTGACTTATTCTCCTTTTTGTCTGAGGTGACCAGAACTGGCTATTGTGCTACAGGTGAGGTCTCAAAGCACACCATTCAGTGGCATTAATACTGATATACCTGCTAGCTATGTTTTTGCTTATACATCCCGGTAACCTGTAACATTTATGTGTTTTATCCTTACAGTGTCTTTCCAGTTTTAAGTCCTCTGTTACCATTATTCCCAGGTTGTTTTCCATTTTTGTTTGTTTAATTTCTTTCCCTAGCATTGCATATCTACACATTTTGTTACTGTTTCATGGATGCATCGCTGCATATCTGTCAACACTAAAATCTAATTTATGAGTAATTGCCCAAGTTTCCAACTTTTTTATTTCCTGTTTACACCAATGTATTGCTTTATCTAAATCCACTACTGACTCCACTTTAGTATCATCAGCGAACTTTGCAAACCACATTCCATTATTGCCTTTTATTTATCATACACAGATGTCGAACAAAGTGGGCCCCGGTACAAAGCCTTGAGGCAGCCCATTTGTTACGTCTCCGATTTTGACTTGTAGCCCCTAAGAATAAAATGTTGTTTCCTGTCCTGCAGCCATGATCTTACCCAGTTCACTAAATTCTGATTTAATCCCATCTCTTTTAGTTTAAAAATGAGTTTAATGAGTTCTCTGTGAGGCACGCAATAGAAGGCCTTGCTACAGTCCAGAAAATAACATCTACTCTAAGCCCTTTGTCAAGAGCTTTGCTAACATTTTCAAAGGAACTTATAAGATTTTTTTTTATTTTGTTTTAAAATCTTGGTAACCAGGATTTGTCTGACATGATCTTCCCTTTGTAAAGCCATGTTACAACTGATCTTTCATGTTATTTTCCTGGACATGATTTTCTATTTCCACTTTAATAATGGATTCCAAAACCTTTTCATATTACAGAGGCTAAACTCGCTGGCCTATAGTTTTTGTGACCTGCTCTTTCTCCTGTTTTATACATGGGTACCACATTTGCCTGCCTCCAACTATATGCCATTTCTCCTGTATCCATTGACAGTTCAAATATATTAGTAACGGATCCCGTTATTTCTTCAGCCAGCTCTTTTGCTATTGTTGGATGACTTTCATCTCAGCCTAATTCCTTGTTTAGATTTGTGTTATTAAGCCTATTTCTGACATTCTGTTCACTGATCTTAACTTTTGGGCAACAGGTTCTTTCATTCTCATACTTTCCAATGCTACCATTTTCTCTGTAGACACTGCAGAAAACTGATTAAACACTTCTACCATGTCATTCTTAGATGTTATCTCTTTCCCACCCATGACAAGGATCCTACCTGTGTACTTGTTGCCTTTTTCTCATTTATATGTGAATAAAATGACTTCTAATTATCCTTAAACTTAACAGTTCATTTCTGCTCAAAATCCCTGTTACTCCATCTTATAGATTTTCTGCTTTCTTTAATTAATGCATCATATACCCTAATAACTACTGCTATGTGTAAACAGCCGAATACTGTATACCCATGACTTCCTGTTTTTATGTAATTGCATTAAGTTCATAATGTCTGTACTGTTATTCCTGGGCCGTCCCTGAAAAAGGGACCTTCGGGGCCCAGCCGGCCTACCCAGTCATCAAAATTCAATAAATAAATAAATAAATATGCTTAACCATAATTGCTCTGTATTTCCCTTCTTTGCTGCTCTATATGCTTTTTTTTCATTTCTGATTAGTTTATTGATATTTCTGTTACGCAATCTTAATATTTTTCCTTGTTTGTCATATTTTGCTCTTTCTGGTACATATCTGTTTTCAAAATCCATCAATTTGTTTTCCAAGATGTCCCACCTCTCATTTAAACTTTTTCCAGCAAATATTGTCATCCCCTTCTAGTTTTTTTAACTTCTGCCTCATAGAGGCAAAATCTGCCTTACCACAGCATTTAGTTTTAGTGTTTCCTGTATCCTTGGACTTGCAACTTTTAATGCTGAAACAGACCATGCTATGGCCACTTCCACTAAGTGGCTCCATTGCTACACAATCGCATAGTTCTTTTTCAAGATTACTTAAAAGAAAACTACGCCCTCATATCATTTAAATTTTATGTTTCCATTTCAACAGACAATTCCTTTCCTGTACCTGTTAGGGCTATATGTGTTAGCCTTAGTTTGTTTTCACTGCTTATGGTAGCCCCCAGTGATTGCCCTTGGGGTCTCCATTTCATGGTTGTTGAACACTCATTGTACATGAGAACTGCATTAGCATATGAGAACATGATGTCAGATTGACCATTTATATCAGATATCTCTATGCTGAAAGAACAAACACCCTGCAAAAACTCTCTGGAGACTCATAAACCGAATGTAGTTTAAAGGAAAAAAAACTGCATTATAACTCAATGTGGTACGTCACACCTTCTTGTAGCTTGTTTCTTTGAAGCCGAATAAAGCAGAAAGGCATACTGGGGAGTTTAAAAGGTGATTATGCATTATGTTCTTATATGCTAATGCAGCTCTCAGGGACAATGAGATTTCAACAATCACAAAATGGAGCCTCCCAGGACAATAGCAGGGTTAGTACGGACTGTGAAATCTGACTAAAGCAGTTGCATACATCTTTAACAGCTACATTAAAAGAGTTGTCTGTTGACATGGAAACACATTGCATTTAGAAGATATGAGGGTTTAGTTTTCCTTTAACTCCGAATCAAGGACTTAATCCTCTCTTGTTCCTTGAATTACATATTGCTCTATGTTAAGTGCCATTATGTTGTTAATAAATTCACTTTCAAAAGGAGATATCCACTCCGTGACTGCCCAATTTATTCCAGGTAAGTTGAAGTCGCCAGTTGTTACCATTTTCTCATCCATTTTTAACGTGCTCAGAACATTTAATAATTCTGAATTTAACTCAGCCGTTTGTGGTGGAGGTCTATACAATACTTTCACCTTTACATTTTTGCCACCTATGGGTGTTGCTTTAATTCATATTTATTCCAATACACAGCAGTCATACCTGAAGCATTCAACTACTTCAATATTATCTTTAACATACCAGGCTATTCCTCCACCTTTCTTTCCTTTTCTGTCTGTGTTGAACAAATTAAAATATTTTATCCACTTGCCCCATGTCTCTTCCTCCTGCCTCCACATCTCAGTTACTCCAGAGATACATATAAGTCAAAATTGGAGGTGTAACAAGTGGGCTGCCTCAAGGATCTGTACTGGGTTCCACTTTGTTCGACATCTGTATGTATGATAAATGAAAAGTAATAATGGAGTGTGGTTAGCAAAATTCACTGATAATACTAAAGCAGGGTCAGTAGTGGGTTTAGATCCTATGACCTGTATGTAAATATTCTTAGTCTTTGAATGAGAATTGTCAGAATGTAGTTCTTGCCTATATCATGTAACTAATCTAAATTGTCTATATCTGTAGTCATATTCTTGTATGAATATTGTATACCTGTAACTTTGACAAATATTGTATACCTATGTCATCCATTGTATGTAACTAATTCAGGGTCGCCTCCGAAAAAGGGACATATCATCCCAGAGGGCTTACCCAGTCACCAAAATTCAATAAATAAATGAATTTCTTCTGCTACAATGTGCTCCTGCTCATCTTTTTTATTGCCTAAATTCTTGGCATTTCACCTGACAAGACAGGGGACCAGGGTGCTGCAGCAGAAGTTTGATGTCTACGTTAGACAGTTAAACTGACTGTGGGGAAAACTGAGCCCAGATGAACCACAGTAAAGGGAGTGAGGGTGGGGATCCTAGCAAATGCTCCCATGTACTAGGGACTGGTAGAAGTAAGGTGGTTAAAAATAAAGTTGAGGATCAAAAAGAAATAGTGGAAGAGACAAAAGGGGGGAAGACTTTCAGGGTCTGTAAGCAGTAGGAAAAATAAGAAGGTAAGTAGAATGAGAAAAAAAATGCAGGTATATGATCACAAAACAGCAAAAGGGGATCTGGAGATAGCTGGTAGGAAGCCTGCCTTAATGCCAGGAGTCTGGGTAATAAAATCAGTCAGCTCCAGGCATTGGTGGCAGACCTCATAGCCATCACAGAAACTTGGGCCATATAGAATAATGACCAGGACTTGTCAGTCCTAGGTTAACAATGTTTAGACAGGATAGAGGGAAGATCAAAGGTGGGGTGTATCCCTATATGTCAGGATGGGCATAGAAGCTATGGAGGATGGGCACATCAGTGGAATCAAATGTGAAACAGAGTCCCTGTCAGTTCACATCATGGCACTCTCAGGCACGAAAATGTCAGTGGGGTGATCTAAAGACTACCAGGACAAGAGGATGAGAGAGAAAGGAAGCTTGGGGAAGCAAGGAAGTGAAAAAGGGAAAGTGGTGGTAGTGAGTGATTTGTACCTGACGGATATTGACTGAGACATTCCAGTGGCCAGGTACACCAGAAATCAGGCCCTGTTGGATACATAGCAGGACTGCCTGCTGGTGCAACTGGTTCAGGAATCCATTAAACGGGCAACCATTCTTGGTTTTATGCTCACCAGCTCGGAGACGGTGAGTGGATTAAGGGTAGGGGAAAACACTGGGGTTCAGTGACAATAACTTCATTTGGTTCAGGCTGGCTCTCAGGACCAGAATGCTCCTATTAAAAACAGAAGTTCTAGATTTCAGAAAAATAGACTTCAACTGGATGAAGGAGCTAGTCCAAGACAAACTGGTCTGAGTAGACAGCATTGGAGGAGTAGAGAAAAGATAGGGTGCAATCAAGGGGACCAATCTCAAGGCAACAAAGTCATGCATGAGAATTGTTACAAAACAAAACCAGCACAAGAAACAAATATGGTTCTCAGAAAGGGTCAGAGAAGCAGTGAGGGACAAGAAAAAAGCTTTCTCCAGGTACAAGGAAAGGAAGGAGGAAGAGGAGGAATGGAGGAATGGAGAGAATGCCAAATGAAAACTAGGTGAATCAAAGAGGACGGTCAGGCAGTCAAAGGCAGATATGGAACTGCACACTACAGAGGAGGTCAACAGTGGGGAAAAACAAATCTTCATATTTATCAGGTTAAAAAGGAAGTAGGGAGGTGGTATTGTTAGGCTACAACAGGGGGAAGGGCACTAGAGAAAGATAAACAAAAAGATGCCCTTAACAATTACTTCTGCTCTGTCTTCATGAGGGAAGAATGTGGGCCCCAGCCTGTAAGTGGCATCAAGGTGGCTGTCAGAAGAGTTCCTGAAATGATGCAGCCAGTATTTACCACAGAAAGGGTACAAAAGAAGCTTGAAACCCTAAAGGTAGTTAAAAGCACAGAGTATGTATGAATGAATGTACTCAAGGAATTGGCTAAGGAGCTGGCTGAGCCCCTAGTAGGGCTGTTCAGTAGCTCAGTTCAGACAAGGGTAGTTCCTAAAAGACTGGAGAGTAGTGGCTATAATCCCACTACACAAGGAGGGGGGCAAGGAGCAACTGGTAAATTACAGACCTATCAGCCTTACCTCTGTGGTGGGTAAACTGAGGGAGTCACTGATCAAAGAGGACTTTGTGCACTACTGAGAGAGCAATGTTGTACAGGATAGTAAACAATATTGGTTTGTGGCAGGCAGGTCTTGTCAAACCTGATAGTTTTCTTTAACTGGGTAACAAAGGTAGAAGATAAGGACCATGCTGTGGATTTACTCTACTTCAATTTTGGTGAGGCGTTTGACTTGGTGCCACACAGAAGACTGTTGAAGAAGCTGGAGGACCTGGGCATTACTAGGGACATGGATGGGTAGGAAACTGGCTAAAAGACAGACAGCAGAACGTGGTAGTAAATGGGGTCACATTGAAAAAGAGGGCAGTAAATGGAGTGCTGATGTTCATCAGTGACACTGGAGAGGGCATCATGGGCACACTGTATCTCAGTCTTCAAAGATGACACAAATCTGTAGAGTAGATAGTGATGAAGGGATCAGGGAGATACATAGGGATCTGCAAAAGCAAGAAAAGTGGTCTAATATTTGGCAGTTGAAATTTAACACCAAACTATGCAAGGTTATGCACCTAGGGGGAAAAACAGGACAATATGCAGGATGGGAGGGGTTAAACTGAGCACAATAGCAAAGGAAGGGGACCAGGGAGTTATCAGAACTCAGCCCAGCAGCAGAGACTGAAACCGGGGATTGCCAGAGCCTGGAAGAGGTAAAGTGTCCTGCACTACAGCCTGACTGTTGTGAGGCACTTCCCACTCTCCCACCCAGGGTCGGCGCTCCATATATTGCTGCTGGCAGGTCACGTGATGTGACACATGACCACCCTCCTTTTTACTAAGTGTCCACTTTCCCATTTGCAGGTTATAGGCACCAACCACTAGGGGTCACTGCACTTTCCACTCTAGCTCCTCTCTGCTCTCTATATCCCTCCTAGCTACTGCTGCACAGCTGTCCCACTAGAGGTCACTGCAGTTCCCTTGGATTCCTTTGACTACCTACTTTCTGCACTCATCCTATCTCTAAGCAACTGCTAGTATCAAACCTGGTACCCTTCTCACATTCTACTGACCATCATCTCAGCCAATGAACCAGGCCAACAACTTCCTGTATTTCTATGCTCTTAACCATACCTCACTCCTCCTGCCCAGATTTAAAATTGGCCCTCTCTACCCTCTGTCCCTGAGCTGTGTTTCAGACCCAGTACCCTTGTGGTCAGAGTCTGCTGCTCTGCCTCTGCACCACAGTGCCTACCTACTATTCTACTTTCTAAGCCTCTTAATCACTTAGCTACCCAATCTGCCAAAATATAAGTTTACCTCTTCTTCCTGCTGCCTTTGAACCCTGCAACTTTATTTCCAAAGTCCACAGCTCCACCACTCACCTAGAACACCTGCATATTTTTACTGCAGGATTTCATTACTATAAAGAACACACTAACCCTGTGACACAACTAAAGTGTTGTCTAGGTGCTAAAACCTGAGGCCAGCTCCTGCTGCTGCAGCCACTGGCCTGGCTCTCTCCTATTGCCCTGATCAGGGCTTGAACCCAGTACTCTGTGCACTTCAGGCACATGCGCTGCCACCACACCATAGCAGCAACTAGACTCTGAGGTGATCTCTCACTACTATCTCCCTCTTTCATCCTAGTCCCCATTCTTTCCTCACTTCAGCTCCACCAACCTTCCCAACTATGCACATGCATCCCCTGCTCACCAGTCTATCTCTCTCTCCTCCTCCTCCCTTGCCTTCCACATACCCTACTGTCCCTATGAACCCTCAGCCTCACTACTCCAGTGTTCCTACCTACCCTCCTGTCCTCCCTCCTCCTTTACCACTGCTCCCACCCTCCCTCCTCCTCCACACATCCCATTTGCTCCTTCCACCTCACCCCTTCCAGACATCACCTGTCCTCCCCACAGCCCCTTGCACTTTGATCACTCAGACCTTCTCTGCCTGTGCTACCCTACCCACCCCTTGTGCAACCAAACCCCATTCCTTATTATATCGCTCCCGCGTAAACTCTCCATCAGCCTCCCTCTGACCAGAGCACTTCTCCTCCTTCTACTCCTAACAGGGAACATACACCCCAACCCAGGCCCTGCCCCTCCATCCACCCACTCAGCCCACTGGTCTTGAGTAGCCTCCATGAACATATGCAGCCTGCTGAAGAAATTTGGCCTACAGTGCTGGGCCTTGGCTCACCAACCAGACATCATAGCCCTGGTTGAAACCTGGCTGTCAAATCAACTCCAGACTCATTTGTCTCCCTCCCAGGCTATACATTATACCGGAGGACTGAGTAGCAAATGAGGGGTGGCTGCAATCTACACCAGGGACACAATACCTGGACATGCACTCCCACCCCTGCCCCTCACAAATGGGGCCCAGGCCTTACCCTCAGACTCACCCCAGACCCTCTAGGAGCCTCTCTATCTCACCACAGCCTATGTTCCCCAAAGAACCAGCACCCAGCCCTAATATCTTTAACGGACTACCTGGCCACCTCCACCATAAGGCAGAACAAATCCTAGTGGGGGACCTTAACGTAAATTGGCTCAGCACCTCCTCATCCACCACCAGAGACTCATTTGCCGCCCAAGATCTGAAACAACTCGTCACCCAGCCCACGAGACTTAACCCTAAGAGTGGTACCAGCACCCTGCTGGATGTTATTATAACTAACCGACCCCATAAAATCCAAAACATCCAGGTCCTCCCAGACTCCCTGGTGACCACTCCCTATCCTATTCCACTGGGTAACCCCAATCCCAAACCCAAAGCCCAGACCACCCTCATGAGCGCCTCCGCCCTGGTGGGCTGAAGAAACTAAGGCACTCCTCACCCAGATAGACTGGTCCCCATTCAGCAGGCAACCAACATTGATACTGCCCTCGCCTTTTTCACCACAACTTCAACATGGCTGTGATCTCTTTGCACCCTTAACAAAACCGGTCCAAAAACAGAACGCACCCTGGGCTAGCCGGCCCTGCTACAATTACTTAGAAACCGGATAACCTCTGCACCTTGCCACTGAAACAGGTCGTCTGTCTGATAGGCAAGCATACAATGCAGCCGAAATAAATGCTCATGGGCCATCAGGAAAGCCAAGGCAGACCATTACCAGGCCTCCCTTACCTCCTCCTGGGGCTCAGCCCGGACCTTCTGGGATAATATTAAGCAACTCAATGGTAAAGCTTGCCCCGCCCATCCCAGCTCACTAGAAATGGCACAACCTCCACGGAGCCTGCCACCATAGCTAACTGGTTCAACACCACTTTCACTGACCTTAGCTCAGTCCTCCTAGTAATTTCTTTGACCTCCCCAGCCAAACTCCCCTGTCCTCCAGCACCCCAGCTTCCTCCCGCGAAAGATTTCCACCCGGAAGCCAGACCCATCCTAACCAAAGCTCAATGGCAACAATCCCGGCAGTGACTCACTGGACCCCAGCATCTCAGGCTGGTGCTAGATGAAGTCCTTGCACCTCTCACAAGCCTAATTAACCAGTCACTCTGCCTGGGACAATTTCCCACAGCTTGGAAAACAGCCATTATCACACCTATTCATAAAGGAGGCGAGCAGGTCGTCGTCAACAACTACTGGCCAATTCCATCCTCCTCCTCTCTAAAGCTCTGAGAAAGTGGTGGCCATTCAAATCACTGATTATCTGGCTAAACATAACATCTTATGCCCAGAGCAACATGGCTTCGTCGGGTCACAGTACCAGCACTGCCCTTATTGAATTCTCCAACTTCCTACACCTCCTTGGATACCAGCTCCTAGCTGGTGCAGTGTTCATTGACCTCTCAAAGGCTTTCGACACTGTCTCCCATCCACTGCTGCTGAGCACTCTGCCTCACTGGTCTCTCGCTGGCCCCCTGGCATGGTGTGCTAGCTATCTTGACACTCGATCCCAGTGTGTCAAGATTAATAGCACACTCTCCGAATACCGTCCCATTCTCTCTGGGGTCCCCAAGCTCCATCCTGGGCCCCTTCTCTTCTCACTGTATCTGAACACCCTGCCCAGTGCATGCTCTGGCAAAATTCTGCTGTGTATGCAGGCGGCGCTGTCCTGTTTGCCACCCACCATAATCCCATCTCCTCAGGGACCCTACAGCAGTCTTTCAACAGTGCCGAGGCTTGGTTTAGGAGCGCAGACTCATCATCAATCTTAAGAAAACCAAAACTATCTTTTCACACCCCCAAAACAAAGCTAGCAACCACCACTCTATATCCTTCCAAGCACCAACCAACCACTGGAACAAGTCTGCTCCTACAAATACCTTGGGTTACCTTGATTCAGCCCTCATTTCACACCCACATCGACACCCTAACATCCGCCACCAACACACGGCTTGGCATCCTATTCCGCCATAAAAGCTGCCTTCCCCCAAATGCTCTCCGGCTAGCAGTTACATCGTCCGTTCTGTCCCTTGTAGACTATGGTCTACCAGTATACGGTGCTGCCGACACCACTGCACTAAACAAAATTCACCTAACCCTGAATAAGCGTGCAGATTAGTACTGGTGCCCCAGACTCACACACACCTGTCAGCTATATGTCGATGCTAACCTGCTTACCCTGGATGAAGCGCTCGATACCAGACTGACCTGTCTCTCACCAAAAACCCACTCGGCACGCCCCTGGGTAACAGCATCCATCCACCAGAGCCCTCCCACCATTGCAACACAGTCTTCCTACAAGACCACTCTAAAGGTCCCCAGAACAAGAACCAGCCGTGGCCAGAGGTCCTTCAGCTATAGAGCCCCAACCTGGTTTAACTCTCTCCTGCCACCATCACCAATGCCATCACCATCTCCACATTCAAAACCGACTTGAACCACATCTTCAGCACTCGTAATCTGCTCCTGTCTCTGAACATAGCCTCCACCTCTTTATTTCTCTCCTGACAATGCCCCCCGGGCAGCTCTCCACCCAACCATCCCCTACACCACTTCCATGTCCACCATGCCTAGGTTTAACCTGGCCAGTGCCAGCTGTTTCAATGTTTATCTACCAGAATTGCTCACTTGATACCAACTTGTTTAATACCTGCTATCGATTACATGTACCCTGTACCCAATTGTATCTGTCTGACCACAATGTGACGTGGCACCTCTGGTGAATGCCTACTGATTTTTGGCAAATCTTTGCTATGTAACTGAAACGCAATGTATGTCTTTATGTGATGAAGTACCTTTGTAAACGAGCCTCTGGCTCAAAGGTTGTAAACTGATTCTTAAATAAATAAATAAATAAAATCATTAGTGACTCCTTCAAACAACCACGACAGTGTAACAAGGCCTATAGTAAGGCTAACAGGATGCCAGGTGTATCAAAAGGGGTATTGACAGCAGGAAAAAGGAGGTACAGTACTACTACCACTATATACTGTAAGTAACTGGAGAGGCCATACCTGGAATACTGTGCATAGTTCTGGAGTCTTCACCTAAGTAAGGACGGAGACACGCTAAAGATGGCATAATGCAGAATGGCTAAGATGATTCAGGGCCAACAGGGCAGATCTTCTGAAGATTGTCTCATGACACCTAACATGTACTCACTGGAGACCAGGTGAGAGAAGAGCGATATGACAAAGGCTTGCAAGTTTCTGAAGGGAATAAATAAGGTGAACTCTGTCACAAACCCACTCAGCAGGTCAGGCCCTCTACTCCTAAAGTGCCAACCTCTGAGTGCAGTCTTGTGAACAGTGTAACATAAAAGGTAACCCTCTTGTCTGTTTTTGTGAGTTTGGATCAACCTTTGGTCTCAAGTTCTGGAGGGATTCAAACTGTGAACCTCTTGCTAGCATACCGAATGCACAGGCTCAGATATTTCTGTCTTTGAGGGGCCAGATATCTTTGCCTACAGGCACCTAACTAGGTATACAGAGATGAGCCCTTAAAAACTTTAAAAAAAACCTCAGATTTAAAACGCTTCTCTTTCCAGTTTGGTACCACCGTTCAAGCTTATGTTTAATATCTGCAATAACCATATACTTTTCTTACAACTAAAAAAAGAAGTCAAAGACAGACCAAGTAAGTTCTAGCAAGAATTTTACTGAAATAGTTAAAAATATGTAAAATGCAAAATACAGAACTCTTATCACAAGACATGCAAATCTTTTTAAAGAACAGGGTTTAAACAGTGCAAATTCCTACTTACAGTACTTAGATTTGAAATCTTTCTAAATACTTGCTCACAAGTGCTCCAAAGATCTTTCCTCAGTCAAAGTCTAAGTCAAAGTGTGCGTCGGTGAAGTAAAACTTAATAGTTTAAAAGCTAGCTTTTATCCCACCTCTTTGCAGTAGGTCACCTAGCTCCTCCCTGTCAGGATATATATATATGTGTATATATCTTAAACCAAAAAAACAGGATTTTTTTTTTTAAGTATTACATTCTGCAACTTCAACATAATTCATGTCCTTCAAATGACACTTTGTTTGATCTCATGCTGTATCCTCCCTCACACAGGCTTCACAGGGACATTTACAACCTTGCACTCCTGTGTAACAACCTAGGTTCCTCTCCAATGTCATATACCTTCTTTATGATTTCTCTCTTAACAAAATTAACTTAAACAAGTCTGTAATTAACTCAAAGAAACAGGATCCTTGATTAAAGTCTTCCATGTAACACATTGTTTCTAAAAACTGAGTGTGTGTGAACTCACATGCTGTCAGCATTTTTCTTATGGCTTTCATCTTCAGCTGAAACCTGGGGGGCTTGATGAGTGAGGTCATTCTAAGAGCACCATATTTTTCAGCAGAGATGGTCAGTAATGCATTTTATATTAAAAAAATGATACAGCACTCAGAGCTAGCTGCCTACGTCACAAACTGCAGAGAACTATTTAGCAGAAGAATAGTGGAAACTGGTTGGGGAAGGTTTAAGAGGGATGTGAGGAAGTTCTATTTTACAGAAAGGGTGTTGAAGCCATGGAACAGTCTGCCAGTAGATGTGATGGGCACTAAGACCATAAATGGTTTCAAGCATGATTGAAACAGAGTCAAGGGTTTAGTGGTTTCTTAGGTTGGTAGCAGTAGGGCGGGGAGCTGGGGGATGGATCTGGACAGATAAAATCCCATACAGACAATAGGTCCTGGGGCAGATAGGAAACGCCAGGCAGACAAGATGGATCGTTGGTCTTTTTCTGTCAACATTGTCTGTTTCTATGTTTATGTTTCTATTCCAAAACTTAGCATCATCTAGAAAACCTGCCACATTTTGATAATGTTCTCCAGAGAGGACGCAATCCACTCTGAACTCAGTTCCTCAATTTGCATTTCAGGCAGAAGACCCATAAGTTTATTTTTTCTTTCTGTTGCAGTAGTAGTAGAATCATGCCACTGGTATGAAAAAGGTTTTTGTTTCTTGCTATCTGAAGCATCAGGGCTCCCCCTGCCATATGCTGTTGTCTTTATTAGATGACGGCATGGCATTCTTGTTTCCTTGGGTGCCAGAGATGATTGTGGCTCAACAGAGGAGTGCCTGCAGCATTTTTTAGCCTCCTTGACCACAGACCACTGTGGAGAAGAAGCGCCATCTGAAGCCTATTTTCTACCTCTAGTGGAATATTTTTTTTTTTTTTTTTTACAAGGCAGCATTCTTGTGAACCAGATGTGGAAACTTGGACAGATGATGACTGCTGTTTGGTTGCCTTTTTTTTTTTTATTATTTAGGGCAGAAAACCTTGCAGAGCCACTGGTGTTGTTTGGAGTCACCAAGGGTCATTTCTGCAACCCATTTAAAGGGTTTGCAATTCTACCCTAATGCTGCATCCAGCCTTAGACACCTTGCCCTTTCTGCAGAGGTGAGCTGCTTGGTTCCCAGCTAATCTGCAGCCTGATTACTTAAAAGGACACGTGTACTCATGAGACTTGGCACTCTGTTGGTAGGTATCTGTTTTCAGAGTCTTCCGGGTCTGTGTGGTGCATGTGGGGAGGACAGACAGAGGGGAGATTGCAAGGTACACAGGGCAGTTGAAGGAAGGCAGGGGGAGAGAGAGAGAGAGAGAGAGTGAGTTGCCAGGTCAACCAAGACCCCACCCCTGTAAGTACACTGAGAGTGCCTGAGATCCACAGCATGGGACAGCTCCTATTCATGGGTCTTGTAACTGTAGCAGACCCTGGTTTCACATCTAAAGGAATAGCAAGCGGAAGGCCTTTTTCCATGTGAGGCCATGGGTTATCTGCCAGAGTCAAACAGGCAAGCAGTGGATGAGGTCTAGCCAGTTAACTTTAGCATGAACAAGCCTGGCAGCAAGGCATGTAGTACAGGCTGATGCTTGTTATGCTGTTCTTTAGAAAGCTCTGGTTAGCACAATCCTTGTTATAGTACATTTTTGGAGAGTTAATTGAGATGATGTGGCAGTGCAGTTGATTAAATTATCAAGACACAGCAATGACCATTTCATTCTCATTGGTAGCTTTTTTTTCCATGCATTTTCCTTTATTCTTGTAGTACATTTAAATTATTCTGATCTGTACTTTGGGTAGATTTGAACAGCACAGTTTTTAACATGGCAGGGTGGCACATTGATAGACCATTGGGTAAAGACTGGTGTCTGGTAGTCAAATTTTTATATACACTGCAGTTTATAAGGTTTTGTTGCTATTTTATCCAATGTAATTTAAGGTTTAGTGACACTGTTAGTTTTGCTTTATGCAATGTGCTTGGAAGAATAACCCCAAAGGTGCATAGCCCAAGGTCACCTACATTAATTTTACCTTCCAGTCTCAAAGGTCACCTGCTGTATCAGGTATTTAATGTAAATAGAGCTAATGCCACTGGACCCAGTACTGGTACCAGAACGAGAACCAAAGCCAGAACCAGACCAAGTACCACAACTAATGCCCATGCCAGGGTTTATATGACAAAGTCCAAATCTGACATGTTCTGACATGGTTCAATCAGTCTTTATTGTAAAACTAACTAAATAAAAGCATGTTCAGTTCTCATATACAAGCTTCACAAAAATGCATATGATAAAGGCAGGGTCCTGTGTTTTCTGTGATTCTGCGGTTACAGTAACTGCCACAGAAACATGGTCCTGCTGCAGAAACAAGCCTCTGCCCCAGAAACAGCAGTTTTTGGGGCAATAAAAATGGCTATCACCACTGAAACCCCCAACTAAATGGCTAAAATGAATGTGAGCAAGCTAAAATGGCATTAGTGTGAGTTGATGGCAGCTCCATTATACCTCCACCCCCCCAGGTTGCAGTGGGGCCACCCCTTTCCAATCCACTGGCACTCAGCCCTGAAGTTTATGACTATTATGGCCTTCTACAACCACTGAGGGAACTCCAGGAAGTCTATTTCATGAAAAAGAATGGTGGTTCTAGTTGCCAGTTGTAGAACTGTGGAATTAAAAAAGTATTAGTAATTATTGCAGACAGAAAATGGGAGGCTTTTTGAACCTTTGTCTTACGTAAAATGGTCTAGATACTCTCTAGCCTCACAGCAAATCCTTGCAGAGTGGCAGAGAAGAAGATATGGAAGAAAAGTGGCATTGGCACAAACACCACCCCCAGTGCTGAACTATGCGAGCAGGAGGAAGCAACTATAACAGCATTACAGCACAAACCATCACCATCAGGCTTCAAGCAAGGGAGGGAGCCATTGGTGCAGCGCTGTTTTGCAACCAGGCAATTCTGGTCTTCAAGCAACTGGGCAGGCTGGGGGAGAAATTCTCGGGAGCATAGCTGTGGTAAACCAGCACTGGGAAGGTGAGAGGGAGCCATGGGACAATAAAACAAAGTGCAGTAAAACAATAATTCCCCCATGCCCTACATCCAGTCCAAATCATGATGCCAGAATTGCTTTGCATTGCGTTACCTGTACATCTGCCACACTGCCACAGGCTGCTTTTTTCTGAAGATTCATTCTGGGTAACTAGATTTTATTTTGGGGCTCATTTGAATTGGCAGAGAATGTAAAGCCCATCAGAGAATTGCCGCAGAATTGCCACATAATTGCTCATAGGTTGACTACAGCATGCATGAGGTTCTGCTGCAGAATGTAGGTACAGTTTGCCGCAGTGAACACAGGGTCCTGGATAAAGGATATACATAGATACATAGACAGTGTCAGCAGATAAGGGCCTACAGCCCATCCAGTCTGACCATTTGAGCTTGTAAGTTTACTTTATGTTTTCCTAGAAGTCTGTTGCCCCTTAACCCTGACCTCCAGAATTCCTTTATGTCTATCCCATGCATTCTTAAATCCCATGATTTTTTCAGCCCCCACCACTTCCGCTGGCAGGGTGTTCCACTTGTCCACCACCCGTTCTGTGAACAAATTCTTCCTCACATTTCCTCTGAATTGTCCTCCCTCCAACTTCATCCCATGCCCTCCAATCCTGGAACATGTTTTTCGCTTAAAAATAGTGTATTCCTTCACCCTGTTCCTCCCTGTAAGATACTTGCATGTCTCGATCATATCTCACGTCTCCCTCCCTCCTCTCCTCCTGGGAGTACATATTCAGTTCCTTCAACCTGTCCTCATAGGACTTGTGATGCAATCCATGTACCATCTTTGTTGCTCTCATCTGAACCTTCTCTACCCTGTCTACGTCCTTACGTAAGTAAGATCTGCAGAACTGTACACTGTACTCCAGGTGGGGCCTCACTAGTGTCTTGTATTGTGAAATTATGACCTCCCTTTTCCTGCTGGTGATGCCCCTGCCTATGCATCCCAGCATCCTATTGGCTTTACCTGCTGCCTTGTCACACTGTTTCCCTACCTTGAGGTCATCAGAGATGATAACCCCAAGATCCCTTTCCTGCTTGGTGCATGCTATATCCTCTGACTATTTATATCTGACTATTTATCTAGTAGAAGTAATAAGCAGAATAATTTATGTATATACCTAATAGCAGTAAGGAAAAAAATAATAATTTCATGTTCCTGGCTGTCTTTTCTTGGATCTGGGGGTGCCAGAAAAACCTTCTCTAAGTAAATTACTTACATACACATTACACATAGAACAACTGCCACACTGCTTGCATATATATTACAAATAACTAACCCCAACAGCCTTACTGACCTATAGTCTTTGGTTATTCAATTTTACATGAGAGATGGTCAAAATATTAAAAGCAAAGAGCTGATCCCAATTTCTTACCCCTTCCTCTGTTATCCATCGGCAAAGTCCAGCCAAGACCTACTGAGACTAACTCACACAGCAGCCATGTTCCAAGAGCTTGCCCACAAAGTGTCCTTACAGTTAAAAAATTCTAGGATACTTATAGTTTGTTTCAGGCAGTTTTTCAGACTAGAGCTGCTCAACGGGGGAACATGGAATTTACAACTAGTGGCTATATTGAGAAATGGTCTCATAATTTCTAGTAAACAGTAGCATGAAAACAAGGTTATTTCCAAATGTCATCTAGCTGGTGATTGCCATACTACTGTTACATAAAATGCTAGATATATGTGGGAGTGAGGTGTTAGATGTTTGAAGAAAAAATTATACGTATGATAGCAAGGTGTTACATAGAAAGTGTTAGCAGATAAGGACCGCTTGGACCACCTAGTCTGCCCATTTTCCCTAGCTACTGTAATACCACAGACCCTACTTGATCTCCAGCTTTATCTCCCTCTTCCTACTTACCAAGATTTCTTTATGCCTATCCTATACATTCCATTACCGTTCTTGTCCCCACCACCTCCACTGAGAGACTGTGCCATGTATCCACCACCCTTTCAGTGAAAGAGTGATTTCTCATGTTTCCTCCAAATCTACCCCCTCCAGCTTTATATCATGACATCTTGTTCTTGAACATCTTTTTTTCTGAAACATGCTTTCCTCCTGTACCTTATTTACACCCTTGAGGTACTTGAAAGTCTCTATCATATCCCCCTCTCGTTCCTTTCCTCCAGAGTATACATATTGAGGTCCTTCAGCCTCTCCTCAGAGTTTTTGATGCAGACCCTGTACCATTTTAGTTGCAATCCTCTGGACTGCCTCCACTCTGTCTATGTCCTTCCACAGAAGTGACATCTAGAATTGTTAGATGTGTGAAAAATTATATGTGTGAAAACGCAAAGTTGCTAAGTTGCCTTCTGAGTGAGTCTGTAGTATATATATATATGTTTTTATACTTTTAGAAATGAAATTCAGGGAGCTTAAGCATTGTTTTCTCCAAGGTCGTTTTTTAGCTGGCTTTGCATAGAATGTTTTAACCTGGCCTACTTGTACTCAGGCTGGGATCCTGGGGAAAGGATTATCTGGTAACATTCCACCCTCATTTGTCCATGTGTCCATGTGGAGACAGGGAGCTAAGATGGGCACATACAGAGGTGAGTGGTTGGTATAGGGTATTGACATAGAAATGGTGAGAATGCCCCAAGTGGGTATGACATGATTGTTGCTACACCTTGTGGTCCCAATCCATTTAAAACACATGCGACATTATAGAAAAGGGGGGATTTGCAAGTCCCCAACTATAGAAAGGAATATAAAATGTTCATACAATAACTTTTGTCCTGTCAGATGGAGTGGGTGTGTAACTGACGAGTACATTTGAGTCTATGACAGTAATAACATCAACACTGTCCCCAAAATATATGGTCCATTACAATGTTAAACAGTTCTGGAAAGTTATTTCTGCAGTTGCTCATTCCATAATGTTAAAAAGTGAAAGTTCTTTTATGACTGAAAAAGTTGACTGTGCTTTGGAGTAAAGACGGGCAGAGTTTGCATGCCTTCCCTGTGGGAGAATAGTAAATCAGATTACAAACAAGAATTTGTAAACAGCACATGTTGGGGCTCTCTGTGTTAATAATGGAGTATAGGCCAAGGGCATCAAAGCATGAATGCTTCTGGCATGAAGCAGCAACATTTTTGATATTGCTTAGGTAAAGGCAGCATTTTGAATAATTCAGGAATATATAAGTAGATGGTTATTACAGTACTGTATATAATATACACCATAATATAATGTAATATATATATATAATGAAAAACATTATAATAATTAGTGTGATCACCATAAGAAACACAATTAATTATAAGAATATCACAGTTATAATTATAATGAATTATTGACATTATAACCAGAATATAACAATATAATATACTATAGCTACAATACAACACAACACCCATATACAATAAAAGATTTGCCCACTATACTAAATAAGGTAGCTGATCATAAAGTATCCATTAACTATTACACTATGGTACAGTTGGAGCCATGATATAGTCAGATATTTCCCAATATTTTGCAATATATCTAAAGAGATTCTCTCTGGTGGCCCATAGGGGATACTGCAGGCAGGCCGGGAATTTCTCCAGAGATATCACAGAAATTTCAGGAAATATCTGACCATGTCTATGGCTGCCACAGTACATTGCAAAAGGTGGTTGACTGCAATATGTTTATCTAAATTTGTTATAAGAGTTGTTATATTGTAGACACAGGTTCAATAGTGGGTGTCATTGCCTATGAGGGTCATGTCTCATTGTATTAGCACAAAACGAACATAAGGAAACATGAACCACACATACCTATAGCATAAAGGCACAACTGCAAATAAACTTTTAACATTTTGGCACTGGTTTCAATTGTGCAATAAAAACAATTGTTTCAATTCTTATGTAATATCACTGCTATTCTTGAATTAAAAAACTTCTGGATGGATGTCGGTAGGTGGTATTTAGGTTGAAAAGACTTGGACTTCATGAAGCTGGACTTCCATATCATCAAAGATAACACTTGTGGAATGCAGGTAGGGGAGTGCATATCCTGAATATGCTATTGGTAGTTACAAAGTTCAACTTCACTTTCAGTCTTAATGTCTTTAAAAAGGGAGTTGATGAGAGCGCTGTGGAGCACTCAACTGGGCAAATGGTCTTTCTTAAGCTCCGTATTGAACAACTTTTGCAAGCTTATTAAATAGTACTCGATGACTAAATACAGACATTTTGTAATCGACTGCACATCGGAACCACTCAAGAGCGAAGTGGATCCTAAAAATCAGCACCAACACTCATCCTCGGGCCTTGAAACATATTTTGGTGGCCCACGGACCAGTGCTTCAACAAAATCTGGGGACCTAGTATCTTCTTCATCACCAGAACTTTCAAAAATTCTCCCCTTGTTAACAAAATTGCAGGAGACCGACGATGAAACGAAAAAGCGTTTGGCCAGTATGGGGCAAAAATTTACTTAACTAAAACACAAGATTATGGACAATACTACTGCAATTACTGACCTTACCTCCTCTTCCAAAAGACAGTCTGAAGTCAGCACAGGCCTGATCCATGATATCAATTTCCTACGATCAACAGTGGAGACATTGGAGAATGGCCTTCAGCAGAGGAATGTCTGAATAGCAAGATTTCCTCCTCGATTTGCCAGCCATACAGAGCTTCTATCTGCACTCAATCAGATGCTTTTTGAAGATTTGGAGCCACTGAATCAGGACATGAGCACCAGCATTGTGCAGGCATTCATCATTCCTGTATGCCAGGGAGTTCGAGGGGGCCCATCCACATGACTAATGATGGTGATTGTTACCCTGTTTACCCCAAAGACAAGAATTTCCTTGTTACAAGCAGCCAGAAAAAAGGGGACGTTGGGAGGGTAACTGATTAGGATTTTTCCTTGACATGTCCTCCCAGATACAGGAATGAAAGAAAAAGCTATAGACTATAAAGAAAATACTTCTGACAAAAGGGATAAAGGCTCAGATGCTTTTTCCTGCACGTTTACATATAACCCATTAGTAAAAGTCCCATGTTTTCATGAACCCAGAAATTGCAGCTTGTTTTGAAGAGACCTTGATTTCCAGAATAGATTCTAGGGCCTCAGACCCAGATACAGAAGGGGAGCTGGAGTGACTATAGCTGCACTATGGGTCGTTCTCTTGCTGCCCATGGCTGCTGAATCAGGTTCATGTGGATATATTACTTTGGACTACCTGTTGAATGTTCCTCTGAACTCATGATATGTAGGCAGGAATGTTTTTTTATCTGTCCTAAATGTTTATAAAAAGTTTATTTCCTAGCCTAAGGGTTAAACGTTACTTGCATATGGACAGACTTTAAAATGATGTGCTGATGCACACTGCTCAGTTTGTAGACTTTAGAATCTCCTTTTGTGATCTTCCCCCTGCATGGTCCACAAGTGGAGGCTTAAGAGTGTAGGGTATAAAAATAACTTAACCAAGTTCAGACAATCTGGTTTTTAGTATAGAGCCCTTTGTGCATTTGTTCTCCCCCTCAATACAATATATAAATTCGCGAGTGGCAGGAAAGCTCAGTGTATGGTTTATGTTCTTCCCTGTGGTGAGAGTGGGATATCCTATCAGCGTATTTTCTCTGCACATTTACTCCTTTTGACCACTGCGGGTGGAGGGCCTATGTCTTGGAACTATATTATTCTGTTTGCATAGTAGTTCTGTGCATACTCATTGTACAGACAATAGTTGCCTTCTATCGTATACTGGAATATGTATGTAATTTTATGTACATGTGGTAACCTGTAAGAAGAAAATCTATAAATAAAAAGTTTTAAAAAAGGAGGGAGTTAATTGTTGAAAGAAGTTTAAAACGTCTGCCTCTTGTCTGGTTAAAAAATGCAGGTTACATTGTTGTCTGGAATGAATGTCTATAAACAATAGTTGATGATGGTGGTGGCTGTTGGTAAAGTTTCTATAAAGACCACATATACTCTGTCCCAAAGTCCAGAGGCAGGAATATATAGTGGGGTTTCTTCTGTATGTTTGGATTGTTGTGGATATAAGGAATACAATTATGGTTCAGATGTCCTTGCTTTAATTTGCCACCAATTGTCCAATAAAGCTGCAATGTTATCAGCTGACCATGTAAGCCCCTTGTGCAAGGATGTGCTTGTTCAATGAAGACTCCCCTCATGTTAGTAAGAGGGATCTTTCTTGTATCCTGCTAGATCCAGTTGTCTTGGACCACAGGAGGCATCCCCTTCAAATAATGTGCCGACCCAGATGGAGGTACTGATCCCAGGACCAGCTCTTGCAGATGACTTTGAAGGTTGTGGAGGTGGTCATCTTTATCATAGGGATCTTCAGGCATGGTGCTTGGGCTACACCATGCCATCATCCTCATGGCCAGTAAGGAGACTGGTATGGCAGTCGGTCAGAATTACTTAATAGGCCACAGTGGTGGTCAACTCTTTATAGCAAGTCTCCTTTTCTAATCTATCTTCTTCCTCATTTTGACTCAACATGTATATCCCCCACCCAGTTATGTTCCCTGATATGAACTACCCTAAGGTGGGGAAGTAGACAAAAGTAGAAAAAAAGAAAGACAATAAGGAAATATAGGAAAATGGAACAAAGGCATTTTGGCTCTAATTTAAGTCAGTAAGTACAAGTACCTAATGTGGACTACCAAACCTAGCAATTGCCACTCTAAGACCCAGACCTCCACTACTGGTGCCTAAGATGCTGTAACCAGGAGTAAAATCCAGGTGCCCTAAGCTATTTTGCTATTCTGGCATCCTTGCATTTCTATTCTGACAGTGCCTTAACACTTGTTAATAGGATCTGCCAAAAAATTTAAAAAAAAAGGGAAAAAATTGTGATGGATGGAGGTTCTCCTCAGCTATGCCGTGGACCTCCTGGTCAATTAGTGCAGGTAGATGGTTGTTTTGTGGACTGTATTCAAACGGTGGGATATTCAAAGGGGTTGTGCGTGGTGCAACAGTGTTGTGCCATGTGCAACCTTCAAAGAGGGATGTTGCACTGCGCAATTCCTGATGTACAGGGGCACACCAGTAATGTATGCGGTGCAAGTGCGTGGGGTGTGCCCATGCATATGCGGCACATCCCAATATTCAACCCGGGATGTGTGCTGCATAAGCAGGCACAAACCTGCCTTGTGCCACACAGGGGGGTATAAATAGGTGCCTGTAAAAAGCAGGAGAATGTCGGGGGACACCCACAGGTGGGCTGCCATATTACCAGGTGCAACATGGCAGCTGCCTGCTGTGGGTGGCCACCAGGCCTCCAGAGATACAGTCTGGGAGTCGTGCCCCCCCTGCCTGATCATGGGCATATAGCTGTAATATCCCTGGTGGTCCAGTGGACCTGCTCCCCTGGCCGATCATGGGCTTTAGTTAAATATAACTTCCCTGGTGGTCCAGTGGACCTGCTTCCCTGGCTGATCGCAGGCATATGATTAAATAAATTCCCTGGTGGTCCAGTGGACCCACTCCCCTGCCTGATCGCAGGCATATGAATAAATAAATTTCCTGGTGGTCTAATGGACCTGATCCCCTGCCAGATTGTGGGCAAATAATGAAATTAAATCTCTGGTGGTCCAGCGGTACCCTCCTCCCCACCCACACACTGAGACCCGCCACCCCACTCCCCCCAGGTCAGCGGTGGGCGGCAGCTCCCCACCCTCAAACCTCTCGGCTGCTCATTGACTGACAGTGTACAGTACGGCTGTATGCCTATTGGTCCACTGCGTGGACCAATGGGCATGCAGACCGTACTGTACTACACAGTCCCGAAATGTAAACCATCGGGGTGATGGGTCTCAGTGTGTGAGTGGGAAGGGGGGTATCACTGGACCACCAGGGATTTAATTTCATTATTTGCCCACAATCGGGCAGGGGATCAGGTCCTCTGGATCACCAGGGATTTATTTTCATTATTTGCCCACGATCGGGCAGAGGGGCAGGTTCACTGGACCACTAGGGAATTTCATTTCATATTATGCCTGCAATTGGGCAGGGGGGCAGGTCCACTGGACCACCAGGACTTCAATTGCATTTTATGCCCATGATTGGGCAGGGGAGCAGGTACACTGGACCACCAGGGATTTAATTATGATATGCCCACAATCAGGCGATGGGGTAGGGTCCACTGGACCACCAGGTATTTATTTATGATATGCCCACGATTGGGCATTTGGGCGCATTGCCCACCGAGGGGCAGAGGGCGTCAGTCCCCGATGGCTGCAGCCTGGCAGGGTGCCAGGTGCAAGTCACTGAAGATCAGCACACCGCATGCAAATGGGGCCATACTGACATGCAAATGGCCCCATTTGCACCTTGCATACATGATGGCCTCATTTGCATGCTCACGTCTAAATATCACTCTTGCTGCCCCTAGCACAACTGCACTTGCACTGGCACAGCCCCTTGCTCCTCACCTGCCAATTGCACTGGCACAGTGTCACTGTACCTTGCGCAGTGTGGGTGCCCCCAGTGCCATATTCAACGGTGCTGAGCCATTGTGCAGCGCTGTTAAATATCACCCAGCCCATGCCCTGGCACATCCCAGTTGCGCTGCACCCAGGCTTGCGCCCCTGCCTGGCACAGTCTGAATATCCCACCCAAAGTGTATCAAAGGATCACTTAACAGAGCCCCATAGATACTATCATTTTCCAACAGCTTTCCTAAACTTATTTGTTTTCCTTTTGAGGATGCTAAAAACAGTAACTGCCTGAGTAATATTTATTAAAACTTTTTATAAACAGTAAAAATATTTTCAGTTTGTTAATGTAATTTCTCTAAGACAATGTTGTTCCCCTCTTTTTTAAATTCTATCCCTGTATGAAAGTTGCATAATAAGAATTATTGCTTAATGTGAACCGAATGAAAAAGGGTTTGACTTTATTTCTGAATGAGTTAAGACACTGTGTTTTTGACTGCCTGTTCTAACAAATTCTGAGGCACTTATACATTTAGATATACCTTTTGTTTTATTATGTTTGCAAAGGGTCTTTGTTAATCTGCTGTAAAAGGCTAGCAAACTGCAACGTTAAAGAGATGAAATATACTCTGGAGTTATGTTATTTCCTTTGGGGTGGCTATGGGGGGGAATTACAGGCAATAGTGTTGCCTTTTAACTGGTTAGATTAACTTATACCCTATGGGGATATTAGTATCTTAGTCTACTTTTTAAACTTTCTATTTGGCTTTTATTTTTCTTCTTGAGGTTAACGATAAACTCTTTTGTTTGTCTTATTCAAGGCTCTGTAGTTAAGCTCTTATCTTGGTGAGTCATCTGGCTTTTCTTCCTGTTTGCAAAGGGGAGATCATCTTAGTTCTCATTTGTTTTTTAATAGTAAGACTTAAATCTAAAAGTTCAACTGTTTGCAATTTTAACTGACTTTTCATTGCTTGGTAATATGTTTCTGGTTTGTGTAAACCTTCCTGGATTTCTCTTATGATGTGTTTAATCAGTTCTGCCTGGTTCTTTATCTGTCACCCCCACACACACATGGGGGTTCCCGAAAAATCTTCCTTAAGCTTGCCTAAATGCTCACTGCCAGGCTGGTGTCCTGCGTTTTAGCAGTTTAAACGTTATTGTCAGTTATAATTAATCTGGGAGGGGGTTGAGTGTTTTCATGCTTGAGTTTGTACAGAGAATCTGTAATTGCGACCGGATAGTAATCTGCCTGGTACAGTAGAATTTCCTACATGTAAATGTGCTGTGTGCTGTTAGTTGGTCATGATTTGGTTCCCCACTGTGTGCTGAACTGTGTTCTGCTTGCTGGAGGCTGTATCCAGCTCCAATGGACTAAATCCATTTGCATCTCCATTTGGCCTGGGCCTTGCCATACTGGCCCAGCCAGACTACCCGCTATACAGATAAAGCCATCGATGAGAGACCTGCCTGGGGATCAGCCCCCTGCTCAATGCCTTGAACTGGAACAATGCCTCGGTGATTCGTGTGTGCTCTGCTTCACCTGGCACTCCAGTTCAACAGCCTGCAGTCTTGATTTCGTCCTGGCTGTGTCTTGCATTGGGTATCGTGAGTAAACATCAGGGTAGCTCCCTGCAGCAACAGCTAAATCTAAAGTGTTGTCATCTAATTGCTTTGTTGTCTTTTTCTTCATGAACTGAGCCCTACAGCTTCAGATTACAAATAGTGTGTGTTGTGCATGTTGCTTTCTTCCATCACAGGGCCCCAACCAGCTGCGATGCCGGCCTACCTCGGGCAACGGTCCTGGCTAGTCCACCTTTTTCCTTCCTGGGGACCCAGCGTGTAAGACTGTGTAGGGACTCTGAAGTGCACGCATAACTGTCTGATTGATTTAGCCTTTAAGCCAATCAACCTGATTATGCGCCTCCCTTGTTCAAGTCCCCTGAATAAATCAGATCTAACTCTTTTTGCATATAACCTGACTGTGGTTCCAGTTTGTGCCAAGAGTACTGTACTGTTGCTATTTGCTGTGCATAACCTTGTTTTACAGGGGGTCCCCAGGATCAAGCTAGATGAACCAGCCCTAGTGGTAAGTGCAAACAGTGTGGGTAATTGCATGGTGAATAAGGGTCATTGTGATAGTGACTATTGTATATTGTTCAGGCCACTAGAAGGGAAAGAGGGGGGTTACAGTGTCCCAGAGGGCTGTGCCTAGGTTAGCTTGACCACTAACAACCCTGACCTCTGGGTGGAGGCACCCGTTTCAGTACCCAGGCCCCTTAACCTGCTACTAGCCAAGCAGGCAGGGGTAGTAGCCCTTGGGATAGTGCCACCTAGGGGTTACATCTTGGAGGCTCGCTCGCTGGGATTTTATGTCTTCTAGTGGCCGAAATTACAAATTATTGTCAAGCATAAATGGCTACCCCAACAGAAGTGGCTGTGCTCCAGCTGATGTATGGGGCAAGAGATTGACCCCATAATGCTTTGCTAATACTGGATATACCTATGGGCAGTAGTAAGGACACTGTTGAAGGGGCACTTTCTAAAGTTGAATGTTTGAAAAAGCTGTAGTGGTGGGTCGACAGGCTGATTTAACTGCCGAAACTCTCATGGCCTTGGTGGAATGTAGCGACCCCCTGGACAGTTGAAAGGTGCCCCAGACTATCACTCCAGAAGGGTGATAACCAAAGATAACAAGGATCCCTTAGAGGATGAGCCCCCACCATTATCTGAGTCTTTTGAGGAGAAGTTTGCCAAGTTGTTACTGGAGGAGGGCAAAACTGTGGAGGAGTTAAAAAATTATTCCTCCCACCTGGGAGTGTCACCTCCCCACTGTCCACACCTGTCCCAGCACCTATTCTTTCACCAACTTCTGTACCTGCCTCTGAGCCAGCAAGTAGTCATGGCCCTTACCACAAGCTTAAGGTATTCTCTGGCATCCACCCTACTCCTAATGGGGAAGTCAACCTGGAGACCTGGACAGACTCTGCTACTTTTGCGGTACAAGACTGGCAATGGTCAGAGACCAAAAAAGGGCCCGCCTGGGGGAAAGCCTTCAGGGATCCACCCTACATACTTTTCGCTCCCTGAGGTCCTCTGACCCTGATGCCAAAGCCCAAGAGTACATAGTAGCCCTCAAAAATGTGTTTGGGGGCACCACTAGTGTTGAGGCCTTGAAATGGAAACTTAAAGATGTTAGACAACAGCCGGAGAACTGTTATCTGCCTACATGGATCGATTACAGGGAATCCTACAAACCATTTTTCGGAAAGGAGGTTGGGGCTTTAGTGAAGTGGACCGGGTAAGACTGTATCATTTACTCTGCTCTGCCCGGCACTCCAGCTTGGTGTTGCTCAAATTGTAACTGCATCAAAGGAAATCTGGTCCCTCGCCCTTCCATGTGTTGGTGAAGGAGGTATGGGAAGTTGAGGAGGAGGAAGGCTTTTCAGAGCCCTGCACAATCATAGCTGCTGCAACCCCTGCTCCAGGTGTGGGGTCGGTCACTGATGGCCTGCAATTACATGACAGAATCCAAGAACTAAATGTCATCCCCGGGGGGCCCAGCCAGACAGGGACTGCTATGGATGCCCTGCCATGGGATGAACTGCTGAGGGAGTTCAGAGAAACAAAAAACAGTCTCTTTATGAAGGCCACTCCTGCGAGTACAGGCCCTGATCCTTATCCGACTGCATCTGCTATGGGGGTGGGGGTGCAGACCCAGGCATCTCCTGCTAATAGCAGCTCAAAAATTGATATCTTGACCATGGAAGTGAGAGAATTGACGAGATGTCTCCAAATGCTCGCCACACCACAGACAGAGGTGGGACCAAGGTTTTCTGTTGGTAGTACCCCCGCCTCAGCTCCCAATGTGATGTCTCAGCCACACCAGACCCCAGAAAGCATATTTTGCCATAATTGTGGGAAGGATGGACACATGAAGAGAGAATGTTGGTCCCCAAAATACCTAGATAAAGTTGTATACAGACTTCAAGGGGAGCTTTTGAAAGCAAGACCATGGCCGAGGAGCACCGGATATTACCACAGTGCAGGACTGAGAAATCCTAACTCAAATTTCTTTGTGGCTAAATTATCTGTCCAGGCCTCTGCTACTGCCTTTCCAGACTGGTCCAGAATAGTAGGCCCTTCGATGGAGACTTCTGTGACTGTCAATGGTATCCTGCTCAGGCTGTGCTCGCCATTGTATTCCAGGACTGGTATGATAAACATTTATTTGATGTGCCATTACAATCTTTAGAATGTTTGTATGCATGGAGCCTGAGCGACAAGTCTTATCCCTATGTAGGATATGTCCAGCTCTGGCTGTCTTTCCCTGCAACTGTAACTGGTGTAGATGAACAAGTAGAGACCCCAGCCCTGGTGTGCCCTCCTACGGGATTGTATGATGGGATTCCCTTGCTCATTGGAACCAATGCCCACATGTTTGGAAGACTAGCGCAGTTGTGTCAAGAGAAACATGGGAAATAGATTGGGTGGGCACTGAGAATCCCAGCCATGATAAAGAGAGCCTATGATCTGAAAAAACGGATTACCAAATTAGATGGCGATGAGCCAGTGGGGATAGTGTGGAAGAAAGATCCTGATTCACTGGTACTACCTCCCTATGCTCAGTACACCATTCATGGAGAGGTTCACATTAGAAAAGATGTAAAGAACAAAATATTAATGTTGGATGCACCAGGCAATGGAGAGTTGCCAAAAGGATTATTGGTTAAGCCCACCATTTTGCCTGCCCGTGCACACACCTATGTACGACAAGTGATGGTCCAGATTCAGAATGTGTCAGATCAGGAGATCGAGGTGAACAGAGGGTACACCCTAGCTACAGTACACTGCACAGACACTGCAGTATTACCCAGTAACAAGTGCTCCAGCAAGAAGAAGAGTGTGACCTCGGACTTATTTGACTTTGGTGAATCCCTGTTGCCAGTTGAATGGAAGGCTAGAATTAGCAAGAAACTCACCCAGAGATACCAAGTGTTTTCATTAAAAGAATGGGACGTGGGGTGTGTCCAGGGTGCAGAGCATCACATACACCTGCTTGATGACCAGCCATTTCGAGTGAGATCCTGACGCCTCGCCCCAGTGGACATAGATGATGTTAGGAGACACCTGCAGGAAATGCTTGCTGCTGGCATGATACAAGTATCAAGGAGCCCATATGCCTCTCCCATTGTGGCTGTGCATAAGAAGAATGGTTCCACGAGGAAGTGTGTTGATTATCAAACTCTGAACCGGTGGACCATCCCAGATCAGTACACCATGCCCCGTATACAAGATGCCCTGGATTGCTTGAATGAGAGCAAATGGTTCTCAGTAATGGATCTTCGCAGCGGATATTACCAGATTCCAATAGCCCCAGAGAACCATGAGAAAACAGCCTTCAACTGTCCTTTGGGGTTCTATGAATTCCTGAGCATGTCATAGGGGATTTTGGGTGCTCTGGCCACCTTTCAGTGACTGATGGAATGTGTGGTGAGAGATACGAGCTTGCTGGAATGTCTAGTGTACCTAGGTGATGTCATTGTGTTTGGACGCACATTAGAGTAGCATGAGACCTGGCTGTTTAAAGCGCTGGACTGATTGGAAGACTTCAGTCTCAAGTTGTCCATCGACAAGTGCCAGTTTTTTCAAACCTCTGTGAAGTATGTAGGGCACATAGTATGTGCAGAAGGGATAGAGATCGATACCAGTAAGGTCGAGTCACTGACTACTTGGACCCAACCCCATAACTTGAAAGAACTACAAAGTTTTCTGGGGTTCTGTGGCTACTACTGCAGGTTCATAAAAGGCTATTCAAAGGTGATTCCCCTGCTCTTGAATCTTACCCAGGGTTACCCCCCTACCAACCATAAATACAAGAAAGGGGCTGTCAAAGAACCAGTGAAAGCGTACTTCTGCACAGGTGAACCTTTTGGGCCCCACTGTACACCCGAATGTGAAGCAGCCTTCCACAAAGTCATATACCAGCTCACCCATGCCCCCATCCTCACCTATGCTGACCCTACCAAGCCCTATGTGCTGCATACGGATGCTAGTCTGCAGGGCCTAGGGGCTGTGCTGTATCAAGACCATGAGGATGGTTTGAGACCAGTAGCTTTTGCCAGCAGTAGTTTGACCCTGTCGGAACGAAACTATCCTGTGCACAAGCTGGAGTTCCTTGCCCTAAAATGGGCCATTGTTGATCAGTTTCATAAGTACCTCTATGGGGCAAAGATACTGGTGAAGACTGACAATAACCAGTTGACCTATGTACAGATTTCAGCTAAGTTAGACACCACTGGGCACCGGTGACTCTCTACCTTATCAACCTATGATTATGCTGCCGCATACCTCTCAATTGTCACACATTGTGAGGTATGTCACTCATTTTACCTCTCAGAAACCCTTTGTCCATCATGGGGAAAGTGATATTCCACCTTCCCCACTGAAACTTTAAAGCAGAAATTCATAATAATCTATTATGCTTAGTTATAAAAAAACATTATGAACCTTAGTGCACTGATAGCTATAGTGTTCTGAGCTTCCAGTGCCATGTTAGACAATGTGTCATGCATTTTGCTCATTTGTCACACATCATGTCACACATTTTGGTGGAGAAAGGTTAAGAGGTATGTGCTGTCGAATACAGACTGGGACTGAACCATATTGATGCTGATGCCCTGTCACGAAGGCCCGCTTCCAAGAGTGATTGGGTCAGGCTGTCTGAACCTGACATCCGAGCATTGTGCCAAAAGTTTGACAGAGATGAACAGATGTCTGCAAACACAGTGGACTGTCTATTAGATTGCTTGGGCCCTCCTGGCACCTGCATACCAGTTGCCTATTGTCATTTCTCTGCTCTAGATATTAGTGCACTACCTCAACTTGACAACGACAGTACTCAGTGAGCTCAATCCCCAAATCCTATGATTTAACATGCACTTGATGCCCTGCGTGCAGGGAAAGATATGTCTAAGTTGCATTCCCCTGACTTGCGAACTGCCCTATTGTTTAAAGAAGGCCCCAGGTTGAAGTTACTCAATCAGTTGTTATACAGAGAGACAGTGGATCGTACTGGTCAAGTAGACAAGCAACAATTGGTCCTGCCCATGGCCTTTAAACACTTAGTACTGAGGTCCCTCCACAATGACATGGGGCACCTTGGTATTGACAGGACTCTCTACCTGGTATGATCTCGATTCTACTGGCCCAAGATGGGGGACGATATTGAGCACCATGTAAAGACCTGTAGTTGTTGCCTCCAAAAAAAAAGCCCTGCCTCAGAGCGCTGCCCCCCTTGTCAATATCACTACCAGCGCCCCCATAGAACTGGTCTGCATAGATTTTTTGTGTTTAGAATCTGATCAATGGAATACTGGCAATGTGTTAGTGCTTATGGATCATTTCACACAGTATGCACAAGCTTTTCCAACTAAAGATCAAAAAGTCTATACCGTGGCCAAGGTGCTAGTGGAAAAATTCTTCGTCCTCTATGGTGCCCCCCGACGGGATCCACTCTGACCAAGGCAGAGACTCTGAAAGTAGGCTAATCAAAGAAATGCTCTCTCTGTGGAGGGGTGGAAGTCAAGATCCACCCCTTATCACCCGAAGGGGGACCCTCAGCCAGAACGTTTTAACTGCACCCTTCTAGACATGCTGGGCACCCTCCATCCAAAAGACAAGCATAAGTGGAGCCAGCAGATTAGCACCTTGGTACACGCATGCAATTGCACCAAAAATGATGCTACTGGGTTCTCCCTCTTCCGCCTCATGTTCGGAAGGGAGGCCCGACTGCCAGTTGATGTCTGCTTTGGGGTCTCTCCAGATGGGGTCTGAGCCAAAAACTACCTGCAGTATGTACAGAAACTGAAAGCTCAATTGAACCATGCATATCAACTAGCCCAGACAATGGCCTCCAAGAGAAATCTCACCAACAAAGAGAGGCATGTTAAGAAAGTAAAGGTTCAAGAGCTACAGCCCGGAGACAGTGTGTTGTTACACAATTTGGGACTACATGGCAAGCACAAAATTGCTGATAGGTGGCACCATCTTCCTCATGTAGTAGTTGGAAAGTTGGATGATCTACCAGTGTACAAGGTACACCCAGAGAATAACTCCAAAGCTGTCAAGACCATGCACCGTAACCACTTGCGGCCTATCGGACAAGTTATTATTGAAGCTGAGCCAGCAAACATTGCCTCCCCATGGCTGGTGACTCGTGCTGCTGCAAAAAAGAGATAGAGTCAACCTAACCCAGTAGTTACAGATTTAAGGTTTCCCCGCATTAGGCCCAGAATGATAGTGACTGTCAGTCCACCACTGATGAAAGTGACTATGGTCATGTCTATTATCCCTCCTATGAACTGAGTCAGTTGTTTCGTGGAAATCCTATGCAGAATCATGGCGATAAATCTGGGCCTTCTGGACTGCTTAACCCCCCCAGCTTCATCTGTGGAGCCAATGCTCCCTGAAAGTGAAGTGTAAAGTATCATGTCTGAGGCTGCAGACTCCCTGTGTTTAGTGGAACTGTGTGACTTGCCCGAAGAAGGGGCTGATGATGGTCTGAGTCTCTGGTGACACACCAGAACTTGAACAACAATATGAGAGTGCGGACAGCCCCCCTTCAGTGCCACAAAGCCTAATTGTACCAGAACCTTCTCTAAATGAGCCAAGTGTTGTGGAAACAGAGCCTACAGAGCAAGGAGCTGACAGTGCTCCGAGTTTGGACATTCCCATCCATGCAAAGGCACCCCTCACGAATGACAAAAGCTCCAAAGCTTGTGCTGAAAGTACAGGGACTGTGGCTGCCCAAGAAAGACTGGCTGAGCTGTTAAGCCAGTACTGTGCTTCAGTTATGATTCTCCTGGGAGGCCAGTGGATTTGCCTCTCACTGTGGTTCACAAAGGTGTTTACATTTTTCAGAGCTCACTACCCAAACTGAGCTTAATGGCTAATTCCAGGTTAGTTGTTCTTCCTTCAGAACATGGTGTCCCTGTCCCATCAACCAAGTTAGCTGATAGGGAAGGGCCCCCTTCCACATTGTTTACTGTACAAGAAGTTATAAAGTGAAGTCATAGGTAACTGTTCATAGTATGTAAATCATAACAGAATCAGTACAGTGTATGAAACACGCAAAAGTATTGTCAATGAAGATATGGTATAGTGAATGGTATAGTAATGTGATAAGTTATGATTAACTGATGCATCATGTAGTATTTCCATAGTATGCTAATGTTACTTATGTTTTGTATATAGTGCATTTTCAAAATTGTGATGGTATAAGACTTGACACAGATGCCAAGTTTTCTCCAGGCAGGGAAGGGTGTAATCCCCCTACAAATGGGGGGTCCCAAAAGTCTTCCTTGAGCTTGCCTAAATGCTCAATTCCAGACTGGTGTCCTGCATTTTAGCAGTTTAAACGTTATTGCCAGAGAGTGCCTGTATAGCTTCCAAGTACTGTCTCTTTAAGAGCTACCTAGATTGTAGTTATAATTAATCTGGGAGGGGCTGAATGTTTCCATGCTCGAGTCCTGCCCAGGCTGCCAGATAATCGCTCCATTTCTGCCATCGCTATTAGCGCAGACGAGCTCTGCCAGGAGATGCACTTGTTTGCTGGTTATCTATTAGAATGCTAAAGATATTGTAATTTATCTAACCTGCCATCTTTGCAGCATGGACAGTTCTGTTTATTTCCACCATCTTGGTCCTGGGCTGCCGAAATGGGCCAATCAGTACCTTTGGGACTTTAAAATGGATCCTGTCCCCAGGGGTCTTGTGGGAGCAAAATTCTGTAGGAATTGTAGTTTTGGTTTTTTGTGCCTAAATGAACCTAGAGGGGGAGTCCTTGCTGTGACTGACAGAGAAATCAGCCAGTCGAACCTTCTGGATCCTGGGAAAAGTCCCAGGCTGTTTGTAGCTACTTTCAGTTTGAGTTGGGGAGTGAAAGAAGTAACAGCTCGAGATAGTCAAGCAGTAATCCTGCATAGATTCCAGCGGGAGAACTGTGAAAGGGTTGAGTTTTGGCCTGCCTGTCTGCTTGCTGTCCCTGAGAGGGAAACTGAAGTTTATTCGGACTGAATCTGAATTGTGAGGACAATTTAAGCCACAGAACTGTGACCAGGCTTTAACCTGAAGAAGACCGAAGATTTGTTGAATGTGATTGGCCTGTCAGGATTTCCAGCCACTTTTGAACTCCCGGTTTGTGCAGAGACTCTGCAATTATGACCGGATAGCAATCTACCTGGTACAGTAGAATTTCTTACATGTAAATGTGCTGTGTGCTGTTAGTGGGTCATGATTTGGTTTCCCACTGTGTGCTGAACTGTGTTCTGCTTGCTGAAGGATGTATCCAGCTCCAACGGACTAAATCCGTTTACATCTCCATTTGGCCTGAGCCTTGCCACGCTGGTCCAGCCAGACTACCCGCTACACAGAGAAAGCCATCAACGAGAGACCTGCCTGGGGATCAGACCCCTGATCAATGCCTTGAACAGGAATGATGCCTTGGTGATTCATGTGGGCCCTGCTTCTCCTGGCACTCCAGCTTAATAACCTACAGTTTCGATTTCGTCCTGCCTGTGTCATGTATTGGGTATCGTGAGTAAACATCAGGGTAGCTCCCTGCAACAACAGCTAAATTTAAAGTGTTGTCATCTGATTGCTTTGTTGTCTTTTCCTTCATGAACTGAGCCCTTCGGCTCTGGATTACAAATAGTGTGTGTTGTGCATGTTGATTTCTTCCTTCACAGGGCCCCAACCAGCTGTGACGTCGGCCTACCTCGGGCAACGGTCCTGGCTAGCCCACCTTTTTCCTACCTGGGTACCCAGAGTGTGTGACAGTGTAGGGACTCTGAAGTGCATGCATAACTGTCTGATTGATTTAGCCTTTAAGCCAATCAACCTGATTATGTCCCTCCCTTGTTCAAGTCCCCTGAATAAATCAGATCTAACTCTTTTTGCATTTAACCTGACTGTGGTTCCAGTTTGTGCCAAGCGTACTGTACTGTTGCTATTTGCTGTGCTTAACCTTGTTTTACAGGGGGTCCCCAGGATCAAGCTAGGGGAACCAGTCCTGGTGTTAAGTGCAAACAGTGTGGGTAATTGCATGGTGAATAAGGGTCATTGTGAAAATGATTATTGTATATTGTTCAGGCCACTAGTAGGGAAATAGGGGGGTTACAGCGTCCCAGAGGGCTGTGCCCAGGTTAGCATGACCACTAACAACTCTGACCTCCGGGTGGAGGCACCCGTTTCAGTACCCAGACCCCTTAAACTGCTACCAGTCAAGCAGGCAGGGGTAGTAGCCCTTGGGATAGCACCACCTAGGGGTTACATGTGTATATTGTCTGTTACTGGAATAATTCATTTTTTGCCTATCCACATTTTCCAACTCGTATAATAAACAAAACCGTGTATTCTTGGTTATCCCCTCATCTAGTATGTCTAATAGATTCAGCTATGCAATTCAAATAGTGAATTAGGTTTAAGTCAGATCATATCAGAGTCTTTATAATCTATTAAGGTAACTGTTGTGGGGGCAGTGGTTTTAAGCTGATTTTCCTGTGATGGGGAAACCAGGTGAACTATCAGAGGTCCTGCATTGGGGTATCTATAAGTGCACTCCATGCAATGAATGCTAGTGGCTTTTGGTACCTTATGGCTTGGTCTATAATAACAGACTGTGGGGGGGGTGCTTGTGGGTCTATGGCGATGTCTAGTAGAGTTCTTTGAATCTCTTATGTGCAGTTTTCTCTTATTCACGTGTTTAGTCATTATATATATATTACCAGTAGTAATTTCGTGCTTTATTGCACTGAAGGTCATTATTTTACAAATTATTTAATCTGATGGGACCCAATGTAATTTAATTTGATTTAGAATGAACAATTTGTAAGTTGTTGAGGGAGGGTGCAGTGAAGAAAATGTGTACGGCTCAGAGGATCCTGAGTTGGGGGGGGGATGCAGTTAAGCAAATGTGAATGGCTCATACACATATGTACAGTTTGCCCAAATACAGAAAGCTAAACACCACACCAGCATGACTGGGGAGGTTGAAGTGAAGAGAATGGATGCAGACAGCTGAACACTGCAGTAGCATTGGCGGGGTAGCAGTAGGGTTGACTGAATGCAGAGAGTTTAACACAGCAGCTGCACCAGGGGGATTGCAAGAGTGAACAGAATAAAAGCAGACAGTTGAATAAACAGTTGTACCTGGTGGGGGCAACAGTGGACAGAATAAATGCAGATAGTTCAATAATGCAGTGCCACCTGTGGGGTGGGGGCTGCAGTGGGGAGACTAAATGCAGTTAGTTTAACACTGCAGTGGCACCCCTGGGGTGGGGTTGGTAGTGGGAAAAATAAAGGCAAATAGTTTACACTGCACTGCACTGGGGGACAGCAGTGGATAGAATAAATGCAGATTGTTGAACAAAACAGCTGCATCCAGGGAGGGCAACAGTGGACAGAAGAAATGTAGATAGTTCAATACTGCAGTGACACCTACGAAGTGGGTGCTGCAGTGGAGAGACCAAATGCAGGCAGTTTAACACTGCAGTGGCACCCCAGCAGGTGCAAGAAAGAGAATAAAGGCAAATAGGGTAACACTGCTGCGACACCCAGGGGGTGGTGGGGGGGGGCTGCAGTGTATTGAGTTGCAGTATTAATGGATCAAATATTAAAACTGTGTAAATCTTATTCAGTCATATTGCTTACAATTAGTTTTGGATTCCTGAACTAAAATCTAATCCTACCAACTGACTGAGAACCACCCAAATTAAGATTCAGATTATATTTAAAACTGTTCGGGCGCCATTAATGCCTCCAGGGCCAGTACTGGTACCTGAACCAGTACCTGAACCAATACCCATGCCACAGTTCATATGACAAAGTCCAAATCTGGGGCCAGATATTCAAAAACTTAGCCCTGGGGCAAAATTAACACTGCATGGTGTGCTAAATTAGCCCAGAACCATTAACATACTATATTAAAAGAAATAGCCCCGGGGCTAAACCTGCCGAATATAGCATGCAAAGGAAGCAGTGCAAACATGGCTGGGAATACAGTGCAAAAATAGCAGGGGAAATAAGACAGCTCTAAATATAGCAACAAGGAAGGCCAAAGTACAACAGCAGCTCAGTGGACACAGAGGTGGAGGAAGGCAGAGCTGCAGTAGCAGGCCAATGTGAAGTGATAGCAATGGAGCGTTGCACAACAGCAACAAGCAATGCAGGCCACACACAGTAGAACTGTGCTGTGCAAGTGACAGGCTAGCCTGGAGCAAACACATTAGCCCAACACTAGCACTTTGCCCCAGACTAACACTTTAGCCCAGTGCTAAAGTTTGCAATATTTAAAGCTCATATGTAAATGAGCACACTTAGGCAAGCCGTGTGCAAATAGCCACATTTGCATCTCATTATGGTCTGCTTACCTTACAGTTCCATGTAGTATGCCTGGTGCTATTCCATGGTGCTCACAGCTCCACCTGTAAGTCAGCCTGGGAGTACAGGAGCAACTGGGTCTGCTGACAGCTCCACCAGTATGTCAACCTGGGAGTACAGGTAGGATGTCGCAGGCAATGGGTGTCATCAGGCATATGCAGTTCATACCCTTCACCAGGCAACACTGCCAGGTGGAACCCAGTAGCTCAGACTGAGGGACAATGAGAGACAATGATTCCTGAAATGAGGGACACAACCTCAATCGTGGGGAAACATACTCACAGCCCAGTGGAAGCCAGGAATGCTGGACATAAAGATGCAACAGTATATGTAGCACCACGGACTATGGCACTGTTCGCTGGGACATCTGGATGTACAGCACATCCACTCTGCATGCACACAACTGTCCCCATGAGGGACATATGCAGGGCAAGTATGTGGGATATAATTTTTTTTATTTATTTATTGTATAATAGGGTTTATAATCTTTGAACCAGTGGCTCGTTTACAAAGGTACCTCGTCACAGAAAGGACACACATGGTTAACATAGTTTACAGAGTACAGTCAAGACAGAGTAACAGACTTTTACATGTTTACAGAATACAGACATACAGAGTCAACATAGTATTACATAGGTTGCATGAACAGAGATACATAGTGTTACATACAATTGCTGGAACTCGTGTAGATAAATAAACATTTCAAGTAGTACCAGCAGGTACTGGCAGAGGAGAGAGGGCCAGGGAGGGATTGGGGGTTGGGTTGGGTGGGTGTTTCAGCCCAGTGGGCCATGTCAATAATGCCAGAAGAAACAGCAGAGTATCTTTAGTGATAGGTGCAGCAGTGGGTGTTGAACAGCAGGTCTCATAAGGCAGCTTTGAAGGGGGCACTTTTGGCGGTGTTGGAAATGGCTGCGGGGACTGAGTTGAACCAGGTAGGGGCTCTGTAGCTGAATGACCTCTGAGCCCGGGAGGTCCTAGTTCTGGGCACTAGTAGAGTGACCTTGCCCGAAGTTCGGGTTGTGGCTCTGGGGTGTGTAAATTGGATGGGGGCAGGCAGCCGGAGAGGCCAAAGCCCAATAATGTGGGATGCCCCCATAATGTAGGACTATAGGAAGGTACATATATACACACACATATACATATACACACACGTACATATATATATATATATACACACACACACATATATACATTATTTACTTACTTTATTTAGTTTTTGTTGACCGGTAAGTGGCACTAGACAAAGTCTGCCTATTTTTAGGCATGACCCAGGGGAGGGGGATACAGATGAATGTTAACTAACCTTGAACCAGATTAAGCTGTTGGTGGTATTTTTAGTGAATGTGGGGAAATTTGGCCAGGACAATGAGGAAAGTCCCCTGCTCTTGTGACAGGGGGCACTGTGCTATCTGTCTGGGGAATGGAGGATCCCAGTGAGGTTCTGGACAGAGGAGGAGGTGTGGGGCAGACTTCTGCTGAACTGCCCGAAAGTGAAGCTCAGAGTCAGGAAGCTCTGGAGATAGAAATGCCATCATCCATGGAGCAGTGTACGGAAAATGCACTGATCCTAGTCAATCAGAAATATCTCTGCAACATGAGCAACAAATGTTAATGAAACAGTTGACATTGATTGAAACAAAGCTGGCGCAACTTAAATGCAGGACAGAGGAGGAGAAGAAAAGGAAATGATCAGAAAACTCATTGTTTGGTTCTATGTCTGCAGAGCCAGCAAAACATTTTGTCTTTGGCACCACAACCAGTAACCTGGATTCAGTCAATGGGACCACACCCAGTACGAACACTGAGGCCATAGTAGTGAGCACAGAATGGACACCGGGGGATGCCATGCGAAAAGCTGGATGGTTACAGGATGCCTCGGGTACCTGGATTCTGGACCCAAATATTTTCATACCTAGCAGAGAACAAGTATCTGGCTTAGAGCATGAAACTTTTACCAAAGCACCAGAGTTCCTGGATCAAACAGAACCAGATACAGCAGAGGGGGAAAGACTAGAAACAAATAGCAATCACCCAGAGACCCAGTCTGCTACTGGAGGTCCTGGGCAGGCTAGTTCTGGTGAACACACTGAAGGGGCACAAAATAGTCAAAACCCAGAGGGGGCAAAAACATCATATGCAGGTATTTTTCATAAACAAGTAGACCTGGCTAAAAGAAGGAATGCAGTGAGACTGAGGTTTCTGGGGACAAAAGAAGAAATACCTAACAGGTTTTATATTGGCAAGGTCCTAATAAAACAATTTTTGGGCTTTCTCCATTGGAAGTTTATGTTTTGATCCATGCCCCAGAGGAAACAACTTATGACATTAGCTTCAGAATGCTGGAGCTTTTAGAAAGGTTCTGATGTTAGTACTCAGTCTTAAAAACATATCCTTTATGGGTCCCCTTCTCTGTAATCCCCCTTACTAAGCAACCATTTCATGTAGTTACAATACATTTTAGAAATGAGGGGGTAAATATAATGGATGTGATTTTTTGGCTAGAGAAAAAATGTACCCTGCAAGGTAATCCAGAGCCTATCATTGATGATGAGGCCTTCTGGAATGGGGGGTGGAGAATTAAAGTATGGTTGCAACAAATGTTAAATGATGTGATTCATCTTCCAAATTGTTTTTTTTATTGGTCATAACAAGAGATTCATATTTTACCAGGGGCAACCCAGGACATGCTTTAAATGTGGGTCCAAATGGCATATTAGTTCTGACTGTGAAATATTAAAATGTACATAATGTGGGGAGCTGGGTCCTTCCAGTGTGCACTGTTTCAAGACCCTGCATTGCAGCCTCTGTGACGAGGAAGGCCATGTATTCACTGACTGCCCATGGGCCTCAAAAAATAATGAGAACGCAGACTTCGGGGTCCAGGATTTTTATATCCATAAAGCTTAGGAAAGAACACCCTGTAGTTCTGGAAGAAAACAGCCTTCTCCTAGTCAGGACACCCTGCCCAGAAGGAACCCAGGACCCCCCAAGCAGAGGCCAGAGACCCAAAACCTACAACCTGAACCAACACAAAGTACTTCTGAAATGCCACCCCCACCCTCAATGGAAACAGTGGAGGAATTCACAGACGTTGTCACAAAGAAGGGTGGGTGGACAAAAAAATAACCCCATTATGAGCCTCTGAACAAATACTCACATCCAATTTAAATAAATACTATGTGCTACAATGGGGAGAATCTGAGACAGAAGGGGAGTGTGAGTCTGCAACGGGAAATTCTGCACAAGTAGAAAGTCTCTCTGATATGGACAGGTACCTTGATGACCCACCAAAAACCCAAAGAAGACGAATGGGCACAAGAGCTGTGAGCAAAAAGCTACCCTGAAGTATAATTGACTCTTCTGTCTAAAGTTTATTATGGTTTGAAAGTGGCACCACTGAATGCCAACAGTATACAGTCACAGAGAAAAAGACTCAGCACTTATGCAAATGTTGATAAATCTGACTTGGATAGTTTTCTTTCAAGATGTTAGGTTATATACCGAAACAGATACACAGTAGGTAAAGCCTCTGAGGGATGGATTTTGGGGCCCCAGTCTTTGGTCGATGGGGGAAGAACTATGCACAGAGGTGGGATTTGGGTTTTTCCTCCCCTAACACACAGGTCTTCCACAATGTAAACATTTTTCCAGGACATGCTTTTCTTTTAGATATAAAAATGCAGAATATAGAATTCAGGATAATTAATGCCTATACCCCCAATTAAAAACAGCAGAATATAATTATTTAAACTAATTAAACTCTTTTTATTTTCAGGCAAAAATATTATATTAGGTGGAGATTTCAACTGCAGTATGATACCACTTGATAGGGGTTTAAAAACATCAAAAATCTATTGTGATGCAAGTTTCTTAATAGATTTACTAAAACAAGCAGACTTGATAGATGTTTTCTCAAGTTTATATGATTATCCACCTAGAACATACCACTGTGGGACTAGAGCCACTAGAATAGACATTTTTTTTTATTTCTTCTCATTTACAAATAAATTAAGCAGCAGTCTCTCCGGTTGCCACATCAGACTATAGTCTATTAGAAATCACTATAAGGAATAACCCAGAACAAAAAAGAGGTCCAGAGATCTGGAAACGTAATCTTAGTTTATTAGAAAATTAGATTATAGCCACTAGATTTCAAAACATTTTAGAAGCTCATAAGTCAGCCTTTTTTCTATATGATGACAAAAATAATTGGTGGGAGGATACTAAACAGGACATTTCCAAATATTTCAAAACCATGGGGAGATTACATGGTAAATATAATACAAACAAATACAAAGAATTAAGAGACCAGCTCACTAAATATTTTGCATTACAAAATGAGGGTTTAGAAAACTTTACAGGAGAAATGCAATCCTTGAAACAAGAAATGGCAAGTCCAGTATAATAGACCAAAAACACTTGAAAGAGAACAAAAAGTCGGTACACAAGGGAAAAAAGCATACACTAACCCCTTTGAAAACTCTATACAGCTACATCAGAACAAAACTGTCTCATAGTTACAGAACATGGGGACATATTAAACAACATACAGGAAATTGTAAAAGAAATAGAGAAATATGTTATTGACATGTTTTCCAGTGAACATTTATGTACAAAAGCTATGACAAACAGGTTGAAGACCTGTAGTCTCCCTAAAGTACCTCAAGAATCTCATCAAATTTTAATAGGAAAAATTACTAAAGCCAAACTTTGTACAGTCATAATATCTTTGAACTCTGGAGTAGCACCAAGGGCAGATGGACTCCCTAGCAAAATATACATTAAAATTTATTAGATCTTAGGAGAAGAATTAGTCCAGGTATACAAGGAAGCACTAGACAAAGGAATATTACCAGACAGTATGTACACAGAAGTATTGATTTTGTTGCATAAATCAGGGGAAAAAGGTATTTAAAGAGCAGGAGACCTATTACACTCCTGAATACTGGCTAAGATTTTAACTAAACTTCTATGTGCCAGATTGTCCATTTTTCTGGAGAACATTGTCCAATAAACTCAATTTTGTGGGGTTCCCGCTAGGAAAATTTCAGATGGTCTCACCCTAATAAGGGAAATGTTTTCTAAAGGCCATGAGGAAGAATTAATGGTCTTTCTTCTCAGTATAGACCAAAATAAGGCTATTGACAGGGTAGAACATGATTACCTGTGGGCAGTCTTATAAGAATATAATTTCCCAGAGAAGTTGATAAACTGGATCATAATATGTTACTCCAAAGCATCATTAGTCCCATACATAAATGGATGATTAGGAAAAAAAATGTCTCATACAAAGGGGGTTTGGCAAGGGTGCCCCCTGATCCCTCTTTTATATATTTGATCATTATATCCTTTATTGCACAAACTAAATCATACAGAAGACATCATAGAATTGTCCCTGAGTAGTGAAGACCTTTCTATCTGCACAATAGCTTATGCAGATGATTTATGCTTATCCTGTCTGATTATAATTCTAGCCTTTTGGCAGGTAAAATTCTCACTGAATTCTCAGTAATTTCAGGCTCCACAATAAACTTTTCCAAAAGTAGTTGTTTACCTGTTGGAAAGCCAGGTGAAGCTGGACAAACATTGTTGGGGATACAAATTCAGCAAGGCTACCATAACATACTAGGAATCTTTTTGGGGCCTAAAGATATGCATATATATTATTGGGACTTTAAGTTACAGGAAGCTACCACAAAAATTACCAACTGGAATAAATGGAGAATGTCCAAGAAAAAACGGATCTTTATGATCAAAACATGTCTAATACTAATATGTTTATAACTTAGCAGCATCTCCTCCCCCCACCCCACCCCAAGGCAATTGAAACTACATTATTAAGTATATTTTTTCAGTGTCTCTGGGGCAGTAGACTGAACCCAGTAAAATGAGGAATTACCTATTGACCCATAGCCTGTGGTGGACTAGGAATGGTAAATCCTATTGCTTTTTTCCATTCATATTCTTACATCATAACATTGTTCCTTTCATTTCTCAGTCCCAGAAAACATGGGCTGCATGGATTTTTGATTAATTATATCCAGTATTATACAGCTGGGAGTTGCATCAAATCATTTCTAAACAGGCATCAATGACTGGGCTTTCTGATATTATCCAGAGCTCAATCAGTAAAATAAAACTGTGGAAATCACAAAAAAAAAAAAAAAAAAAATTAAAAACACTCCCTAGGAAGGAAATGTACAGTCATATAATGGAAACTTTTTGTATTGAGGAGCCCCCATTTTGGGAATAGATCTCAGATAGAACTCGACAAAATATACAATACACTAACAAATAAAAGGATCCCAGCATACATGTGGGATGTCCAATGGTTTAGCACCCATGGGAAACTAGGAGTTAAAAATAATCTAAAGCATAAAGAAGTACCAGAGCACAACTGCCCATGTGGTGGCTCTTGGCAGGAACTCCAGAGACCATGAAACATTTCTATTTTGAGTGCCCCTATGCAGTGACTTTTTGGATTTATTTGAAGAAATTATGGTTTTTTGCACCTTTTTTGGGGACTACACCAAAGATTTTATTTTTTGGCAACTTATCACCAGCATGGTCAAAGTTTGATGCAGGTACTGTTCATTTGTTAATTTTATGTATAAAATATCAGCTGTGGCAAGCCAGATGTGCTCTCACAGCCAGAAAGCAGGTTATTACTATAGAACAAGTGGTGTTTTCTGTAATTCAGGATATTAAAAAAATGCAATCCCAAATGAATATAAAACATGTCGGAAATATATAGACTGGCTAGACACTGGCCGAGAACAATAAAAGTACTGTACAATTTTATTGTATAACAAATTTTCCCTGAACTGAGTGTCCAGTAGGGGTCATGAAATTATACGAGAAGATACTCTAAACATTAAATTAGAAAAAGTAAAGGTTAAGTAGGAGAAATTAGTAGAAAGGGTAAATGTTCCCATTTTGGGGAACTAGTACCTGAACAGGAGGGAAGAAGTAAGATTAGGAAAATAATTATATTATTTATATGTGTCGATCTAGGATGTTTTTTTTCCTATAAAGGTCTTTCATGCAAATTAACATGCACTGTATTAATATTTGTTTGGTTATTTGAAACTATAAAATATTTTCCCTACTCCTTCAGGGGTGGGAGTGTGTGCATTGGGGGCTAGATATTCAATGGGGTTGCACCTGGCGCAACTGAGCTGCACCAGTGCAACCCCAGAACTGCACCCTGGGGCAATATTCAAAAGTGGGAACTGCGCAGTGCACTTCCCAATTTGCCAAGGTGCAAAGATAATGTATGCAGCACATCTCCAGAGGCATGCCCATGCATATGCGGCACATCCCGATATTCAGCCCTGGATGTGCGGCTCATCTGCTGGCACAACCCAGGGATGTGTCGCATACCTGGGCTCAAAACTGAGCCTGTAAAAATGGCTCAAGTGCCCACTACCCACAGGCATGCTGCTGTATTAAAGTGTGCAACTTAGCAGCCACCAGCCATGGGTGGCAACCCCCCCCAGAACACAGTGCACAATCACCCATATGTGTCCCTGGTGGTCTAGTGGTACCCCTTCCCCTTCTGACCCTCCAAACACCAAAATTAAGTAATAAAAATAGCCCTGGTACTCCAGTGGTACCCTCCTCCCCTCCCAACCCTCCAATTGCTGAAATGAAATCATAAACATAGCCCTGGTAGTCCAGGGTACCCTTCTCCCGACCCTCCGATTGCTGAAATTAAATCATAAACATACTGTAGCCCTGGTAGTCCAGTGGTACCCCCTCCCCTCCCAACCCTCTGATCACAGAAATTAAATTATAAACATAGCCCTGGTAGTTTAATGGTTACCCCCACCCTGCCGGTAACCTCGATCACCCGTACTGGTAATGCAACCAATTCCCTGGTGGTCCAGTGGCACCCCCACCCACATAGGTCCCCCAACCCACCAGCTCCTCACCAATCATCAGTGGGCAGTTAACCCACCCACATACCTTCATAGCTGTCTGCTGAATGACAGCTTACAGTAGCAGCTGCAAGCCCATTGGACCACACATATCTGTGAATGAGTATTACAGTATGCATTGCATGCCCATTGGTCCACAGTGTGGTCCACTGGGCTTGCAGTTGCTACTGTAACCTGTCATTCAGTGGGCAGCCATGGAGGTATGCAGGTGGGTTAGCTGCCTGACGATGATGGGGGGGCTGGGTGGGCTGGGGACCTGTGTGGGTGGTGGTTGCCACTGGACCACCAGGGAATTTGTTGCATTACCAGTACAGGTGATCGAGGTTACCAGCAGGGTGGGGGTACCTCTAGACAACCAGGGCTATGTTTATGATTTAATTTCGATGATCGGAGGGTAGGGATGGGGGGGTACCATCAGGCTACCAGGGATGATAATTTTAGTACAAAATGGTGATCAATGCTACGGGAGGGGAGGGTATACCACTGCACCACCAGGGATATTACTACTAATAATAATATAGTAATAATAATAATAATAATAATAATAATAATAATGTTATTTATAGGGCGCCTTTCAAGTATCAAGGCACCTTACAATAAAAACATAAGCATCAACATTACAATAAATAAAACAATAAAATCCATTATATTTCTGGGAATGCCAGTGTCCACAAGAAAGTTTTCAATGCCTGCTTAAAGCCCCCACTGATCGTGCACTCCGAAAGCTGATGGGGCAGAGAATTCCAGAGGGTAGGGACTGCAAAAGCACAGGCCCCAAAAGATTTCAAAATAACCCTCGCAATCGCCAGCAACCCCACATCAGCCGAGCGGAGCTGTCACACAGGGCTGTAAGGAATCAGGAGCAATTTCAAATAGTGAGGACCAAGACTGTGCAGGGCTTTGTAGGGCAACAGGCCTACCTTAAAGGTGATCCACCACTGAATCGGCAGCCAGAGCAGATCGCGCAGCATGGGGGTAATATGCGTACTTCTAGATACCCCTGTCAATAAACGAGCAGCAGCATTCTGCACTAACTACAAGCGGCAGATATCAACCCCAGGAAGCCCTAGGTAAAGGGAGCTGCAGTAGTCAAGCCGAGAGGTCACAAAGGTGTGGACCAATACCGGCAGGTCACTGGACGGAACAAGGTGCTTGACCCTGGCAACATTGCGAAGATGGTAAAAAGCCGATTTGATGACTGCCGACACCTGATGACAAAGGGTCAGCCAGTCATCAAGAATGACTCCAAGGTCGTGCACCCATTCAGAGGTAAGGATCTGCTCACCCCCCAGATACATTCGAGAGGGACGGCCATTCCTCAACCTCTCTATCCTGCGACCCGGGTCCACCACCATAACCTCAGTCTTTCCCACATTCAATTTCAACCAGCTCGAATTCATCCAGTCTTGGATTTCAACTAGACAGTTGTTAAATACTGAGAGTGTACTAGCTTGGTTGGGACTGGTAATGACATACGGCAATGGGAGCAACGGGATGAGGGCACACTCTGGACATCCACTGCCAGCACCGCATGGTGTGCAGGGCACCATGTGCATTTCGCTGGCCAGCCCTGCACAACTCATGCAAATGGGGCCATCATTTTCTTACATTTTTTTATTTTGGTCTTTGGTAACTGGATAAGGCCCACTAGGCACAAGTGTCTGTTTTCAGGGGCAACCTGGGAGCACTGGGTGGTTAAGTGACTTGCTCAGAGTCACACAGTATGCAAGTGGAGGTTGTGAGAATCAAATCAAGGTCTGGTCTGCTGGATGTACCAAGCTCATTCACAGCTTGTTACTCTAACCTCTAGGCCATACTGCCAGCCAGGCATTCAAGACCCCATTTACGCCTTGCATGCATTATGGTCACATTTGCATATTGGTGTGTGAATATCAGGAATTTGCACACAGCATAACTCTGATGCGCTGGCGCATTTTCCATTCCTGGTATTCAGACCTGCCTAGGGGGATGCGCCAGTGCATTGTATTTGTGCAGCACACATTAAGTGATATATTCAGATGGGATGCACCATGGCACATCTCTTTTGAATATATCTCTTGGTTGCTCAGGCACAGATCATTTTCACTGCGCACTCACTTGCACCACTGCCAGGCGCAATTATGAATATCGGGCCCAGGATATACAGTATGACTAGAATACAAAAAATATTTTGTTTTCCTTTAAGATTTTTTTCCTATAGTTTTTATGGTCTTAGGTTTAGAATAATATTACTAGAGAGGATCATTATGAGCGAATACATCACTTTAACTTTTTGGGTCCCCAACCCCCGATTGCTTTTTGTTATATGGAACACAGTTCTTTTTTTTGTATTATGACTCATTGACAGATATGACTGAAATACTTCTTTGTTTTTCCTTTACCTTTAATTTTTGTATTAATATAAAAGTGCATTAACACTATTTGTTATTATTTGTTGTGAAGTCATAATAAAAAATTCCTCTGCTCTTTTTAAGACGTGCTATGGGATCTTTAACATCCACCTGAACTATCACCGGAACAGGAAGATAGGACCTCGGTTTAACGTCTCATCTGAAAGACGGCACTTCAGGAGTGCAGCACCCCCCTCAGGCTGCACTACAATGTAAGTATTGGGATTTAACCCAAGTGCCTGGTGTGGGTAGATACATATACATATACATATACATATACATATACATATACATATACATATACATATACATATACATATACATATACATATACATATGGTTGCCCAGATAGTCCATTGACTCCCCCAGCACCGATCACAGACTGCCGTCAGTAGTCTAGTGCCCCCCTGCTGAGATTCACCCCCCTCAACCATTCATGAAGTGCATGTTAAGGACCCCCAAATTTCCCTGGTGCCTAGTGGTCCCACCCCCTGGTCGATCGCCAGCCCATTATGAGAATGCACCCCCTGCCAAGATTCACACCTGTCCCCTGTTGTCTAGCCCACAGTTGCACATGTCATATAAAATAAATACAAAACTTTCCCTGGCATCTAGTGGAAGTCCCCACCTTGTCTGGTAGTGACCCCCATCCCGCACACACTCATTCATTACAAGCACTCAGTCGCGCTGCCAGCCATGGAGGTGAGTGGAGGGCTGTGCTGCTGGCCCGAGCGGGGCCGGAAGGGGGGTAGGTGGGGGTTCACTACCAAAAGGGTGGGGGGTCCACTAGACACCAGGAAATTTTGGTATTTACAGTATTTTACATGACATGTGCAACTGTGGGATGGACAACAGGGAATAGATGTGAATCTTGGGAGGGGGCATTCTCCATAATGGGCCAGCGATCTGCTGGGGGTAGGACCACTAGACACCAGGGACATTTGGGAGACTTTAACATGCACTTTATGAATGGAGGACAGGGGTGACTCTCAGTGGGGGGTTAAGTGCTCATAATGGGCTGGCGATCAGAGGGAGGTGGGACCACTAAGGGATCATTGGATCCCTATTGTGACTATTGCTGTTGGATGGGGGAGGGGACATGCCTTGGAGACTGGGGTATCTGCCTCCCTCTGCTTGCCCCGCATTACTGCCTGCTTTTTACAGGTGGTTTTGTGCACCGTGCTATGGGTTGCACAAACTCCTGTAGTGTAGTGCTGGTCTTTTGAATATGCCAGTGAGCCAGCATTCATGCCCCCTCCCCTCACGCCCTCCTCTGCATACATTAGCTTCAGTGCTAAATGACCTTTTGAATATTGCTGCCGGGCACAACTTCGGCGCTATTCCAATGCAACAGATTTGCACCCAGTGCAAAGCTTTGAATATCTGGCCCCTGATGCATTCTGACATGGTTCAGTTGGTCTTTATTTTAATACTAACTAAATAAAATCATGTTCAGTTCTCATAGACAAGATTCACAAAAATGCATATAATAAAGGATATCCTATTGTTTATCTAGTAGAAGCAATAAGCAGAATAGTTATTGTATATCCCTAAAAGCAGTAAGAAAAAATAATAATTTCATGTTCATATCTGTCTTTTCTTGCATCTGAGGGTGCCAGAAAAAGCTTCCCTAAGTACATTACATACATACACATTACACGTCAAACAACTGCCACTATGCTTGCATACTGTGGCCCAGATATTCAAAAGGGTTGCTCCATGCGCAACAGGGTTGCGCATGCGCAAGTCCTACATTGCGCCATTCTGCGATATTCAGCAGGAGGCAGTTGCTCCACTGGCAACAGGTTGCGCAAAAGAGCAATGCAAATGAATGCATGCTCAACAGGAGGGGGAGGAACCATGCATAACCCGCAACCTGATATTCAGTGGGTTGTGCAGAGTTGTGCATGCACAACTCAACCTGCGCCTGCACAACCTTGAGCCAAAAAAAGGATCAAGTTGAGGCCACCCACAGGTGAGCTGCTGTGTGCAGGCGCAACACAGCTGCTGCCACCTGGCTGGCTAACTCGGTCCCTATGTCCCCCACCAGCCCGATCGCAGGCATCACAGTTCCATGAACCCCACACATCTCCACAGCCCGATCGCGGGCAGTACAAATCCATGAACCCCCCACACACATCTCCCACAGCCCGATCGCGGGCAGAACCTGTAGAACCCCCAGTGCCCGATCGCGGGCAGAATGTACTCCCTCCCCCAACTCAAATAACTCCCTGGTGGTCCAGTGGACCGTAAAGCCCGATCGCGGGCAGAATGTCACAACACAACCCCCAAACATCTCCCTGGTGTCTGGTGTCCCCCACCCACCACGAGCCCTCCACCCGCTCCCCCGCGGCCGGTCAGTGTACGGTATGGGCTGCACGCCCATTGGCTGCAGCTCTGCACCAATGGGCATGCAGCCCTACCGACAATCAGTCGGGCGGGCGGGCGGGCGGCAGGCGGGTGGATGCTGTCGCCCGCCGCCGCGGGGAGCGGGTGGAGGGGCTTCGTGGGTGGGGGGGACACTAGACACCAGGGAGATTTTGGGGGTTGTGTTAGACATTCTGCCCGCGATCGGGCTTTACGGTCCACTGGACCACCAGGGAGTTATTCGAGTTGGGGAGGGTTACATCTGCCCGCGATCGGGCACTGGGGGTTCATAAGGTTCTGCCCGCGATCGGGCTGTGGGATGATGTGTGGGGGTTCATGTACGGTACTGCCCGCGATCGGGCTGTGGGAGATGTGGGGAGGGTGACATGTACGTGTTCTGCCCGCGATCGGGCACTGGGGGTCATACAGGTTCTGCCTCGCGATCGGGCACTGGGGGCTATAGGTTCTGCCCACGATCGGGCACTGGGGGTCATACAGGTTCTGCCCGCGATCGGACTGTGGAGATGTGTGTGGGGGCGTGACATGTACGTGTTCTGCCCGGGCGATCGGGCACTGGGGGTCATACAGGTTCTGCCCGCGATCGGGCTGTGGAGATGTGTGGGGCGCGACATGTACGTGTTCTGCCCGCGATCGGGCACTGGGGGTCATACAGGTTCTGCCCGTGATCGGGCACTGGGGGTCATACAGGTTCTGCCCGCGATCGGGCACTGGGGTCATACAGGTTCTGCCTGCGATCGGGCTGTGGGAGATGTGTGTGGGGGGGACATGTCGTGTTCTGCCGCGATGGGCTGGGGATGTGTGTGGGGGCGATATGACGTGTTCTGCCCGCGATCGGCTGTGGGAGATGTGAGGGGTGTCATGTAACTGTGGATGCCCGCGATTGGCTGCATTGGCGCGCGTCTCGACGGCTGCTGCCTGGCAGGGTGGCCAGGAGCAAGTCCTCGGGGATCGGCGCACCTACATGCAAATGACATGCAAATGGGGCCATAAATAGATGCAAATGGCCCCCCTGCGCCTTGCATAAATTATGGCCCCATTTGCATGTCACCTTTTGAATATCGGAAATTTGAGCATGGCGCAATGGTACTTGCGCCACCGCAAGTTTAATGCTCAACTCTGGCAACTTGCGGTGGCGCAAGTTCCACTGCGCCATGCGTAAGTGCTGTGGCTCGGGGTGATATTCAGAGGAGTTGCTCAACAGCGCAACTCCTTTGAATATCACCCCGGCCCCACCCCCGCGCAACTATTTTGAGCAGCGCAGGGCTTGCGCCTCAGTCTGCGCGAGTTTGAATATCTGGGCTCAGATATACAAATTCATTCCCTAAAACTTTGTTAATGCACCAGTTAAGGGTTAAACTGAGAAAGTAGGAATGTGGTGTTAGGGTTTCAACCCTAACACCTCATCCCCACTCCTTGTAAGCAGCAAAAAGAAGAAAAATATTACAGGTTTTGTGTCTTATGTTGATAATCAGGCCTCAGGTGTCTTGGGGCTATCAACCTAATGCTACCCCCATTCCATCAGCAAATGAGCTCAGATATGCAGATTATATGACAGTGGGGTAAGAGTTATGGTTGATAACCCCAAGGAAGCCCCCAGGCCTGATTTGCCACCACTCAGGACAACCAAAATCAAAGTTTTTTCTTTTTGCTGTTTGTAGGTTGGAGTTGGGGTGTTAATGTTGGAAATCCTAACACCACATTTCCCTACTTTTGTCAGTTTAACCCTAACTAGTGCATTAAGAATGTTTTTTGCAATGAATTTCCTTACTTTTTTTAGATATTACAATTATAATATCATTAAGCCATCTGTGCCCTGTGCTTCCATTCCTCTATTTGTCCACATGTTTCTGGGGGTGTGAAAGCACAGGGCTTTCTAGGTCCTGTGCTTCCATCCCTCCAGAGAAGCAATTTATGTGCTTTCTTGCATTTTTTTTTTTTTGTAGGGATGGACCAGTTTCAGTTCTTATTTCTTAGGAGCTTGGTGTTGTACTAGTCATTAAAGAGCTAGTGGATCAGAATTGTTATGTTAGCATCAAAGATTATGTGAATAGATATTGACTAATCTCTGATATATTTAATGTTACCCATACGAGTATCTGAACTTTGGTTTTGATATTTTTATCGTTTTATTGATCATAGGCATGTGAAGCTGTGGGGAAGCAAAAGAAACCAGAAGTGACATCTTGGGGCCCCCAGGACCATATTTACAAAAGTAGTCTCTCAAGTGTGATGCAATTCAGAGTACTGCTAACTGTTAGTGGCTTGTTTTATAAGTCATTGAGTTCTGTGCTTATAAGTGTTAGTCCACAGGTATTTATATTTCCATTTGTGTGTGGCTGCTTTTTTTCTTCCCGCTCTGTCTGCTCACCCTCCTGCTTAGCCTGCTTACCTAACTGTACACTCTCTTACCAGATGGTCATCTAGTTAGCACAGCACTGACACAGAAACCGGCACTCTAGTGACCACAAATGAGTTTAATTCGGTGCAAAAACATGAAGCACAAACAGCGAACCAATCCACCACCTGAATAAACGATTGCAATGTGAAATACAAATACCTTACTGGAGTGGACAAAAGCCTCTTCCAAACCACTCCCCCTGAAGAAGAGGGTACGCCCGCAAATCTCTGGAGATTACGTGCTGGCCGGTGATTTTGTCTGGTCCAGTAAGGTATTTGTATTTCACATTGCAGTTGTTTATTTAGGTGGCAGATTAGTTCACTATTTGTACTTCATGTTTTTGTATTGAATTAAACTCATTTGCAGTCACGAGAGTGCCAGTTTCTGTGTAGTCTTTCTGGCTTGTATTTTTTAACAGACACTGTTTTGCAAGTGCAGCATTGCTGACTCTGTGTTGTTTGTAGTTAGCACAGTAGTTGTACAGAGGCTTTATTTCAGCTGAATTTTACATAACCTGCCTCTTACTTCCCCCTTCATTTCATCTTTCAGGTTTACTTCTGCCTGCTGCCACTCCATTCTCCCACTCCCACACACTCACCTGGCTGTACATTCCATTATGTCTAGACTATTACCTGATGGTTATAGGCTGTAATTCAGCTGAATTCTGCTACACCAAAAACTAGCTACTGTTCTGTTCTCCTGTCCGCCTGCTCTGACTGCTGCCACTTCATTCTCTTGTGCCCATCCAACAGCACACTAGGTTATTTGCAGTACAGTACCATCATGGAGTGAAAGACAATGTGTAAAGTCTGAGAAAGGTAGCAGTATTCAAAACTACATAGAAGTGTTTGCAAGCACAGGACAGTAGTACTGTACCCCCAGCATGCAAAATGATTTCTCATCAGATCACAGCCATTGATTTACAGTAGTGCTTCCCCCCACTGTCTCACATTCAGTCAAAGCTCAGCTATGCATGCAGTGTACATTTATGAAGGAATCAAGTGAGTGGACTATTGCAGACAAAATACAAAAACACAAACTGCAGGAAATCTACATTCTGGGGAATTTCAGATTACTACAGAACAGCTCAAACACATCACTCTGGCTATAAGAATGATATAATATGCACTCTGTACACTAGCTCTTTAAGACCTTTCCATTGATATATACATTGTCTATTAACTCCAAAGACTGACAGAGTTACAGCTTGTTTTAATGTTTATCGTTTTTGATATCGCCCCTTAATTTTTTGGAGAGGGGGTGTTATGTGTTAGTGTTGTAGTACTCATTAAGACCATGACTATAATATACAGATTGTCCTATAACTCATCATCAAGTTTTATATAATATAATACAAATTTCATTATGAATAAATGCACTTTCCAGACAATGTAAACACTACAATAAAATTATAACTATAGAATAGCTGCATATATTAATGGAGTTATGGCTTGTTAAAGTTAAAATGTGGAAAAAATACCTAAGTCCAAATTCATTTTTAATATGAAGGAATTTTTTTTCATGAGATTCATGTGAAAAAAGATTCCTTTATATGAAAAAAGAATGTGAAAAATGATTTCTTCATATGAAGGCATCTTTTTTCGTGAGGTTGTGTCATTCATACGTAAAAGTTTTTCTCACATTCTTTTTTCATGTGAAGGAATATTAAGTCCAAATTCTTTTTAGCATGAAAGGAATCTTTTTTGTATGGCCCTTCTCTTTTTTCGAATGGCCATACAAAAAAAGAAATTTGAGCCATGAATTTTTTTTTTTAAATGTCATGTTAAAAACACATTTCTGGGTGATTTTTCCAAAAACTAACTGCAGAATCCACCTAAGGGAGTCCCGATTAGCAAGATACATATGTTGGTGTCTCTGCAGAATATCATTTGTATGGCTTTTAAACACGTTTTTTTTGGAAAAACAGAAACAAGATGGTGGCCATACAAAAAAAGATTACCCCCATATGAAACAGGATCTTTTTCATATGGGCCAAATTCTTTTTTTGTATAAAACAGCTATCAAAAAGACCATACTAAGCATGCTCAGAACTGACATTTCAAATCCTTGTAACTCTAGAACAGATTAACATTTTTTTTCACCAAACCAGTGAAAGGAACAATTGTGGGCCAAGACCTTTCTACCCTGAAATTTTGAGAGCAAAATTCCAAACTGTCTGGGCACTACTTGAGGACGAAAAAGAAACATCAAAATGCACAATTTATTTCTCATTTTCGCTGTCTGGATCTCAGAATCACATCTTATTGTATCAAGACATGGCAGCCCAGGAGACCTTGGTCCCAAGACTGCACATGCAAAATGTTGTGCAACTCTGTTAAATGGTGGCGAAGCTATTAAAGTGAAAACACAGGGGTTTAACATTAAACAGCCTACTCAACCCTAACTATAGTGGCACTACTTCACCACTATAAAAACTATCCCCAATAGTCCTTCTGACCGCTCTGTGGCTATTCAATTTTGCATGAAAAACTGTCAAAATATAGCAACAAAGAATTGATCCCAATTTCTTACCCCTTGCTTTGTGACCCATCAGCAATGTCCAGCTGAGACCTGCTGAGACTAACTCACATGGCAGCCATGTTCCAAGAGCTTGCCCCTGGAGTCTCCTGCTACTTGCAAAAAGACTAGGATACTTACAGTTTGTTTCAGGCAGTTTTTCAGACTGGAGTTGCCCAAAAGGGGAACATAGAGTTTACAAATAGTGGCTATGCTGAGAAATTAACTCATAATTTTTAGTAAATGGTAGCATAAAAACATGGCTATTTCCAAATGTTATCTAGCTGGTGATTTCTATACTACTGTTGCATAAAATGCTAGATATGTGTGGGAGTGAGGTGTTAGATGTGTGAAAAATTGTGTGTGTGAAAATAGAAAGATACTAAGGTGCCTTCTGAGTAAGTGTGTAATATATCTTTTAAAAATAATTTTAAAAATTAAATTCAGAGAGCTTGGGCCTTGTTTTCTCCAAGGTCCTTTTTTAGCTGGCTTTGCTAAGAATGCATTGGCCTGGCCTATTTTTACTCAAGCTAGGTTCCTGCAGAAATGCTTCCATGGTAACCGAGCCTTGGATTATAAACTGGTTGCAAAGTAATAGTAGCATACAACTAATTGTACAGGAAAAGACAGGATTTCCCAAATTGCACATGTCTCTTGTTTTACAAGGACTGCCCAGGGAACTGCCAAGCAAAGATACTACTCCTGTTGATGCTGAATACAATGCAATGTTAGAAGTGTCAGTCCTTGACTCTCCCCTCTTTGTGGGGATTCTCTTTCAGAATGAGTTTGGCATGCCCAGGGCCTACACTTTCTCACAAGGGATGAACTGCTTAGTACAGTAACCGCCAGCCAGTATCCTCACATGGCAATCTAGGCCGCTTGCTAGCAGATCAGTGAGGACTAAGGATTAAGTAAAAAAGGGACAATTTTTCTGTTGTTTGACTTAGCTGACTGGCTCAGGGGGGTAGGCAAGCTTATCTGTTATCTAAAGACCTGTTTACATATGAACATATGAATCTGCCAGTAGAAACAGTCCTCTTGGTCTATCAAGTCTGCTTGAATGAGCAGCTAGCACCCTTACATTGCAGCTGCCCCATTTGTACTGCAGCAACCTGACATTTACCTGATCATGAAAAGTCAGTCACTTCTACTCTCTCTAAGTCACAGCAGAGTAGGGATCATGTTCTGGAGTGAGTGGTATAAGCAGCCATGCAGTTTTTCTTACACATACTGACTCACTCCCTTTTGTTGCCTTAATACTGCTTAACCAACTGCCCTGTCCCATCCTGGTTTGTTCAATAAGCATTTCTTCCATTGGCTAGCACTTACAGAGGGGGACAGGAGACCAAGACAGAGCTGGTGCTGGCAGGGAGGGGGTACTAAAACTGCACGTTACCAAACACCCATCCACCGTTACATGGCCCTTCTCAGCGCAGCTTGCATCAGCACTGAGAAGGGCCATTTAAATGTCATTTGATTGGTCCAAAAATAACATATATTTTCTGTTTATGTCCCCTTCCAGTGCCGCATCCATCCTCTCTCTCAGGATCTCCCAAGGTGTCCTTCTGCATGGCTGTACTACAAAGTGCTTCCCAGGGGTTCTGGGTGGTCAGAACACTGGCGCAAGGATGCCAGCAATCAGAGCGCTGCATGAAGGCAACAACAGTGAGAGCACCCCCATCACGGCGCCGGTGTGAAAGGGTGTCTAGTGCTCTGGAGTACACCACGGCACCTGTGGGTAGGGCTTGATGAACTGATAAACAGCCAGCAGAGGTACAGCCACTGATGTAATAGAAAACTGACTGTTAGCCAACACCAAAATGTTAGTGCATGCTGGGGACTCAGCAGAGTCACTATGCAAACTAAAAGGGTCAAAAGCAATGTCGTTTGTATTCTGACATTGCTCCCTTTGCCTGATCATGAAACAACATGACCTTACTGTACATCAAACAGGACATATCCAGAACAGATTGAACTGATAACAATGGTGCAAGGTGGTCAGGGCGCCCTATCGCCCCAGTCCACCTCCCCATGTCCAGCCGCATGTTCAAGGGGGCACCTCACATGGCAGCCCATCGCCCGTGTGTGGCTCTCATCTGTGCTGTGGTCAGCTCCACCATCATCGGCCATCAACGTAGGGTGCAGCGGTACAGAGGCAGTGGGTCTGTGGGACGGGGGCCATGCCATGTGGTCCTGTACATGGCATCCTCATCCCATGCACAGTGGATGGCATCATCCCAGGTACACTGGGCACAGTGGTGCCCCTCCATGTTGCTGCACCAACTGTGGCACCATAGGCATACAGTGGGTGGGTTGACATGTGTGCGACGTGCAGCACTGCCCTGCTGTGCAGTGTTGGCTGACACTCCCTGTTCCATGTGGCTCTGGGGTCTGGTGCTGTGCCAGCAGGTGACCTCCCACTGGCACTCTGATTGCTGGCACCCTAGTGCCAGCACCCTGACCACCCGGAACCCTTTCCGGGAGAGCCATGCCCCATCCTGCCATGGTTTACCCCCCAGGCGGTGAAGGAGAGATCCCTGACTCCTCTCTACCTACACAAATCTGTGTCAGAAGGCTCTCTTCTGGGATCACCAGGGTTGGTCCAGTTGCTAGGCACCATGGCCTGTCACAAAGTGGATGTGGGGTGTATTTTCCATTTTTCTTCCAGTCCCTGAGGATGGTGGTATGCAAGGGAGTCCAAGGAGACATGTGCATGCAGAGATGTGCTGCTGCTCTGGACCTCAGCCAACATCCTCCCCTTCCACATGGTGTCCCTGACTGCACTGCCCCCCGTGATCACCCAGGTGGCAGTATTTCAGCAGGTGCGACAACCCTCTGTCCCCAGAGGAGGAGAACGTCCCTAGGATGCTCAATCCTTCTCCCCCGATCATCTCTCCAATGACCTAGGTTTGCTCCCGAACCCGGGTCGCCGGCATCACAAGCAGTAGCTGTACCACTGTAGCTGTAGCAGTAGCTGGCCGTTAGGCCAGCATGTTTAACTAAAATATGTAACAACACATATTAAAATTTAATATGTCCTACACAAAGCATTCCCTTTTATAATTATTGTAGTTACTTGCATCATAACTTATTTTATTTTTGTTTACAAATTTAAACATTGAATATTCAAAAATTATTCCTTTCTGTAATCACTCTTTTCCCCTTTTCCAGTTACCTGTAGCTAATAGCAAGATACAGTGTTACAGTGGGAGACTAGAGTGAAGAAGAGAGAGAGAGAGAGAGACATCAATGAAGAAATAGACCTGTCTGTGTAGGAGAATCAACCTTTATCTCTTCTAGTTCCTGGGAAAAACATATAATCTAGGAGAGATATATGCATATGTTTACTTAACAGGAGCTTAAAGGAATAATATAAGGGGCCTTATACATTTAGAGTCATTTCGAATGTATCACCTTATTTGGGTACTTTAGTAGCACTGTGCAGGTTCTGAACATTAGTTCCTGAACACCATGAGTAGTAGGGCTCCTGAATATGCAGGAGTCCTTCCCAAATAGAGAACTTCTTGTATTCGGGAAAGAGTATTTCGCCACCTACAAAAAAAAAAAAGTAAAAACAAATGCCCCCCCCCAAATGATCAGTCAGTTTTACTACAGCAACTATGCAAGCACTGTCATTCATGAGAAGGCAGCCAGCCGTGGTTGAGCTGGTCACTTCCTTAGGTTCTCATATTGAGAACTGGGTGCTGGATGGAAGTAGGGTGATGTGTCAGGGTGGAGGGGACATAAATTATATATTTGTTTAAGCACAAATGAGAGCTTTACATTAAATAAAATGACAGCTGGCCATAGAGAAGGTGGGTTGAGCCAGTTAGCCATCGAGGGATTTACTGTAAATAATATAACAAATTGTGGGTGCTGGGGGGGGTGAAAGGTGAGGCTGTTGATTGAAAGTGGAAGGGTTATATTTTACTTGGTTTGGGGCTAGGGAAGGTGGGAATAGTGCTGTTTCTTTTTTCTTTTCTTTGTAGGTGACCGAATAATTTTTCTTGAATGTTTGGCTGCTGAATACTGAATATTCTGCTGAATATTTGGGAAATGGTATTTCCACAGCCCTATACATTAGAGCTATTGGCTGAGAAAAGGTTGAATACAGTTCCCCATTTGGACTGGAAAGTATCCCTTTGACCTGTAGCATAGTGGGCAAAATGTTCCATTCTAAGAAGTTCTAAACATTCTAGCCTCCATTCATTGAATGCAGGTGCTCTGTTCTCAATCCATACTTTTAAAATTGTATTCTTTACAGAAGCCTCAGTCAGTAAGATGGTATTTTTCTGTTCTTGGAAGCAATGTAATTTTCCACAAAATGTAAAATAATGCAAGTATCCAATTGCAATTTGTTTTCAAGCTATTTGATGTTAGCAAGGGATTGTTAGTAATCTCCCATAGTGCAGATATTTATTTTTAATTCCAAAACTTATGAGGTAGATTTCTATCTATTTTCCCACATTTTAAGTAATTAGGAGTTGTTCTTAGGCCCACTTTATATAGATGATGAGGGGTATAACATAAATTACGAAGTGATTTGAACTGCATCAGTTACATGTTAACCGTTTTCAATGTCTTAAGGGAGTTTAGCCACATTTTATTCCACTCCCAGCCCTCTAGATTCTTGCCTTGATTTTGATACCACCATCTCATATTCTCATTAGCCCTCCATTTTATACTTTCTAGTAACATACTATAGAAACTAGAGATTCTGGGCCTTGCTTGTACACAAGCCAAAAAAATGTTTGCATTTTCATTTGTTGCATTTAACCCTACTATTAAAGTGGTTTAGAATACTTGTTTTAAAAGATGCATAGAATTCCAAGTCTATGTTAGAAATGTTGACTGTTCTAGTTTACTACTGTATATTGTAATGAATCACTGTTCTATATTATGGGCTTGATTCACAGATGAGTTAGACTGGGGCAAGCCTTGGGTGCACCAAATATTTGGCACATGTGGATATCATCTGTCAGCTGGGATTTACAATCCCGTGCACCATTTGTCACGTGGTAGACCAATTTGTTGCTGGTCTAACTCTGGAAAATGGGGAAACTTTTTACAAGGTTTGTGCCAAATAGTTGGCGCAAGACATCATAAAGTAGGGAAAGTGTCACAAATGTGCATGACCTTTCTGGATTGGGTGCAAGCTGTGTCAATGTGTTTGGTGCCGCTGTGGCTTTGACGCAAGGCTTGACACAAGCTTCGTGTCAACCTTTCTGACGCAAGCCCTATGTCGTCTAATTAAACTATTCCTTTTATTTCCCATTCTACATTGATGTATACCTGTGTTTCAGAAACCAAATAGGTTGTGTTTTGCAATTATTTACATTCGTGTTAAGCAAGGCTGACCATTGAGATAATTGACAAACAGGCCCAGATATTCAAAATGTAGCGCAGCATGCAAACCATTAGCATGGAAATAGAGCAGGATTAGCATAGAGCTGCAATATTCAAATGACCGGATAGCACGCACTAACCGCAGTAGCGCGAGGCAAACCCATAATGTATGCAAGGGGCAAAATGAGGGGGCGGGAATGAGCATACATGCACTATGGGATATTCAGAGTGATAATGCCACGCAAGGCCACATAGCATGACACATAGTGCGGCACTAGCTACCACCTATAAAAGGCTGGTCTTATCCCATGGCAAAACACAGAGGGGGAGGGACCAGAACAGGAAGTGACCATGGCAGCAGTGCCGAATGCAGTGTTGCTGCACCTAATGGCAGCAGTAGTGGAGGAGGATGAAAGGGAGCAGAGCCAACATGGCTCACAACTCAGGCCAAGGAGGCGATATGCTGCACACAGGTGGTACCAGCCCAGAGTCTCCTTCGAGACCCTGCTAGATGAGCACATCTACTGGGATGAACAGGGAAATGTTGAGGTAGCTATGTGAACTCCTGCATGACCAGCTGCAGCCCAACACCAGATGCAGCCATGCTATGACAGATGAGGAGAAAGTGACAGCAGTGATGTGCTTCCTAGCCTCAGGGATGTTTCAACGACCAACGGGGGCACCATAGGGGTATCGCAGTCTGCCACCTCATGCCTCCTGGCCCAGTTCTTTGATGCTTTCCTGCCACATGCTGGTGAATTCATAGTATTCCCCAGCAGAGCACAGAGAAACCATGTAGCAATTCTATCGAGTTGCGCACCTATCAGTGGTAGTTGGTGCCACTGACTGCACCCATGTCTGAATTCGTGCACCACCTGGCAATGGCAGTAAGGTGTATGTGAACAGGAAGGGGTACCACTCCACAATTGCTAGGTGGTCTGCGTTGCGACAGGTTGCATCAGCAATATCTTTGCACAGTACCCCGGCAGTACCCATGATGCCTTTATCTGGCACCAGTCCTGGCTGTGTCAGGCCTTTGAGGAGGGCAGGATACCCAGTGGGCACCTAGTCAGTGAGTATCAGCATGCAAGGCATGCACACAACCACTGTGTGGGTGCGGATAGGCAGGGGTTTGCAAGGAAGGGGGTTGGGACAGCAACATAGGTGGTGTACCACAGTAAGGGGCAGACAGCAGAACAGCAATACTAACAGGTGCACATTTCTCAACAGGGGACAGCGCCTAACCCCTGTGACCCTGGCTGCTGACACCATTACTCTGGCCAGCCACAATGTCTGAGGAGTGGTACAATGAGGCACACACTGCTACTAGGAACATCATAGAAAGGGTCTTTGTCATACTAAAGATGCACTTCCGCTGCCTAGACATGTCAGGCAGTGCCCTGCAGTATAGGCCTCAGAAGGTATGCCGTATCATCCTAGCCTGTTGTATGCTCCACAACATGGCAATGAACCATGGGATACAGGCACCTGAACCTGAGGAACAGGCTGACAGTGACCCAGAGCCAAAGGTCAGGGGGATAGTGGAGCAACTCTAGAGGAGAGATCCTCAAATGGCATGCAGGACCCTGGAGTGCAGGCCTGGCATCATCAGGACACTGTCGCAGGCAGGATGGTGAGTAAAGACAGCACAGCAATCAGAACAGTACATTGACAATGACTTTATTACGTGCAGACAACCACAATAGTGAGGACCACCAACAAAGCATGTGCACAACACAGCGGGAGTGAATGTATGTGGAATGGCAATGTGTACTGTGTGCTGTGCAGGACACGCATGTGACCAAGGTAGACAGCCATGGCATGGTGAAGTGATGTGTTGATTGAGGTGCCTGAAATGAGGTGACAGAGTGGGAAGGGCTACCATGGCTGTGCATGTGTGACTCTGTCAGTGAGTATGTGTGTGTGTGTGTGTGTGTGTGTGTGCATGCGTGTGTATGTATGCATGTGTGTACATGTGGGTGTTGCCTGTGTGCATGGCAGCTGTGCCTATCTGAGGTGACTACCACCACGCACACGACACACACCATGTGCGTGGGATACTGAGCATGGGGTGCTCTGTGTCAATGATATATCCGGGGAGGACCACAGTGAGGCTGGGAGGGTGGTGCGCCGGCGCTCCGGCCGAGCAGCAGATCCAGACAGAGTGGGTGGCCAGCCACCAGCTGATGCACCTGATACAGTGGTGCTGGAGCCCGTGCCTGCCCTGCAGCCAAGTAAGGCCTGCTGGTGGGCCTGCATGCCATGGGCATGCTGTCCCCCTTGCACATCCCGCTGACCACCATGCACCCCATGCAGCACTGTGGCAAGATCAACCACACTGGCTGTGAGACCCGCAAAGTCATGGTCAAGCGTGGCTACCATGTGCTCCATCCTGTCCTCTGCCCACTGTTCTGCATGGGCAAAGCCCAAGGCCACAGTCTCCCACAGCTGCAAGAGCTCATGCCGCATCTCATGCTGAAAGGCATGCAGGTCCATCTGGGTCTCCTGCTGGGATGTCAGGGCAGCCTGGAGCAGAGGGCGGGATCCCTGACCATCCGGCACCATGGCTGCAGCAATGCCAATGCCAGCTGGGGGTTGTGCCTGCTGTTGGTCATGGTGGGGACGCTGTGTCGGTAGCTGTAGTTCCTGCTGCTGCACAGTCCCTGTGGTGTGATGTGTCCCCTGTGGGCCTTGCACCCCTTCCCGTGAAAGACACCACATGTCCAGCAGTGCACACACCTCACCCACATGGCCCACTACCTGCTGTACCAGACCGCCTATGGTGGCAAGGCACTCCACCCCCATGGCACCCTTATTGCAGACCTCAGCATGATCCACCCCTCTGCCACCAATCACAGTCCCCTCCACAGGCATGTAGTAACCCTCATCTGAGCCATCTGATGCAGGGTCACTAGTGACTGTCAGGAGGACCACCAGGCCACCACTCAGATCCTCCACCTGGGCATCCTCTAGGATATCACCAGTGTCCAAGTCCCCACCAGCCTGAGTCCCAGAGTTGTCCCCCCCCCAACAGGCAGGGGTAACCCGTGTCCTTCAGCCTGTCACCCATGTGCTGCTGCTGAGGTTCCATGCCTGGCACCCAGTCCAGAGGTCAATGGCATATTGTTGTCATCCTCTGCCTCCTGCTCCACATCATCTGTCCCAGCCATGTCCTGGCATACTGCATGGTGTGCACCCACAGCTGTGAAACAAGAAAGGACAGTGTCACAGATTGGAACATGCACAGTATGCCACAACCACCACCTGAACATGCACACCCTAGGATGCATGACACACACCACGGCCATGCACACCACACATTGCAACCCCTGTCGATGCAGACCATGGCCACATGCACACACCCCCTATCATGGTGCTCAAGCATCGTACTGACAGCTGTGGTGAAAGCCCTGCACAGGCAGTGGATGCACGCAATACTGCCTCAAGTGTATAGTGTACACAGTATAGCTCTCACATAGTGCAAACCACGTGTTGGTCCTACACTGTCCCTCCAGCACCAGCGCAGGCATGCCATGTAGGATGCACACAGGCAGATACTGAGCTGTTCTAGGTGGTGTGAGTGGAGTCTCACACCCCCCACCAATAACACCATTAACAGAGATGGGATGCAGTGTGGAGGCCACCAGGGTCATCGGTGGGTCCTCCTGATGCTGTTATCTGGTCTGTGGCCCTCCTCCAGTCTGTAGCCATTCGTGGAGCTATTGTGCCTCCTCCTCCTCCTCGCCCCATAACGGCAGGTCACTCTGTCTCTTCCTAACAGTGTCAGTAGTATGTCCCTGGCCTCCAATGGCATTGACCCCTGCCTCCAATGGCATTGACCCCTGCCGTGACCTTGTCCCACATCTGTCTCACAACAGCATCAGTAGCCTTAAGGCGACATAGCACCTGCTCCCGCTCCTTGACGCCATGGACCAGAGCCATCAGTTTGTCCTGTGAGAACTTATGGGCATGTATCCAGTCCTGTCATGCTGTAGAACCTATGAGAGACATGCAGAGGGACACAGGTCACATGCTGTGGTGTGACGCATTGCATGGCACAGGCAGAATACAATGTGCATGCCACCCTAGACACCTGCAATGTACGTCCTGCAGCGGCATAGTGCAGGCCCTGTTCAACATGATAGGGTACAGCACGCACTGCAACTGTGCAGCATGGAAACCCTTGTGTGCACAGTGCATGTGCATGTGTCACAACGGACACTGCAGCTATATTGCATGCACCAGCCCCCACATGGGTACCGCACAGCATGGGGCGCCTGCAGGCCAATGTGTTCCTCCCCATTCCCCCACACTGGTGCATGTCAACAACATTGTGCAGGCAGTCCACTCACAGCAGGGTCTGCTGCTGTACACACAGGCATAACACTCACCCCAGTCAGCTGGCCGACAGGCACACTGGCCATGTACACTGCTAAGCAGGAACATGCTGACATGTGCTTTTTCAGGCATATGTTCTGACCCATGCATGTTCCGTGGCCATACATATGTGTGTACAGTGCATGCCAGGGCCCAGTCACGTCTCACTGCTATACAGCCATGCTCCAAAACACTATACAGACCTGCCTGTTGCTGCTCTGCCTCCTGTGACATTCTGCTCTGTGTTGGACCTATTCAGCTGTGGCACCTGCTGAGTATTGCAGTCCCTCTACACAAAATAGGTGGAGCACTGTTTGCCCTTAAATAGCCCTGCTGGGCAATCCTGCCTGTTAGGCATACAAATGAGCTGATTATGATATGCTAATCACACTGTTCGCCCTTGCATACAAAAATTGCCCTCATCTGCATAGACTGCCTGAATATGGGCCATGTTAGCACCGGGCAATCCACTTAGTGCTGTGCTAATGGTTAGCACCAGGCTAAATGGTTCTCCTGCACCACACTGTCTCATTAGTGCAGCACTATGTAACATAGCGCGACGTCCGCATGTGCGCTTGTGAATCCTTGTACCGCGCTAGCATCCAAGCGGAGCACGTCTTAGTCGTACAGTGCAGTGCTATGCGCATGCATGAATATGATGCTCCAGGGTCATGGCGGGGTCATGCATATGCAAGGAGACCACTTCCGGTTAGCGCTGCACTATGCCATGTGACTGCGAGGCGCTAATGCACATGTTGCTGGAGGGCCCAGAGTGTGACACAGGCAGCACATTACAGTCATGTGGGAGGGTAACAGCTGTGCAATGGTATGTCTGGGAGGTGTAGGCAGCATGCAGTGGTGCACAAGGACAGGCGCATGGAGGACGTCGAGACAGCACAGATGTCTGTTTGGGGAGGTCAGGGAGGGTGACCTCCCCACGATGCCAGGTGTGGGCATCAATAGCACGCCATCTCACTGAAAGGACGGGCATCACGCAGGATGCAGTAAAGTGTCAGCACTGGTACATGGACCTGCACTGCAGGCAACGCCAGCAGCTGCACAGGTACAGTAGGATAGTGCATGATGGAACTGTGCCAGTGCCAGGTAGGTGCCGTCACATGGAGCACACATATGTTACGTGTCTATCTGTCTGCTGGTGTGTATGTCACTGTCTGTACACAGGTGTGCTGTTGTGCCAGGTGGTAGGACACATGTAGCACTGGTTCTGGGGCATACATCTATGGAGGCACCTACAGTGGAGACCAAGGAGGATGCTGGGAACCTCCACAAAGGAGACCCACAGGAGGGTGGCAGGGGACCCTGCAGGGGAAGGAAACAACTCCTGGTGGGGGACTCCATTGTTAGGAAGGTAGAACTGCACAAGGAAGGAGAGAGGGAGGTAAGGTGCCTACCTGGCGCCATGGCTTGGAGGGACAGGGATCGAATCCTCAGGATTGCTGGAGCAGCTGCACAGGGGAGGGAGCTGGATGTCATTGTCTACTTAGGGACAAATGACCTGGCTAAGAAAGGGATTAGAGAAGTGCAGGAAGAGTTTGTGGAATTGGGGAAGGGCCTTAGTCAAGTAGCATGCACGGTAACCTTCTCGGAGGTGCTACCCATCTATGGCATAGGAGAGGCTAGTGTCTTCATCTATGGGATTCAATCAGTGGTTGAAAACTGGTGTGGAGCTCAGGGATTTGGCTTCATTGGGGACTGGGGTCCACCTGGAGTGATGCAAGCCTATACTGGCATGATGGGCTGCATCTGTCTGGGAGGGAACCAGGATCCTAGGTGACAGGTTTAAATGCTTCATTGGCAAGCTTTTAAACCAGCCAAGGGGAGGCACTGGAAAGAGCAGGAAAATCCTAGCCCCACCAAACAATCAATGGTAGTAAGTGTGGCAAACACCAACATGGAGGTATTGATAGGGAGAAGGGCAGGGTAAATGGAGAAAGTGACAAAGGCAAGAAAGACAGGGATGGGGCAAAAGGGGGTAAGGCCATCAGGAAATGGAGGGTAATGAGTACAAATGCCCGTAGTCTGGGCAACAAGCTCCCTGAGCTGGTGGCCTTAATGGAAGAGGGATGCCTGGATATCGTAGCAGTCACAGAAACATGGTACACAGAGAACCATGACTGGGATGTTAACATACCAGGGTACATAACCTACAGGAGAGACAGGCAGGAGAGAAGAGGGGGAGGAGTAGCTCTCTATGTAAAGGAAGGGATAAAAGCAACTGAACAAAAGAGTAAACAGGGAGGAAAGGAGGCACTGTGGGTCACCTTGGAGACTGGAAAGGGCACCACAATCCGCACAGGGGTTTGTACAGACCCCCATGTCAGGGGGAAGGAATGGACAAGGATATGGTAGAAGGCATTCTTAAAATGGCAGAGAAAGGAGAGATACTGTTGATGGGAGACCTGAATATGCCAGATGTTAACTGGAGCACATTTGCTGCAGCCACATCCAAGAGCAGGGCCATTCTTGAAGCCCTACAGGTGGCAGGCATTAGACAGCTAGTTTCGGAACCCACTTGTGAGGGAGCAATCTTAGACCTCGTACTCTCAAACGGGGGCAGTGAGAGGATCTCAGATCTAGAAGTGGGTTGCCATCTGGGTACAAGTGACCATCAAACAGTGTGGTTCACGTTAAACTCAGCTACAGAGTCAAGCCATACAAAACTGAGGGTACTGGACTTTAGGAGGGCTGACTTTGGCAAGATGGGAGAGTGCCTCAGAAAAGCACTAGCAAACAGGCTAGAAGGAGGTGTGGAGCAACAATGGGGAATTATCAAAACTGCCATCACAGAGGCAACAAGCCTTTGTGTGAAGCAAATAAACAAATCAAAACAAAAGAAAAAGCCACTATGGTTCTCAAGAGAGGTGGCTGTGAAAGTCAGGAAGAAAAAGATAGCATTCCAGAAGTATAAGGAAACACAGAAGGAGCAGGAGAGAGAGCTGTACCAGTTAAGGCAGAAAGAAGCAGGGAGGGAAGTCAGAATAGCAAAGGCCCAAACTGAGGAAAAGATAGCCAACTCAGTTAAGAAGGGGGATTAAACCTTTTATAGGTACATCAGCGAGCGTAGAAAGACAAAGGGAGGGATAGTGAGGCTGAATAGAATGAACGGTGGGTGGGCAGAGGAGGACAGTGAAAAAGCAGGAATATTGAACGAATATTTCTGCTCAGTATTCACAAAGAGGAGGGGAAGTGCCTAATCCAATTAACAGAAGCACTCTTGATAGGGGGCTGATCCCAGTCCTTTCACAGAAGAAAGGGTTCTGCAAGAACTCCTAAAACTGAAGGTGGACAAAGCAATGGGTCCTGATGGAATTCACCCCAGAATTCTAAAAGAATTAAGGAAGGAACTAGTGAAACCACTGGCTACTCTTTTTAATAAATCATGTGAGGATGGAGTGGTACCCGAGGACTGGAGGAAGGCGGATGTGATTCCCCTTCACAAAAGTGGGACCAAAACAGAGGCAGGAAACTACAGACCTGTCAGTCTGACCTCTGTGGTAGGGAAAGTGATGGAGTCACTTCTGAAGGAAAGAATAGTTGAGTACCTAGAGGTCAGTGGAGCACAGGATCCAAGGCAGCATGGGTTCACAGCGGAAGGTCATGTCAGACAAATCTAATAGATTTCTTTGACTGGGTGACCAAAGTAGTAGACCAGGGAGGGGCTGGGACATGGCTTACCTAGACTTTAGCAAGGCATTTGACACAGTCCCACACAAAAGATTATTAGTCAAATTAACCAACCTGGGAGTGGGTCCCAGGGTGGTAGCCTGGGTAAACATTGGCTGGACAACAGGACACAGAAGGTAATTGTAAATGGAGTCCACTTGAAGAAAGGGGTTACTAGTGGGTACTGCAGGGTTCAGTATTGGGTCCAGTCCTTTTTAATGTCTTCATCAGTGGCATTGCAGAGGACTGGAAGGAAAAGTATGCCTTTTGCAGATGACACAAAGATCTGCAACAGGGTTGATACACAAGGAGGTGTGGAAAGGATGAAAAGGACTTGGCAAGGTTGGAGGAATGGTCAGGACGTATGGCAGCTAGGATTCAATGCAAAAAAGTGCAAAATAATGCACCTGGGAAACAAAAACCCAGGGAAGAATACACAATGGGTGGGAGGTAGTAACAACAACAAAACAGGAAAGGACCTGGGGGTAATCATATCAGATGACCTTAAGGTTAGCAAGCAATGTGAGAAGGCAGTAGGGAGGGCCGGGGTATACTGGGATGTATAGGGAGAGGCATCAGCAGCAGAAAACAGGAAGTTGTTATCCCTCTGTACAGACAGTTGGTGAGACCCCATCTGGAATACTGTGTCCAGTTCTGGAGATCCCATCTCTGCAAGGACATAGACAGGATAGAGGCAGTCCAGAGGGGGGCAACTTGCTCGGGAACATTCTATTGTAAGCTGATGATGCAGTCATCTTTGCCTCAAGTCGTAACCCTATTGCCCTCCAGGACTCGCTGCAGAAGTCCTTCACTGAAGCCGAGGGCTGGTTCAAGGAACATAGATTGGTGATAAATCTTAAAAAAACAAAAACATGTTCTTCACTCATCCCCAAAACAAGTCCTGCAACTTCAAACTCCTCATTCACTCTGGGTCCTCTTTCCCACTCGAACAAGTTTGCTCCTATAAATACCTAGGGATCCATTTTGACCCCCCTCCCTCTCCTTCCATGGACACATCGCTGCCCTAGCCACTGCCACTAATATCCGATTGGGCATCTTACACCGGTATAAACACTGCCTCCCCCCAGAGGCTCTTCGACTCGCAGTCACCTCCTCTATCCTGTCCCTAGTGGACTATGGACTGCCGGTGTATGGTGCTGCTGATCAGACCGCACTCCATAAAATTCACACTACTCTGAATAAGGCTTGCAGGTTAATTACTGGAGCACCTAGGCTGACACACACCTGTCTACTGTACGCTAAAGCGCTGGTACTTGATCTTGACGAGCGCCTCAAATATCTGACCTGTACCCTTACAAAAAAGACCCTCCTTGGGCTATCCCCACCAGGATTGACCACCACCATACGCCGCTCTGTCCCACTAGTTCATACTCCGGACCTCTGGGAAAACCTCTCTTGTTATCCCTAGAGCTAGGACCTCTCACGGCCAAAGAGTCTTCAGCTTTAGGGCCCCCTCCTGGTTCAACACACTGCCCCCCTCCATCTCCGAAGCTCCAACTATATCGTGCTTCAAAACTTCATTACGTAACCACCTTATTAACACCCGATGCTGTAATTGCCACTAGTCAAAGCCGTACTCAATACTTATGACAAAGCTTATTACTAAGCTGCTAAGGACAACATAACTCTGGTATTGTTTGCATCAATCCTACCTGTACCAGCTTGTTTGTATCTATGTCTTAAGTTACTGTTATACTTAAGTGTTGTACTGTTATATTGTGTATTTTCGTTTGTCTTACTGTGACAAGGTACCTTTGTAAATGAGCCTATGGCTCAAAGGTTTTCCAAACTGCTGTTTAAATAAAACAAAAAAATAAATAAAATAAATGGTGCAGGGTCTGCAAGAGAAGCCGCATGAGGAGAGACTAAAGGAGCTTAATATGTATACCCTTGAGGAAAGAAGGGAGAGGGGGGACATGATAGAAACTTTTAAGTACCTCAAGGGAATCAACAAAGTCCAAGAGGGTAGCATCTTTCAGAAAAGAGACTTGCAAGAACAAGGGGACACAATTTAAAGATAGAAGGAGGGCGGTTCAGGGGCAATGTGAGAAGTATTATTTCACAGAGAGGAGTGGATGCATGGAACAGCCTTCCTGAGGAAGTTGTGGGATCTAAAACTGTGGGAGAATTCAAGAATGCATGGGACAGACATAAGGCAATTCTTGTGGGGGGCAGGAAGATATAGGCTGTTGGTTAACTAGGATCTGCGGCCTATCCTGTAGGTAGGGAAATGGGCAGACTAGATGGGCCTAGCGGTCCTTATCTGCCGTCAGAGTCAAAGTCTATGCAGTGTGGGCCCCTTGGGTGGCACTATGGTACAGAGTGTCTGGGGGGGCACAGTTGCCATACACCACCCACGGTTGTTGCAGTGCTTGCATGGTACATGTGTCCATGGGGGATACACTGCAGTCATGCCATGCGCAGCTGTGTCACTTTGCCATGGTGTGAGTGGCAAGTCTGGACTTGAAGGTGGGGGACCTGCAATGGGACCATCCTGCAGCCAACACCAGTGTGGTGTGGGGCTGCTGTATCCTGAGGATCTGTCTGCCTACACAGCTGTGTGTGCATCCTGTCACTTTGCACCTGTGTGTGGCGATGTCGCACTGCAGTGTCACCATGCCTACATGCCCTGTGTGCCTGGCACATGCTCAGTGGGCCATGGGGGCCTCCGTGTGGGTGTACCATGTTTTCAGACACTGTCCCTGGGCTGCTTTGTGTGTACAGTGTTTTGGGAGTGGGGTGCATCTTGCTGTGGCTATCATGGTATATGCTGTGTCTTATGCAAATTCTGCTGTTACTTCTGTCCACTGTAGAGCAGATTGAGCAGCACAGCCCAGGGAGAGGGAGCCAGGAGGGGTCCCGGCAAATGACACGGAGCAGCCCGAGGGTGCCATCCATGCCTCAGCAGGTGCAGGAGAGCAGCTCTGAGGACAGGGGCCTATTGTGTGAGTATATATCTGTTTTCATTTGTGATGTGCTTCTGTTATGTGTGGTTCCTTCACTGGTCTGCCATTGACTATGATAGCAGGTTAACGGCCATGAGCATCATACCATTGCTGGTGCGGCAGTGTGCTGGGTTACTCACCAGTGTTGCAGAGTGCTGCCAGTGTATGGCTGTCTGGCCACCATACCCTGTGGCTGGGGGGGGGGACAGTATGGGCCTGTGTCAGCATGCACGGCTGGCATTGCCGTACAGTCTCCATTCGCCAATGTTCATATTCAGCTGTTCACTTGGCATGTGCGGGTTCTAGCTGCAGGGCACAGCACACATTGCAGTATATGGTTCACGTGTGGCAGCATCTGGCAGCCCACCTCTGCTGGTGTGTGTGCCCTGTGGTATTGCATCTGCTGTGGGATGATTTGTCCCTGGCATGGGATGGCCATTGGCCAGACACCACGCCTGCATTGTGATGCTCCTGCGCCCCCATGGGTTGTTGTTGAGCTCTGCTTTGTGGTACATTGCTATCTGACTATGGGCAGCTTGTCCCGATGTGTGTTCTCCCACGTGGATGTTGTTGCACGGCCCATACCCACCACCATCCTGGGGACCGCCTGTGTGTCTGCACTGTCTCACTGTGTGCAGTGCTATGTTGGATGGTGTTAACCATGCCACAGTGTTGTCGGGGCCATATATATCCATGTCTATTGGGTACTGGGTTGTTGCATGTGTCTTCCAGGCCCACCCTGTGGGCACCTGTTGGTCATGCCTACCATTGAGTTCCTCAGCACCACATGGGCATGGCTGTCGGAACATGCAGTCCATCCCTGTATAGCCACCTGTGGCTGCAGTATGCCTCCTGGCTGGTTTCCCATCCTCACATGCTCCCCCCTTCCTCTTTAGGTCCATTCTGATCCTCTTTGTGGGCAATGTGGCTGGAGGAGTCAGAAGGCAGTGAGGACCTCCTGAGATGGTTCATGCACCAGCAGTGTACCATCATAGAGCAGCAGGCAGTGCTCATATCAGAAACAAGGAAGGTGGTCGCCATACTGGAGGCACGTCTGCCAGAACCAGCAAGATCCCAGCCATGATGCCTTCCTGGTAACTTTATTTACCTTGCCCCCCCCCCCTTTACTGGACTGTATTTTCTGTTCTGGCCTTTCACCTCGTTGTTTGTGTCCACATCCCTGTCCCCTCCTGTTACATTGCTTTTCAGTTTGGTTTCTGCCCCTGTACCTGTGTTTTGCATTTTCATTTCTTAGTTGCTGTAGTTGTCATAAGTAGTTTGTTGTAGTATAGTCAGTTTTGTAGCATAGTTTGTAGTGGTAGTGCTAGCATTAGTAGTAGTAGTAGTAGTGGTAGTAGTAGTACCTGTTGTAGTGTGTATAGTGGTTGTAATTGTAGTGGGGTTTGCTATAAGTCTTCTTTTAGTGTTTGAATTTTGTATTTTAATTACATGGCTGTTAGTTGTGTTTTTGTGTTGTTCACTTGTTGTTTACCTCTTTCCTTTACTGTGCATTTGTCACATTATACATATCTTTATCATATTTGCCCTGTGCCCTGTGTCATTATTGGGTGCTTGGTTTTTACAACAGGGTTGTTCTGCTCTATGGTTCTACCCCTGGGTCCTGGTGCCTTCTGGCCATTTCCCTGGCTGGGTCTGTATCAGTGTCTGGGTTCTACATTGTTGTTTGCTCCTGGGATCCCTTTCCAGCCTGAGCTCCTTTGCCTGTGGTCCAGGGCATGGCAGCTCCATCTGCACTGTGTTCTTGTGGGTGCTTGCACTGCCCGCCTGGGTGCTATATTCAGTGCAGTCTTATTCCCAGGCTATTTTTTGCACTGCACTCCCAGCCCAATTTGCCTGGCTTCCTTAGCATGCTCTATTCAGCAGGTTTAGCACCTGGCTATTCCTTTTGGATATGGCAGGCTATTTGGTCCGGGCAATTTTTGCATGCCAGGCAGTGCTAATTTGGCTTCAGGGCAAAGTTTTGAATATCTGGGCCACAGTGTCACAAATGAGTTTACTGTTAAAGGGTTTTAGAGCTTTTGCAAAGAGTAATGAGCAGAGGTCTACATTTTCAGTGTTCAAGTTAAGTTCTTTTTCTAACCATTCAGAGTTTCTGAGTTTTAATGCTCTTGCACCGAAACATTTAGTGACCCAAGAGCCTATGAATGCAGGGTATACATGTGCAGATCAGGGACTTTTAAATTGCCATTTTCTTTTGACCATGCAATTTTGTTATAGGCTAGTCTATATTTTTTATTAGACCAGATGAAGATAAAAATTAAACTTTGAATGCCAATCAAACCATGATGTTATGGAAATGGTGATTGAAATGAATTATGATCGCAGCCGATGACCTGAGTTCGGGAACCGACCCAGATGTTGGAGGGCTGGCCGGGGCAAGATGGCTTGAGCATCCAACAACCACTTGCCTTCTCCTGGGAGGGGAGGGGAGTTTGCGGCCCGGCATTTTCTGGCCCCCGGTGGAGGCCAGGGGCACGACAACATGTCAGGCCTCACTGTGGGAGGAAGCATGGCAGACGTCAGCTCACACCTTGACATCATGTAGCACGTCACGCTCCCCAAGAAAACCAAGAAAATTGGCCCCTTATTGATCAGATGATGGTTGCTGTTTCCTCACTGCCACTAAGTCCTGGACAGCCTGAACCAACCTCAGCCTCACCCAGGTCAATAAAGATGCACCTACTGGCACTTTCTCCTGGAAAGGGGGACCCATCCAATGAAGGGAAACACTGAGTTTCCCTTGGGGGGGCTGCAATATGGGGCAGTAGTTGATGGTGGGGGGGAGAAGCAGCGGGGTGCACCTAGGTGGCCTGAAGGAAAGACTGGTCAGGGGTGCATGGGAGGTGCAAAAAAATAATGATCTCATATCATCATGATTTTGTGTGATTGCCCACTGTGAAGATTAAAGTAGTAAATTAAAAAAAATATAATTTCTCTTTTTTCTATCCTTTTGGAATTCATCTTGTCTTATTTATTGGAATCATCTGCTGCGATACACCTTCTATACAAGCACATCATTTTCAATTAGACTTACTCTAACACTTCACTTTTTACTGATGTTACACAAGCTCATTCAATGGTTCCTTGTATGATTGTGGTGAGTTCCTAGAAGTACCGGGTTGGTGCTCAAAACCTTTCCTAACAGTCTGCAAACTAGTATTGTCAAGGCAAGCTTATTTTAAAAAATAGAAATGACCACTGTTTTGGTCAATAAACTGCTTTTGAAATATGCATATTATTCCTTACATTGCATGTACTCTTCCTAGAAGGATTAAAACTTCATTTCGCATTTGACATTCAAATTTTTAAATTGGTAACAAAGAAAACGTTGTTAAGAATTACTCATGTGACTTACAATTGTACAATACAGAGTTTATGTAATCATCACTTGATCATCCACATATCATCAAAAAACAACATGCTGATTTAAACTTACAAACATCATCAACAATTATCAGCCAGTGATTTGAAAGTTATATGTTTGATAATTAAATCATGTTCTAGATGTTAATCTTAGATTATGATCTCCCTTGATCACATGGTAATGTCTGATGATTAAAAATCATCAGTCATAGCTAAACTTCAAAAAGCCAAACACATAACTGATGATTTACTGATTCACCTTCATGCCAAATTGACATTGGTCGCACACCGAAAAAAGACACAACTGTTTTAAAGAGCCACCGACGCCTTGAAAAGAACTTTTAAAAACATAATATTTGGACAAAAAGCAGCTTATATTCTTTATTAGCTCTATTTTTTATCCCCATTATTTATTACTGAGGTCATATGTATAAAAAACAGGAGAGCTGTTCCTTGAGAGTTCACCAGCTCCTGTTACTTCTTCCCAACTTGATGTCATAATACTCTGCTTGTGACATCACAGTTATTCCCCATGGCAACAAACTGTGATGTCACAACAGAGCATTATGGCATTAAATTGGGAATAAGCTGTAAAAGCAGCGGGACTCTAAGGGCCAAAGATCTTGTTTTTATGGGAATTTCTATAGTAAACAATGGAGATGAAAAATCTATAAATGGAAAAAAATACAAGCTGAATTGTGTTTAATTATTATGATTTCTGATGTTTTCCCAAAGGTGTCAGCTGCTCTTTAAAGCAGCAGTGCAACAACAAATGTTTTTCCAAAAAGCTAGTTTCAGATACAGTTAAACATATTAGCATACTGGTCAACTTTTACTAGGTACCTCCTATGCTACACACCAGGAGTAGTTGTTTCTTGATCCCAACTGTTACCAGGTGTACAATGGTATTTCAAAGACAACTGTGGCAGCCATCCTTTCTTCTTGAGAAAAAATAACTTAAAACATTTATAAAATATCCACATTTTGGTGATATTAGAATATTATATCATCAAATAAAACTGGAAGATGCCTGTAAAGTTAGAGTTAAAGTTTTGCCCAATTTTGTTGCATTCCTGCTTTAAACATAAAACCAGTTTAAACCAAAAATTGCTTTACGTTAACCAGTTTAAATAACAGAAACCGAAACTAAGAACCAATGCAAACCATGTTTTTTGGGGTTTTTTGTTGTTGTTCTGTGAACCACAATGGAACCAAGAAAAAAACCTCTAAAATATAACAAAATAAATAAAAAACAAGCATTTGTCAATGCCGAATGTTTGCTTGCTGGCATTGGCAGTGGCAGTGTAGAAGTTACAGAGCTGCGTAATAGGAATGGCAGTGAAGTATTGAACTGAAGCCAACCCCACCACCACCACCCGGCAGAGAGTGACAGGCATTGGGGTGTGCGTTTGGGTCATCAGGCATAACGGCCACGCCATTTCACCACACCCCACTCTGCAGAGACTGACAAGTGTCATGTGTTCCTTTGGGTCTTTGGCCCTTATGCACACCCATTTCATTAGGAAATACGGTGAGATGGAGTGCGATATGAGAGAATGGGGTGAAGTTTGGGGCGAAGAGTCAAGGCATACCTCGATGCCTCTCAGTGACTTGCAGGGTGTGGAATGGTATGAGCTTCACAGGCAAGAATCCCACAGTCACACCTGATTCCTGTCATTCTCTATAGGGTTGGGCGATTTAGTTGAAAGCCTAATACCTCAGGCATTCGTTGGTATGTTAACTCCAAATTTTCAACATGTTTGTTTTGTGACCCCACCTCATGAACAGGGGGAATATCAGTTTGGTAGCCTAAAGCTGCTTATGCGTAGTGACTACGGCATTTAGCACCACAGGTGCAAAAATATTCCGAACAGGATATAAAAAATGACAGCTGTACTCTTTCATGGGGAGGTGTAAAAATGGCTATGTTGCAAATGTGTAGTAAAAATATTTAAAAAAATGGTGAAGTCACGGCGTACATAGAAACTGTCAACTACACCGTATATATAATTAAGTTGGGGATTTTTCATAGCAGATTGTCAATCAGGCATTTTGGTGCCTCCTATCATGAACAGTGTCACTGTGATTTTCTTTATCTGTGCTGAACAATGATTTCCCACAGCGACCACACATCTCTGCACTGAAAGTGTGAAAACACACTTGACCATGTTGTGAAAAATGGCAGCTGTACTGTTCATAAGGAAGTGTTGAAAAATGCCACTAGTGAAAATCTGGACTGAAAATATTACAAAGTCATGAACTAACGGTATGCGTGGAAACTGCACAATGCTCACTCGTAACACAGTCATTTTATGGACTTTGTCACCAAATTTTCAACATAGCCATTTAAGACCTCTGCACATGAACAGTGTAACTGTGATTTTCTTAATCTGTCCTAAACATTGCTTTCACACACCAACAGCACCATTGTGCGCTACATGTGCGATAACACATTTTGGGTGACATATGAAAAATTGCAGCTGTACTGTTCATAAGGAAGTTTAATAAAACGGACATGAACAAAAACCATGACTGGGACCTAAACGTAGGGGTGTACACTATGCTCAGGAAGGATAGAAAGGAGGGCAGAGGGGGTGGAGTGGCTATGTTCATTAGAATGACATAGAAATTGCTAGGGTAGAAGGAGGCAGAGGAAGCAGTGGAGGCCTTGTGGGTCACTTTACGATCCTCAGCAGGAAATAAGGTCAAGCTGGGTGTAGCATATAGGCCCCCCGGGATGAGTGAGGTTCTAGAGGATGGTTTGCTGGACAACATCATTGCCCAGTGTGGACCAAAAGGGGAAAGAGTGGTGTTGATGGGGGACCTTAATATGCCAGGTACAAACTGGGGAACCATGTCCTCTAAGGTGGCCAAGGAGCACAGGCTGCTGGATGGCTTCCAGGATGTTTTCTTAACACAGCATGTGATGGAGCCCACAAGGGAGGGCATGTCCTGGATGTGGTTCTGGCAGATGGGGATCTAGTAAGGGACATGGTTGTACAAGACCCCAGACTGGGAGCGACCAGAATACTGTCTGGTTTCAAATAAGCATGGGGGAGGGAGATCTAGGACACTGGCAGTGGACTTCAGGGGGCAGACTTCATGGGCATGGAAATATTCTCAGGATCACTTGATGGGGATTACCTCAATGACAAGTGTGGAAAGGATATGGGAGGTCATAAAGAGGGGACTTCATGAGGCAGTCAGGATCTGCACTAAGTTGAAACGTGAGGGAGCAAGGTCACATAAACCATGCTGGTGGTCCAGTGAGGTACAGGTAGCAGTCAGAGAAAAGAAGCGGCCTACAAAAATATAAAACAACAAGAGGGATAGGGATAAGAAATGTACCAGCTTGCATCTAGAAAAGTCACCCGTATGGTGAGGGAGCAAAGTCCAGTAAAGAGCAGCGGCTGGCACAGGGGATACATGGAGGGGAAAAAGGGTTCTTCCAGTACATTGGGGAGCAGAGAAAAACTAAGGGCCATCTCAGCAGATTGAGATCAGAAGGAGGGTGGGTGGAAGAGTCGAAGGACCAGGCAGAGGTATTTAACAAGTACTTTGCCTCTGTGTTCACTAGGGAGGGATGGGATATCTACAAAGCAAGGCACGAAGGGATAGAAACATCAGTAAGTGGGATCAGGGAGCAACAAAAATGGAGCAAGAGGGAGAGGTACCCAAGGGTGTCACATCTGGGTAAAGATAAAAGGCCAGTAAGGTGGAGGGATGGATGATGCTATCTCTGCCAAAAAGTGTGGTTAGCCCTCAAAGCCCTAAAGAAAGACAAATCTCCTGGGCGGATGGCATTCATCCGAGAGTACTATGGGAATTGGCAGACATACTGGCTGCACCCCTGGCAGAAGCTTTTCAGCAGGTCACTTGAGACAGGAGGTACCTAAGGGATTGGCGAGAGGCACATGTGGTACCAATCCATAAAGGGGTCGAGGAAGTACCAGATAACTATAGACCCATCAGTTTGACCTTGGTGGTGGGAAAATTAATGGAGAGTATACTAAAGGAACGATTGGGGTGTACTTGGAGGAGGTGGGAGGTCTGGATAGTCGGCAACATGGTTTGTGCCAGGTAGATCATGTCAAACCAACCTTGTGAGTTCTATGAATGGGTAACATCAGAACTGGACAGGGGTAAGCCTGTGGATGTATTATTCTTGGACTTCAGCAAGGCGTTTGACTCTGTCCCCACAATGGTCTGGTGGGGAAACTGATGGGGTTAGGAGTAGGCCTTTGATGGTCAGATGGATTGAAAACTGCTAGCTGGACACACTCAGAAGTAGTGGTCTGTGGAGCCCTCAGACCCTAGAGAGGTTGGTAGTGGGGTAGCAGGGGCTCGGTCCTGGGTCGATCCTGTTTAATGCATACATATCGGACATCAGGGAGGTATAGGGTGTGAAATGAGTCTCTTCATGGATGACTCCAAGATGGGAGCAGTAGTTGAGGGAGAAGAGGGCGGTTGGCCTGCAAGGGACCTGGACACCCTGGAGCTGGTCTCACACATGGAAATTAAATTTCAATATCACCAAGTGCAAGGTGTTGCATCTTGGTCGGGAAACCCAAACACAGGTACACTCTGGGAGGAGGCGCTGGAGTCCTCAGTAGGGAAAAAGACCTAGGGGTCATGGTGGATGCATGTATGAATAACTCTGAGCAGTGCAGGAGAGGCGGCTAGCAAGGCAAACAGGATGTTGGGATGCATCGTAAGGGGGATCACCTCTAGGAGCAAGGAAGTGATTCTGCCGCTGTACAATGGACTGGTTAGACCACACCTTGAGTACTGTGTACAGTACTGGAGACCACACTTAAAGAGGGACATACAGCTCCTAGAGAGGTACAGAGGAGGGCAACAAAGATGATACGAGGGCTAGGGGATTTGACATATGAGGACAGACTTAAGGAGCTCTGCCTGTTTTCACTGGAGAGGAGAGACAGGGGACATGATTGAGGTCTTCACGTGCACCAAGGGAATAAATAGGGTAAACATGGAGGGATCTTTAGACTAAAGCAGGAGGTATCACCAGAGGGCATGGTTTGAAGTTGGAAGGTGGAAGGGTAAGGAGGGAAAAGAAGAGGAGGTTTTTCACTGAGAGGGTGGTGGACCCTTGGAATGCACTGCCTGGTGAGCTAGTTCAGAGATCCACAGTGGAGGCTTCAAGAGAGGATGGGACAGACACAGAAAGTGGATGTATCAGATGATGTCCTGTCCCAGGGGGGTGGGGATGGATGATACGGGTTTCTGGAGCACAAGGGATGGGAGGGTCTCGGCACCCAACTAAGGATCTAAAGTTCGAGCAGACTCGATAGACTGTATGGCCTAATCTGCTGGCAAATAGTATGTTAGTATGTTGCAAATCTAGAGTGAAAATATTAAATTTGCAAACTTACGAGCATGCATAGGAACTGTGCAACGTACGCTCGTAAAAGTCATTTTTAGGAATTTTTTCACCAAATTTTCAACATAGCCATTTTAAGACCTCTGCTCATGAACAGTGTCACTGTGGTTTTGTTAATGTGTCCCATACATTGAGTTTGCACACCGACTGCGCCATTGTGCGCTACATGGGAGGAAACACGTTTTGGGCAGGATGTGAAAAATGACAGCTGTACTGCTCATAAGGAGGTGTGGAAAAATGGCAATGTTGGAAATCTGGAGTGGAAATATTGAAAATTCGCAAACCTACGAGCGTGCGTGGGAACTGTGCAACGCACACTCGTAAAACAGTCATTTTTAGGAATTCTGTCACCAAATTTTCAACATTGCCATTTTAAGATCTCTGCTCATGAACAGTGACACTGTGCTTTTCTTAATGTGTCCCATACACTGAGTTCGCTGTGACTGCGCCATTGTGCGCTACATGGTGAGCTCGTTTTGGGTGAGAATGTGAAAAATGACTATACTACTCATAAGAAGGTGTGGAAAAATGGCAATGTTGAAAATCTGGGTGGAGATATTGAAAATTGAAACCTATGGCGTGCATAGGAACTGCTTAGCACGCCTCGTAAAACAGTCATTTTAGAATTTTTCATCAAATTTTCAACATAGCCATTTAAAGACCTCTGCTCATGAACAGTGTCACTGTGATTTTCTTAATTTGTCCCATTCATTGATTTCGCACACTGACTGCAGCATTCTGCGCTACATGGGCGGAAACACATTTTGGGTGAGATGTGAAAAATGACAGCTGTACTACTCATAAGAAGGTGTGGTGAAATGGCAATGTTGAAAATCTGGAGTGAAAATATTGAAATTTCGCGAACTTACGAGCCTGCGTAGGAACTGTGCAACGCACACTCGTTAAACAGTCATTTTTGGAATTTTGGCACCAAATTTTCAACATGGGGTTTGGGCCCCTTCTCATGAATATTTCTCTTTCATGGTGGTATTCAGGCCCAAAGGGTGATTTTGCAGTCATTGCGCGGTCACTCGCGGCGAAATCACCCTTCAGGCCCGAATAACACCATGAGCAATGTTATCATTCATGAGAAGCTTCAAAACATGTTGGTGAATAAAAGTCTAGAAACTAACTGAGATAATTCAATGTTGATCCCAATCTAGCCTATTATACAGCTTACCAGCATTTCCTCAGTTAAGCTGTCGGCTTTGAAGGATTGCAGGCGTGTTCCTGGTCCACGAAGATCGCCGCGCCAGAGTCCGGAGGTAAGTATGGGGTGGGGGTGGGGAGGCTGGGTGCGCAGTGGGTGGGTGTGGGTTGTGGGGGTCGGGAGACGCACTCGCTGGACCGTTTTTCTTACAGGTAAAAAAAAAGACGTTGAGATCATTTGCCATGCTGGGGTGGGCTCCCAGCATGGCACAAGGACTTTGGGCGTTCAGCCGACGGGGATTGGCACCACCGCGGCAAAAAATTAAAAACATCGATTGCCACGCTGGGGTGGGCTCTGCATGGCACAAGGACATTGGGGGCGCCATTCAGCTGACGGGGATTGGGCACCCCCGTCGGCAAAATGACTGATTGCCACACTGGGGTGGGCTCCCAGCATGGCATCAACTACTGGGAGGGGGAAGAAACAGATGCAGCTCAGCCGACGGGGATTGGGCACCCCGTCGGCTATACACTGCGTGCGGGGGTGCGCCACGCCTGCGGCTGGGGGGGGAGCTGCGCGTGAGCAGCTTCTTATCGCTGCTCACTCAAGCGTAGCTCCCCCTTTCAACTGTATGCCACTGCATTTTGGAGCGTGTCATAGACAGCTCCAAAATACATTGGCTTACAGGGGCCGCGCCTGCCAGCACACTGCCTGAATTGGAGGAGGAGGTGACACACCTCTGAAATCTCCGATGATGGCACTATGTTTCTTGCACATGCGTGCAAGCAAACATAAGAAACTAAATTAATACAGAGTATCAAGCATCTTATACATGCCACAAAATAACAAAACACAAGACCAAAGCTAAGAAATTTAGCCAATAGGACTCCAGGGTGACTGAGCTCTTCAGTGGAGAAATATATCTGCCATTAGAAAGACAGGGGAAGCATAACCACAATGCGGAGTTTGAAGTTTAACATTCATAAGTTACAGGTGAAGTACCAAAAATGTCTAAAAAAGTCTATCTTCCCGTCCTTTGTAGAATCCAAAAACCCACTCACACTCCCCACAGACCCAGCTGGCGATCAAGTAATAGTAGAATTGTACCCCTCTTTTCCTAACCTGCAAAGCACCCATTCACCCTCTCTCACTTGGGCCCAGTGGAAAGACTGACATAATATAACAACCACCTTCTCCCTAGCCCACCAATCCTGCATGCAATTGGCACCTAGCCTCTTCCTCACTAGCCCCACAAAAAAAAACAATCCCACTCCCCCCACCCACTCAGTACCCATTACCCTCTACTCCTATCCAGTGTCCAACCCAAAAGAAGAACCTTGCCAGCAGACAGAGGGGGGCAGAGACTGGCATTGACCCCCCTCTTACCAACTTGGCTGTCTGAATGAATGAAAGTGCTTGCTTATAGTAAAATCAGCTATTTTTACTATAAGCACACACTCCTATTCATTCAGATGGCGGCTGGCCAAGGTATGTGACAATTGCCATCTGTGCCAACCAAAACATTTCCTCCATTGAGTCAGGTACCAGACAGGGAGGGGTGAAGGATAGTGGATGCTGAGTGGGCAGAGGGGAGGTGTCTTTTTCGAATGACTGGGTGGAAGAGGGTAGATGCTAGTTGCATGCTAAGTGGGTGAGTTGTACAGGAGAGTTATTATATATTGCTAATCTTTCTGTGGGGTGGGGGGAGGAGGGAGAGTGCATGGGTGCTGAGTAGATGGAGAGAATTAGGAGGTATAACACTACTATTATGTGGTCACCAGTCAGATCTGGGTGGGGGGGTTGATGGTGGATTTTGGGTGCAGTGGGTAGAAGAAGGTTGAACATGATTTTTAGGGCTGCCAGACTCTATGAAGTGACACTTCTTAAGTCAAGTGTCACTTCACAGTCTTCACGAGTTGAAGTGCTATGCAAAGTGTCACTTCACATAGTCTTCACCTGGCAAAGTCAGTATTGCGTTTGCATAGCACTATGCGAATATGCTACATACAATGAAGTTCAAAGTCTTTTCTCACACTGACCAACCAACAGAAATCACAAATAAGTATTTTTTACATGCAGCCTCTCTGGGGATATCTGTGGGTGGGCAGGCAGGTGATGGTGCAGGGACACTCAATAGTCGTCCACAATTCACTGGACAATTTTCCAATTTCCTTCCAGTAAACCAACTCTTTAGTGCCCACAAGAACTCTGCTGGATGATGCTAAGCACCCTTAAAAAATATATTTTTTTAACTCTTTATCCTTGTTAACCTTCTTTTATCTTCAACCACCCTCTTCTCATGCAGCATCCTTTGACTTGGGACCCTTCACAAGTTCCCCTAAAGTCACTGTCTCTCAGACGAGCATGTCCCCACCACCACTACTGTCTGTCACCCTCATGTACCCCCCCTTTTGACAAGCCTTTCCCATACAGGTCTGGAAGGAGAGGATCCAGACCATCAAGGCAGCTGGGGCAAGTCTCTTTCGGCATAACTGCATGATAACTGACTTTAGGGGTAGGACGCTTTAGCTAGCATTAGTGTGAAGGAGCACATGATTGTGCTTATTCTACTGGTACTGACTGTGCTAAGCTTATAAACACAATCATGCACTTTTTCACCCTAATGTTAGCTAAGTGACTCGCCAGCACATAGGCATCCCCCATGGCTCAGTCAATCAGTCACTTCACCAGAGGGCTGGCCACGGAGAACACTGGGAAAGATAGTTTTATAAACATGGTGAGTGGAGGTTTGCAGGATCAATCGGATAAGAAATTAAATTACAAGACAGTAAGCAAATGAAAAAATGATCTCCTAATGAATTTTTCTTACTTGACACCTAAAGGTCCCACAGCATTACTGCAGGAAACATGAGGCAATGGGCTGTGGGGGGTGGGTGGAGAGTCTGGCCCTGCTGTGAAGCAGCAGGCTCAAATTCTGGCGGGGATTGGGTGCCATGCATCCCATTGTTAGAGCACCTAATTTGGTAAAAAAGTAAATGGGTCTTGATGTCATTGGTAACTATGCATGTCTCCCCTCCCCTCCCCCCAAAAAAAAAGACCAGCATAGCAAGAGAAGTGCCAGTATCTGCAAGGTGGATGGACAAACTGGAGAAAAACTTACATCAGCCTGCATCATCATGATGCACTCCCCTCCCCCAAACACCAATGGCCTACTGGTGGCTGTCAGGACTTTATGTGTCCACATTGGAGCCTGGCGAGTATGGACTACTGCAGAGATGAAGGCGTCATCATGTTCAGAGGCAGGATCTGAAGGACAACCTTGGGGCTCTTTGGGGGTATCAGAGTGGGTAACAGAGGTTGGGAGGATCAGAGGGTAAGCCCAATCCAACCAGAAAAAAAAATGTATATGGAGAAAAGGACAAAAATCATCCCATGCTCCTCAGAATAAGCCAAAATGTTGTGTGGGGTCCTGCTTCTATTTATTTCCACAGCTGGGTGAACTGGAGCACTGAGGTTAAATGACTTGATCAAGGCTACAGTGAGAATTTGGCTCTAATGAAGTTTTAATCTGTGATCTCCTGGTTACAAAGCCAGTGCTTTAACCACTAGACCACATTGTCTTCACTCATGCTCACACACACAAGCACACACACTGTCTCACTCATTCCGTTCTTGCCAAAGCACTTTATTCCCCATGATGAAAGTGGACAGGAATGTACAGGAACTTATTTCCTGTACATTTTTATGGCAGGAAAGGAGTTCCTGTACTTCTCCCTACTAGTGATATAGCTAGGCAAATAAAATTTGTAAAACAGAACCCTTTGGTGCCTCTTTGCCACACCCCCATTGTAGACATACCCATAGTTGTTATCCATACCCCTTGTGTATCTCATATTGTACTTCAGAAACAGCTTATGCCTTCCTACACCCATGCTTCCCACTGATATTGGAACTGAAATTCTTAAAACGGTACCACAATGACTATTTCTGGACCTGTGATCTGAAAGCAGGGGTTTCTATTATGCAGTCTCACTTGCACAAGTTTAATTTTTTTTTTAGAACTACTTTGATATCCCTAATTTGGAACTACACAGATGTGTACAGATCTATACAGATGTATCTTGATTGGAAGAGTTCCCTTTCAGAAAGAAGATCTTCATTCTGTGTTTCCTATTTGCAGATTTTGAGTTCCTGTACTTCTTATCCACCACTTATTTCACTGCATATACCATAAATAATGAATCCATAAATAGCCTTACCTTTATGCTGATGCTTTCTGCCTTGTTTAGTATGTCCGAAGGGATACAATCAACCAGAAGATCACGGGGAAACTTCAAAAAGAAAAGTAAATGAAACATAAATGAACGGCATCAAATAAGTCAAAAATATAATACTCAATTTTCATTTTTTTTTTTATGTAACCTCTACTTTTCATTAGCACCCACCAGTGAGGAGAGGCTATATAGCATTTCTGTCCCCAGAAGTGGATGTGGCCTTAAAGAAGCTCCATCTTTTTGTGTCTACAAGCTCCATCTTTTTGTGTCTACAAGCTCCATCTTTTTGTGTCTACATTCCTCCTGCTGGCAGTCTCCAGATACTCCCATCCCTCATTGCTGTTTTGGGCCCCTTAGTATGTGTTAATTTCATAAGTTGTTTCAGAGAAGAGTAGATGTTAGTCCATATTGCTTGCCTTGTGTTTTTATAAGTAGCCCCTAATATCTTTTCATGCGCAATCATCATCTAGACTACGCTTGAATTTAGTCATATTTCTGCTACCAACCAGTTTTTCTGGGATGAGTTCTATATTGCTACCACCCTCTGATTACACATGCTAGACCTCTTGTTAGTGTGACATGTTTCTCCACAGCTGAAGGAGGTGTGATCTGATGCAGTATTGCTGGTTATAAATCTCCAGATTCATACAGTCCCACAAGTCACTGTTTGTCAGTGCTCTGAATATAAGACACATATCCCCCCTAAATCTCCAATATTCCAGGGAGAATAGCCCAAGACTGTCTAGTCTTTCTTAATATTCTGAGCCCCTGAGATCTTTTACCATCCTCATGGCCTTCCTTTGCACCCTCTACACATTTTTGATCTCCATTTTTGTACCTGGGGCTCAGAACTGGGCACAATACTCGAAGTGAAGTCTCACCAATGAGGTGTACAGTGGCACTATCACCCCTCTTGCTCTGCTTCTAATGTGCCTCACAATACTGGTCGGTACCCCTATTTGCTTTCTGAATAACACAGTTACAATGACCCTTAAAGCTTAAGTCGCTCGATACCATAATGCCTAGATCCCTGTCCTTGTTTGCCTCCTTGAATTGTCTACCCATCAACATATAATCAACGTGTATGGCCGGCCCGTCGGCGCAGCGGTTCGTTCCGCTCATGTTTCGGTGACCGGGTTGAGCGGTTGGTCGTCGGAGCTGGCAGGGGAGGAGGATCGGCGTCCATGGACTGCCTCCTTCTCCGGGGAGGGCTGGGGTAGCAGTCGGCACAAAGGGACCCCTAAGCGGAGGCTGGGATCACCCACATGGCCGTGCCTTCGTCAGAGGAGGGGAGTGGTAGGGCAGGCGCTTAGCGTCATTGCCGTCCCATACTCCCTCAGGAGTAGGCTAATGGGGGTAAAAGCCACGCCCAGCGTCTATATGACGCTCTACTCCGAGATGCCCTGATTGGCCACGGGCCGTTCCCCGACCAGTTACTAGTTCCGCGGTCCGATAACAGGGGTCGGAACCGCTGCCCCACTCTCTGGGGGGAAAGCCAGGGATGACTGGGGAGTCGGCAATGTCCGGTGGCCGGGGATCCCGGAGTCCGTGACCAGGCTGAGGACGGACGTGGGGCGTGAAAATAAAGAGCAAAATTTCAAAAAAAAAAAAAAAATAATCAACGTGTATGTTTTTCCTTCCTAAATGCATGACAGTATACTTGCCAAAGTTAAACTGTAGTGTATGCTCCTCCCCCCATTTACCCAGACTATTTATGGCCAACTGTAGGTCTTTTATACCCTTGTGACTATCGACCCTTATGCCAATACATGTGTCGTCTGCAAATTTTGACACTCATATCCCTTCATTACACTTCATGGAAGATGTATATAAATTGAATTGACAAGGGCCCAGCACAGACCCCTTGGGGACGCCACTAATCACCTCAGCCCAACTTGAGGCAATCCATCTTAGCATCACCCTCTGCTGCCTGTTAGCCAGCCAGGAAATGATCCATTTAGTTATTGCACCAGGAATATTCATATCTATCAATGCATTTATTAATTCACCATCAGGTACCTTATTGAAGGCTTTGGTGAAATCCAGGAACACCATGTCCACAAACTCTCCCATTTCCAATGCTTAGCTGACCTTTTCATAAAATTCCAATAAATTTGTTTGATAGGAACGTCCCTTCATGAATCCATGCTGTGACCTGCCCTTTGTACCCATTAACTCAATGTAGTTCTCTAAATATTCCATTATTATCCCCTCCAGGACCTTACCCAAAACCGAGGTGAGACTTACAGGCCTACAATTCCTGGACTCCTTCGTATTGCCCTTTTCGTATATTGGTGTTACATTGGCATTTCTCCAGGAGTTCACTACCACTCCCTCATCCAAGGACTTCTGAAAAAATCTGGGTCAAAGGTTCAGATAGTTCCCTGGCCAATTCCTTCATTGGTCTTAGGTGCATACCATCAGGACACTGTGCCTTGTTAGCATCAAGTGTACTGAGTCTATTAATAATAATCCTTGACTCTTAGGGTTAGTGGAGTAACAAAGGTACTCTCCTTATGTGACATGGAACAGTTTATCTATTTATTTATTTATTTATTTGAACATCAGTTTAACAACCTTTGAGCCAGAGGCTCATTTACAAAGGTACCTCATCACATAAAGGAAACAGGCAGTGGCACAGAAGACAACAGATAATACAGGTTCAAACTAAGTGTCATACAAGGCACAGTTGGTTCCAATGCAAATGAAGAATAAATAGACAGGATGAGGTTAGTGGGGAGAGATGTAAGGAGAGGGGGTAGAGAGGGAGTGGGGACTAGGGAGAAGAATGAAGGGAGAGCCGAGGTGGAGAGTGGGTAAAGGGGGGCAGAGTGCGACTTGGCGGCGTTGTCAGAGGGGAGTTTTTTTTTTTTTTATTTATATCAGTTAGTGGCAGCAGCATCCACGTGAGATTAGCAGGTGATTTCTAAGGCTGCGTTTAAAGCAAGCGAACGAAGGAGATTCGGAGATAACGGCAGGGAGTGAGTTAAACCAAGAGGGCGCTCTGTAAGGGAACACCCTTTGGCCTTGCAAGGTCCTGGCTCTTGGAATGATCAGCGTCAATTTGGATGAGCTGCGGGTGTTCACAGTAGGATTAGCCCAGCGTATTGAGTCAGATAAGCCAGGGGGTGATAGGCCGTGGAGGGCTTTATAGGTGAGTTGGCATGTTTGAAAAATGAGCCATTCGTCCAGGCTGAGTAGGGTAGCCAAGGAGTACAGCAGACAGGTGTGGATTAGTCTAGGGGCACCAGTTATAAGTCTGCAGGCTTTGTTAAGTGTAAGGCAAACCTTGCACAGAGCCGTCAGATCGGCAGCCCCATAGACCGGAAGGCCATAGTCGATAAGAGATATGACAGAGGAGGTGACAGCCAAGCGGAGGGCGTCAGAGGGGAGGCATTTTTTGTGTCGGTATAGAATGCCCAGCCGCGTGTTGGTGGTAGTGTTCAAGGTGTAGATGTGGCATGGAAGGAGAGGGCTGGGTCAAAGATTAAACCAAGATATTTATAGGACTGTACACGTTCGATGGGGATATTGAGGGAGGAGTGAATAGCGAGGGGAAAATTGCTGGATTAATTTTGGTGGGATACAGAAGAGCATGGTTTTTGTTTTCTTTAGGTTGATTATGAGTCGGTGCTCAGTTAACCAGGTTTCAGCAGAATCGTAGGCAAGCTGGAGAGAATTCTGAAGCGACATGGGGTTACTGTCAGAAGCAGTTAGTTAGTTTTGGGTTGTAAACTGATACAAAATATTGATTTTGCAATTCAGCTACAGTTACTGTATCTGACACAGATCCCCATGTTGGTCTAACAGAGGGCCTATCTTAGCTGTACCTCCCTTCTTATTGTTTATATAGGTAAAAAAGGATTTATGGTTATCCTTAACCTTAGCTGCTAGGCCTGTCTCATAGTCCCCTTTTGCTTTTATAATTGCCCGTTTAGATTCCTTCATCAATTTATTATATTTTCACCCATGTTGTAATTTCCTTGCCATTTTTTGCCCTTTTTTTATTTATAAGATTCCTTATTTTGGGGGTCATCCATGATGGGATTTTTACCAGACTTACTGTATTTTTGTTTTTCTGGTACATACATATTCGTCCTCTTTGAAGACTTAAATATTGACTAACTTAAAAGCAATAACAGTAAAGTTGTGCTTTCTCTCAACAATCTGCAGCTTACCCAAATTATTTATTATTATTGTAAGACCCTGTACAAATCCACAGTTGAGAGCCTGCACCATTTTTTGGAAATGCATTAAGCAGTCCCTAGGACAGGCTACTACCGATATTAAAACTGGAAACATTAACTGTAACAATCATCCACTGTCTCGAATGCCTTCAGCCATATTTTCTCTGACCTCACAGTTTATACTGGGACCCTCCCAAAACCCTTAAGACTACTCAAGGTTCCCCGTCTGTTACTGAATCAGTGCAACATCCTCCTTTCTATGTCAAAAACATCAGGGTCCCTAAGATGTATAAACTCCTAAAAAAATCCTGAAGCTAAATCTGCAAAGACTGCAGCATATGAAATGGCTTTCCCAGTCACTAGAATCCTCAGCCTGTCCCTCTCATCTTGAACAGTGCCTCATCTCTGGAAGATGTCATATATTTTACCTGTTTGAAAAAAAGAAATTGTGAACATATCTGTAACTATAGACCAGATGCTATCCTACTCACACTTAATAAATGCATCAAAAAATTGCTGCCTTCCAACTTTCTAAGTACCTACTGGCCCATGACTTCCTATCTCCAGCTCAGCATGGTTTCCACTGGAACCATAGCACTACCACGGCCCTACTTACACTCACAGACAGTGTTGCCACTGCAAATGACAAGGGTGATGTAATGCACACTGTTTTCATTGATCAAAATAAGGCCTTTGACCAGGTTGATCACACCTTGCTCTGCAACAAGCTAAAAAGGCCTGGATGTATCTGATACTGCCATTCCTGGTTTATAAGCTATTTTTCTAACAGGCAACAAAGAGTAAGATTTGGCCTGCTCTCTTGAACCCTTGTCCAGTCACAGTTGGGGTCTCACTGGGCTCTATACTTGAGCTTTTCCTCTGTTCATTTACATATTAACTCGGACGCCATTGCCTCTTCTATAGCACACCCATCCTATATGCAGATGACCTTGCGTTCTTCTCTAGTACCTATAAGATCCTGACATTGATATGAAACTGTTGTCAGATATACAGGCTGTCCAAAAATGGCTCCTTGAAAACAGACTTCTCATGAATGCCACAAAGACTCAGACCATGTTGTTTGGATCTACCCCTCGTCTAATGAGTAATTCAACCCCGCTCTCTGTGGTATTTGGTGATGTAACTCCCCTTGACACTGTCTCATCCTTCAACTACCTTGGTAATACACTGGACCCCTTCTTGAACTTCTCTCTCTATTTGGCATCCATCTGTAAAGAAAAAATAATACCACACTAGGGCTGTCCTACAAGACTAGCAGCAACCTATCTCTTTGAGCCTTGTTTGCTATTGTCCGGGGCATCCTGTTATCCAAACTCACTTATGGTTTACCTCTCTTCTCAGTAGCCTCTAAAACCATCTTAAATAAATGGGATGTTGTATACAATATTTGTTGCTTTGCACTGTCCTTAAATCAGCATATCCACCATCGTACACTGTACTCGAAGCTTGGGTGGCTCACTACATCTGCACTTCATGACCTTCTTTGGGTGGAGTCATGTACATTACTATGCTGCATCAAGTGCCTTTGTCTCTTGCCTCACTCCTGATGCCCTGAGATCTATGGACCTTGTTTACTTAGCTGTACCACTGACCAAAACAAAACTATGGGATACGACTTTCTCGGTTTCTGCCCATAACACTGGAACACCATTCCATCTCAAATCAAGCATTGTCTTACATAGAACACAGAAACATAGAAGTTGATGGCAGATAAGGACTGCAAGGCCTATCCAGTCTGCTCATTTTTTCTACCTTATGAATGTGCCATAGGGCTTTACTCTGTCAATGGCCTATCTATTCATACTTATCAGTATTGCTTCCTTATGCCTATTCCATGCCTGTTTGGAGCCCTGCACTGTGTTCATATCTACCACTTCCTGATATAGGCTGTTCCATGCATCCACTGCCCTTTCTGTGAAAAAAAACTTCCTCACATTCCCCCTTAATCAGCCTCCCTCTGATCTCATACTGTGTCCTCTAGTCCTGCTTATTTTTCTTATATCAAAACATGTTAGACTCTTTCACCTTGTTAATGCCCTTAAGCTGTTTGAATGTTTCCATCATATCACCTTTCTCCCTCCTTTGCTCTAGGGTATGCATATTGAGTTCCGTTAATCTGTCCTCATATGTTTTCTGATGCAGTCCCTGCACCATTTTGGTTGCCCTTCTCTGGATTGCCTCCATTTTGTTAATGTCCTTGAGCAGGTGCAGCCTCCAGTACTGCATGCAGTACTCCAGATGGAGCCTAACCATCTTACTGCTCTGTCCTTCCAAAACAACCATCTGACTCACCTACTCCAAACAACCATGTGTACCTGTCTCTAGTTATTGAATTTTGAACTTGATCATGTTGCATGTGTTCCCCAAACTTCTCATCTTGGAAGCTGTTAAGTAATCTCACTATTTGTTTGAATTCTCCCTAGAACCAGTCACGCAGAATGTATATCTTATTTCCCAACTGTGCATTTTTCTTACTGTGTGTTTGATTTTGTACCTTTGCTTTTGTTAAATAGTGAATTTACTTGTCATTGTCATCAATTTGCCTTGTTCTTATTTGTAATTTTCTCAGATCATGCCTGAAAAGAGGCAAATGTTCCTCTAGAGCACCTTACCTGGTAAATAAAATCTAAATAAATTGGGCTGGCAGTATAGCCTAGAGGTTAGAGGAACAAGGTGTGAACAAGCTAATACATCCAGCAGACCAGACCTGAGTTTGAGTCTCACAACCTCCACTTGCATACTGTGTGACTCTAGGCAAGTCACTTAACTGCCCAGTGCTCACAGGTCACACCTGAAAATAGGCACTTGTGCCTAGTGGGCCTTACCTGGTTACTAAAGACTAAAAAAAAAAATAAAGTTGAAAATTACTCTGATGGACATATAGAAGTACTATTGCTCGACATTTTGGCTGAGTCTGTTTCCAAGCACCATACAGTAACAAGGCCCAATCAGCACTTGTCAATGGCAAATGCACATATACCACAATAATCCAGGAGGAACGTCACCACAGGCAAGTGTTTAGAGGACCATAAACAAGTAGTACACCTAGTTCTGCTCATCTATGATAGTGCAAAAGAAAAACTAGTTTTCTGCCCCTGCACTATGAGATATCCTCTGGTTTTTCCCCTATCTCAAAGGGCAGCCACCCTATAAAATAAACAATAAAAAATGTTCACTTAAGAGAAAAAATATTCTGTTTGAGAGGTATTCCTGAAAGCCCAGTCACTCGCTGTTTTGGTGTTTCAGGTTTGAAGGACGAATTTCTGAGTCCAGTCTATCAACCTGTACAGAGCAAACACAGGCATGCACAGGCACAACAGATATAGACACATACTGCAAAGCCACAACTTACACAAGCACATATTGTATGGGTACAACAATCACAGGCACAGCACACACAAGGCCTATTTAGGCAAAGAAAACATAGGCACATATGGGAACAGCAATTGCAGGCAAATACATACATAGACACTTATGGCAGAAAAAGGCCACTGGTCCATCCAATCTGCCTGTGTTACCCTGTCTGACTCTAGGACCTACTGTCCATCTGGTGTCCTAGCCCTCCCCATGCATGCCATATTCCCCTCCCACTTTCTGTCATCCCGAGTAATCACTGTTCCCTTCACTCTATCCCAGCCTTGCTTAAACCATTAATGACTTTGAGAGGTAAACACCCTACAATTAGTCTGAAACGATTGAAAGCACTGGTAGCACAAGGGGGGGCTAAACTTTCCGGACATGATGGGATATTTTTTTGGCAACACAATACAGGTACATACAAAACTGAGTACACAGACAGGAGGTGGCCGGGCAGGTGGAGTTAGAAGAGGATGGGACCCCAGGAAGAATTTCGAGTTACTTATGTGAAGAAGGACCTAAATGGTACAGAAAGCTGGCTGAACCTAATCCGTTGGTGGTGGCAGGCTTATTGGCCTGGGGGAAAATTAAAAAGAGACAAGGCATTGAGGCATGTTAGATTTTGCTGGTCCCAATGGTAGGGAATCCTGATTTCTTACCAGGCCTGGAGGGTGATGGATTTAAACTATGGCAGGACAAGGGGGTAAAATGTATGGCGCCCTTAACATCAGGGGAGGCATATGTACATTCCAAGATGTGAAAGAGAAGTGGAACATGCCTACCTCACACATGTATAGATACTTCCAAGTAAGGGATTATTACAAATGGCTTAGTGGACCTAGGGAAGCAAGAAGATTGATGGAGGATGTGGAGAGAGAAATAATGGTGGCTAATAGTTGTGAGAAGGGACTAATAAGGAGGGCCGTGAGGTTGGACAGAAAAATATTTTTTCAGGATCCTCCCCAAAAGGCGAAGGTCTGGTGGGAATAGGACATTGGGGAAGAAATTAGTGATGCTAACTGGCGGCTAATGTTAGAATCCCACCAGCGGTTACTAGTGTGCAATAAGTACAAAGAAGCTCAGTTCAAATACATACAGAGGCTACACAGCTTTTGTCCAGGGGTCTCGCTGTTTTGTAATAAGTGCAAAATAAATAGGGGCACATACCAGCATTATTATTGGGTTTGCCCAGTGATAAAGTCCTACTGGCAAGACATATCTAAAGAAATTACATCCATGAGAGGAAAGCACATTGAGATCTCTCAAAAATCACTGCCACTAGGTGTAGAAGGAGAAGAGAATGGGGAATGTTTTTTCTACCCCAGGTGGATAAGGGTGTTACTTACAGTAGCTAGGATAGGAATACAAAATGTATGGACTACAGCTCTGGGGCCTACAGTGGGTCAGTGGAAAGAACTTACGGTGAAAGTTTTGGCAGTTGATAAGCTGACATATTGTTTAAAAGGGGCGGAAGATAGGTTTGAGAGAACCTGGGGAGAATATTTGGGTGCTCTGAGTATGGGGGAAGAATGCTTTTAGAGGGCAGCGGATTATTTAACTGAGAGAAGAGGCCTCTATGTAAGATGGGGAAGAGATGGAAAGAGGGGACACAGACCACGTTAATGGTTTATTGTTAGAGGTTAGTGGGTTAAGGGGGGGATACTTAAAAATAAAAGAAAAAAGGACAGTAATGTGGAATGAAGACTGAAATGTTATAATATCAAAGTGTCGTGGCAAATGAATATGGCTATGATATATGGATTATTTATAGCTGCTGGCTATGAATTGTATATGGTCAACTGTCAACTGATCAACATATGAAACAAAAAAAATAATGATTTTAGCACCCACCACCTCATCTGGTAAACTGTTTCATAGTTCCACCACCCTCTGTGTAAAATAATACTTCCTTATGTCCCACCTGAACCTCCCTCCTGACAGTTTCCACTCATGCCCTCGAGCTGTTACTCATGCTAAATAATTCCCCTCAATCCACCTTGTTAATTCCTTATAGGAACTTGAAGGTCTCTATCATATCTGCCCCCTTCTGGTCTCCAGTGAATACATGTTCAGTGCCTTGAAGTGTTCCTCGTTAGACTTGCCCTATTGGCCTTGAATCATCCTAGTCAGATACAGAATAGAGAAACAGTCACCAGCACGTCCAGACCCAATAAACATCAACATGTTCAGACACAGCAAACAAAGGCACACATGCACAGCTATCACAGGTACACATGCGTAGAGCTATTTCTGACAGACAGTGTAAGTCAACCACATGGCACACACATATCAAAGCATCTGTGCATACAGTGAAAGTTTTGACCAAACTGTTTTTATTCTATTTAACACTGTTCCTTACCTCCCCTGTCCCTGAGACAACCTCCTTTCCCCATTTTGATGCTGCTTCAGCACTTTTTTTTTTGCTTACGTTTGAAATGATAAAAGGAGTGCTCCTTTTAATATGGTTAGGAACTGGGGCCCGGCACACTGACACAGCGTTAGTGACACTGGTTACAATGCCAACGACCCTGGGCTTGGGAAGCTGGCTGAGTCATCAAAAGACCATCCAGCAGTGGAGGATGCTCAAATCGTTGGGGAAGGTGGGTCAATAGACTTTACTGTGCTGCCACCAGCTGGGTGACCACAGCTGGCAGTACAAGCTGGAACTGTGGATTGTAGGGAGGGAAGACACTGACAAACATGGACATGGGTGCAGTCATGCACATGCATGCATGTGTTAGCCCACTCCAAGGGCCTACATTACATTATAGGGGACAGAGAACTAAAACCAAGGAAGTCCCCTCAGATGCAGCAGTGTGACAGCAGCTCTACATTGCAGGCCTTGCACTGCCAACCTCACTAAACTTTGTAATGGGAACAAGTCCCGTCCCCCACATCCCCACCCTGGGGGCAAGACAGGGAGAACCAAGAGGTGGAGATAAGTCCTGGAGAAGGTGGGTGATGGGGCTGGATGTGGGAGTCTGGCTGCTGGTGGCAATCTGGATAAGCAGGGGACAACACTACACCAAATATATTTAACAAAATATATACCGTATATGGCTCTGGCCAGGTTTCCATCAGTATTCTTAGCTGTTTTTGTACACCTAATGTCCCAATAAGGTCTGAGAGCAGTGTCTGTTGAACGTTAATTAATTTTACTCACAAAAATAATGACATTAAATAATGGGCTGCAGAACGATTGGTGGCAGAGGAACAGTCACTGTAATCACAGCACTCCCATTTTGCAACATTGCAGTGGCTGCCAGTTAGATGGTCAATTACATGATTCTCTTACTTACCTTGACAGCTTTACAGGTTTTACTCATGCTGTTGTTAGGCTGTGGATCTGACATATTCTGATTCACAGAGAGGCTACCAATCGTATCCACTTCTAGGTTAAAGTCTGTGGGAGATAGGGCCTTCACTGTGGTGGCCCCAGCATTATGCAACACTTCACCTCAACAAGTCTGAGCTAGTCAATTGTTAGCTGACTATGTTGAAAACGTTTTCTGTGGAAGCCTTTGGACATCATAATTAATTCTACAGCTCATGAAAGCATGTTTTTGAGGGTTTGTTCTTGGTTTGTATGATTTCTAAATACTGTAATTTTAATGTGTTGAAGTTATTAATATACTCTGATTCCTTAGATAAATAAAATAATGAACTTCATAGTACACATGAAGCTCAATCGCATGGCACATGCATGTAAAATCAGCCACATGACACACATGTAGATCAATCAGATGGCTCAACTGTAGATCAGTTGCATTCTGCACACATTCAGATCAACTGCATGGCATACATGCACAGACTAAACGCATGGCACACATGTAGATCAACTGCATGGCGCACCTGTAGGTCAGCTGCAGTATGCACACATTTAGATCAATTACATGGGAAACACATGTAGACAGATCACATGGCACATAAGTAGGTCAGTTACATGATGCACACATATACACAAATCACATGGCACACACATGTAGCTTAATTGCATGACACACATGAAACTCAGTAGCATAGAAACTTAGTTGAGAACATAGAAACAGAGAATTTGATGACAGAAAAAGACTACTGGTCCACCTAGTCTGCTCAAAATACCCTCTCTTACCCCCAGACCCAGTGTCTATATGGGGTTTATGCCCACATTATCCAACTTCATGTGCCCTGCCTTGCTGCCCCCCCCCATGACTATCAAACCCTTAACGCTGTTCCAACTGTGTCTAAAGTAATTAATGGTCTTCACCCCCACCACCTCAGCCAGCAAGCTGTTCTATGCCTCAACCCTCTTTCTGTATAAAGAAGAACTTCCTCACATCCTTCCTGAATTTCCCTCCCACTAGATCAGTAATATGTTATGCAAATGTAGGTCAACCACATAACACACATGTAAATCAATTATGTGGTGTACACATGTACATAGGCCATATGGCACACACATGTAGATTAATTACATTGCACACACATCCAACTCAGTGGTATGGTACACTTAGTGTAGATCCGTAATATGGTATGCACATATAGGTAAATCACATGGCACACACATGCAGCTAAATTATGGTGCACACATGTAACTCAGAGGTATTGTGCTCTTACTGGAGATCAGTACTGTGGTACAGTATGACTCAACTGCTTGGCACACACATCAGAAAGGCCACATAACATAGTCATGTGGGTCAATCACATGGGACACGTGCAGCTCAATAGCATGGTGACCACATGTTGATCAATCACATGCCACACACATACATTAAACATATGACACACCTGTAGGCCAAATGCATGGTACACCTTTTTTTTTTATTTATTTATTTGAAAATCTTTTCCACGAAGTTCATACTGAGTGGGATACAGTAGCTTGCATTTAGATCTGACCTTTTGGAAGGGACACAGGGTACATAAGAAAATCTATAGTGGTCATCAGAACAAGATATCAACTAGTACAATAGACACAAAGTGCAAAAGGCAAGAATAAATAGGAACAAACAAGAATTCAGTGAATATGAAAAGTTAAAACACTAATTCCAAAAAGGTAACAGCAGATTTATTTGAATTTAGGAACATAAATGTCACATGGTGGGGGGGGTGGACTTTGAGGGATCACAGATAGAAAGGGAGAAAGTTAGGTGAAGGCAGAGTGAGCTGAACATGAGAGGACTGATAGGTTTAAAACCTAGGAGAGGGAAGACAGGATTAGATACAGGAGCAAGTACAGTATGGGGAGTTTATTCAGGGGGCCTTCATAGTGATTTGGGAGGAGGAAGAGTGGAAGGTGGGGGAGATAGACCAGAATAGGGAGTCTAAAAGTAAAATACCCAGCTAAGAACCTGGGATAGGACAGGGAAAAGGAGTGACAGTCGGAGTTTCTAAGAATAAAGGAAGAAGGGGAGAGAGTGGTCAAGGACACAGTAGACGTTGTAAGAGAGGGAACCAAATTAGAATCTAGAGATAAAATACAGTGTGAGAGGTGCCTACAGTACCCTCAAAGGGGGGGAGCTAGAATATAAGGAGCAGTGCCACACCAGTGATCAGAGTTTGGGAACAAGCCCAGGCTATAGGAGGGCTTCAGGAAAAGTAGGATAGAGCAGCCCAGAGGACACTACCCTCCATCATGGAAGAAGAGCAGCTGACTACTATGATACTGACACCTGGGTAACCACAGATGGCAGTACAGACAGAAGAAGCTTGAGACATAGGATGTCAGCTGGCTCTACATGCCATCACCCCTTTGTATGCACACATATAGTACTTGTGTCCAGCATCCTGGGATAGGGAAGAAAACAGACAAACAGGGACCAAAGCAACCAGGACCCAACCAGGAACACAGGAGAGGATATGGAAACCTAAGTATTATAATGCTTAAATCAGGCATGAGAGGAGAGCCACATGAGTGGCCACATGTAGCATATGAGAGCAGGCAGGATAACCATCAGCCCCTTGAAAAGGGTGAAGAAGGTAGGGAGAGCTGTGACTCAATGGAGGAGATTCTCCTGAAGTTCTACTGTTATGTTAAGTAACTACTTTAGTCTATCTCCTGCTAGGCTATCTCCCTCCACTGAGCCACATCGTGGAATGATTCCCAAGCAGTATCAAAGCACCAGGGGAGGGAGGGAGGAAGGAAGGATGTAAACAACCTGAATAAGGAGCCTTGCAGGAGAGTTAGGACAAATCCCGCATGTCTATAAGAGATGATGTCCAGACTGTAATGTTTAGCATGTGTAAACAGTACTCCAAGTTACAGCAGCACAAATGTCAGCAGCAAACACACTGTAAAAATAGGCCATGAACATAGCCATTCCATGAATGGAATGAGCACAAATAGGACCAGGAAGCTGCTTGCTGTGCTTCTGGTAACAGAAATTAATGTAGCAGGCTAACCATTTGTAAAGGCCCAGCTAAGAAATAGGGGAGCTCCCCATTCTAGGGGTGAGAACCTCAAACAGCTGAGAGGATTTCCTACAATCCTTAGTAAATCAAGGTACCAACACAATGTCAGACGAACATCAAGCATCTGCAGATGATGTTCTCCACTATCTGTGGGATTTGAGAAGTAAACCTGAAGGTCAATAGTGTGATTCAATGTACGCTTAGGAATGACCTATATACTGGGAGCAGGACAGGGGATCCATTGCCAACTGCTGAAGCAGAGGAAATAAAATTTACCTGGGCCAGTACGAAGCCACCAGAATCAGAGTGGCTGATTCTGCCCACAGTTTGACCAGAACCCTCTGTATCACAGGGAATGTGGAAATGCATACATGAACCTCCTTTGTCAAGAGAGACATACCTCATCCAAAAACTTCAGGCCCTGGAGCTAGCAAGCAGAAAAGCAGCAGTTTTGCATTGTATGGAGATGCAAAAAAGTCAATGTCTGGGAGAAACAACTTTGAATTTTTTAATTGAATTTTATTGATTCGGAAAAAGCCTTTGAGCAAACTGTTCTTTTTCAAAGGTTCAATGTCAGAGAATAATGAGACAAAACATTAAGGGTTACATCATGAAGAATAACACAAATCACAAGTCACTGTAAACAGGTGTAGCACATCATATGTACAAATTTGAAAACAGTTGTAGATACTCAAAATACAAAGGTCTAGCATGACACACATCTATTGTACAATAAGATTAAGAGGCAACCATAAAAATCGGGGAGCAAAACTGGGGGACTGCTTTTGTCTAGGTGTGCAGCCAGGAGGTATGGCATTGTCAAGGCAGTATTTAGGGGGAGGTGGAGAGTAAGGATAAGGATCAGTGATCACTACAGGCCAGGGCGGAGGGATAGCAGAGAGGTAATGAGAGGGTCAAGTAGGTGTGGGGTGGTGCCAAACTAGGGGGAAATAAGGGGAATGCTGTGTTGAGGGGGAGGAGGTTCATGGGGAAGGGACTGATGTAGGAATGGGGATGGGGAAATAAGACTACAATCACAGATAAGTGCCACTAGGAGGTTGTTGGGCTGGGAGCAAAAGGGAGAGGGAAGAGGTATCCCACAATGGAGTCCAACAACTGCCTTTTGTGGCCAGGTGCCCTGGACCTGCTGAGATAATCTGCTAGGAAGTTGTGGGTACTTGGCAGAAAAAAACAGTTGACAGGAAAATAAAGGTTACGAGAGGACTCCACCTTGGTGATTGATGTAGTATATCACCGAAATCTGGAAAAATATCAACGTTTTGAGTAAACATGGAAGAATTTCAATGTTTCTTCATAACTTTGTTGTTTTGTGACATTTTGATCCCAAATTTTCAAGTCTTTTTATTAGCCCACCTTATGATCAAGAGAGGTGGAACTTTTTAAATCCCATACAGAAAGTGATATTGCAGAGTGGCTGTGAAGACACATCTGGGGAGAACTGAAAAAATGTCATTTATCTGGTTCATGAGGTGGGGTAAAAAAAAAGGCTATGTTGTAAATGTGGGGTAAAAATATTACAAAATGACAAAGGTATGACTAAAAGTTAAAAATGCATTAAAAAGCCATTAACTGAACTTACCTTGTTTCTGTCAGTTCCCAGTCAGCATTGAAAGAAGCAGGACATGCCTGTGGAAGCAGCAAGACCTACAGGTGGACTGGAGAGGTATACGTGGGGTGTGGGGTGGTGGGTGCTGAGAGGGGGACTGGAGTGGTGTGGGGGAAGAAGTTATTACTGGACCCTTTTTCTTCTTTTACAGGTACAGAGCACCAGAGAAGCAATCGGGAGGTATGCAAGCTAATTGACAATTGGAGAGAGTTTGTCTTATGGACAGGTCACCAGAGAAGCAATTGGGAGGTGGGTGGGATATTGGCAGTGGGATGGAATTTGATTTTGCAGAAAGGGGCACCAGGAACACGATGGGTAGGTGGACAGGATAAAGTTGGGTGGGGAGAAACAGAAACTGACTTGGAGCCCAAGTGAGTTCCCCTCATTGGCAGAAGCCGAGGCTGGCAAGGGGAGTGAGGTGCATATTTGTTTTTTGTCTTTTCAAACAAGTTGGGGGGCAGAAATTGGCAAGAAAACCAAACGAGTTCCCCTCATTGGCAGAAGCCAAGATCAGCAAGGGGAGTGAGCCAAAGAGTTGAGAAGCAGACTGAGCATAATAGTGTTCAACTAACTGCTGGGCCGCATCTTGCAGATGAAAGGAGCCAGCTGCACTCTGATAGGAAGTTGATGCCCCCCTGATGAAGGCCATTGAGCATGGCTGAAGCACTGGGAACTGTTCTGTCTCCAGGTTCTTGGATGTCCAAATACACTTCACTTGTCAGCTACAACCTTGGTTTGAGTCATTGTTGTTCTGGAGTGAAGCAAGTCAATTTCTCCAGTGACTCTGATAGGTGTGGCTGCCTCCTTTTAGCTACAAAGAGTGTCTACCCATCAGCCAGGATGCACAACATTACTATCAGTCTGATCTTCATTGGCTGTCAGCAGCTAGTCTCCCGCAGCCTGAGCTGCACTGGATGCTACGTTGACACACCTCTGCAACCCCTACTCTCCCATGTAGCCGCAAGATGTTTGTTTTGTCTTGTGCACAAGCAAACATAAAAAGGAAAGCTATTTACAAGGGGTCAGGACACGTTCAATTTGCTCCAGGTAGGGAAAAGGATTTGGGGTTAAAGAGAAGAAAAGATTATGCACCACTGATTCAAAATTTATAGGGGTTATTTATACTACTTTGAAAGTTCGATGTGAAATTCGTGACTTTGGATCTTAGCAGTTTAAGCCAGGAGTTCTGAAGTTTTTTGTAGTTGCAGAGGTGAACTGTGTTGCCTGAAGTCTTGTACTTGATCCAGCTGGAATCACAAGTTTTATTTATGGTACAAAGGAGCTCAGAAGGTGACCCATGGGAGATGTTGACCCATGAAAGACGGTGCCCCTTTACATAGGCTGTAGTGAGGGCAAGTATTTGCTACAGCCCTCCATAACTTAGAGGTAAAGCAGGACAGATAAGCTTCAGTGGAGTCCAATCAATGCCTGGGAGGTCGACTAGAAATACCCCTTTGTTCAGATTTCACAGGAATTCTGTGGGAATAATATTTAGGAAATGTTTAGGTATGTGGTCCTTCCAGACACAGTAAACCATCCTATGGTATTGTAGCTAAGGTTGTCCAAGAAGATACCAGTGTCAGTAATGTGGTATGAGTGAGTAGGAAGAAAGTCTGAAAATTCACAAGTTACCCGAGTGTCACTATGCAGAGCAAACTTCACCCCACAAGCATCAGTGCACTATAAATTATTTCCACTTAATAACTCCGGGTAAATTACTTGGATCTGGGCAAAAAGGGTGGAATCATTGCACATGTAGTTTACTTTTAGTAAAAAACACAGTTTTTTTAAACAGGACTATAGTATGTTACAAATGACTCTTTCCTGACAAAAGGAAAACTGCTTGGGGGAGGGGGGTACATGGCCAGGAACCAAGATGGACGTCTGAGCTGATAGCACTGTGGCTCATCCACCCCAGATCACTGATATCATGCATAACATACCTATAATTATTATTTTTGCTAGCAATGTATATGTTAATGGTATTCCAACCTATATTTGCTAAACACCAGGCACAACCTGGTGGCAGTATAGCACAGTGGTCTAAGGCTCTGAGCTGCAAATTTGGTGATATCCAGCAGACCAGACCTGGGTTTGAATCCCACAGCTTCCACTTGCATACTGTGTGACCCTGACCAAGTCACTTAACCTCCTTGTGCTCCCAGGTCACTCCTGTAAAAAAGCTTTCAGCTTAGTGTGCTATACCTGGTTAAACAACTAAATAAAAAAAAAAACCTCTTCAAAAACTACAAGAGATACCAGTACAAGGGTCAAGCCTGCAGATCCACGAAGATAATGCAATCACGTGATCAGAGTCTAAAATAAAGTAGAGCAGTAAGGAGCCTTTCGTGGTACCAGCCTCCCCTAACAATTCAACTGAAATTGTTTCTTTTATGAACTTTAGGCTGAAATGAGTGCAGGATTTGAGCTTGGCAGTCCAATACACCCATGCTCAGAACACAGTCAACAGGCTGGGGGAAATGGTTGATGGACACTCCAAATGCTTGGAAGAATTGGAGGACAGGGTCAGTGAACAAGAAAACTTGGTGGAAATCATCACTGCTGAGCTGCAGGATGCCCAATCATTTTCTGGCAGAGATGGAGGATGCTCTAAAAGTTCATGAAAATAGGTAGCAGTGGAACAATGGCTGCATGGTGAGTCTCCTGAAGGGATCGAAGAGACTTATCCGCTTGTCTGTCACACTAAACGGTTGCCAGTGGTGATGGCTCTGGACAAGGCATGGTTCTAGAAGTACAACATGTGCGCCCATCTCCAGGATGGAAGCCAGAGCACATTGAGAGACCATGGCCATTTCTAATTTAAATTGTGCAGTACCCAGACTGGTAGAGAATGCTGCAGGCCACCAGCAAACAAGGCATGGTCAAAATGAACAATGCTGTTGTAAACTTCTTTCCTGACTACAGCAGGTGATTTCAAAACAAGGGTCAAGAATTCAGCGAGGTGAAACAGCAGTTTCATGCAAACCACTGGCAGTTTGTGCACATTTATCCCTCAAAACTGATAATTTATAGGCCAGTGAACCTGCCAAAAAGTTTCACACAGCTGGAACTAGTGTCTACATTTTTGAACACTAAATCAGCTGCAATGGAGGGCAGATCAGAGACCAAGTGAAGAGGACCCTGCACCTGAGACTGGACTGGATCCCTACTTTATGAGCTGCAAGTGTAAGTAAGTGGTCTAGGGGAGTGGGGGGATCTGACTTTTTCTCTGAGGGTAGAGGCTCAATTGGAACCTTAAGTGTGTGCACCCTTGACATGGACTAGGATATGCATAATATGGTATGAAATTGTTGACAAACTATTTCTAGCATTTACCAATCTAGCACATCATGGGAGGTTGCTTGGTGAAATCAGGTGAGGCCTGGCACCTATATGGTGGCTGACTATGGGGCAGATTTGGCTGTGATGGCAGGAAACAGGGCCCTGAGTCTGCTTCATCTTTCTTTGATGCAGTTGTATTCTCACACACCATGGACACAGCCAGAGATGCTACCTAGAGGCTGCTCCCCCCAGTGGACTGCCTAATCCTCGCATGGAGTTGGTAGATTTGTTCAGACTTGCTAGCAGGCAGTGGAGGCTCACTAAAGCGAAATGTAGGGGTGGTCATTCTTAATCATTGTGGTCTCTCCTCCTTGTAGCTGCTCGTAAGCTTTGTCATATAGGCTTATTTTTGTACAGATGTTTATTTTTTTTATAATAAAATATGTTTTTTTCTAAACTACAGCAGCTTCTTGGGTATTTTGTGTGCTGCTCCATTCCTTTATTATTTTCTGTATACTTTGGAACACACTTGGTAAGACTTTGAATAATATATTGTTTTCTGTGCAGTCTTTCAAGGCATGTACTGTGTAACTTACTCCTTTCTGCTTCATAGGCTGGACACTTGAATGCTACATAAACTATATTGGTTAGTGTTTATAGACTTCAGATTGGACATTGCCTCTCATAACAATTACTTTTGAAACTGGTATAACTCTGTGGCAGAAGGTGACCACTCCAACTTCTTCTGCAACAACAGTGTGGGACTTGGTTCTTGTTCTTGGCTTAACCAGTTTAAAAAGAGACATACAGTACAGTATCTCTTTATGAGCATGTTGGAAGGGATGGGGGCTCAGCCAATGTCAGCCACACCTGTGGCTAGTGATATATACATGGTATGTTGGACACCAAGGCAGACTACCTACATATTCTTACCTGGAATATTAATGGGGTGAAAACCATAGTCAAACAGAAAAAGATATGGCCCTATGTAAAAAGAATTAAAGGGGGCATCCTGATACTACAGGAAACCCATATGTCAGTGGAAGAAGTCGAGAAACTAGAAAAATCATGTGGGGGTACTTTAAAGGCAGCCAACTTCACTGCCAAAGCCTGGGGTACTGCAGTTTGGTTTAAACATGGGTTTGCAATTAAGAAACTTAGGCAGTTAACAGATCCCCAAGGGCATTACATTATTGTCAAAGCAGAAATTGGTAGCACTCCCTACATGATGGCAGCTATATATGGACCTAACTATGACTGCACAGAATTTTCTCCCCATTCCTCAGTTTCCTTAGTGGACATCCCCCTGGATAGATCTGCATTATCTGCACCCCCCCCCCCAGTAAAATGCAGGTGCAGTGTACAGCATGGCTGAGGCATGGGCACTGGTGGATGTGTGGAGGTTCTTCCATGCTGGGGACCAGGAAATTTCCTTTTACGCCCATGCCTATGCTTTGTATACCTGTATTGACCTTATGTTAGTCTCAATGAATCTCCTGCAGCAGGTGATGTTGGTGGCCTGTGGTCCAGTACTTTACTCTGATTATGCACCCCTGCTGGTATCATTTCAATGAGTAGAGGTTTTGCTTTTCCTAAGCAATGCAAGGTAGATCCCAGGCTCCTGGCAGACCTGGAGTTTGTGGCAAATGTGACAGAGACATTAAAGGATTTTCTTTTCTCTCTATAATAATAACCAGGGAGACACCTCAGATGCCACTAGAAGGGGACCAATGAAGGCTTGTGTAAGGGAAAGTTACCATCTCCTTTGCCTGTCATGGGGCAAAAATGCTGCTCATCAGGAGCAACACATACAGCTCAAATTCAGCACTTGGAAAAGGAGCATATGCAATGGGCCTCTCCGCAGGTTCTAAGGGAGCTTAAACTGGTGAAGGACAGATTAAACCAAACGGGGCCTTCAAAAATAGAGAGGAATCTTGTCTTGCGCCAGGCTCACACTTACTTTGAAGGGGATAAAGGAGGCCACTGGCTAGCATGGCTGCTGTAGAAAAAAGACATGGAAAAATAATTGCTAAAATCCAAAGAAAGAGAGGGTCCTGCACAATAAATCAAGAGGAAACTGGGGAGGCACATAGGGAATTTTATTCAACCCTGTACACCTCAAACGTTATGGTGACTACTCCTCACCCATGTGCCTTGTGCCTTTTGGATACTCTGCCACTCCCTCAGGTTCTGGATATGGTATGCGAAGTACCCGATGTCAGTCTCACAGGGATCTAGATTTGTGCCAGTGGTCCAGACCCTGGCCTCTGGGAAGACCCCTTGGGTACCTTCAAGGGGGTGGAAATTGGCCAAAGTAGTTCCTATCTTTAAAGGTGGTGATCCAAACCAAATGACCAATTATATGCCAATTTTTCTCCTCCCAATAATATCAAAAATGTTAGCGCGGCTAGTCTCAAAACAACTTTAAGACTATAGAGGAACCAACTTCAAGGCTCACATCAGCTCGGATTCAGGAAAAAACATAGCACCTTCTTCTCTATGTCATAGGACTCAGATGATGTCAACAAAGCTATGGACTCTGGACACTATACCGGGGCTATCTTCATTGACTTCTCTAAGGCCTTCGACATGGTGGACCATGGTATGATGGTTAATAAACTTGAAAATATTGGGCTGGACTGGAGATCCATTAGTTGGTTTTCCTCATATTCCCATGAAAGTAAACAGTGTGTGGCAGTAAATGGACATACTTTACGGAATCTGGACATCCTAAGAGGGGTCTCCCAGGAGTCACTACATGGCCCTCTCCTTTTTACAATATACTTGAGGGGCCTAGAAGAGAATATTTATGACTTAAACTACCATTTATATGATGACAGCACAATCACCTGTGCCTCGGGGGCCCTCTTGGATGTCCAGACAGCCCTTCAAAGTAGGTAGGTAGGTAGGTAAAATTTTTATTCGTAAAATAATGAATATGGATTACTCCACTGAGCAAAGCTCATTTACAGTGAGGTCCGGAGAATCAAAACCAGTTACACTTCAGGTCATTTATACAATTAATCATAACAATATAATAAATATAATATCCCTACATTAAACAAGATAAAGGAAAACAAAAATACATATATCTATACAGTAACTTAAAAATGACACAATACACTCAACACATAGAATAAATAGAGACAATTTTCTATACTTATTCCTAAACTAGTTCCCCCTCAATACTTGTGTGCTCAATAAGCCATTTCTTTATTACATTTAACTGGAATTTTTTATCTAATGATCTTAATATCCCAGGTAAGTAGTTCCACAGTAGAGGTCCAGCACTTATAAAATGATTATTTCCCCAAACTGTTCTCCGTTTTGGTATCAAACATTCCAAATTACTTGCAGAGCACAATCCCCTTATAGGATTCTTAACTACAATGCACCCTGCCAAATACTCTGGTACTTTCCCGGATAGACATTTGGTCACAAATAGGATTAGACATAAACCTCTCCTTTGAGATAAGGTATACCAACCCAAATCCCTGTACATATCTAATCTATGTGTCATCCTTGGTACACCTAATATGAATCTTGCCAATTTATTATACATAATATCAAGCTTATATAACTGCTCTTTTGATGCACCCATATAAATCAAGTTCCCATATTCTAACATAGGTAGTACCACCACAGTGATCACAAGTTTTCTAACATCTGGAGACATACTATTCCCTATTCTATATAGGGATCCTAAACACTTTCCTATTTTCATCAAAATATACTCAAAATGACTATGCCAATCAAGTTTTTTATCTAAATAAACCCCCAGATATTTATATTTATCAACTTGTTGCAGGATACCATCAGTATAGGTTGTAATCTGCAGCCCATCTTGTTTCAAGTTTACACCATTCCCCCTGTGAAATACCATTACCTGGGATTTTTTTTCATTTAAAACTAATTTAGATCTCAACAAAAAATCCTGTAAGTAGTCAAAAGCCTGCTGTAATACTGTCTGGATAAGTACCACATATGAGTCAGCCAAATATATAATTGTATCATCAGCATAAAAATGATATTGTACCCTGTTGCTTAAACCTCAAATCATTCATATAAAGATTATACAATATGGGTCCTATTATAAACCTCATGGCACAATTCGTAGACAATTACGCTTAAACTTGATGACCATTCCTTAATTGTTACCTGTTGCTGTCTTGAGTCCAGATAATTCTGAACCAACTCACCACTGGCTCAGATATACGCAGAGTTTTAATCTGGACAGGAGGATGCCATGGTCCAAGGTATCAAATGTCTTTGAAAGGTCAACAAAAATGGCCCCCACTGGCATCCCCCTGTCCAGATCCTCTACAATGTCACCCATGACCTTTAATAGAGCTGTAGTGGTTCCATGTTCTGGTCTAAAGCCTGATTGATGTTTATTAAGGACACCATTATCTTTTAAGAATGTCTGTAATTGTTTCGCTACAATCTTTTCCAAGATTTTTGATATTGTTGGCAACAGGAAAATTGGCCTATAGTTTTCCAAAAGCATCCTAGATCCCGACTTATACACTGGCACAATTTTGCTGTTTTCCGTATTAAGGGTAATTCCATGAAAAGAAGAGATGTATTAATAAATTTGCTAAAGGTTGATCTATAATGCGGGCTGCATACTTTAATAAGATATTAGGGATCCCATCCATACCTTCTGCTTTATTTATACTAATTTTGAATAATAATTCCCTAACTTCCCCACATGTAATAGGGGTAAGTACAAACTCCTCGTTCTTATCAGATTGTACATTTTCTATACCTAATTTATCTAACTCAGTAATGCTTTGTGAGGCCTGATTCATATTATTCCCTCCAGCTCTTAATACATCTGTACCTATAATAGTAAAAAATGTATTAAACTCATTTACTACATCCTCACCTAACTCTAATTTAACCCCATTAATCAGAAATTGATTGGGTAACCCATATTTGGACCCTTCTGTAATTTATTTATTGTACTCCAAAATACCCTTGGGTTCTCCATTTCTTTAGATAGTCTTTTATTACAGTAATCCTGTCTAGCCTTCCTAATTTCTTTAGTGTACAAATTCCTTAATTGTTTATACTTAATCCACTCCTGATCTCCTTTGATTAGTTTAGCTCTTTTCCATGCCTTATCTCTAGCTCTTTTAATTTTAAATAATCCAGAATCATACCACAGTGCGTTATTTGATTTAATCAACCTAGTTTTTATTGGGGCATATTTGTCACATATTTGCAAAAAATCCTTTTGAAATATATCCCATGCATCCCCCACATTTGGAATTAGATCTAATCTTTCCCAATTATACCCTTCTAAATCCTGCATAAATGCAACATAGTCAAAATGTGTGTATGCCCTAGTATGTATAATATTCTTAGGTACTTTCCTTGTTTTTTGATTTCTTATACAAAAAACTACCTGATGATCAGACATTGAATCTGGCAACACCCCACTACTGACATATTTGTTAGGATCTGAAGTAAATATGAGGTCCAAAATGGTTGAATTATCAGGATTTTTTACATTTAACCTAGTAACTTCTCTTATAAGTTGTATTAAGTTTAAAGTTGTGGTCATATCAATTAAACTATGATGAATGTCTATTGTTCCCCAATCAACATTTAAATCCCCTATTACCATTAGTTCATGTGAATTCAAATAATTCTTCAAAACATTTTGCATTTCATCAAAGACCTCAAAACTACTTTTAGGTGGTCTATAAATACCACACAATAATATGGGTTTAGAATATGGTAACTTTACTTCCAATGATAGAATTTCTGCTTCAGTCCAATCATTTAGACTAGCTAGTTCCTTAATGTCAATCCAATTTCTAGCATAAATTACTACTCCAACAGGCATCAGGGTGTACGTTGGGGCTGTCTGCCTAACTCTCACCCCATTCCATATGTAAAGAAGATATGGTGGTGCAGTATGGAAAAATGGGGTGAGAGTTAGGCATGACCACTCCAACGCCTGTCGGTGTGTGGATGGGTGGTGGGGTGGTAGGAATGTTAACCCTAACGTTGAATTTCCACACTTCTGTCAGTGTGGAAACAACCTAACTGATGCATTAACAGAGTTTTTGCAAATAATTTCCTTTCTTTTTTAAAAGTGTAATGTAAGTAGTAAATTGAATATATTGGAGACCTCTGACTTGGTGGTGGAACCAGTCAGATGGTCAGACCACCACACCATTGGGTTCAACTTTTTGCCTTCCCCTAGTAGGCCTGCCCCTGTGGAGATGGCCTGATACTGCCCTTTACGGAGTTTGACTCCTGATCGCCATTTGGCAGTGTTGGACCTATCAGGAATCCTGGTGGCAAGTGCGGGTCCAGAGAATCTCCTCCAGGCTTTTCACCGAGCAGTGGAGGACTCACTTGCTCCATTCCACATTTGCCTTCTCACTCTCCACCCCCGGTCCCCAAGGTTTGATGGGACTTTGAGGGGGCTGAAGCAGGTAGGGTGATGGCTAGAGCATGCCTGGCATAGAACCACCTTAGATGCCAACAGACTTAGACTGATGGAGCATTATAGGCTCTATCAGTCAGCTCTGGTTTGGGTACTAAATGATCTCCTGATGGCCAGAGACCAGAAGCGCCACTCCATCTTGATCCTTCTGGATCTCTCATCAGCCTTTGACACCGTGGACCATGGGGTACTTCTTGATCGTCTGCAGTTCATCTGTGGCATGTCTGGTACAGTCCTCATATGGTTCCATTCTTTCCTCACTGGTAGGTCACAGAGGGTTGAATCAGGGATTTTTTCCCCTGATTCTTACCCCCTGCCATGTGAGGTTCCGCAGGGCTCAGTGTTGTCCCCCATGTTGTTTGTGGTGTATATGCTTCCATTAGGAGACATTATAAGGCAGTATGGGCTGAGTTTTCACTGTTATGCAGATGACACTCAGCTGTATCTGTCCTTTGTGCCTGACCAGTATAGTACACTCTCGGTCTTTTCCAACTGTCTCGCTGAAATCCAAGACTGGATGAATTCCAGCTGGCTTAGATTGAACCCTGACAAGATGTAGGTGTTGGTTGTTGAGCCATGTCGCCGGTCTGAGGATCTGGTTGCTGGGAAGCCCTCTGGGCTTTGGCTTGGGGGCTCTCAGCTCCTGACGTCTGAACAGGTGCGGAGTCTGGAGGTGTTATTTGACGAGGGGCTGATGCTGCATTCACAAGTGTCAGCTGTGGTCAAATCATCCTTCTACCACCTGAGGGACATCTTCCAGATTAAGCACCTTGTTCCGTCCGGTGACCTGCCAAATTTGGTTCATGCCTTCGTGATCTCACGTCTTGACTACTGCAAATCCCTATACCTAGGGCTTTCTGGGGTTGATATCCGCTGCTTGCAGCTAGTGCAGAATGCTTTGGCCAGGTTGTTGTCTATGTCTACCCGATCCAGTCACATTTCACCTGTCCTATGCATTCTGCACTGGCTGCCAGTTCAGTGGCGGATCATCTTTAAAGTTGGCTTGCTAACTTTTAAGGCCCTACACAGTATGGGTCCAAGCTACCTACAAGAGCTTCTGTGTCCCTACTGCCCCATCAGACCACTCTGCCCAACTGATGAGGGATTGCTGGAGATTCCCAGAGTGCGTTTGAAATCCTCTGGTACTCGGGCTTTTGTTTTTGCTGCCCCAACTCTGTGGAATTCTTTACCTCGTCGAGTGAGAGAATGCCAGTCAGTGGAGAGCTTCAAAACTGCTTTAAAAACATACTTATTTGCATGTGCTTTCCCTGATGACTAGAATTTTTTGATTTTTAGAATATATATTTTATTATGCAACTTTTATATTCTTATATATAATAATGTTTAGGGTTTATTTATTTGTTTGTATGTGTCTTAGAATGAGTGTACAACGCTTTGATACCTGATATTGTGCTTTACAAATAAATTTTACTTACTTACTTACTCCTGGGGGGGGCTACATTATTTATGACTACTCTACTGTTGAAAAACTGAATAGTCCTCATGTTCTGTATAACAGACTTGCTGAACTGGTTTTGGACTGCCCTAAACAACTCATCACTGTGAGCCATGTGAACGTTGGGCTGGTTGTCACTAGACAATTGAAGAAAGTGGCATAAAATTGTTTTTGCAATGAAGAGCATTTATGGACATGTTCCAAACTATCTAAAGGAGTGCTTATCTGTTAGGGCCAAATGGTGTCATTAAAGGGAAAATCCCCTCAGCCTTTTATTCTGTTTCCCTGTGACATTTGCAGGCACACACAACTATTGCCCCCTTCTAATTTCATTAGGATTTAAAAGTAAAAGAAGGTACAGTACTTAAGTCTGAAATGAAAAGCTGCTCGACTCCATTGCAAAGGTCATGACCTGACTCATGTAAGGCGTCCTGGAATTTTATGATGTTTTGGTGATAAAGTCTGCAGTATTTACACTGTATTAGTCAGTGCTGTTGCTATCCTCTACAGTCCCTATGTTCCTATCTTATGGTGGCCATGAAAATTTTCAAGGCATATTAAGTGTAGTTTAAAGTGTATCTGAGTTAGAAAACATGCTTTTAGAGAATACAAGGACTTCAAAAGACATGTAACAGTACTGAATTAGAGTATAACTTTTTCTGACTTGTGCAGGTACGGATCAACTCCCATGATGCCTTGCATGAGTGGGATCATTTATTTTATTTATTTATTAAATAGAATTACAATCCTTTGAGTCATAGACTCTTCTGCAAAGGCTCCACGTCAGTTAAAAACAAGCATTTCTCAATGACGAATGTTTACTTGCTGGCATTGGCAGTGTAGGAGTTAGAGAGATGCAGTGAAGTATTGAACTGAAGCCAACCCCACCCCACCCTGCAGTGACTGACAGGCATTGAAGTGTGCCTTTGGGTCATCAAGCATAATGGCCATGCCATCTCACCACACCCTACCCTGCAGATACTGACAAGTGTCACAGTGTACCTTGGAGTCTTTGGGCCTTATGCTTACCCCATTCCATAAGAAATATGGTGATATGGGTGCAGCATAGGAGAATGGGGTGAACTTTGGGGCCAAAGAGTCCAAGGCACACCTCGATGCCTGTCACTGGCTGCAGGGTGTGGGTGGGGGTGGAGTGGCAGGAGTATCACAGGCGACAATACCAAGTCACACCCCTGATGCCTGTCAGTCTCTACAGGGTGGGGCGTTATGGTCGGAAATCCTAATGTCCCCAGTGTTTGTTGGTATTTTCGCTCCAAATTTTAAACATGGGTTTTTTGTGACCCCCACCTCATGAACAGTGGCAATATCAGTTCATTAGCGGAAAGCTGATTTTGCACAGCGACTACACCATTTGGCACCACTAGTGAGAGAAAACATTTCAAACAGGATGTGAAAAATGACAGCTGTACTGTTCATGGGGAGGTGTAAAAAATGGCAATGTTGAAAATCTGGAGTGAAAATATAAAAAAACTGATAAAGTTACGAGCGTGTGTAGAAATTGTGCAATGCACACCCGTAATATAATTAGTTTGGGGATTTTTTTTTTTACAGCAGATTGTCAACACAGGCATTTTGGGACCTCCACTCATGAACAGTGTCACTGTGATTTTCTTAATCTGTCCTGAACACTGATTTCCCACAGTGACCACGCATTTCTGCGCTGGAAGTGCGGAAACACATTTCGGACAGGGTGTGAAAAATGACCTATACTGTTCATAAGGAGGTGTGTAAAAATGCCAGTGTTGAAAATCTGGACTGAAAATATTACAAATTGGTGAATTTACGAGGGTGCATGGAAACTGCACAATGCACGCTCGTAACACAGTCATTTTATGGACTTTTGTCACCAAATTTTCAACATAGCCATTTCATGACCTCTGCTCATGAACAGTGTCACTGAGATTTTCTTAATCTGTCCCAAACATGGGTTTCACACACCAACTGCGCCATTGTGTGCTACATGCATGAAATTTGGGAGAGATGTGAAAAATGACAGCAGTACTGCTCATAAGGAGGTGTGGTAAAATGGCAATGTTGAAACTCTGGAGAGAAAATAATAAAAATTCAGGAAGTTACGAGCGTACATAGGAACTGCGCAATGCATGCTCATAAAATAGTCATTGTTGGGAATTTTTTCTCCAAATTTTCAACATAGGGTTTTGGAGGGCCTACCTCATTAACTGTGACACTGTCATTTCATTACTTGGTCCCGAAAGATGATTCCACTCAGTGACCATGAAATCACCTTTCAGGACCGAATAACAAAATGACAGTGACTGAGTTCATGAGGTGGGGCCCCAAAAACCACATGTTGAAAATTTGGTGCAAAAATTCCCAAAAATGGCCGAGATATGCACCAAAGTTGAAAACCGCGCCTGCAAAAGGGAGCAGGGCATTGAAAGCTGGGGAGGCACAACAACGAAAACTCGCATGTTGGCACTATGTTTCTTGCACATGCATGCAAGCAAACATTAAAAGGAAAAAAGTACACATACATAACTAATATCGTGTAATGCAAAGTCATACAGCACAGGAAAGTAAACATTGGAGGGTTACATCAGCAAGGAACTTAAAGAAGGTCCCAGGTCAAAGTTAAGTAAATATGACAAGATACAGTTTCGGAGGGTCTTGAATGGGCCCAGAGTCATATTTTATATACAGTGGAATTGAGGTGCCTGGGAGAGACAAAAGGAAAACATATCCTTTATCTGCAGGCTTCCTTACTGCATTTGAGCAAGTACCTGATTACAATATGGTTCCAGTTGAGGATCTGAAAGGGAGGTGGAATCATTAAGGGAGGTGGAAATTTATTTACAGTCACAAGTTGCAGTGTCAAGGAAGAGGGTCTTGAGACTTGTTTTAAATTGGCCGAGACTAGGGGCCAGGGAGATGGAGGATGGTAGGCTGTTTAGCCACAGGGGAGCATGATATCGGAAAGACCTTCGCCTAAGTGATGTTCTACAGTGAGGGACTAGGAGGGTGGAGTTGGCAAAGTGCCTAAGGGCCCTCCTGTGTGGGACTATGTGGATAAGTGGGTGGAGGCCGATTAGTGCTTGCTTGTGTAGTGTCTTTTTTGCAAGGAGACAAGTGTTGTATTTAAGCCTGTCTTGGAAGTTCAGCAAGCCAGTACGTTTATAAAGCTCGCATGTGTGAGTTAACCTGTCACATCCAGAGACCAAGTGGCAGGCTTTATTGAGGGCAAAGTTGATGCTGCATAGGGCAATTTGATCAGCGGACCCATAAATCACTATTCCATAGTCCACCAAGGATAGAACTGAGGAAGACACAGTGAGATGCATGGCCTGTTGGGGTAGGCAGTACTTATGTCTGTACAGGATCCCCCAGCCTGGTGTTAACAGAGGAGGAGACTTGTTGTATGTGTGAGTGGTAGGTGAGGGAGGTGTCCAGCGTGACTCCCAGGTATTTGAAGCATGAGACCTGTTCAAGCGCAGTGCCATGAGAGTTTGTGACAATTAACGGCGTGTGACAGAATGGGTTCTGGCGGTGGGCAAAGATCATGGATTTAGTCTTCCTTGTAGTTTAGTATTAGGTGGTGTTCAGAGAACCAGGTTTCAACTTCACTAAAGAAGCCCTGCAGGGTAGTTTGAAGTGAATTGGGATGAGGATGTTTTCAGAAGACTACAGCATCATCTGCATAAAGCAGCAGCTTACCATTGTAGGATTGAGGAAGGGAGTTCAGGAAGAGGGTGAAGAGTAGTGGGCCAAGTACTGACCCTTGCGGGACTCCTGCTAAGATTGGTCTACTGGAGGAGATGGTTGCAATGATTTTGACTTGTTGAGTCCATCCTGAGAGATAATCTTTGAACCAGGAGGTAGTCTCTGGGGCAAAATTCAGGGATGGAAGGGTGTGTTGAAGCAGCGTGTGACTGATGGTATCAAAAGCTTTGGTCAGATCAACGTAGAGTGCACCTGCCAAGGAGCCCTGTTCCAGGGCCTCATGTATATATGTTATAAATTTGATGAGGGCAGTGGAAGTGCTGTGGCCCCTCCTGAATCCCTGTTGTTCATGACAGAGCAGGTTGTGCTTGGACAGGGAGTCTGTGAGCTGGTCTGACACAATTTTTTCAAGACCCTTAGAGAGGGGGGGCAGGATTGATATTGGCCTATAATTGCTGGTGGACGTGAAGGCACCACTCTTCAAGATAGGAGTTATTACTGCTCTTTTCCAAGTAGTGGGAAATCTGTTGAGGCATAAGGACAAGTTAAGTATTTTGGTGAGATGGGGCAGGGTCACATCCAGCATAAGCTGAATGAGTTTGAGGTCCAGGGAGTCACTACTATAGCAAGAGTTCGCCAGAGCTTTGGTGAGATAGCATTTTGCCTTATTGCAGGAGATGATTTGTAGCCAGAAAAGGGTAGGGTTGTTGGTGGCTGAGGTGTCAGTGGGGCAGTTGGTGATAGAGTCAAAAGAAGTTATGAGGGAGGATATAAGTGAGGTCAGAGAAGGCAGTATTGAGGGCATTGGAGATAGTATTAGGGTCCTGGGAGATAACCACATCTATTAGAAGCTACACAGAGGTAGAGGATACAGTTGTCCCACAAAGTTCCTTAATATTGCTCCCAAATTTTTTCCCGGAGCCCCAGGAGGAGGTGAGGGTTTGCTTATAGTATGCAGCTTTGGCTTGCCTGGTAGCCCATGTGCATTTGTTTCTAGCCTCTCTGTACAGCTGTCTGTCCTGGGGGAGTTGGGAGTCAAGGGCATTATGCCAGAGAACAAGATGGCAGCCACGCTGGGCTGACCATCTGCATAGTTTTCTTTTGTAGAGTTTTAGTCCGTTTTATTCCGTTTTTGCAGAGTTTGAATCCCTTTTTATTTATTTGATAGTTCACATTTATTTGCAGTGTAGTTTAGCAGTTTGCGTTTATTTGTTGAGTCTTGGTCCTGGACATCGGTCCTATATCGGAGCTGTTACTGAAACTGTTATCGAGACCCGTTTTGGATTGTCATTGAGTCTGGGTGCTGCTGTGGTCCTGTCGGCGGACTGGGAGACCAGGGAGAGCAGTGCCAGTTGTATGGACTTGGAGGGCAGGCGTGACTTGATTTACATTCCCGCTCGGGTGTTTGGTGTGTCGGGCGGGCGTGCGTTGCAGTTTCTGCTCCTTATCGGACTGTGCACCTTGTTTGGGGTGCTGCTGTTGTCTTGCTGATGGACTGGTGGGACCGAGGAGGAGAGTATTGCTTTTTTGGACCTGGACATTTGTGTTTAGCCCAGAAAGTGAACCGGGAAGACATTCCATCGGAGGAGGAAAAGTATTGAGGGGGTCACACTGGGAGATAAGTACCTTGTGGTTGTTGGACAGTAGTTTTTGTGAGTTCCTTCAAGGTGCTGCTGGCATGCTATTTTGACAAATTTATTTTGTATGTTCACCACGCTGCTTTTAATCAGTGGACTTGCAATGCTTCATTGAATTGAGGATGATTTGGGCACTCGGTATTCCGCTTCCTACTCATCCTTTGAGGGGTGCCTGTGTGTGCATTGGGGCCCACTATGGGGGAGTCCGATGACGTCCTGATAAGTGGATGTGCTATCGGCAGCCTCCAGGTCTCTCGAGAGTCTTCTTTTTTTTTTTTTTATTTAGTTGTTTAACCAGGTATAGCACACTAAGCTAAAAGCTTTTTTACAGGAGCAACCTGGGAGCACAAGGAGGTTAAGTGACTTGCTCAGGGTCACACAGTATGCAAGTGGAAGCTGTGGGATTCAAACCCAGGTCTGGTCTGCTGGATGTCACCAGATTTGCAGCTCAGAGCCTTAGACCACTGCACTATACTGCCTCCTTTTTAGCGGCTCCAGCTGGGGACCATAGTCGTGGCTTCTTAGCATGGGGTATTTCCCTCTTGGTGTGAGTGGTGGAGGGGGGTTTTCCTTCTGCCCTGAAATTCCGAAAGCAAGATTTGATCTCCAAATAAATAACTTATTGGGAATTTATTTGCTGCATTTGAATTGAATTTTTACTTCAGAGGCAGTGAGAGAACCTCTGTGGTTTTAATGACTGTTGAAAGATCTTCCTATTGGCAGTGAGAGTGCCATTTGGGATACTCATCTGTGGATTGCTTTTTGGGACTTGGGCCCCCGTGGACTTATTGACTGGGGGACCTAAGAAATTTCTGGGATCTGCCTAGAGGTCCCAGCGGCTGGTGAGAGCAGTGCTGGGGCTTCTTGAGGATTATATTCTGGACTGTATCTTGGGAATTGACTGCCGAAAGACTTTGGAAATTTTGAATATATAGTGACTGTGCCATTCCGAGTATTGGCATTTTTTATACGCTTTGTAGTTTGTTTCTTGAATTCCTTTTGAAGATCTTATCTGGAGTTTTGTTTTAGGATGGTTGTTTTGGGGGTTTATTAGTGATTTGATTTGTGTGTGTGTGTTTTGAGTGAGTGTGTGTGTGTGTGTTTTTTGTGTTTGATTGAGTTTTGTTTTGTTTTTGGGATTACGTAGTTGGGGAGGATGCGTCTGGAAATGCATGTAGACCTGGGTCAGGCCAGGATAGTGTATGGGGCATCCCGGCTGTTTGATCTTCGGCCCTTTTTCAGTCCCCCAGTATCAGATACTACAGCTAGGCACTGTAGGGAGGTTGGAATTGGGAGGAGTCATAGGAATCGATCGGGGCTGGGTGCACCTTGCACTATGGGTGGTAGGATCAAGGTGGTGGGGTGCAGAAGGCGCCCTGGGATTAGACTGGACTTGCGGAGAGGCCCGACATGTTTAGTTCCAGTCACCAGGGTTTCCACCAGACCGAGTGGGCAGGTAGCCAGAAGGGCTGCATTGTCCACTAATCCCCTGAGGGCGGAGCTTTGCAATGCCAGATTGGTCAGAAACAAGGCTGCAATTGTAGTGTACTTGGTTTCTCTGGCCAGTCTGGCTTGCATTACGGAGACCTGGATCGGTGATGATGCCGGACCAGTTTTAGAGGCTGCCATCTCGTCTGGGTATACTGTAGTGCACTGCCCTAGAATGGAACACAGGGGTGGGGGGAAGCCATCTGTTTTAGATCTGAGCTGGGCTTCACCATGCACCCAGTGAGAACACCACATTCATTTGAGTGTGTGGCCATAAGTGGGGGACCAGGTGCAGGTTGCTTGGTCCTCCTGATTTATCGCCCTGCTGGGGCAACGGGAGATTTCCTGCAGGAAGTGGCCGATTTCATCGTCGGTGAAACATTGGAGGCCTCCAGATGTTTAGTGCTGGGGGACTTCAATGTTTGGGCCGAGGATGAATCTTCTCAGCTGGGTCATAATTTCCTTCAGATGATGTCTTCTCTGGGCTTCGTGCAGGGAGTGTCTTCCGCGACTCATCAGGGTGGCCACATGCTGGATTTGGTGTTCTCGCTGGGGCTTGAGATAAATAGTCTCAGTGTTGATAGGGTCATTTGGTCTGATCATTGCATGGTGAAGTTCCGGTGGGTAGCCCTCCCCCTGCAGAGATGGTCAGCTACTGTCCTTTGAGGGGGCTTACCCCCGAGGGTTTTTTGGCGGTGGCTGACCTATCTAGTGTGGACAATGCATGCAGGGGGTGTGTGTGCGCAGTAGTGGAAGCCTATAATAAGGAGCTTTCTGGTGCACTTGACTCCCTCACACCAGTCCATGTATGACCCAGGTCTTCTCACTTGAGGTCCCCTTGGTTTGATGGGGAGCTCAAGGAGATGAAGACATTGGGTCGGAGATTAGAGCACTGCTGGTGGAAGTCTGGCCTGGGGCAGACAAACTGGCCCTGCGTATGCACTATGGTGCATACCAGGGGGCAATCAACCGTAAGAAGGCAGAATTCCTGTCCAGGGAGATTGCTGCCGGGAGGAACTGACCAACTGTGCTCTTTTGGACTGTGGACAGGCTTCTTCACCCTGTCTGTCTACAGCCGAGGGTAGCTTTTTCGAATGCATTGTGCGATGGGTTTGCTCAGTTCTTCTCGGACAGGGTGTCTGCCATCAGGCACGGGGTTCCGCCAGTGGACCAGAATCTGGCCGACAGTAGTTGCCATGGACTTCTGAAGAGCACTCCATCTGTTTGGGATGAGTTTAGACTGGTGGAGGTGGCTGAGGTCATTGAGATTGCCTCCAAACTTCAGCACACCTTTTGTGAACTGGACCCGGTGCCAACCCGTTTATTAATGAGATGTGTTGACTCTGTTGGCTTGGTGTTTGCCTTGATTGTCCGGTGCTCCTTGTCAGAGGGGAACTTTCCTGATATCTTGAAGGAGGCATTGGTGAGGCTGTTTCTGAAAAAAACATCGTTGGACCCTGATGTCAAGGCAAATTACTGTCCTATCTCCAATCTTCCATTTTTAGGTAAGACTGTTGAGAAGGTGGTGGCGCTTCAGCTTGAGGAGCATCTCGTGGCCCATAATTTTTATGAACCATTCCAGTCTGGGTTTTGTGCAAGGCATAGCACAGAAACTGCACTAGTTTGGGTGCACAATGACCTCCATAGGTCTAGAGATCAAGGGGAGGGGACAATTCTTGTTCTCCTCGATCTCTCCTCAGCATTTGACATGGTGGACCATTGAGAGTTACTTGACCGCCTAAGGGAATTCTGTGGACTCGCTGGCTCTGTCATCTGCTGGTTTGAGTCTTTTTTATCCAACAGGAGGCAGAGGGTAGTGATGGGGAATTTCTCCTCCTCCCCTGACCACCTGCTGTGCGTAGTTCCCCAAGGTTGGGTCTTGTCACCGATGTTGTTTGCCATGTACATGCTACCCCTGGGAGAGCTCATTAGGAAGTACAGCTTGGGTTTTCACTGCTATGCTGATGATACCCAGCTGCACTTTTCCTTTGGCCCTGGAACATCTTGTGAAGTAGAAGTGCTTAACAGCTGCCTTGCTGAAATCAATGACTGGATGGCCTCCAGCTGGTTGTAACTTTACTCCAGTAAGACGGAAGTACTGGTGGTTGAGTCGAATAAAGGACGTGATAGGTTGGCCTCTGGTGCAGAGACAGGACTTTGCCTTGGCTCTGTACCATTGAAGGTCTCCTCTAGGGTGCGTGATCTGGGTGTTATTCTTGACAGTGGTTTGACACTTGAGTTTCAGGTGTCTTCCATTGTATGTACTAGTTTTTATCATCTGAGGAATATCGCCAGGATCAAGCCCTTAGTTCCACCTCTGGACCTCCCCACTTTGGTGCATGCCTTTGTGACGTCCAGGCTTGACTACTGTAATGCACTCTATCTCGGGATCTCTGGGGGTACCCTGCTCCGACTACAGTTGGTGCAGAATGCAGCGGTGAGGTTGTTGACAGGACAATCTAAATACTGTCACATTACCCTGGTGCTGCGTCATCTGCACTGGCTACTGGTTAGGTGGAGGGTCCTCTTTAAGGTGGGTTTGCTCACCTTTAAGGCCCTACACAGCCTGGGCCCCAGCTACCTGAATTACCTTCTTACACCTGCTCTCTCGGTCCATTCCCTATGTTCCTCTTCTCGGGGCCTCCTTGCAATTCCCAGGATGAGGTTGAGAACTGCAGGTGACAGAGCATTTAGTGTCGCCGCTCCCGTCCTGTGGAATTCGCTTCCTTTGGTTGTTAGGGAGTCCCCGTCTGTTGCGGTTTTTAAGGCCCGACTAAAGACATTTTTATACGATCAGGCATTCCTTGACTATGTTTTATAGCTTATATTGTCTAATTTTTAAGGTTTATTTTAGTTTTAGAGAATGAAACAAATTGTATAGTAAATTATGTTTTAATTGTTTGAAGTTGTATATTTTATTGATTGTTATTGTGTTGTGTTGTTTTTATCTGATTGATGTACAGTGCCCAGAGCCTCCGGGATGGGCGTCTTTTCAAATAAAATTTGCCTTGCCATTTGCCATCTTTTAGGTGCATTTGGTCAAGTAGAGCTTGTGAGATCCAGGGGGTGGGTGTTTCTATGTTTTACAATTTGCTTGGAGAAGGGGGCAAATATGTCACAGACAGAATTAAAGATGGCAATAAAATAGGCGAGGGCAGCATCTATGGACTGGGCAGTATGAATAGGGGACCAATCGCAAGAGGCAAGGTATGATTTGAACCCTGTGAGGGTACCTTTTTTTGAGGCGCCTTTGGACAGAGACCTTTGGGGGGAGCTGGGGTGATTTTAGTAGACCACCAGCAGGTAAATGTGAATGGTCTCTTATCAAGTCTGGGAGTACTTTGATCCAGGAGAGATTATTAGGCTGGTTGGTGAGGATTAGGTCGATAAGAGTGGAAGTCCTGGTTCTTGGGTCTAGTCTGGCTGGGCACTGGATGACCTGGGTGAGGTCATAAGCTAGAGCTGAATCTTTGTAGGGGGACAATGCAGTAGATAACCAGTTCACATTGAAATCTCCCAGTAAAATGTCTTTGCTCTTAGGAGGGAGGTGGGTGATACTGTCCAGTATTGATTCAAAGGTGGGCTTTTGGTTGCAAGGGGGAATGTAGACAGCCACGATGTAGAGGATTTTACCTGTATTGCCAAGGCTTATCTTGACTGCTAGAATCTGGGCTTCATGTGTGGGTGGCAGGATGGAGACTGAGAGTATGTGAAGGGAAGATCTAACGTAGATGGCACAACCACCTCCCCTCTTACTAAGGCTGTCAGCTCGATAAATGGTGTAATCACTAAGGGCGACAGATCCATTCGGTATATTTTCTGCAAGCCATGTCTCAGATAGGGCTAGGACATCAGGTGACTGCTGAGCATTCCAGTCCTGGAGTGAGGTGAACTTCCTCTGAAGGCTGCAGATATTTAGGGAGGCCAGTAGAAGGCTCCCATGCTTGCCCTTCAATGAGACAACAGGGGTTGGTGGCCACAGGTTTGGGTGCACATTACCTGATAGGAGGAGGAGGAGAGCATGTCGGAGCAGTGCTAGCCTGAGCAGTTTTGGTGAGGTACATAGTGATAGGGAAGTAGGGAAATTTTTAGTGGGTACAACTGGGACTGGGAGGGTGCATATGAGGTGAGCTAACAGAGTGGGAGATAAAGGTAGATGGAGGCCATGTGGGTAGCAGATGACAGGGGTGAGGGGGTGCAACCCAAGGGTGGTCAGTGTAGCAGTACAGAAAAAATTGTGGGCGTAAGGGTTAATTACTAGTGCAGGGAGGTAATATGAGCAAGCAAGATGGAGCAACAAGGGGGAGACGGGTATGTCAACAAACATTTAGTGGTCCCAGGAGGGCATTATGAGAGGGCATGGAGGGTGACTGACAGTGGTACACCAGTCTAGTAGTAATTCCTCAGTGGTGGTGGTGGGTGGTAGAGACATTAGTGGGATCAGGGAGGTGATGAAGACAGGCACCAAGAGATGTGGGACCAGGTTTTGCTGAGTATGTTTTTGTATGCGTTTGTTATGCTAGTGGCCACTAGTGGTGGACTAGTATAAGCTGCTGGTGGTGGTGAAGTGGGCAGATAGGTTATTTTCCATCATCACATGGTAGGTTACCCCCTATAAAGCAGAGGTTGGTTGACCAAGGTTGGTGGTGGGATAGCCACCGTGCAATGGTCAGCAGGGCAACATTCTGTGCTAAACAGCAACAGTTGTGACTTCAGGCGCCTCCACAGAGTTATGGCGACTCCGTACCTGATAAACTTTGGCTCCTAGCTGTGGGGGAGGGTTGCTCCAAAGGCCTTCATGACCTCCTAATTCCTCGGGGGGTCAGGCTGTGTACCAGGACATTAGACACATTTCTGCCCCTCCTGTATGTAATCCTTGGACCCATATTCACAGTCTCCTTTAGTGCAGACTCCACTGCTAAAATATACCAGTTATTTCTTATAATGTCTTCCAGATCTGTCTAATGTCCTGGTATACAGCCTGGAACAGGTGGAGGAAAAAAAGAGAACATCTACCGGTTGGGTTGTATAAATGTTGAAATTGCTCAGCCTGCCAGTGGATTATGGTAGGGAAAGAATTATTATTTGAAAGGACAAAAGAAAGACTTCAGGTAAAATCCTTAATTTCTTGTAATACAGAAGCAGTGGTCTATTTGGCTATGTGTTCCTGCAACTGTTATGTAGGAAAAACAAAAAGAAAGCTGAGAGAAAGAATTCTTGAGCATGAGAGACACATTAGGCATGGGACAGAACACAATGCCCTTGCACTCCACTGTAAAATTGCTGGTCCAGGTCATAGGTTTATGTTTTGGGGTTTGGAGAGGTTTTTTGGGACCAAGAGGTGGCGATCTGGACAATAAACTGCTTTGCAGGGAAAGCTTTTGGCAATATAGATTGAAAGCTGGTAGTCACCAAGGCCTAAATGAACTCTTCCAGTTAGCTCCCTTTCTGAAAAATAGAAAATGAGTTATTTTGTTAACTAAACTTTGATGCTATATGTTAATTTTTCTTTTTTTTTTATTTTTGCTGCCCTTCCACCTTAGGCCCTTTATCCCACTATTTGCATTTTCCCTTCTCTCTATTAGATATATATATATATTTTTTTTTAACAAGTCACCATTCTGTTACATTGTACTAATATATTTATTGTGGAGAGCTATCTTTTGGTAGCCCCCCTTTTCTTGTCCTGTTTTTGATCTATGTATTGAATACATCTTTCTGGATTATTACCATACATCATAGTTCTTTGGAGGCAAACCTTTAATGTGCTGCTGTTTGGCCTTGTTATTAATATGCCAGATATAGATTTTTTGGCATAAAGGAGGCTTTATTGATAACAATATGGCCATTTTATTTACAATTGTTAAAATAAAATAAAATAGTATTGCAGCTTTTTATATTTAGTACTAATAGCAATAGATTTGTTATATACTAGATAGTCAGCATGACGTTGTTATGATGTTAGACATGATTATGATCCTTTCATTAGTGAGACTTTGAATACATGTATATTTATAGATTTGTCCAGTAGATGGCACTATTTGTTGTTTATTTAGCAATGATTAAGATTAATAGTGCCATATATCTAGATGTTATTTATCATCTTATTTGTATGTGTGTTCAGTTTTTATGGCTAATTTTTATTGCTGTATGGTAATGGTTCTGTAGTTTATTACTTGCCTCTTTTTCTTCTCATGGTGTTGGTGTGTGTGTATTCATTCATATAGGTATGTACTTATTGTGGGTTCTGCTCCTTTAAATGGTAATGACTTTTTCTAGTATGGGTGCTATAAATAGCGGCGGTAATTCATTGGCCACCACATCTGGAAGAAGTGTCAGAGCGACGTGAAACGTCAACCAAGGCCGCTCTTGGATAGTGGTGCACTTACTTGCTATGTTATTTATGTCTGTTTACATTCTGTCCATTTTTGACTGCATAAAAACTACTTTTTATCGGAACCAAATTGTTGGTTTGTTTGTGCCACTGGTGAGCCAAGCAAGTCTTCTTAATTCCTAGCTGAGCTGGCTGACTTGAGGTATATTTGAGCCAGTAGAGAAATTGCTTGGGTCACTACACAGAGATGTGCTTTACAGTTTCAGACTGAGCTTGCTGCAAGCATTAAGGTATTTTTTGAACCAATGGTGGAATCTGCAGCCTTAGATTAAATCACAATTAAAGTAAATGCTCAGAAACTTTACAAAGCTGAAATAGATTAAAAATTAAGGTTCCTGCACAGAATCATCACAGTTCCTGACTGAGCTTACTGCATAAGGTATTATCTGAGCCAGTGGTGGAATTTTGCAGCCTGAGATTAAACGGCAGTTAGAGTAACTGCTCAGAATCTAAACAAAGCTGAAGTAGTTTACTAATTAAAGTAACTGCCCAGAAATATCACAAAGTTAAACAATAATGAGCAAAACTACTGTCTGTAAAAACTATCTCCACTAGTGCACCAATATTTAAACTGGGCTTGAAAAAGGCGCCAAAACAGCTGTCTTTGTCCACACTCTGTGCTGAACAGCAACGGTCGCAACTTCAGGCACCTCCATGGAGTTATGGCGATTCCATACCTGATAAACTTTGGCTCCTAGCTGTGGGGGAGGGCTGCTCCAAAGGCCCTTGTGACCTCCTTTGGAATGGAGACAAACAGGTTTTCACACCAGGGCAAGACAGACTGAAGCAACTTAATTTAGATTTAAATTAGGATGACTTAGGGGGATGCAAGAGAGGGTTCATTGTTCATACCTACAAACTACACAGGTACACAGAAAACAGACTGAGGGGACTTTCCCTTTAAGAAAAGCCTGTAGCTAGTGGGGAAGGAAATAAGGAGGACTAAGGCAATTACAGAGGAGAGGATAGCTAAACGGGTCAAAAGAGGAGACAACATTTTTTTTAGATATGTGGGGAACTGGTGGAAGGCTAAGCAGGGGACTGCAAAGCTGAGGGAGGAGGATGAGACACAATTCAAAAAGGACTGTGAAAAAGCAGAAGAGCTAAATAAGTACTTTTGCTCAGTTTTCATGGGGGGGGGCAAGGGGGCCAGATCTCAGGAGGAGGGAAGGGTAGACATAAGTCTTTTCAATGCAGAGAGAGTTAAGGAGGAATTAGGCAGGCTGTGGGTGGATAAGGCCATGGGGCTGGATGGGTTGCACTCAAGGGTGATATGGGAGCTGGGTGATGAGTTGGCAGCCCCACTGGCGAGGCTGTTCAACCTGTCTCTGGATTCAGGAAGAGTGCCAGCAGACTGGAAGAGGGCGAACGTAGTGCAGCTGCATAAGAGGGGACAGTAGGGAAATGAAAGAAAACTACTATCCAGTCAGCCTTACCTCAGTGGTGGGGAAAGTCATGTAGGCACTCATAAAGGAGAGGGTGGAGGACTACCTGGAGGACAGTGGACTGATTGATGATAGACAGCATGGCTTCATGATAGGGAAGTCATTCCAGACAAATCTAACTGAATTCTTTGACTGGGTGATGCAGGTAATCGACGGGGGAAGGGGAGCGTGGTGAACCTGGCCTTTCTGGATTTCAGCAAGGCCTTTGACACTGTTCCCCACAGAAGGCTAGTGAACAAGCTGGAAAGTGTAGGTGTACTGCAGGTGATAAAATAACCAGGTGAGTAGCAAACTGGTTAGCAGATAGAAGCCAAAGAGTGGTGGTTAATTGAGTTTACTCTGAGAAGGTGCAGGTGATGAGCGGGGTACCCCAGTGGTCAGTACTGGGACCCTCCTTTTCAACATCTACATTAGTGACATAGGAAGGACTGAGAGGACAGGTGGGCCTTTTTGCAGATGATACAAAGATCCACAATAAAGTGGACACCACTTTGGAAGGGTAGGTGGAGACTTGGCAGCTAAAATTCAATATCAAAAAGTGTGCCGTGATGCACAGAGGGCACAAGAATCCAAAAGCAGGATGCACACTAGAGCAATAGTTCTTAGACTTTGTCACAGTGAGCCTCCCCAAATCCATGGAAAAGATTTTGAGCCTCCCCCAAAAACCAAAATAATCTTGGGCCTCCCCAAAGAAAAATAACATACTGTACTTTGCGCAGTACACCATGAATAAATTGAAACCGCTTTGAGTACTTTGGCTCACATTCAGTTCTTTGTCTTATACTGATGTGAAACCTTTGAAAAATAACCCCTGTGCTCAAAGGTGTTATCTGAATAACAAATAAATAACAAATATTATTACTCATCTTATTGTAACCCCCACACACACACACACACACACACACACACACACACACACACACACACACACAGGCCAGCCTACTTACTCCACTATTTTCATTCTTGAACCATTGTTACCCCTTGTTGCAGTACCTGCATGGGTCAGACTACCTTGTCTGTTTCCTCTCTATATGAAATAACCTTCCTACATATGTTACCTCTCCCCCTCCTTTCCTGATCCTTAGCAACTTCTCTGGGATTACTTTGCTCCTTCCTGCTAGTGCCCTTAGGATTTCTATGCTCAACCGTTGTATTTGGGCTTTTCTACCATCAGTCTACAAATTGATCAATTACCACATCTCATTATTAGTTTATTGTTCATATTTGTTTGCACTATTGTTCATTGTGTGTTTCTTAATTGTTTTGCAGTTACCTTTTGAAATGTATTCACTCCCTAACTTTCCTTGGGTACATCTGAAATGAGCCTTGGCTCATTCACCTTCCCTTGTCACCTATTAGTAAATAAATACATAAAATTTACCTACTTTTATCCTCTTTCAGTTTGCTTCATCTCTTTACACAAAGTATATAAAACTCAAAATTTAAATACAGTACTTTTTCAGACTTGCTTGAGCCTCCCCTTGAACAAGTTGGGGCCTCCCCAGGGAGGCTGGCCTCACCATTTGAGAACCCCTGCACTAGAGGGAGGACATCAGGATTACAGAGCAGGAGAAGGATTTAGGAGTTACAGTATCTCGTAACCTCAAGGTGGGAAACCAATGCAGTGGACCAGTGGGAAAAGCAAATGGGATAATGGCATGTCTTGGCAGGGGCATCACTGGTAGATGGAGGGAGGTACTGATGCCCCTCTACAAAGCCATGGTGAGACCACACCTCAAGTACAGAGTCCAGTTCTGGAGGTCACATCTGCATAAGGACATAGACAAGATTGAGGCGGCTCAGAGAAGGATGACTCAGATGGTGCAGGGTATGCAAGGTAAACCGTGTGAGCAGAGATGTAGGGAACTGGGGCTGTACTCCTTGGAAACTAGAAGGGAAAGAGGGGACATGATAGACACTTTAACATATGTCTAGTGAATCAACAGGGTGAAAGCAGGGAGCCCACTTCAAAGGAAGTAAGGTGCAGTAATTAGGGGGCACAGTTTGAGACTGCAAGGGGGGGAGATTCAGAGGCAACCTGAGAGGACAGTTCTTCATGGAAAGGGTGGTGGAGGCATGGAACAAGCTTCTGGAGGATGTGGTGGGGGACAAAACAGTGTTGGAGTTCAAGACTGCATGGGACAGACACAAGGGGCTGTATGGGAGTGGGAAAGGCGTTACTGGAGGCGGGGGGGGGTGGAATAAATAAAGGGGTGGTAGAGGGCAGACTGGATGGGCCTAAGGGTCCTTTTCCGCCATCAAGATCCTATGATTCTATGAGTTGACAGTCCCAAGAGTTAAAACTCAAAGGTCAATTCATTTTTTAGCTACTACATCCTCTATCACTGGAATTCCCTACCAGCTAGTGTTATGGTGATTCAAAGAAGGAAGTATCCAATGAAAACACAACTAAACTGGTTTAAAAATATCCCGCCCCCCCATTTGATCCTTGATGTCCAGGGGATAGTGGAATAACATAATATTCTATTGTTTATAGTACAGGTTAACAGTGCAACATTACTGTAAAGTACCTTGTATCATAATATTTTTGATGTTGCATTGTTTGTAGTTTACGTTTCTTGTTGTACTGTATTAATGAAAAGTGAAACTGTTAGGAGACTTCCAGTTTCAGTGCAAGTAAGATGGCCACTTGATCCACTGGCACTTCACCTCGGGCTCTCACCAGATTAAATACACGTTTGCCAAATCAAACATTTTTGTCTAACAATGGTGGCTTTCATTTTATTTCATTCTCCTAAAATGAATTCAGAGAAAACCATGAGCTTTTTGTTTTGTTTTGAAAAGTCAGTCAAATGCAAAGAGTGTAGTTTGACCAAAAGTGCCAGTCTTCATGAGGCTGGGCTTGCAGCTATGGTGTGTGGTACAATGGGAGCAGCTGGAATGGTCAACCAAGTGATCAGACACATGCTTCAGTAGATTTCACAGGAGATTTCTGTTAAAAATTCTATTAAAGGCCTGAACTCAAAAGATGGAAATGTTGAACATGAGGATGATAGACTGGCATTACCCTCAAACATCTGGACCTGCAGGCAGAACACAGAGATGTGGAAATCCACTTGCTAAATATCAGAAACTGCAGCAATCTGGGAGAAAATAGATGACTTCAAATGTAGAGGATACTGGAATAATCTGAATATATTCAGGGTCTTTGAAGGGGACTGAAGGCAGCAATGCAACAAACTTTGTTCAACATCTCATAACCGCTGTTTTGGGTCTCAAAAATACACCTCTGTATATACAGCATTCCTATAGATCTCTCGCTGCCCATCCTAAAGCAGAAGAGAAGCCAAGACCCATCCTGGCTTTATTTCTGAGAGATTCTTTACATATTGGCCCAGATATTCAAACTGCGCCAGGCTGTGGTGCAAGCCTGGGTGAAGCGCAACTTAGCTGCACTGGGGCGTTAACTGGGCAATATTCAATGGAGCTGCCCCATGGCTCAGCAACTTTGAATATCGCACCCTGGCCACCCACAGTGCACATAGTGCAGTGGCACTGTGCCAGTGCAAGTGGCCAGAGTGGAGCAGGGGGATACGCTAGCGCAAGTTCTGTTGCGCTATGTGCAGCAACCACAATATTCAAAAGTGCACATGCAAATGAGACTATAATGTATGCAAGGCACAAATGGGGCCATTTGCATGTCATTATGGCCCCATGTGCATGCAGGTACACCAATCCCTGGCGACTTGCGCCCTGCCAGGCAGCAGCCGTCGGGGCAGCATGGCAATGTGCCTCACAGCCCAATCGCGGGCATTTGTAAAATGAAAACGTATCCAATATCCCTGGTGGTCCAGTGGATCGCTGTCAGCCCGACCACGGGCATTTGTGAAATATAAACTTATCCAATATCCCTGGTGGTCCAGTGGACCGCTGTCATCTAATCGCGGGCTTAAGTAAAAAAAAAGAATCCAATATCCCTGGGGTCCAGTGGACCCTCCTCCTTCGCCCACTGAGCCCCACCACCTCCCCGGTCAGCGGCAGCATCCCATCTGTCTGCCACCGCCCCGTCCAGCCAGCGGCACCGTCGGCAGGGGCTGTAGGCCCATTAGTCCTGGCGTGAGCCAATGGGCGTGCAGTCCGACCAAACTACATATTCCAGATATGTGAATGGATCCATTCACATATCTGGAATGTGTAGAGAGACGGAGTTGACGCCCACTGGCCCACACTGTGGACCAGTGGGCGACAGCCCTACCGATGAAAGTCAGTTGGCAGGCGGCAGGGCCGCAGGTGGTGGCGCGCCAGCCGCTGACCGGGGGAAGGGGGTGGTGGGGCTCAGTGGGTGGATGGGGAGGGTGGTCCGCTGGACCACCAGGGATATTGGATTTTTTTTTATTTTACTTAAACCAGCGATCGGACTGACAGTGGTCCACTGCACCACCAGGGATATTGGATATCTTCTATTTTACTTAAGCCCGCGACCGGGCTGACAGCAGTCCACTGGACCACCAGGGATATAGGATTGTTTTTTATTTTACTTAAGCCCACGGTCGGGCTAACAGTGGTCCACTGGACCATCAGGGATATTGGATTCTCTTTTTTAATAGAGAAGCCCGCGATCGGGCAGACAGCAGTCCACTGGACCACCAGGGATATTGGACGTTATTATTTTTAACTGATGCCCGCGATCAGGCATGGGGGGGCACGCTACCACAGAGGTGCAGCCGGAGCTCGGTGGCCACCCACAGGTGGCAGCTGCCGTGTTGCACCTCGGGGTAATATGGCAGCTCACCTGTGGGTGACCAGCCCTGATCCTTTTTTTGGATCAACTTTAGCGGCGCAAGTAGGGGCTGCATGACAGGACTCAGCACATCCGGCTGAATATTGGGATGTGCAGAGTATGTATGGGCATGCCCCCCCCACCCACCTGTGCTGCATACATTACTGATACACTTCAGCACATCGGGATTTGTGCCAGGCACAATTCCCGTTTGAATATCACGCAGAGGCACATCAGTGGGTTGTGCATGGTGCAACACTGTTGCGCCATGGCAACCCTTTTGAATATCAGGGCCCTTTAGTTTAGTTGCTGTTTTGGTCCTTGTAAGAACAGATCCAGAAGCAAATGGTTTGATACCTTTTATTGGACTTAACGTAGATGTTACAAAAAGAAAACACATAAACTTCCAAGGCAGGACTTGGTTGGTCCGAAAGTTTAGGCACTGTTTTCTTTTTGTAACATTTATGATGGTCCAATAAAAGGTATTAAACTATTTGCTTCTGGATCTGAGAGATTCTTTGAAAGAATGGATTCTCTCCCTGGCTCAAGAAACTCCCTGGCTCAAGAAAAGGGCCCCCTCATTTGGCATGGTCACCGAATCTCATTGTATCAGGACTACTCCTTTAAGTTAAATAAAAAAAGAACAGCATTTACAGATGTGCACCACAGGTTACAACAGCTGGGAGTGATGTACCAGATGGCATACCCCTCAAAATTTAAGACAGAAAGGAATAGGATCTTCCATAGCTTCTCCGATCCAGAAGAGGCAACAGTCTTTGTCAAATAACCCTGGGGGCTTGCCCTACAGTAGCCCCTACTGATAGGTGTACCACTGGACCCAATAATCAGAGTAAGTGGTTTGACAACAGCTCCACTATGGATATATCTGCAAATTCACTATTCCTCTCCACTATCACAGCACATCCCAAACAGTAGCAGAAGTTGAGATGAAGAAATAAAAAGGCTAACTCAGACCAGCCCACTCTACATCAAGCCAAGGGACAGAAGCACGGCTGAGGGAGTAGGGGCTCCAGAGCACCCATGCATTCATCTTCCACTGTATCAACACCAGAAGGAAGCTGTCTCCCTCTGTTGAAACCAGCATATCTTACAGCATCTTGGTCTAATGGGATGACATTAACACAGAAGCCCCGAGCAAGGGAAGAGTGGAGTCCAAGAGTTTGGCTCCATGGCAGAAATGTGCCCATTAGATTTTGGCATAGAAGAAATGGTTAATAATGATGTAAAAGAGAGATTAAAAATAAATGGCAAAAAACAGAGGACCTAGCATGAGTAAGCCTGTGTAGGCAAAATGTTGCACAAAAGCCGGTCAATGGAATAAAAATTTGGTACTAAGATGGAGTCTCATTAGCGATTTCTTCGGAAAGTAAGCAGTACAATTCACGTTAGAACTTAGCATGCATAGCAGCAGCAACTAAGGACTCTTAAGTACCAGCATGCTGTGGTGCAGATCTGACCCAGGAGGATCATGCAGTTGCTGCAAGTGGAACAATTAGGTGTCTCCTCTTGGTAACTTCCCTGTGTGCACCCCTTCCCTCTCCCCTGCCTTTCCATAGCTCCTTCTCTTTGATCGATGAGAATCTAAAGGGAACGTGTTGTCTGAAACATACCAATCCACCACTTTCCCCTCGCCTCTTGCTCTTTCCATACCAGGTATACCTCCACTGTTTCTGCATTTTTACCCACTCATTCATCTCTCCACACCCAGTCTCACCTCTGGCTCACTATGCAGGTGGGACCTACTGCACCCGCCCCCCTCTCCCCACTATGAATGAAAGATTCCTCCATATCCCGTCTCTCTCTAATTGATATCACACCCACTTGGAACCGATTCTACTGACCTAGTCACATACACCTTAGGTTAGCATTAACATTCCCCATGTTAGCGTGAGGGAAACCCGACCTTCTGCTTGTGTTTGTAACTAATCAAGTATTAGAGGCTCTCATCTCCTGCTAGGGGAGCTCATCCCCCGCTGGGTTATTTAGCTGAGTGATCTCTCCCTGTTAGGTAAGGGAACAAGGTTCTGTAAAATTACACTGTCACTCTAACTGTTGAAAGTTGGTGTGTTATTTTTCAAGTTTTTCTTTAATTATTTTTTTATACATGTTATTACAAAACATGTTTGCAACTAAAAGCATCTCCCTGAAATATCTTTTCATAGTTAATATATTTATTACTTTCTGTTATTACTTGAATTTGAGTATCTGTGTTAGCTTCAAAAGGAACTCACATGCTACCAGCCCCAATACATACTGATATTGGTCCCTATACCGGATTACACCATCAAAGGTTTATCCATTTGTTCTGATGGACTTTATTCTTGATGACTCCCTAAAGACTCCTTTCCCGCAAAACTGGTAGGAGGGGTTGACTGTTCTCCTTGAGAGGTTTTTGTTTGCACACTATTGGAATTAATAAATATGCAATTTTGTACTTCACTTGGGTCTGACTTTTATTGTGCGGTTGATGGTGCTGGAGTTTTATGTTGTGTCGAACTTCATTCTTAATGCTAAATATACTATTCTGTAACCCCTTATGCATGAGCAAATACTCTTAAATGTGCTGAAACAACAGCAGAACTCTAACATTGCTTTACAGCGCCACCACTTCATGTAATGTCACAGATTTCAAACTATACCAACAGATCTCATGCAATGTCCAGGGCATTAACTCATCTGTAAAAAGGAAACAGGTGCTTTCACACCAAAATAATGAATTTTGTGATACTGCTTTCCTGCAGGAAACCCACCTTCCTCTGGCCAAAACTCAGATGCTATGCAGAGAATGGATGGGTCATGTGGTAGGCTAGGCATCTCCCATACTTCCAAAGCATGTGGAGTGGTTATCTTGATTCTACTACACACTCTGCAGAATGTAGGAGAGTCCTAATCAGGCTACTAATCAACTCAAGACCAATGGTTGTAGTTAATGTTTATGGTGCCAATGCTGACTTGGATGCCTTTTTTCCCTGAAACTGACCCAGGTACTCTCAGACAATGATAATTCTGAGAAAGAGGAAAGATTCTCTCAGATAATTCTGAGAAAGAGGACAGATTGATACTAGGTGAAGATTTCAGTGAAGTCTGGCACTGGTGAACGAATTCCAGCTCACAGACCCCTGGAGAGAATCCCCGGTGTGACTTCTCTTTCCATGGTGCTCCGCATTATAGTAGCAGTAGGATTGACTTCTTCCTGACGCAAAAATCTTGCATGTCAGATGTTCAATATGCCTCACATGGCCTAACTGTCATCTCAGATCATGCCTCTGTGTGTCTCACTCTAGGGTTTGAGCCTCAGTCTATCTCACTTCAAACTGGCACATGGATTCCTTGCTGCTTACTAGTGATGGCATCAAAAATTGGCCATCTGGTGAAATAGCATCACTCCTCCCTCTTAATGACACTCCTGACATCACAAAGGTAACACTCTGACGTACTCTGAAAGCCTATGTCAGGGGGGAAATCATTGGATATACTTTGCATGCCAAAAATCAATGCCTTCAAGAGCTAACTAAACTAGATCAGGCACTAAAGCAGAAAGTGAAGGAATACAACACTCTAGCAGTTCAATCCTCCACAGTTGCACTTGGAAATGGTCCAGCTAAGATATAAAATTAACAACCTATCAATGACTGCTGCACAATGAGCTGTAGAGCAAACAGCTCATAAGTATTGAGAGTCAGAAGAAAAGTCCAGTAAGCTGCTTGTGTACAGAACCAAAATGCAACAGTCTTCAAAGGCACATCAGTAGCATAAAACTCCCATCAGATGAAGAAACCACCTCCTCTGAGAATATTGGTTAGGCTTTTGAAACCTTCTATACAAAACCTCTATCAATCCCAGAGAGACTCCCCTCCACTTATGAGACTTCTTAGACAGCATCACCATTCCTAAGATTTCTGACTCCCAAATGAGAATGCTGGATGCCCATACAGATTTTCAGGAGCTCCAAGCCATAGTCAAAGCTCTTTATAAGGGGAAAACCCCTGGCCTTGATGACTTCCCAGCAGAGTTTTACCAGACCTTCCTTCCAACCATGGACAATGAACTCCTAGACACCCTCTCTGAAGCCTACATCAAAAAGACCTTCCCACCTTGCATGACAGAGGCTCTGGTCACCTAGTCCCAAAACCAGGAAAGGACTCTCAGATGGTTTTGAGCTATTGCCTCATATCCCTGCTTAATATGAATATCAAGATCTTAGCTTATAGGTTGGAGAAAAGTCATAAATCAGTTCACAAATGATAGGTTGATCATGGATGGCATCCAGGCAGCCATGGAAAGTATTTTGGCAGCCTCACACCAGACCACCCCTGCTCTACTCATGAGCATAGATGCTGAAAAAGCATTTGATTTGGTAGGATGGGAGTACCTTATCAGGCTATGCAATTCATGGATATATGTCCCAAGTTCTTGGCCTGGATACACCTTTTATATACCGGACCCTCTGCAAGACTCCAGACAAATAAAAGGATTTCACCCAAACTGAGCTTACATAGAGGAACAAGGCAGGGGTGCCCTCTGTCCTCCATGCTGTTTCTTCTAGCAGTGGAACCACTGCTCTGTAAGATGTGCCAGAATTCTGTGATTACTGATATACAGTTTGGCACCATGCAAATAAATACTCTTGCTTACATTGATGACTTGTTAATAGCAGCCTCAAATCAAATTACCTTCCTCCCAGTAATTCTGAATACCCCAACTGAGTTTCATAAACTCTCTGGGCTGAAGGTAAACTGGGACAAGACAAATGTACTACCTGTGAATCAGTTCACTCCATAGGAACAGTTCTGTCACCTGGGCTTGAAATAGGCACCAGCCAAAATATCATACCTGGGTATCACTCTACCAGTTGATCTTAACAGAGTAGTGGACCTTAATCTAAGCCCAATCATCCCTGTTTTCGAGGCAGACTTCTGTCAATGGAGAAAGCTTTGACTTACATTTAGTGGGAAAATAGGTCCCTACAAGATGATGGCATTTCCACACATCCTTTTATGTCTAAACAGCCTCCCAATTCTCATACCTCAAGCCAAGCTCCAATGAGGTAAAAAGATCTTCCAAACCGTCTTATGAGTGTGTGGTGGAGGGGGACCGATTTAACCTCCAGAAATTAAGAGCCCCATACAGGCTAGGTGGCTGAGCAACCACCTGGCTACGGGCCTATCATCACATGGTTAGCATTCATCAGAACTGGTTTTGGCTACTCCCTACAGGTCCTCAAACCCCTGTATATGTACTTTGAGGACTACCATGCTGGTAATACCCCCGGCTAGCTGTGGCCGATGGTGGGCATACAACCCTCATGTTTCTGTGCCTCCCATACAATACTTTGCCTTCCAGTCCTGGAAAACCCTGGTCAAGGGCCATAACTGAGCTAAGATAAACCTAGGCAAGTGGGACCCCTCTGAAAAAATCCACAACCATACAGAATGAAACCATCTGTTGGTCCTCCTTGACCTCGAGGAGGATTTTAATGGTAGGGCATCTGTGCAGTCAGAATTCTGGAACTCTGGACATTTTTCAAAACATAGCTTCCAGATTTACCCTTCCAAAGCAATATTTCTTGAAATACCTCTATCTAAGGCATATCCTAACCCCTAGAAACCCAAATATAGTTAACAAATATGAATCTCCCCTCTCTGATGCTAACTCACAGTAGGTAAAAAACAACCACGCTCAGGGGAAGCTATACAATTTTATATTAAAGCCCAGCTGCCCTACTTTGCAGAAGCAATGACAGGCATGGGAAGCTGAAATTCACCTCTCCATTTCGGACAAATTATGGACCAACATGCAAAGCAAAGCTTATACTGAACTTAAGGAAATGAGGTACCAACTAATGCAAAAAAAGATCCTACACAGATGGTACCATACTCCTGAGGTCCTCAAAAACATGGGCCTTATGCCCACTGAGATCTGCTAGTGGTGTCATCAAGCGACAGGAACCTTGACGCATATCCTTTGGTCATGCCATTCTCTTGCCTCATTCTGATTCCAGATCTGGAAGTCATGCAGAACTATTACAGCGTTAGATATCCCATGCTGGCCCACTTTTCTGGCTGCTAGGTGGCCCCTTCCCTCTGCAAACTGTCCCTTTTTTTATTTTTTTGTTTGCTAGGTGCTGGCTCATTCCTACAGTTCTATAAGATAAAAGGCAGATTTTACTAAAATGGAGATCTGATACATCCCCCTTGTTAACTAATTGGGCTGTAGCGCTCTCTAAATTGACAGAATATGAGCATCTGTTTCATTTAGTTACTCACAAACTTGACCACTTTTGCAGCATATGGTCTCCATTTTTTTCAAGCAACATATTTTCTCCTGCAAGACACTTTCTAAAGTTGTACTATGTACAGGTAATCAGTTACATTATTGTCATACAATATATGATGTCCTTATTTACCTTAACTGTACTGTAACTGCAAGCTAAGGTTCTTATTAGTTTACTGTATAGTAAGTTATTTTGATGTTTCCAAAAGTTCTATGCTATTGAGAATTTACAGACGTTAACAGTATATCACCTCGAGTTTCAATAAGAAAGTGCACTTAACAAATAAAATGATGATGATATACTGTATTACCCTTCATTCTTATTGCTATGTTTACATGTAGTGGGAATCAATTACTTTGTAATCAATTCACTTCATTCAGATTGTAATCCGTTTTGGTTTACATGGTGTTGGATTGATGAGAATGAACAACCAGATTCAAAATCTTCAAATACTGTGTGTTTATATGTAATGGGAATCGGTCACTTTGTAATCAATTCAAACTGAATTGATTACAAGGTGACTGATTCCCACTGCATGGAAATACACAGCAACTGAGGATTTTGAATCTGGTTGCATTCCTTTTGCAGCAGTTTCAACATTAAGTATAGCAGAATCAATTCACAAATCAGGTTTACATGTACAAAGTAACTGGGTTCAAAATAATCAATGCTTCTGAACCATTGCCGTTGAACCTGGTTCAGACTGAAACAGGAACCTAACTCAGAATGAGTTTACATGAGCTTCCAATTGAGGAATGCAGCACTGATTCCACTGAAACTGGAGTTTGAACCCAGCTCCAGTGTGCATGTAAACAAGGCAATTGTGTTCAAAACTTTACATTTGTTAGATAGAATTACACATGCACTAGTTAGATGGCATTTACCCTTACAAAAATCTATAAATGATGACGTGCTGTTCCCATGTCCAGTATGCATATGTTTATGTACAAGCATGGTTTTCCTCAATAGAATAATTAAAAAAAGAAAAGCAAACTGAAACTGTTTGCATAATCTGAAGGGACACTGCTATAAATGAGCTTGTCTCTATGGATAACTCCCAAAATAAAATTGAATTGAACTGAATCAAAAACTGGATTGTGGGGACCCCTGCAGAGTTCCATAAGGTATTCTGGGGTGTGGTATATGAGCCAATGGAAGCAATGATACTGGAGGCTCTAGAACAAGGTTCCCAATCACCTTTGCACTACCTTGCCACCATAATGGTGCTTCCAAAATCTGGAAGAACCCCAAACTCTGCGACTCCTATCACCCTATATCTCTGCTAAATGCAGCCTATAAAATAATAGTGACAGTCCAGGTGGGCAGGCTGGAGGGGATCCTCCTGGAACTAGTTCACTTTGATCAGGGAGGCTTTCTGAAGGATGGCAGACTACAAATAACATTAGCTGATCAGTAAACATCATGATAAAAATGGCCGTGGGGATGCGCTGCTTGGCCCTGTCTATCGGCACTGGACAGAGAAGGCCTTCAAGTGGGTGGAGTGGCCTTTCATGTTTGCTACCTTGGAAAGATATGTTCTGGGCCCCAGATTTGTGGATATTAACTTTATATGCTCACCCCCGGGCGCAGGTCTTCAGTAAAGGTGTCCTGTCCACTGATTTCCTTATCTCCCCTGCTATATCTTCTTGCTATCAAGCCATTGTAAGTGGCAGTCAGACAACACTCAGACACAGAGGGTCTGGTGCTGGGAAGGGCACATCATAACATTTTCCTGTTTGCAGATGACATGCTTATGTATCTGGCCAATCCACAAAAGGTTTTGCATGTGCTCACAGGGATATTTAAAATTGATGAACCCCTGTCAGGCCACTGTGCTCACTGATCTATGTGTGAGTGACTCTTGATGGGAGTGGCAACCATGCAACCTCTACAGATAGCTGGGGCAACCCTGCCTCCATCTACCCAGCTCAAGTACTTGGATCCCCCCAAAAAAAAATGACCACCTTATGGAAGATAAACTATTACCTCATACTGCAAAAATTTAGACAGGACTGTGACAAATGATGGTCCCTCCCACTTTTATATGAAGGGTTAGTAGCACAGTCAAAATATGTCTTCTACCCAGTGCTTAAATTTGTTCTAGATGCTACCGATCTAAGTCCCACAAAAATGTTTTAGATCCATTTGAGGCCATCTGGCATTTTTCTTTGGAACAGGGAAAAGGCTATAGTCAAACAAGACAACAAGAGGTGATGCAATGCTTGAAGCTCAACTAGCCTTTCTTTGAGTAGCTCAGGGATAAGGTGAGTACGAGAAACTATGGGTGGCATTAAAGGAAGATATTATAAAGGGGTAGTCCCATCAACACTTTTAACACTGGTCATTCTAACTGAAGTATTAAAAAAATGGCTAATACCTTTCTCAGGTCATTGGCCAGGGTGTGGCTAGCAATCCATAAATTAATGACTAATTTAAGGGAGTTTCACTGGAAGCAAATACATACAGTATGGAAGCATACAGAATTGCCACATCCCACTCAGAGAGTCCTAAATAGATGAGCGCCACACAAATTGCATAAGCGGGCTAACCTGTATAAGGGTGGCATCAAGTGCTCTTACTGACAGATCTCCTTGCAGTTTGGACTGAGACCAGCTGATTCTTTGTCTGCCTGCTGGTTCGGCAAAAATGTATAGCCCACTTAAATTCTGTAGTAACATGCCACAGAGAACACCTGAAGTAAATAGTTCTAAGGCAGGACCACGGGATGAGCCCATTAAACAGTTATACTCTTTGTTATTAGGCAGTGTACCAGATTGTACACAGTGCCTGAACTCTAAATAGGCTTCAGACTAGAAATGCAGTGAATTTAAAATCCGCCGGTGAAGAGAACATGAAGTGGCCACTTTGCATTGCACTTCGCTATGTGGAGTGCCCCATAGGAAGTCTCACTTTGCCTTGTTATTATTACTTCGCGTTGTCATTCCACCTTAAATGTGAAGTAAGGTGGAGTGACAACAATACTGGCAGCATCCCACCCACACAGTCACCAGAATGAATGTGCATCCCCAAAGTGCTACTGTCTTGTGTCCAGAAAACTCTCCAGTGCTGATGAAGTGAAATGAGAGTGTAACAAGAAATGCAGTTTCCCAGAATTAATGGCACACTCAGTCATGTGCACAGTGGTCAGGTTACACACAGAGTCACCAGAATTAATGTGCATCCCCAAAGTGCTACTGTCTTGTGTCCAGAAAATTCCCCAGTGCTGATGAAGTGAAATGAGAGAGTAACAAGAAATGCAGTCTCCCTGAATTAATGGTGCCATGCAAATGCACAGACAGATTAAGATTGAGCTGCACACGCAGAGGATGCATACAAAAAGGCATAACAACTAACTAGTGCTCACAAGTCACAAATCCAAATCTGGAAAGGAATACATTTTGCCAGCTGGGGGATTAGTGCACGGCAGTAAATTCACTACCAGTAAACATACCACAAAGCGGAATAAAAAAAATTCATGCAGGTGTGGTGGATAGCAGGTTCACACAGCTGCAATTACTCTGTAACACAATAAAAGGTGTCCGATTTAATGGCACGCATCGCACACACACTCACACAGACACTCAAGTAATCCATTGCAAATTGAAAACCTTTAGTAATATAACCAAATGTTTTAAACAGACAAATTGTACACTGCTGCATCACATCAATCAGCAAAAAAAGGCAAGAATTAATGAAAATATTACTGTGTGTACATTAACACAGTTATACAAGAAAAATAAAACCAAAACAGAAAGACTGCCTTTTTCTCCCAGTTAATCTACCTACACCACAAATATGCCCCTCCCCCAAAGCACACTTCACAGTACACAGACTGACTGTTCTAAATCATCCCCCAAACATAACACAGCCATATTACTAACATGTTCACTATTCCCAGTGTATCCCTACCCCGCAACTATTTAATGTAATGTAATTTATTCTATTTTTATTAAGACGTACCTGAAACTAGCAAGTCTTGTACCTCATGTGACATTTTAATGATTTCATGATGCCTACCAAGTTTTTCACCGCTGTCTTAATTGTATTGTAATTGTATTGCTCTGTTTGTCCCTGACTTGGAACCTTTGAAAATGAGTCTTTGACTCAAAGGTATTAATCCTAATCAAAATAAATCAATAAATAAATCAATAAAATAAAATAAATTAACATTCAAAATCCACATACAACAATAAACACTCGATGATATGAGCACAGAAGGGTTTCCTACAATCAATGTACTAAATTTTGAGGAAAAAATATTACTCAAAAAGGCATTTTAGACAGCTTTTAGAGGTTTTGAATCATAGATCTCTGAGAGTAAATTGTCTCCAGCTACCATTGCACAGACACTACCCAGACCAGAACTGAGACTGTGACGAACAATCTAGAGCCCATGTGACCTGCAATCCCATGAATAACTGCACAATTTCATTTGGAGCTCAATTGCAGGGTGAAGTGAGGCAAATTACATTGATTTCAATGTACTTTGTCTTAAAATTGGTGGAGAAGTGGTTGGGGGAAGGCGGAATAATGCAAAGTCATTGGGTCAATGGACTTCACGTTCCTCATTATGAAGCGAAGTACTCCGCTTCACATTATGGAGTTCTCCGCAGATTCCACGTTACTCAGTGAATCACTTCACAGAGCAAATAGGGGCCACTTTGCCCACCACTATTTACAGTATTGTAACTCACATGCTGTATGGGAAGTAACGTGAATGTCTATTGCTGTACTTCCCCGATGGGCTGTATTACAAAATGCCCTGACTTAAAAATGCTTATTAATGAGTACAATGGTGGAGTGATGAAGCCTGGAGAGATACTACAAAACATGTTTACAATACCTCCAAGTAACTAGTCAAAAAATTAGTGTTGTGATTTGTGACGTGATCGTGAATCATGATTTGTGACTGCATTTGTGATCGTGATGATGAAGAGCATGATTCGGTGTCGACGGTGTGAGATAAATAATATGGAACTGTATGGGAACACAAATGTCTACAGCTGTACATCCTTGATGAGCTGTAGCACAAACTCCCTGACTTAAAAACGCTCATTAATGAGTACAATGGTGGGGTGGTGAAGTCTGGAGAGATACTACAAAACAGGCTTACAATACATCCAAGTAACTAGTAAAAAAATTAATGTTGTGATTCATGACATGATCGTGAATAGTGATTTGTGACTGCATTTGTGACCGTGATGATGAAGAATGCGATTTGTATCACAAGTGACTTATGATGATGGTCGTGTCTTAAAAACGCATATTAATGAGTACAATGTTCATGCAGAATTATGCACCACACCTGTCCAGTACTCTGAAGGGAAGCCAAAGAAACAACTGTGATTTAAGTTACAGATGAAGATTGGGCTCTAAAGAGATGCAAATGCACAGACAGATTAAGATTGCATTGCACACTGAACAAATGCAGATGCAAAGGCACAACACCAAACCAGTGCTCAGCATCAGAAATTCAAATTTGGAAAAGAATACCTTTGCCAGCTGGGGCAGGCCACGGTGGGGGGCTGGTACTGCACTGCTGCAGTAACAGTCACTAGTACTAGTACCAGTAAAGATACCACAAAGAAGTACAAAAATCACACAGCTACAGTGGATAGCAGGTTCACATTGCTGAAATTATTATGTGGCACAATAAAAGGTGTCTGATTTGATGACACGCGTCACAAACACACACACACACAAAGTAATGCGTAGCAAATTGAAAACTTCAGTAATATAACCACATATTTTAAACCAACTAAAATTATGCACTGCTGCACCACAACAATCAGCAAAAAATGGCAAGAATTATTGAAAATATTACTGCATGTACATTAACACAGTTATACAAAAAATTAAAATCACCAAAACAGAAAGCACTGTCTTTTTCTCCAAGTTAATTTACCTACACCATAGATACTCCCCTCCCCCAAAGAACACTTCCACTGTCTCTCAGTATACAGACTGAATGTTGTACATACAGGGAGGCAGTATAGTGCAGTAGTTTAAGGCTCTGAGCTGCAAATTTGGAGACCTGGGTTTGAATCCCACAGCCCCCACTTGCATACTGTGTGATCCTGAGCAGGTCACAACTTCCCTGTGCTCCCAGGTTGCACCTGTAAACAAGCTTTCAGTTTAGTGTGTCTCACATGGTTAAACAATTGGGGGGAATCCACACACAAACAACAAACGCTCGATGATATGAACACAGGAGGGTTTCCTATAATCGATGAACTAAAGTTTCATCAAAAAATGACCCAAAAAGGCTTTTGTAACAGCTTTTAGAAGGTTTGAATCACAGAGAGCTCTCACAGCAGATTGTCTCCTATAGCTTCCTACACATACTACCCCAAACTGAGGCTGTGCAGAACAATCTAGAGCCCATGTGACCTGAAATCCCATGAATCACTGCAAAATTCGCCTTTGGAGCTTAAAAACAAGATGAAGTGAGGTGAAGTACATTGTTTTCAATGTACTTCACCTTAAAACTAGTGGAGTAGTGGTTTGGGAACAGGAAGTAATGCAGTCATTGTTTTCAATGGACTTGATATCTACATATAATGCAGTACTCCGCCTGCATTGGGAGCACTCCGCCAATTCGCCTTCACTCTGCGAATCACTTCGTGGAGCGAATTGGGGCCACTTCGACCATCTCTACTTCAGACCTAGGGGATCAAACTGTAGGAGAATAAGATCTGAAGTGGTTACAGTTTGGATCTGACAGTCCAGGGACACTTGTAATATATCACTTTATCATTTCTGTTTAAGTTACCTAATAATTTACTTCATAGCAAAACTGAAAAAATACTGAGTTTTTTTTTTTTGAACTACACGGGATCAGTTAGAGAGTTTGAACATGTTTCACTTTTTTATTTTTCAGTACTAGTATTCTAATATGCAACTTCTATTTGTAAAGAATGTTTGAATTGAAATATTAAGTCAAGGCTGAGCACTAAAAATGGTTAAAATGTAAAACTGGGATAAAAATGTATATGCCTTTAAGTGAAAATGAAAGCCTATGAATATGTATGAGTGCCAAATTTAAATATGACATGTCATCCCTTAGTAGACATCCCCTTGAAGACTCCTGTTGAGTCAAGGTGCTAGAGGTATGCATTGCACCACAGCTAATCACTTGTACTTTGATTTTGGAGCCTAAAATAAATGAATTTATTATGAACTGCAACATTTTGGCTCTGGTCTGCTTTTGAATGCGCTTCACTTTCTGGTTCTTGGATGTTTGTAGAGTTTAGCTGCCTCTGTGGAGCAGCACCAGATCCTTTCAGCTCACAGCTTACTTTTTTGAACTGTTGTTTTGCCGTGCTTCAAGCTTGCTGAGCATTAAACGTCGTGGGGAGACAAGAGGATTTAGCAGACCTTGCAACAGCTTAAACTTCGGTGCTTTGTCTTTATTTTGTAGTCACACCTTTGCTCAGTTAAATAATGAGTGAAAAGAATGCGGACAGCACTTCACAAAGAACAGACAGCAACAATTGGGAAGACACCAATTTTGATACCAGACGCCAGAAAGCAAGAGAAAAACTGCATGGTTTGGACGTAAATGATAACACTACTACTTCTGATATTAAGACTGCTTTCTATAAACTAGAAAAATTGCTTACAAAGAAAATTGAACTTGCATACAATATATCAACCCTAGAAGAGTATCTGGAAAGAAAGCAAGCACCCAGGGGCATTCGCATAACAATAGTGCCTTCGAGTGGGCTGGATGAGTTTCACTACAGGGAGGAGTGGGGATTGAGGCAGCTCAGGAGAGTTCCAAAATCTTCATTCAGCTACTGATTAAGGATGATTTACAGAAACATGAGACATTGAATAAAGAACTAACAATTGTTAAAGAAGCAACTACTTCTTTACCTCTGCCCTACACAGTTACCTCTCCCTCAGCTGTTCCTACTTTAACCCTCCTTAATACCTATCCCCAGTTTCTGTCTTCCTACCCTGACACACCCCCCGCCGGCAGGATTTTCAACATCCTGAAGAGGGAATCAGGAAATGGCTACCCCTACTCCTCATATTCACTTCTTGCCTCCACCTCCCTTCTCTACATGCCCTTCTGGGTCACCCATGTGCACAACCTACCCCATCATCTTTACTCCCACAGCACTTGCATACTACCTTGAGCCTGCTCCTGGTACACTCATGCACTATAATGGTTCTGTTGCATTATTACTGTTTTGTATGTTTATATGTTCTTTTGTACAATTTTAGAGATGTATTGTAATTTACCCAATGTTCCACTACTGTTTATTGTACAATACCTTGTGTTCCAACTGTTGCATAATCTTACAATGTTGTGTTGTTTGTACTACCAACATACTATTGTAACTGATCATCCTTCACAGCCCTATGTAACCCCCTCCCCCCAGGCTGCACCATGAGATGAGCAACTTGTTGTTTAGTGTACCCTCCTGATGAAACATTTTAATAAATAAATAAATAAGCAGTGCTCAGTTTAAAAAGTAATCCACAATGTAAATGTTTTAATGAGCAGTTACAGAACAAACTAAAGAAATACAAAGAAGTAGTTAATGAAAGAAAGTTAACTAAATTGCAAAGAGATGATACTGACTTTGAGAAGGGAAACGGGTCAATGTCAACTCGCTCCCGACAATACGCACCGCGACAATTCGCTCCCGACAATTCATATCCAAGTCAATTAACTCCCTACTTTACGCTCTGCGTATTTTCACTCCCAGTACTACATATATTTAGAAACTTATGTACAGATTTTTTGTTTTCTTTTGTATGATTTCTTTGTATGTACTGGATGTACTTAATTTATGTTTTCAACCTGATGTTTTGTTTTTAATCATAAAAAAATCCCTTACTCTTGCAGTAGGGGAGACTGTGTACTATTTTAGGCTAGGTGGTGGACCGAGAGATTGCTGATGCAATGACTCTTCTTCTGCTACAGGTATCAAATTTATATATCTTGTAAAAATAGTATTTTAATAGTAATGAACAGTTTCCAAAAGTAAGCTGTGATGTGCTCAGCTGTCCTACATTTACAACTGCCTTGAAGTGAGCACTTGTAGAGTAGTAAGTACCTGTTATTGTCAAAATTGGGAAAGAGGTTATGAGAGTGTAGCAATCCAGCCTTCCAAAATGATATTGTACAATTTCTTCAAGTAGTAGCACACGACTACATGCAAGCAATATGTTATTTAAAGTGGAACTGCATAATATGCTGTTGTTTCAGGAGAAAACAGGTTCATGCCACATCAGTATGCGATAATGTGATTGATGATTTTTTTAAAAAGCAGACTAAATATTGTTTAAAGAATACTTTAGCAGTACCATGCATATGTAAAAACTGTATTTTAAGGTGGTAGAATTACAAAATGACATTAAATGTGTTGGGTGCGCATATTGAAATCCCAGTCTTTTCCATATTGTCTGATCTCCTGTTCAACAGGTACATGTAGTTTATTAAAGCACCAGAAGTGTTTAAAGAACTGAGTGCCAGCATTAATTATTATGATTCTGTATCCTTGCCATTCTAGTGTGCCTGACTCATTGCAGTATACTTTATTTTCTGTAAACATTTTTATATTTAAGATCCTGACAATTATGCGGTCAGGGCTTTTCATTAGGTTTTGGTAGCGAGGCTAGTGAGCAGTGTGCCCACTTGATTTCATACAGGACATTTCCATTAGTTTTCAGTATAGATGGCAAGATATGCTGTTAAAATGATATGCAGTCTCTCATTTTAGCTTTTTCAGGCAGCCTGATGAAACAGAGATTATTCTGTCAGCCCGGTTTTCAAGATCGTCTGATTTGGTTTGTAGGGTGTAAGTTTTATTTTGTTGAACTGCATTAACTTTAAACTCAGAATATAACATCTGGAGTGAGTTGACATCGGGAGTGAGTTGATGGGAGCGTATTGTCGGGAGCGAATTGATGCGCTCCCAAGGGAAACATACTGAGTTGGTCTAAGAATAGATCGCTGAGCAGGGGACATTCTCGAGTGCGCTTTGCAAAAGGCCCAAGTAAACAAATCACGAAAAAAAAAAAAATCAGGAACAAAGGTCAGAGAGACCTTTTTTATTCAAGAAACAAGCTCAAGGGAACACAGAAAAAGACAAAGGAGGACCAGAAGGAGAAAGAGAGGTGGCAGGAACATCAACAGGAGCTGAAAGGGCACTGAGAGACTGGAGGAAGGCTCCCCGCATCATATAATAAATCTTTCAAAATTCAAATTGAATGTGCAACAAGAATCCATTTTATTGAAGGGACTGAGTTTTGTACCAACACCGCCAATCAATGTATTTCAAATATTTGTGGACCTAAACAAATTTTATATAAAACTGAGGCTGAAGTTACACTTCTTGAGAAATCCTCTGCAAGATCTGAACACGGGATTCCCTAGTGCTGAATTAGTAACACCATTTGAAGACTTAGATTATATACTACAGGAACTTTTGCCAGAACAGAATTTTGTGGCACCAACCACAGATTTGGGTGAAGAGGGAGCACTCAGAACAACAACTGGGGAGTTTATTGAAGAAACAAATTTACATATAAAAGACATTGATTTAGAGACTCTTGAATCTCTCTGGTTGGAAGGAAATAATAATGAGAATTTGTATAATTCCATGGTCCCAGGTGCAGAAGAGGAGACAGGTATCCTGAGTGCTGGCATACATATTAGAACACTTAGAAAAAATATTTTCAAAGTAAATTCTGTGTTTTGTCCAAAAATATACAGCACAGCATTAGATGTGTTTGAAAAAACAATTAACCAGCAAGTCAGGAATATTTTACAAAAGAATCCCAACCCTCCAAAAAAGAGAAATTTAACATTTAAAGAAGGGGTAGCCCTTACGGAGCTAATGGGGAATGACTCCAATATAACCAAACCAGCAGATAAGGGTGAGAACATTGTAATATTAGATTTGGATCACTATAGGGACATGGTGGGTTCTATAATAAGAGAAGCATCCAAATATTCAAAACTATCTTTGGACCCAACACATACATTTAAGAAAGAGCTACATCATCTGCTATCTGAAGCCCTATCCAGTAGGGATATAACTGAGCCAGAATACAAATACATCTAGCAAGAATTTCCAGTAATGCCAGGGTTCTATGCACTCCCAAAAATACATAAACACTTAGAAAAAACACCAGGGAGGCCAATAGTTTCAGGGGGTGAGCTCTATAACCAAGAATTTAGGAAGATTTATTAATATTTTTATGCAAACAAAAGTCAGGGAACTTAAATCATGTATAAAGGACACATCAGATTTACTGCAGAAAGATAAAGGACATAAAGTGGAATAAAAGTTACCGGTGGCTGAGGATTGATATAGAGGTGCTATACTCCTCTATACCACATGATAAAGGCATGGCTGCAACCAGGTACTTCATGGAAAGGTATGAAAACACAGAGGAAGTACCAGTGGGTTTTATTTTAAGGGCATTAGACTTTATTTTAACCCACAATTACTTAAAATTTGAAGGGTCCTACTATTTACAACTATGGTACAGCCATGGGTGCCTCTATGGCACCAAGCTATGCCAGCCTTTACTTAGGTCAGTGGGAACAAAATTATATTTATGATATGAGAGTAAACCCATTCCATTACAACATCATTCACTGGTTCCATTTCACTGATGATGTTATATGCATCTGGCAAGGGGAGGAATTAGAAGTAACTGAATTTATGAAGTGGTTAAATGTAAATGATTTGAATTTGCACGTCACATATTCCACAGATAAAAAATGTCTAGATTTCCTGGATCTGTCTTTTAGTGTGTCAGATGACAGTGATGTTATTAAAATCCAAACTTACAGGAAACCCACTGCCACTAACTCAGTTCTCACCTCCACCAATTTAAACAGACCCATTCCCTACAGTCAGCCACTTAGACTAAAAGGAATTGTACAGATGATGTAACCTTTAACACACAAGCAACAGAATGTATTGAGATATTTGGTAGGAGAGGATATGAGAAACATCTGTTGGTCAAATCAAAGGAAAGGGTGGACTTATTTGCAAGAGTCCCTACTGCGGTCAGAGGAACCAGAGACTAAGAATGTGTGCCCTTGTACCTTTATTACTGAACACAACAATTCAGCGGGTCAGATTGGTAATGTAATTCACAAAAATTGGAAAATTCTCACATCAGACCCAGAATTACAGTGCGCAGTGGGACCTAAACCCAGAGTGGCATTCAATCAAGCCAGCAATCTAATGGATAAACTAGTTCATAGTAGAATAACCAAAACACTTGGTCAGACAACTTGGATACCCCCAGACCTAAAGGCTTTCTGAAATGCTACTATTGTAATATTTGTAATTATAGTACACCTGGGAACAAATTTATGCATCCATTGCAGAGGGAAATATGTGTCAGTATTAGGGAATGCATCACTTACAACACTGAATTTGTGGTCTATGTACTATGGTGCACCTGTGGTATGCCTTATGTAGGGAAAACCACCCACCCCCTTAAACAAAGAATACAGGAACATGTAAGATCTATTTTACATAATATATCTGACACCCTGGTAGGGGCACATTTTTCTCAATACCATAACTGCTCTCCAGAATGTTTAAAATGTATGGGTCTCAGGTGTGTCACTGTGCCTAGGTCTGGGGGTGATCGCCCGAATATGTTACTGCAAAAAGAAAGCAAATGAATATTTACACTTAACAGTGTAAAACCAAATGGTTTGAACAACCAATGGGATTTAAAGCCATTCCTTAAAAAAATGAAGGGGACTATATGAACCTAGAGTTTGAAGTTTGCTTTTCTAATAATGACTAACCTCTGAGCTGCTTTCTTATCCCTCATTGTACTGTTTTCATTAGCTTCCTAAGCATTTTGTAAAAAAATATTTTACTCTTCTGCTTTCTTGCAGGTATCCATGTGGACTGGATTCTTCTCCTGCCTACCCAGTTAAAATTAATAGAATTAGATCTGAAGTGGTTACAGTTTGGATCTGACAGTCCTGGGGCACTTGTAATATATCACTTTACTGTTCCTGTTTAAGTTCCCTAATAATTCACTTCACAGCAAATGTGAAAAAATTGTATTGAGTTTTTTTTTGGAACTACACAGGATCAGTTAGAGAGTTTGTACATGTTTCACTTTTTTATTTTTCAGTACTAGTATTCTAATATGCAATTTCTATTTGTAAAGAATGTTTGGATTGAAATATTAAGTCAAGGTTGAGCACTAAAAATGGTTAAAATTTAAAACTGTGATGAAAATGTATATGCCTTTAAGTAAAAATGAAAGCCTATGAATATGAGTGAGTGCCAAATTTAAATATGACATGTCATCCCTTAGTAGAGAAAAATCTGCTTCTTTTATATATCAGTTGCATAACAGTACATAAGGTAGATCAATCACACTGCACACAAAGGTAGATCAATCACATGGCACACAATCATGCAGATCAAGCACAAGGCACACAAAGCTAGATCAATCACATGGCACATATATGTAGAGTAATTGTATGGAATACATGTGCAGGGCCCATGTTTTCTGCAATTCTGCGGTTGCAGCAACTGCCTCAGAAACATGGTCCTGCTGCAGAAACAAGCCTCTGCCACAGAAGCAACAGTTTTTGGTGCAATAAAAATGCCCATCACCACTGAAACCCCCAACTAAATGGTTAAAATGATTGTGAGCAAGCTTAAAATGGCATTAGTGTGAGTTGTTGGTAGCTCCATAATACATCCATCTCCCTTGGGTTGCAGTTGTCAGTGGAGCCAATTTTCAATCCACTGGCACTCAGCTCTGAATCTTATGACCATTATGGCCTTCTACAACCACTGAGGGAACTTCAGGAAGTCTATTTCACGAGCATGAATGGTGGTTCTATTTGCCAATTGTAGAACTGTGGAATGAAAAAGTATTAGTAATTAGTCCAGACAGAAAATGGAAGGCTTTCTGGACCTTTGTCTTACGTAAAATGGTCTAGCTACTCTCTAGCCTCACAGTAAATCCTTACAGAAAAGGAGAGAAGAAGATATGGAAGCCAAGTGGCACTGACACAAACCACCACCACCAGTGCAGAACTGCGTGAGCAGGAGGAAACAACTAGAGCAGTGTTACAGCACAAACCATCACCACCAGGCATCAAGCAAGGGAGGGAGCCATTGGTGCAGCACTGTTTTGCAACCAGACAATACTGGTCTTCAAGTAACTGGGCAGGCAGGGGGAGAAATTCTCAGGAGCATATCTGTGGTAAACCAGCACTGGACAGGTGGGAGGGAGCCATGAGACAATAAACAAAGTGCAGAAAAAAATAATTAACCCATGCCATACATCCAGTCCAAATCATGATGCCAGAATTGATTTGTATTGCCTTACCTGTACATCTCCCAAACTGCCACAGTCTGCCTTTTCCTGAGCATTTTTTCTGGTAACTAGATTTTATTTTGGGGCTCATGTGAGTTGCCAGAGAATGTAAAGCCCATCACAGAATCACCACAGAATTGCTCATAGCTTGACCAAAGCAAGCATGAGGTCCTACTGCAGAATGTAGGTCCAGTTTGCCACGGTGAACACAGGGCCCTGTACATGTGTAGATCAATTGCAAGCTGAACACATGTAGTGCAGATCAATCACATGGTACACAAGTGTACAGCAATCACACAGGTGAACAGCAGTTTTTTTCTTATTTTATTAAAACATTACTAGCTGTTACCTATAAAACATTCACAGTTTCTTGGCTTTCAGATGGGACCACTGTCTAACCCCTACCATTGCCCTGTCCATGTCAAGCATCTCCTGGTGTCCAGTAGAATCCCTGCCTTCACTGCATTGCACATCAAACATTGCCTAGTGTCCAGCAATACCCCCTTTTCCCTCACCCCATCATGTGTCAAATGGCCTTGCACTGTCTGAGTCAAACATTCCCTGTTGTCAATTGGCAGCCCCCTTTGCCCTCACCTCATTATGTCTCAACATTCCCTTGGTGTAAACTGACACCCCCTCTGGCCTCACACCAACTAATCACATGCACTTCCCGCTGTCTAGTGGAAGACCCTATCCCCTCACCCTGTCCTGTTTCAAGCACTCCCTGGTGTCCAGTTGCTCCCACTGCCCTCATCCCATCCCATTTCAAGTATCCCTTACTGTCCAGTAGCCCCTCTTCCATCTGAAGCACTCTCTCATATTCCATGACACACCCTGCTCTCAACTCATCATTGCAATTTTCAAATTAGAGTTCCTGCCCCATGCTAGGAGATAACATCATGTTGCTCAGTTAATATCCCCCTTACCAAATCTCAACAAGTGTCAGATATACCTTTGATCTGAACCTCCCTCCCTACTGATTTCCAATGGCAGAAGGGGTGAAGTGCAACAGGCAGCTAGTTCCGTCATCCCCCCACCAACCTGTTGCACATGCTTACAGGTCAACTGACACATGATTAAGCATACATCCGGGAGGAAGGTAGGAAGGGGTGGGCTGTGAGTGTCACTGATAATCCTAGCAAACCTATTACTCAGTCTGTGTAATGTTATCAGCAATGCTTGGAAATTCATCACTTACTCAGTTGTCAGACTGTAGCGTGAGCCACGGGTTATGGAAGGTGGGAGATCTGATCTCGTCAGCTGTGACAATTCTCCCACCCCCCAAAACATTAGGAGACTGTTGAAATAATAGGAATCTTTAGTTCTTGTTGGGATTTGTCTCTGGAGGGGCATTTTAACTGAGCAACGGGGTGTCAGTTCCTTGCATGGTGCCAGGACCCCCACATGTGGACTGTGTGTGGGGGGGTAGATTTGTGTATTTTTGGTGGGGGCTTATCTGTTTTTGGGACAGGGGCAGCCTACAGTGGTTTACAATTGTCTGGGAGAATCTGTCTACATGTCTATTAAGTTCGAAGTTCATGTTTCGGTTTGACCAATGTGGCCAGCATGGATACATGCATACCTAGGCTATTATCATATGCCACATAACCAAAACAAGTTCTGCCAAACTGTAACAAGCTCTAAGAGTCAAAATGGCTGTTAATGCATTATACTGATAAGAGATATAGAATTAAAGATTTTTTTTTAATGGGGAATGGCATGGTGGCATGAGGGAGCATGACCGCTGGGTGGGGGGAGGAAGGCGGGAACAGAGTAAGAAAAGTGTAGCCTCAGTGGATTCATGACCACAGTTACACTGAATGTTTGCTATAGCCACACCAGAATTACATGGAGCGTACTTGGGTCCACTTTGTGATGTGCTTGTGAATGAGGACTGGAGTGACATCATTCCCAAATGTCAACAACATTGCGAATGGAAGAGTATGCTTTCCATCTGTAAGTAACGAACAGAGGAGCAGTGGCAGCAGCACGCACTGCAGTGCAATAACAGAGTGAAATTCAAATACCCCCACCATGGCAACAGCAACGAGAAGGAACAGCAGGAACAAAGGATCCTGTCACTGGGAGAACAGAAGCTAATAATGGTAGCATGACTGTCTATGTGCTATCTCTCGCTCATTGAAACCGCTCACAACAAGGCTGGGTTGTTACACAGAGAGGCGGTGCAATAGCAGAGAGAAAGTCAAATCCCCCTCACTGCCATGGCAGCAGCAATGAGAAGGAAAAGCAGGAACAAAGGATTGTGTCACCAGGAGAATGGAGGCTAATAACAGGCAGCACAACTGGTCATGTGATTTCTCTTGCTAGGTGAAACTGTTCATGATTAAGCTGGGTTGTTGCATGGAGAGAAGAGAAAAGAAAGTTATCTGGTAATCTGCTTTCTGTGTTTTGATCCAGACGAGAGGTTACTTTGTTGAGAGCTGCAGGGTAGCAGCTACACAAAATGTGAAAGCAGATCCTCAGGGTAGGGGGTTGCTTGTATGTTTTGTTGTTGCCTGTTTCAAGTCAAGTTGTAGCTAGGGATTGCAGCAGCTGGGATGGTAGCCACTCAGGAATGGTTGGCCTTGTTTGCATGCTTTGTTTTCACAGTGACTAGGTAGTCAGTAGCGAGGCTTGAGTGGGGATTTGCTGCTGCTGCTGCTGTTTGCTGGGAGACAGAGGTGCACAAAACAATGTCCAAGAGTGGAAACTCAGGGCTGGTGTGTGTGTGTGTGTGTGTGTGTGTGTGTGTGTGTGTGTTTTGTTGTTTTGCTTATGCTCATTGTGATGTGGACAGCCAGTTCTGAGTGCTGTATCATTTTTTTTAATATAAAATGTATTACTGACTGTCTCTGCTGAAAAATATGGTGCTCTTAGAATGACCTCACTCAGTCCCCCCCACCCCAAGTTTCAGCTGAAAGATGAAAGCCATGAGAAAATGCTGAAAACAGCATGTGAGATCACACACACAGTTTTAGGTACTAGGTGTTACCTGGAAGGCCTTAATCAAGGATCTCCTGTTTGTCTGAGTTAATTATAGCCATAGTTGCTAAATCATATCCTTTTTATGATGTTGGAGGGAAAACCCAGGTTATTACATAGAAGTGCGAAATCATAAAGATGCTTTCATGTCCTGGAAGAAGGAAGCATATTATGAGATTAACTAAGTGTCATTTGAAGGACATGAATTATGCTGAAGTTGCAGAATTCAATACTTTGAAAAGACATCCTATTTTTGTATAAGATATATATTTTATATATTTAATCTGACAGAGGAGGAGGAGTTAGATGACCTCACACATAAGGAGTTGGCAAATACAGTTTGCTGTAGAAATATTCTGTTTTACTTAGACACTTTTTATCTAGACTCTGACAAGGACACATCTGTGAGCACTTTTAAAACAGGTATTTAGAAAGCTAGACAAATCTAAATATTGTTGTAGGAATTTGCACTGTTTAAACCTTGTTCTTTTAAAAGATTTGTATGTCTTGTGATATAACAGTTCTGTATTTTGTGTTTTACATATTTTTATCTATTTTAGTAAAATTCTTTTTAGAGCATATTTGGTCTGTCTTTGATTTCTTTTCATTTGTAAGAAAAGTATATATGGTTATAGCAGACATTGGACATAAGCTTGAATGGTGGTACCAAACTGGAAAGAGAAGCATTTTAAATCCAAGGTCTTTATTAAAGTTTTTAAGGGTTCATCTCTTTATACCTGGTTAGGTGCCCATAGGCAAAGATATCTGGCCCCCCAAAGACAGAAATATCAGAGCCTGTGCATTGGGTACGCTAGCAAGAGGTTCACAGTTTGAATCCCTCCAAGACTTGAGACCAAAGGTTGATCCAAACTCACAAAACAGACAAGAGGGTTACCTTGTTCTGTTAAATTGTTCAGAAGACTATGTTCGAAGGTTGGCACTTTGAGAGTAGAGGGCCTGATCTGCTGAGTGGGTTTGTGACACTCATTGCTGCCACCTCCTCCTCCCCTATTTGCATTGTTCCCCCTCTCTCTGCTGCATTTCTGCAACATAAAATAAACATTGTAAGACTGACAACTATTGGGATAATTTTTCAAGGGATGCCCAATTCCATAACCATAGCATTCTACAGAGTGGGCATCCTATAGGTTCCAGCTAAAATTAGAAATTTAACTTGATGGCAGAAGGAGACCAAAGACCCACCGAGTCTTTCTATACTTCTGTACACTATCATCTCACTGATCTACTGTCCTGGTGGGCAGAGCTGTGGTGCACAGATGTCCCCTAAATAATATAATATTACTTTTTGACTTTATGTCTTCATAGCAATAAAATGACAATCTGGATAAAATAACATTCTTTTCATCAAGGCATTAGTAAATAGAAAGCCAGTTTAACTTCTATGCACCCTTTTTCATCTGCATTGCCTGACACTTGGAACAGCTTTTATATAGATGGAATGGCAGTACATACATTTGTGTGCTTTACTGTTTCAAGCTGAGTTGATGAGATTTGTTTTGGTTTGTGGAATTAATCTGTGAATGTCCTCCTGTCCCACCACTCCTCGTGTGCCCCTATGGGCAATGCAATACTCTGCAGGACTCCCAAACATACAGAAATTAACACTGTACCCACCCATTGTAGGCAGAGCGATCTTTGTAATGCTCAGGTTACCATAATTTGAACATGTATAAAATAAAGCTCAAGACAGAAAGCTTTGAAGCATGACATTATCAGCACATCAATTTCTGTAATGCCATTGCAGCTATATAGAAGCTGCTTGAAGTATCAAGCAATGCAGTCAAAAAAGAGTGCAAATAAGTTAAACTGATTTCTACTAATTATTGCCATGATGAAAATAATGTTATTTTATCTGAATTGTCATTTTGTTGCTATTGGGGCATCAAGCTCAAAAAGTAATATTATTTAGAGGACGTCTGAGCACCATAGCTCTGCCCACCAGGACAGCAGATCAGTGAGATGACAAGTATACAGTAGTAGAGACAGACTTACTGAAATTTTAGTCTCCTTCTGCCATCACATTATGCTTCTAATTTCATCTATAACCCATAGGATGGCCACTCTGTAGAATGCTGTGGTGATGGAATTGGATACCCCTTGAAAGTGAACCAAGTGTTGTCAGTCTTGCAGTGCCTATTTTGTGTTGCACCTCAATTTTATTTGACTGCTCACGCAAACTCATTCTAGAGATTGGGGAGGTATATGTCTTATTTTACACATAGCACCATATGTCCTGCTCACAGGTTTTTGTGCTGTATGTAGGGATGTATGATATTTACATATTTCACCTTGTGGAAAATTTCCTGAAATTCGCACATTTTACTAAATGTTTCACCGGGCATGTCAATTTTGCCCATGGGGCTATCACTCCAGTTGGACCACTTAAATATGTCACTATAGCTTTTCCTTGGTGGTCTAGTGAACCCCCTCCCTTCCTAGCCCTGATTGATCCCCTTTCCACTCCCCAGACCCACCCAGTATGTTTTTTTTTTTTGTAATTTTCCCTGGTGGTCTACTGAACTCCCCTCCCTCCCTGCTATCCCCAAATTTATTGATCCTCCCACCCCAGTATGTTTTTTTTTTAACATATTTCATTGTGGTCTAGTGGCCCCCACCCCCCGACCCCAGCAGCTGTCCTACCCCTTAACCTCCCCCATCCCAAAACAGAGTGGGCCACTGGCAGACCTTGTTCTCCTCCATGGCTGGCAGCCCACTGAGATGTGTATGAATAAGCACGTGGTTGCACCTTCATTCATTTTCATCTCAGCTGGCTGCCGGTCATGAAGGAGAGTGGAGGGCTGTGCCTGTGGCCCACTCTGTTTCATGATGGGGGAAGGAGTGTGGTGGGACAGCTGCCAGCTGGGGGCCACTAGACCACCATGGAATATGTTAAAAAACCATACTGGGATGGGGCATTGATCCGGGATAGTAGGGAGGGGGTTCACTAGACCACCAGGGAAATTATTTAAAAAAAAAACATACTGGGTGGGTCTAGGGATTTGGAAGGGGATCAGTTGGGGATAGGGAGGGAGGGGGTTCACTAGACCACCAGGAAAAATTATTTCAAAAATTTAAAAAACATACTGGGTGGCTCTGGGGATTGGGAAGGGGATCGATTGGGGAGCCAGGTGGTGGGGTGTATGCCACTTGCCAGGGCAATGGTGTAATTCTGCTATTTGCAGGTGAAATTCTGCCATTCCAGAAAGAATATTACATTTCACGGGTGAAATTCTCACAATTTCACACCCGTGAAATATTTTGCATAATGCTCTAATTCCGTGCAATATTTCATGTGGTGAAATTGCTGATTTTGAGGGAATTTCACCAGTGAAATAAAACTTTGGCACATTTCTAGCTGTACTGTATGTGCTGTTGCTAAAGAGTGAGAGAAACTTCTGGAGAAGGTGCAGTAAAATTAACAGATTAGTTTTCAGTGAGGCAAGTGTTCAGCAGAGGAGATTTAGTGTGTGAGCAAGAAAATAGTGTGGAGGGGGGAAGACAGGAATAAACAGCAGTCTAGTGAATGGAGAGGACACGTACAAATGTGCTTCAATTCCACTCTATGTAAGGACACAGCTGTGGTGTGTTCAGTATCCAGCCATGCCCATGCCCCCAGAGCCCCCTGCTCTGTAATACATCAGCAAGATGTCAACACAGCTCTCACTATGCAGACATAAAATGACAATGCATTAAAATGCCATTAGCCAATCAGAAGTGGGCATTTTCTGAAACCCATTTCTAAAAGCAATAAGATGCTGAAGGGATGTGACATTATGGTCAATGGTCTTACATTTCTATGTTTCAAGGCACTGGGAGCAAGCACCAGGTGCCTAACAACACTGGCATGCATTACTGCATACATCCCATTTTATAAGTAAGTAATAGCCCACATGCTGTAATGCTAAATCAATGCATGCACTGGGGGAAGGGGATGAAATATAAGGTATTCCTCCCGTCATATTAATGCGTACATGCTTAACATCAAAAGGACTAAAAGTTAAACTAAAAATCCAAATTAGATTGAAAACAGACATTTTCCAGTAGAAGATTTTTAGTTCCCTCAGATAATGTAACCTGCTTGATTTTTCATTTATGCATTTAAAGCCACCCTCATTTCTAAGCCTGTGGTCTATACAGGAATGAAACAACAGAGCAGCTTAACATACTCACTTGCATGCTAATCTTGTCCCAAATGTAGTCACCTTAGGGATCAGATATGTCAACCACTGTTGCCCCAGTGAAGCATAACTGTCCCCCCAAACAAGAGTATTTACAGCACATTCACAGTTGAAGTTTCATATCTGTTGTAATGGCATCAGATTTTGTCTGGGCTGCAAGGGGTAGGGCTTGCACATAGCAGGGAGGCAGCGTTTGAGTACTAATATGGCAGAGTACAACAAGGAGTAATGAATGTTCAGTTTCTCAGGCTGCTCTTAATTTTATCAAAGGACTGCCTTCATTTCAGCACTGCCCTAGGATAATCCAAGTAGAATGAGATTTGGCTGCACAAGCAGATTGCATTTAAAGCCACCCTTGTTTAGTTGCCACCCTCAATTAAAAACAGCAGGTAAAAACAAAATTATCTAATTAATGTCATGATTTTAAAATGATGAAATACGCCATGCTGGCAATAGATCCCGGAAGGGACTATGATCAAGGAAGGAGAGACTGGAGGAGCTGTGTGACAACGGAGAGTCTGAGTCAGACAGTGTAACAGAGCCAGGAAATCCCGAGACTGACAAGCTGTGAATCAGGTATCAACCTTCTGGGTATCCAGCATAATGCAGAGATGAAAGGCAATAGCAAGACAGGTACAGCCCCAACACCTGAATTCTTTTCAGTAAATGAGGACAGAGGGCCAGGTTGCACCATAGTCACTGGTGATGTGTCTGTCTAATTCATAGCAGCAGCCCTGATGGTGGGAGGCTTGAGAGGACTGCAGTACACCAGAGAAACAGAAATAAGCAATAAAAACAGTAGGTATGCCAGTGATTAGAACTATAAATGAAAGAGGCATTCATGACCATTAGGAGAGTTAATTTTCTGTCATTCTCAGTAACTGGATTTGAAGAAACCCACTCCGTGACTACAACAATCCAAAATTAAAATGGACTGCAAATCATTGGCATTCCCACTGTTTTTATTGCTCATTTCTGTTGCTCAGGTGTACTGCAGTCCTCTCAAGCCTCCCATCATCAGTGCTGCTGCTATGAAACAGACACATCCTGAGTGACTACAGTACAACCTGGCCCAACATATGCAGCACAACTCCAACTTCATTCACTGAAGAGAATACAAGTGCTGGGGCAGTACCTGACTCACTGCTGCTTTTCAGCTCTGCAGTATGCTGGATACCCCAAAGGTCGGTGCCTGATCAGCAGCTCGTTCGTCTTGGAATTTCCTAGTTCTGTTAAACTGGCAGACTCCAACTCTCCTTGTCACACAGTTCCTCCAGTCTCTCCTTCCATTTGTGTGCAACCTAAGTTCACGACTGTAACTGACCCACCTATGTCTGACTGTGGGGAACTGCACAGTCCAGTCCATAATGGAGTTGCATCTGCTTACCTTTACTTTGTTTGAAAAGAAAACCATAAAATGTGATCTTCGGGGCACTAATAGCTACTTTACTTACTGACACTGATAAAGCAAGAAAACAGTGCGGAGGAGGAAAAGAAAAATCATCAGTGTAGTGAATGGAGAGGATGTGGAGAGATGTTCTTCAACTCCCCTCCCTATAAGGGCACAGCTATGGTGCATTCAGTATCTGGCCATGGCCATGCCCCCAGAGCCCCCTTCTCTGAAATATGTCACAAGATGTCAGCATAGCTCTCGCTATGCAGCCATAAAAAGAAGTTATAAAACAATATGTAGTTTCCCTTTTCATCTTGAGTCCTTTAATTACACTTATCCCATTCATATATTTAATTTCTTCGTATTACAAATAAAGCTTCTAGTAGGACTTTAACTGGATCAGAATCTTAAAGCTGAATATCTGTTAGGGCTAAAGTCAAGATAAATTAAGGTATTTACCCGATTGTCCTCCTCTTCCTCACATAATCCTGTGGCTATCCAAAATCTTTCTTATCTCTTGATTCCCTTGGACCATATGATTATTCTGGCTTTCCAAAGTCAAGTCTTTCTAGAGGTTGATCATGAAACATCAATTGTTCTGCTACTTGCGCTCTGTTTTTCAGGTGACAAGCACTCTGAATCCTTAATCTGAAACCTCACTTACAACAGATTCAGGGCACCAGCATAGCTTCTAGTTGTCAGCAACAGCATTTGTAATTTTTTATTTCCTGTTTTGTTGTTCTGTTACTCCCCTGTACCACCAAATGATCTTAGCTGTCACTACACCAAAACAGGCATGCAAACCTAGGCTATTATTATATAGATTCACTGGAGTGCATTTGTAATATATATGAGATATGAGATTAGCTAATGTAAGATATCAGAAATACCTTCTTGAGTTGTACTTGACCTCTGACCTCACAAGTGTCAAAGCCACGCGTGAGGTCACAAGAGGTCCAATACAGTGATAGAAGATATTTCTGATATCACACATTAGCTCATCTCATATTTGATGTGTTCAAGACCTGAACATTTCATAAATAAAGTTGTAAAGAAGTAATTTTCTTTTTCATTCACTGGTTTTATTATTGTTTCTATGAACAGAATGTCTCTGCAGAATGTGTGAAGTAATGGCTGTCAACTGAGTGACAGGAGGGAGCGGAACGGGGCCGTGATTGGCAGCGGCAGCTGGAAACCTGATCGGGCAGCAGGAAAACAGGACAGGCAGAATGGTGAGTATGGGGTGTTAGGATAGAGTACAGGTGTAACGAAGCAGTGATAGCGACGATACCGGATGATTAATGACCCCATGCCTCTCAACCTCCTGCCTCATAAATCAGGGACAAGGCTTAAAAAAATCAGGGACACATCTTTAAAATTGATTATATCCTCTCAAGCATGGGTGTAGGCAGGATTCTCACCGGGGAAGTGGGTGGCTCTTGCCCCCTGCACCGCTTAAGTTGGAAGTACCTCAGGGTTGAGGCGCCAGGAAACCAGGCAGACCTCCCCCGACGACAAGCCAAGGAATCGACAGGAAAGCAGAAGCTGTAGCTGAACAGGACCTCAGAGGGGCTGGGTGGCAGCTGCACAAGAAGCAGCTTAAACTGAACCTTTGCTTGAGACTCTTACTTGCCAGCCCTTTGTCTCCAAATGGAGTTCAAGCCCTGCGACTACTTTGGCGCCAAACTGCCATTTGAAAGAGGCAGCAGCACCAATTGGCCACAGAAACTGTGACGCTAGGGCAGCCTAGGTTTAAAGGTTGTCCCGACATCCTCATCTTTGGACAGTATTCTCACCAGGGGAGCGGGTGGCTCTTGCCCCCTGCACCACTTAAGTTCGAAGTACCTCGGGTTGAGGTGCCGGGAAACCGGGCGGACCTCCCCCAACGACAAGCCAAGGAATTGACGGGAAAGCAGCAGCTGTAGCTGAAAAGGACCTCGGAAGGGCTGGGCGGCAGCTGCACAAGAAGCAGCTTAAACTGTACTTGATTTTCGGCCCGCCCGCCCTGTTCCCTCCTCCCCTTAAATGCCTGGTAGCCACGCCCTCCAGCTGACCAGGACCAATTGGAGCTGACATATGGCGGGAACATAGCTCATCTGTTTCGCCCATGGGCTCCCTTGCAGTGGCTATCGCTCCGGCTGATAGTACATGGGCATATACCTCAGGGGCAATTTGACTTTGTAAATGACTGACTGCCAGCATAATTAATTCTGTCTGCCATACGACATGTCTACCGACTTTTCAGTCGGTTGCTGCGTGTTCACTTTTCTCGGAAGGGTGCACTGTTTACTTGATTTGTCTGCCTGTCAGCTTAACTTAATATGGTCTACGTGTGGGATGACTGCCAAATTAATACTATCCACTGCACTGCCTTGAATTTGTCCGATTCCCAGTGTTAAATTTGTCACTTTTCTAGGAAGGGTGCACTGTTTATACGATTTGTCTGCTTGCCAGCCTAACTTTATATGGTCTACGTGTAGGATGACAGCCTAATCAATACTACCCACTGCACTGCCTTGAATTTGTCTGTTTCCCAGCGTAATTAATATTGCCTACTAGTGGCTTTGCCAGCTGAATTAATTCTATCTACTGCTCTGCCCTGCAACCCACCTGTCCAGTGATGCTAGCATAGCATAGCCTTCTGTCATTTGCATTAGAGTGGGCTCATAAGCTTGAGCAAGTGTGGATGGTAGCTGCTGGACAACCAGCTGCACCCAGCTCTTACTTGGTTGGGTGCACAATATATGCAATTTGTCTGATTGCCAGCTTAACTAATATTGTCTACTGTCCAATTGCCAGCCTAATTAATACTAGTTACTGTGTTGCCTCGTAACCTACCTGCACCATGTTGCGTGCTGTGCATATTCAATTGTCACTTGCACTGAGCGGGCACATAAACTCGTGTAAGTGTGGACGGTAGCCACTGGAAAACCAGCTGCATCCTGCTCTTTCTCCATTTTTGGGAGGCCCCACTGGTGGCCACTTGGGACCCAGTGGTTAGCAATTTTTTTCTGTCGCTCCCTGACATCTACTCTGGCATTGACATGGGGTACCCAGAGCATCTATCAAAGATTGTGTCACCCCTGTTGCTCATGTGTGCAATCGCCTTCCGGACCCTCACTGTCCTTAGCATCCCCTGGTTTACAGGAGCTGGTGCTCCTACAGTGAGAGAATCCTAGGGTACCTGTGCCCAGCCAGTGGAGACTGACTTCACCTTCTCCAGCCTTCTAGCAGTAGGCAGACCCCCTCTCTGGGTTCTCTGCAGTCTTGACTTGAGGTGCTTCCTGAGCCCTGCCCATATGGTCAGATGTTATGGCTGCAAGTCGCCGGCCAAGGATGGCTCCCCTCCCTTAAGGCACCTCCTTTGGCTGCTACTGGTTACCCTAGCGCTAGCGGGTGACATAGAGCTAAACCCTGGACCACCATGTTGAACCACCCCCTCTGTGATGGGCTGGTCGGCTGTCAAAGGGCTAAAAATAGCTCATCTCAATATCCGTAGTCTCCTGCCTAATTTGACGGAACTTCACGTCTGGGTCACTCACCTCAGCCCAGACATCCTTGGCATAACAGAAACTTGGCCTAAACCCCCCCATACCAAATTCTGTGTGCACCCTCACTGGTATGACCTCATCAGGCTCAATTGATCTGGGGAAAAAGAGGGGGGGGCATCCTGGTCTATTATAGGAGCCACCTCAACCTCTCGGTTCTACCCGGACAACAGCCAGTGCAGTCCCCCTGTGAATCATTGCACATGGTACTGCTGTTGGGGATGTCAAGAAAAGATACATGTCATATTTACCTACAATTGTCCCAAGGGAGGCCTAGAGGGACTATCCGTCCTCCTCAACACTGTTGGCGCTCTGACCCGGCATAAAGAACTAATCATCCTAGCTGATCTCAACCTTAACTGGCTGGGTAGTAACACCAAAGCATTTGAGCCACTGCTTGCAGGTCTCTCCTTGGTGCAGCTTATCAAGGATCTAACCAGGTACTCACCTAGTGGCTGGGCAAGCTGTCTTCTGGACTGGATCCTGACAAACAGACCAGAAAGGATCAGTTCATTGGGCATCCTTCCCGACTCAATCTCGGATCACTCCCCCGTGTACTGTGTGTGGAAGATCCCATCCCTGAAAATTCTGCATAAAATCATTCAGGTCAGAGACTACTCCAGGTTTGATCTTGGCTCCTTCCATGACGATATCCAGCACACTGACTGGTCAGCAGTATGGAATGCTCAGGACTCATCATCTGCTGTCAGTCACTTCCTCAGCTCTTTTAGGGCCCTGCAGGATAATGATGCCCCCCTCATCAGATGGACGGTCAGGGGATTGGCCACAAAATGGTTACACGGCAGCCTCCTAGCCCTCCTGAAGCATAGAGATAAGTGCTGGGACAATTTTAAGGCCACGGCGGATCAGGTTGTTTTTCACAAGTACAGGAAACTCAGAAATGAGTGCAACAAGAACATAAGGGCTGCTAAAAGTGAGTTTTGCAAATTTGCACTACTGAACTCAGCCAGGGACCCCAGGAGGTTCTGGAGAAACATCAGAAACATAGTTAGTGGTTCCTAGAGTGCTGAGACCTCTGATATGACTATTGATGGTGCTAGCTGCAATAACTCAGTAACCATTGCAAATTCTTTTAACCTGCATTTTTCTGATCTGTCCGCTTACATCTCGTCATTCCACCCTGGTGGAGGTGACAACGGTGATCATGCCCCAGCACCATCACCATCCTGCCCGCTCTTTCATTTCAGGGCTGTGATGGTGCAAGCGGTCCAGAGACTGCTCTCGGGCCTCTCCCCCTTCTCGAGTGCTGGCCATGATGGCTTAGAGCCGAAGCTCCTCAGTCTTGGTGCCCCATGGCTTGCCCCATTGGTGGCACATATCTTCAATTTATCCCTGTCTTCTGGTGTTATTCCAGACATATGGAAGGTTACCAGGGTGGTCCCGATCCTCAAACAGGGGAACCCCAAACTAAATAGAGAACTACCGACCGATATCCATTTTATCAGCGGTCAGCAAACTTCTTGAGAAAGTTATGGCAGGGCAACTCTCGGAGTACTTGCAATCACATGGCCTACTGTCACCTGTGCAGCACGGTTTCAGGAAAGGGCACAGCACATCCTCTGCCCTTGTCACTGTCTCTTCATGGATCAGGGCGGCTATGGACCAAGGCAAACTCTTGGGGGCCATCTTTATAGAGCTCTCCAAGGCCTTCGATCTGGTTGATCATGCCTTGCTCTCCACTCAGCTCAGATCCCTTGGCCTATCATCTGCTGTGCTCAGTTGGTTCTCCAATTATCTACACGGTAGAATGCAACTGGTTAAATATGGCAAAGGCTCTAAGGGCCTATTCCTGTAACCATGGTGTCCCCAAGGCTCTGTCCTGGGGCCCCTACTCTTCTCAATTTTTGTAAATAATCTCTCCGCAGCCACTGTCCACTGTAAGCCAATCCTCTATGCAGATGACCTGGTCATCCTGACTCACTCCCCAGAGATGCGGGTCATCGATCACCATCTGAGTGAGGACCTGGGGAACATTCAGCCATGGATCTCATCCCACAAGCTGGTTCTTAATCTAAAAAAAACCCAGGCCATGCTCTTTGGGTCTCTGGCCAAGATTAAGGCCTCCCCTGTGCCTTTCTGTGTCTCTGGTACCGACGGTGTCCCGATCCCTGTCACTGACAACTTCAAATACCTAGGGGTGATGCTGGACCTGCAGCTTGACCTCGGCCACCATATCCAGAATACATGCAAGACTGTCAACTGCAAACTGGGTCTGGCCTACAGAGCTAAAAGCAACCTTACTCCGGCCGCATGTATTGCTCTTGCCAGCGGTGTGCTCCTCCCTTCGCTATGTTATGGGCTCTTTCTGTTTGCCTGCTCTACCAAAGCCTATCTCTCTAGGTGGTCTACTTCCTACAAAAATGTCTGCCGCCTTGCCCTGGCAGCCCCCCGGCTCACCCACCATTGTGACCTCTACAGCAAACTAAACTGGCTCTCCCCTTCAAATCACATCGACTTTGTCCTAGGGTGCTTCACGGGAAAGGTCCTTGGCACCGGCACCCCCCGGCTGGCGAAATTCCTTGTCCCGTCTGCCCCCTCATCCTGTCATCTCAGGTCTCAGGGGCCTGCCACTCTTAAGGTACCCGCCACATGGACTCAAATGGGAGGTAGGGATTTTGCAGCGTGTGCCCCCAGATTGTGGAACGCCTTCCCTGCCCAGGTCCACACCGCCCCCTCACATGGCTGCCCTCGTTCCTCCCTGTGGAACCACCTCAAACTCTCTTCAGCATGTGGTTGCCCAAAACCACTGTGATCTAACATAGCACTACTCTCTTCTGGACACATTCCTGGACAAAAGAGGCTTTATGTTGTATATAGTGATGTATCTACTGCTTCTCAACCTCACCTTCTGTATTGCTCCTAGTTGCTACATGTCTTGCCCTGTTGTGTATATGCTGAACAAAACTGTACCGCTCCTAGTCACTACATGTCTTACCTTGTTGTGTATATGCTTAACAAAACTAGGCCTCTCAATACTTGTAAGTTGTTGTTAATCTGTATTATGTTGTCCTCATATGATTTGTAAGCTGTTTCTAATATGTACCATGCCGTCCGATGTATTTAATTCTGTAATTTCCTGTACTTTCCCAGGTCATACCTGAAAATAGGCAATTGTCTTGTCTAGTGTACTTACCTGGTTAGCAAAAGCTAAATAAATAAATAAATAAAAAAATAAGATAGCATTGTTATGAGGTATTATACAATGGCAAGGAAATTTCCTGAACTCTGATTGGTCAGTGTGTGCCTGAGACAGTGATGATATTGCAGTATAACATCACTGTCATTGATTAGCATTAGGTCTGCTTGCTCCTCAGCCTGAGCACCACCTTTTTTTTCCCTCTTCTCTTTCACTAAAAATCTACTAAAAACATTTTTATTTTTATTTTTGTTTTGTATAACATTGAGCCATTGTATAATTGCAATAAGGCACTCCAAGGTGTGTGTTATCTTGTGTAATAACATCACTCCTGGGGTGGTGGAAACACTCGGCTTCGCCTCATGCTTCAACCCACCCCAGGAGTGATGTTATTACACGATAACACACACCTTGTCGTGCCTTATTGCTTAAGTATGGTATGTCCTTTTGCTACTGATAAATTATCAATAGGTCAGTTGTGACATGTCTAAAAGGTGATATCTTGGTACCCAACAGGTGATATATTGACATCTTTAAATGTAGCTTAAAATATCACTAATTATCTTTATAAAGTTATACCCACACCTGGTATATACATATGTTCTTATTCCCAATGTGGCCCTGTTAAGATGGTAGTAAAAGTGATTTTCCAGTACCCAGGAGAACTGTTCAAATCTTTAGACGCAATGGGCCAGATAGTCAAAACTTTGCCCCAGGGCTAAATTAACACTGCACGGTGTGATAAATTAGCCCGGAACCAATAGCCCGCTATATTCAAAAGGGATAGCCCCAGTTCTAAACCTGCTGAATATAGCATGCTAATGAAGCCGGGCAAACTGGGCTGGGAGTGCTGTGCAAAAATAGCCCAGGAATAAGACAGCTCTGAATATAGCAACCAGGAAGTGCAAACCACAACAGCATCCCAGTTCACTGCGACGTGAAGGAAGGTAGAGGTGAACTATGTGGCCAATGTGTATGCTAGCAAAGGAGTGGAGTCAGTAAAGCTGCAAGCAGCAGCGCATGTGACATTACAAATGTACAATGTTTTTGAAATGTTTGCGTAGTGCAAACACATTTGCCCAGGTTTAGCGCAGAGCTAAGCTGTTTGCCCAGCGCAATCATGTTTACCGGAGACGAAACTTTGCTATATTCAAAAGTGACATGCAAATGAACCTACTTAGGTAGTCTGTGGGCAAACATCCAGATTAGCATCTCATCATGACCTGATTTGCATGCAATTTGCCCAGCGCTATTGCAGGGTCCCACAGCTCCACCTGTAAGTCAATCTGGAAGTACAGGGGCTGTCTGGGTCTGCCCACAGCTCCACCTGTAGGTCAGTCTGAAAGTACAAGGGCTGGCTGGGTCTGCCCACAGCTCCACCTGTAGGTCAGTCTGGAAATACAGGGGCTGGCTGGGTCTGCTCACAACTCCACCTGTAGGTCAGTCTGGCAGTGCATGTTGGTAGCTGCAGGCTACATTTGTACAGTACATAATAGAATATTGTGCCACAGGGGACTACACAGCACAGGCACAGGTGGTGGTGGTGCTGCATGCAACTGTCAAACTGTAGTTCATGCTACAGAGCACAGCAGACACTACAGTAGCAAGGGGGGCCAGTAGTGTGATGGACACAGCAATGCCTATAGTGTGTAGGGCAGTGATGACCACTGCACTGTACACAGTGACAGGCCCAACTTGCAGGTGTTTACTGACAGTGGACATTACTGTTGTGCTGTTGTGTGACCCGCAGACACTGCACCACTGGCATGGGATGCTAACAGTGACATATACACGGCTGGCTGTGTGTGCTGTGGTGTCTGTACAGATGTGTGGTATGTGGCTGGGGGGAGCACATACCATCAGACAGGCACACTGGCATTGGGGTATTCCTAACACTGGCCCATGTGCACCATGTGGCTTGTCCCAGCATTTTAGCCACACCTAGTCTGTAGTGCAGCATGGCCACTTGTACACTCTCCCCTCAACAGCCTCCATGCCCACAGTGCTGCATATGTATACTGCCATCTGTTGGTGTCCACCGAAGGGTGGTCTGCAGGTGTGTGCTGTATGGCCACACTGCCATGGTGTCCACTGGGAGCCAGGTTACCACTTACTGCCTGGCGTGGCTGGGACTGATGGTAGATGATGGAATAATAGGGACACCATCAGCAAGCAACATGTTTCCTCTCTCTGTCTGGCTTATTTCTGTGTGTCATACTTACTGGTTAGGGTCACACAAAGCCACAAAGTCACACAATGCTGGTCTGCCCACAGTTAAGACTACCTTTTCCTGGGCAGTAATTTGCACTGCACAAAGTGTTGTGCTAAGTAGTGCAAAAACACTGCGGGGCGCTATTCGCTGAATATAGCATTGCATCTGTATTCATGTACATGCCCCTTCAGTTTGCCCTTTACATACATTATAATTTTGCCCGGCGCTAATGCAGTTTGCAAGCATTATTTGACCTTTTGAATATAGCGGACCTCCGCTAACTTTGCGCAAACAGTTTGCACCCAGCGCAAAGTTTTGACTATCTGGTCCCATGTGTTATATACAGTAAAAGAATATATATATATATCTATATATATATATATAGATATATATATGGAGAATATACAATAGGATGATTCAAAATATGCAGTGTATCTTCACACGTGAGGGAGCAGGATCATAACTCACCAGTGGCAGAGCCACACATGGTTTTCATCCTCTTTTACTATTCCCCCCACCCCCCGTTTCCAGAATATGGACTATTTTTTGTCTTCAACATTACAATTTAAGCATATTTCAATGAAAGGTCCTTTTTATCATTCTACAATCTTTTTCATTATTTTAACTCATTTTAAGTCAAATATATAAATGCCATTTTATATGTGCAATAAGACACTCTAGGGTGTATCATTTATGGGGTATAATCACACTTCTCAGGTGCATTTAATGGCATTTGGCTGTGCCTCTAGCCTAATAATGCACCTGAGATGTGTGATTATATCCTCATAATGCACACTTGTCATGTCTTTTGGCTTACGTAAACATTATCAGTTGTCACTACTATTGTGTTGCACCTTCTCTAGCTTCTCTATTGCTGTTATGCCTTCTCAAATATATGTTGCCTGGACCACTCCTGTAAAAGTGACTCTGTCCCAATGTGCTCAGCTGATTATCAAAATAAATGAATAATAAATACATACTGTACATACATGAAATGAAACAAAATTGGGGGACCACATGATGCAGCGCACCGAGTAACAGCTCCTCGAGACCGCTCCCATTGCCCAGTGTCAAAACAGAGCTCTAGCCCGTTTAATTTTTACTTTCTAAACTCTTTTTGTGGCACATATTACTGCTAAGACTAAGAATGAAAGAACTGGCTTCCAGAATGGAAGCAGAAGTGTGTCTCGTTCTACCTAAACACACTCCTCCTGTGTCCCCAGAGAAGACGAGCAAGCACTCCAAGGCCCAACAGGGACTTAGCGGTAAGCTGACCACTACAAATACCGCTCCATCTAAGGCCTAGAGATGACCCCCCCTCACACTCGAGCGATTTCTTCTGGAATTCAATCCCTTTCGAGAGGACTTAAAATCCTTAACTGCCGAACTCAAACAAATGGCCCATCTGCACTCGATGATCTCTCCACAAGGATGGCAGAAAACGAAACACGCCTTATTTCCTTAGAGAAAAAAGCAGATCAAATTAATAATGACACTGGATAACAGGCAAAGAATCAAAAAACTGGAGTCTAAAATAGAAGATTTAGAGGGGAGGAGTCGCAGAAATAATGTAGTCATTATTGGAATACCAGAGAAAGAAAAGGGGGCTAATACAATCCTTTTCATACGAAAGTTGATAGCAAAGCTGGCAGGCCCTTCACCTTTTGGAGCAGCTTATACTATAGAGCAGGCCCACACAGCCCTCAGGCCCATGCCACCACCCGGCTCTGCACCTCGGCCTCTCATCTTCAAGTTACTGAATTTTCAGGAGAAGCAATTTTTGTGGGCAAAATTAGAGAACTACAGGAAATTCAATGGGAGGGAACCAGAATACGAGTAATGCAGGACTTACCAGCTATAGTGAGGCAGCGCCGTATGCAATTCCATCTTATAGCCTCCAAGTTATTTGCAGCAGGAATAAAATTTAAAATGGGATACCCAGCTCGACTGCAAGTATTGTTAGCAGATCCTGGTCTACATTTGAGGATACCAACTCAGCACAAATCACCCTCCAACAAGCCCTGCTTGACCTATTTCATAACTGCTGATCAGCCATTGGGGTCAAAGCTGGTCATTTAATAAAAACAAACAAGGTACAGCTTGGATTTTCTTTTGAAGGTTTCACTCTGAAGGAAGAGAAGTCCTGAGTAATCCTCCCCTGTTGATTATCTGAGTATAAAGTATTAAAATACAGATATAAATGTGCTGAACGTAGCATAATAAACAAACTGCTGCAGACAGTCGGCTTTTCTAAGGCAATGTGTGACTACAACCTGATGTCTCTACATTTATTTTAACTTTTGTTGCTCATCAGAGACAAGAGACATGTTAGTGTAAGACTGTTTACAGACATTTGGTTTCCTTATACTTGTTTTGTTAAGCGAAGAACACTTTTTAGGATATCTCTGTGAATCTTACCCTAAAACAGGAGGGTCTAATTGTGATTAATCACCACTAGAGGGTTCACTTGTATTGGGCTACAGAGAACTTTATAACAACTCGCCTGACTTTGGTTCTGCATGATAACACCAAATATCAGTTGACCTATCTAAAAAGAGAGAAGTTCTGATAGTCCAGAACAGTTATTATTATGTCTCTCATTTCTGGTTTACTGGAATAGTTCTTCAGGATTTTTGTTTTTGTTGTTAAAACTTTAAATGGTCACTATTAGTATTACTCCTGTATAAAATTATAGGGTAGCAGAGAAATTGATCTCTATCCCCCCCCAACTATTGTGGAGGAAGGGGATGAGAAACAGACAGGACCTAATTACTTAGAAACAGGCTTTATTTATAGGCCTGTAGCAGCTACTGTTGAATTGAACTGGGGTTTAACTGTTCTTATTGTTGTATAATGTTGGGAGATGGGATTGTGGTCAAGAGGGAGGTAGAAAGGTAGTACTGTTCAACATCGTACGAACAGAATGGGAGGGAGAGACGGCTGGGTTTTTGTTAAGACTTATGATACCATTATGGACATTATCCATAACTACATGTACAATTGTACTTAAGGGAGAATGGGACCGAGGGTGAGATAGTGGGATAGGGGATAAAGCAGCACAACTAAGCAATATAGTAGCGATTTATGTATTCATTATTAGTTTTCTCTGACTTTACAGGGGTCCACAAGAAAATATACAATGGCTAAGCCGATTAGAATAGCAACGTGGAATGTGAAAGGGGTCAGACAAAAGTTTAAATAGTACCAGAGTTTGAAACATCTAAATCTCCTAGCGGCTAAGATTGTTTTTATATAAGAGTCTCATCTGTTAGACTCGGAATCACTTAAGTTACAAAGGCAACAAATTGGCAAGGTTTTCTCAGCTGAAGGAACCACTAATAGTTGTGGTACAATGTTTTAATGTATAGAAGACTCCCCATCTCCCTTACTAACATAATTAGAGATCCTAAGGGAAGATTTGTCTTTGTCCATGGTAACATTTATGCAAAAGAAATACTATTAGACAGCATATATGGACCAAATCAGGATACACCAGGATTTGTTTGTTTGTTTTTTTACGCATCTTGTCCAAACTTTGAGTCCATATATATCGATCCCAATGATACTAGGGGGAGACCTAAATCTGGCTTATGACACTGTATTAGACAAGACTGGCCATCAAAAAAAAAAGGTCTCTCACCAGCCCAACAAGCTCTCAGGGAATTAATAGACCAGGCTGGATTATGTGATATCTGGAAAATACTACACCCCCTGGATAAAGAATTCACGTATACCTATTCCGTCCATAAAACCATGTCTAGAATTGATTATTTGTTTTTGTCTCACTCCTTTATTCCTGGAGTTATAGACTTCTTGATTCAACCTGGCCCCCCTTCAGACCATTCTCTGGTGTTATGTCAGTTATCAGTAACATCTTTATCTAGAGGAGGAACAAGATGGAAATTCAATGATCAAATACTGAGAGATCCTGATTTGGTCCAAGTAATTCAAGAACATATAGAACAATTTATAGAAATTAATCAGGGCACTACAAAGATACCAGATATTGAATGGTGTGCCCTTAAGGCATAGCTCAGAGGGATACTTATTAGTCTAGCTTCCAAAAGGAAAAAAACAGAAAGAACAATGAATGTCCAAATTGTTATCCCAGATTAAAGACATTGAAAGTGATTTTTCCCCAACTACCCCCAAATCTACTAGACAAGCTCTAATTAAACTGAAAGCGGCCTATCTAGCTATATTGAGAGAAAAGGTGGAATATGCCATATTAAAAGCACAAGTCTCTTACACAGATCAGGGAGAGAAGGCAGGACCTCTTATACAGATCAGGGAGAGAAGGCAAGACGTCTCCTATCTCTTAGAATCAAACAAATGGAATCATCTCGGTACATAGCCTCAATACATTCACAAATAGATGGCTCATTAAAAACCACCCCGAGTGAAATAATATCTGAATTTACAGAATATTACAAATATTTATATGGCCCTATGGCAAATCCCCCAACAGAGAGCTGTCTGGAAAATTACCTCAAAGAGGCCAGCTTGCCTAGCCTTACTGAAGATCAACAAAAACTTTTACTATTTCCAATAACCTTTAAGATACAATCAGAGATTTACCCATAAACAAAACCCCAAGGATTGATAGTTATTTAGCTAACTTCTATCAAAAATTTAAAAAACAAACCATTCCTTTGTTGCTTCCCCTTTATCAACATATACTTTCAGGAAAACAGACTGATGTATTTCTTTTTGAGGCGGTCATTATACTAATACCTAAACCAGGCAAATCCCCTGAATTGATCATGAACTATTGCCCGATTTCCCTTCAGAATCAAGATGTAAATATTTTATCTAAACTGTTGGCAAACTATCTTAATTTGATAATTTCAACCATAATCAGGCTGGAACAGGTCGGATTTATGAGGGGCAGATCTTCAACAGATCACCTTCGTACCCTGCCCCATGTCTTCGCGGCATCCAGAGACACTCCCTTTCCTACAGCTTTGGTCTCTCTGGATGCTGAGAAGGCATTCAACAGGGTTAATTAGCAATATCTGTTTCAGACTTTGAAAGCTTTTGGCGTTCCCTGTACCTTTCAAAAATGGATTAGTTCTTTATATCAGTCACCAACTGCTCGAGTATCAGGTAATGAGGTCATCTCAGAACCCTTTACCCTTTATTCAGGAACTGGGCAAGGATGCCCCCTTTCCCCATTAGTCTTCAATTTATATTTGGAGCCACTAATCCATAAATTGCAAGCCTGTCCTGAAATCCAAGGCATCCCAATACATCAGTGTGAGATTAAGGTCTCAGCTTACGCAGATGACCTCTTCTACAGTTAGCAAATCCGATTACTTCCATCCCCCCAATGTTAGATATTATAAACTCATTTAGCCATCTCTTTAATTATAAATTGAATGTAAGTAAAACAATTGTTTTTCCCCTCAACCACAAATTGTTCAAAGCAGATGTGAAATTGGGACTTTCCTGGCAACAGGATTCTTTAAGATATTTAGGAATCAAGCTACCTCGACATTCTGGATGTTCATTAAAATGAAATTGAGACTGTTTGATCTGTCTAATAACTCAAGACCTTAACAGGTGGTCATCCCTTCCACTTTCAATCTGGGGTAAGATTAATTTACTGAAAATGAATATTTTCCCATGCCTTTTCTATCTCCTATCACTACTTAATACCTGGCTTCCTTTATCATATTTTAAAAAGATACATAGCCTTTTTGTTAACTTTTTTTGGTCCAATAAAACCCCCAGAATTGCATTTATTAAATTAGTAGCACCTAAATACTGAGGCGGCCTACACCCGCCTTGCCTAGGACTTTATTTTTGGGCCAGTCATATTCGAAAATATTTAAGATGGTTATCACCAGATACTATACATCACTCTCCATCCTGTCTTCAAATAGAATTAGCCCAAATACAGGCCTGCGGCTTAGATCCGAAAGCTCTTCTGTATATTAGAGAGGGCCTTCTTCCCAGTTAGTTGAAAAAACACTCCAATAGCCTTGTCTATAAGGATCCACTCTCAACTTTGTTGCTTCCTTAAATATAACAATAAAATGGACATTAATCAACCCCTATATGGTAATCTAAATTTTAAAATAGATAATAAAACTATTTCCCCAAATGGGTTACCATATCTAAGTGAGATACAAGTTAACAGTTTAATAGACGAAGAGGGGGCATGGTTATCAGTTAATGATATCAAGCAGAAGTTTAAAATTCCAAATAATTACTATTTTAAGGTCATTCAACTCAGGCATGTACTAAGCAAAGCATTAGGACTACATCCTGAATCAGTAGTAGACCCTTCCTTTGCTAAGGACATGTCTCAATTAGTGGGTCACCCAAAAGCAGTCTCTAAAATATATGGAATTATGTATGACTGGATATACCCAGACCATTTTAGACCAACCCATTACTGGTCTACTTTTTTCCCTGATATTAACATAAACTGGTCACTCCTCTGGTACAACTGTCACAAATTTGTAAACCAAGCTAGATTAAAGCTGATGCAGATGCATATCCTGCATAATCTATATTTCTCCCCATAAAAAATGACCAGATTTAGCATGACACCATCACCCTTATATGCCAGATGCCTCCAGCATGAAGGCACATTATACCACATTTTCTGGATCTGTCCTAAAGTCACTCCTCTTTGGACAGCCATCTAGAATAGAGCAGACCCTATTCTGGGCCTACAGGACCTATTTACACCTGAAATATGTCTCCTAGGAGATTACTCAAAAATAAGGATTATTAACAGAAAATATTATATGGCTCTTATTTCTATGTCTGTAAAGAAATTGGTATTGAGACACTGGGTAGATCAAGAGGAAATTTCATATGGAGAGTGGCTAACAGAATTACTGGCAAATCTCAGAACTGAGCGGATTATAGCAAACTTAAATAATAGACCAGGAAGGTTTAAAAAGATTTGGGACCCACTGTATACATTATACTCAATATAATTAATTATTGCTGCTGTATTCTTTATATCACTCATGTATTCCAAATTTGAATTGATTGTGCCATATGGTTTTTAAGGAATATGGTTAGAATAATAATATGTATTAGTAGGGTGGGTATATAAGTATAGGGAGGAGGTGGGCAGATTCATTCATCCTGATATATTGTCCTATGTATACAATATCTGTACTATGTATATGTGTCCTCTGTATCATAAACCATTCTAATAAACTTTAAATGGAAAAAAAATGAAATGAAACAAAATTACTGAGGATATCTGAATGAAGACAGTTAAGCTCTCTCCCAGAATTCATCTTCTCCTTTAGCTTTTTTCCTCAGCTAAAAATCACAGTCTGCTGTTTGTGACATCACGATCTATTGCTGTGGAAAAGATCATGCTCCTTCAAACAAAGCATTATGTTTCAGGAGATAAAAAGGCTGGAGGACTAGATGAAGTCTGGGCATCTACATTCCTGTTGTCATGCAAATGTTCTTAGTGATAAGGAACAGGGGAAGATGAAGTCAGAAAAATAATGAAATATGAGGCAAATTGCATCATGCTGTTATATTTTTATATGTTGTCCTGGTTATTAGAAAATCATGTTAAGGTTACATATATATTTGTATTACAATTGCATATGGCAATTGCATAGATGCTGTTCAGGGAACACCAATATTCCAGTTTCCACTGATCTGAACCTCCCTTCAGGAACATCTGGATACCCCAAACATACCACACAGAAATTCACTGTTACTCAGTTAACAGTTCTTTTTTTAAATTTGATGTTTATTAGAAAATGACATCAGTACACACAAAATATTACCAATAAGTACAGGAGGTCACCATTATAACTATTCAGTTACAGTGCTTATTGATGGGAATCAAACTCAGATCTCTCACTGCAGTAGGCTTTAACAGTCACTTATTTTATTAGCTCTGCTATGGCAGCCATATTCAATATTGTATTTACTTCAAATCAGCAGTTCAGTGCATATAAGCAATAAGACACAAAAGGTGGTGTAGTAATTATGTCTTTGTTGCTTTGTTAGTCATGAAAACATACAGTAGCTGAGTGCCTTTAAGCATATCCAAGGTGTGCAGTTATTACCATAATTACCTACCCGAGAATGTCCTATACAGTAGCACTTGTAAAATGGGTTCAAAATTTCAATGATATAGTGAGTAATAATTTTAATGTTGCAAAAACGAAAACATTTTATTGAAAGAACACACCATTGAAAGTACTTCCCATGCTACTGAACATATACCATGCTACTTAAAGTAGTTCTTACATTTTTAAAGTACACTATACTACTGAAAAGGAGCAGTACAAAAGATCGACTATCAAAAGATTGACACGCGTTTGACCGACATTGAAATACCGACATGCTTATGATATCACAGTCATAAATACCGACATCATAAATACCTACCGCATCTGGAGATGGAGTTAAGCAGTAAGCAACTGGAGTAGGAGTTAAGCAGTAAGCAGACCCCGCATCTGGAGAAGGAGTTAAGCAGTAAGCAGAATAAGGTGGTATTTACAGACCCCATGGGGGGGGAGGATTTTATCGTGTTTGCAATTGGTGGTACTGCATTTCCTGTGAGTATTAACATGTCATGTTGTACACTGCTGAACAAATGCTGCTTTTTAAACATATGCAGCTTTCCAACAGCAGCATCACAGTACCAGATTGTGTGCGATTCCTCTTAGAAACTCCTTGGAAGAACGAATTTCTTTCTCCTTGATTATGTTGTTTAGTTTGTCTTCCTGTGCTGCATACTTTTTCCTGATAGGTGATCTAGGAAGTCTACAATTGATCTTTTCAATAATGTGTTGCGTCGTTCTCTGCTCATTCATTATCTCTGTAACAAAGCGATGTATGCCCACATGTGCAGAACCAATCAATGCACCGAGACATCTGTGCCAGGCTTCAACACTGTTCTGCATTCTTGGGAAACTGAATATGTGCTGATCATGTACTGACCACAGCTCCGCTGAAAATAGTGGTGGGCTTCGAACCAGAGTATTGTTCCGCATCCTACGGCGCACCCTCCCAAGCACATAGTTCTCCTCGAACCACTCCAGTACCATATTTTTGGGGGGGACATGCCCAGTAAAATAGATCACCCCTTTGCCTTTCTTTCACATATACATAACCATCCACACATAGCTTGTCATGACCCTTTTGAGAAGGGACTAGTTTGCAAGCCTTCACCATCGACTCAGCCATCCTATTACCTAGTCAGTTCTACCGGCCGCTCAATCAGAGCTACCTATGTGCAGTATGCATATGTGTCAGGTGGGAAGCCAGAGCAGACCAGCAGATTAATTAGATTGAGTATAAGTAGTTGGAAGCCATAGTAAAGCCATAGTAAAGCTAGTACTAAAAGTAAAGCTTCATATCGTAAAAAAAAAAATAAGCAGCGTTCATTCAGCATGCTCCTGTGAAGTCAGCAATCTGTTACTGTGCTGTGTGTAATTGATAACTACTACCTCAATGTCAGGCTGTCGGTAATTCGTTTTCGTTATTTGTGATGATCATGTGAACGCGTCAGTATTGTGGTGACGATATAGTGAGTGTCGAGAAATTGGGAGTCAATATTTCGTACCAGACCCCTACTGAAAGTAGTCCTTAAACTAGATACATGTTTATACTTCTCTCTTTAGTCCCTGCATTTCCAGTTCATTTATTTCAAGGATATCATGAAACATGAGATTCATTTCAATGTTTTGTAACATAATTTATTGACTCTGTGATAAACATAACTGATGATGATAATTTATAATAACTGGGGAGCAATGATTTTTCTATGGGCTGAGTGACTTATTTGCCATAATAATCTATAGGTTATTACAGCATTCACATGTTCTGCATCTCAAAACCTAGCACTCCCTTACTGGCTAACGTTCTCTGTTCAGGCGAGGCGGAACAGCTCCACAAACATGGTGGCCCTGTCTCTCGGGACTCATCCACCAGACTCCTCTGTTTCTCCTTCTATTTTTTTTTTTTAGTTGATAGTTTTGTTGAATTTTCCAACATAACATATATACACACACACACAAGCAAAACAGGACAATCACACTGAAACAGCAGCAGTGAAAAAGGACATCGTGCAAGTATAAGCACAAATCCGTAGTAAACCAGCAGTGAGCATATACAGTGAACAGAGGAGCATCAGGGTTGCTAGCTAGCGGGAAACACCCCAAGTGAGCACTAGCATGGGCTTAAGAGGGGACAAGCATAGCTAGTAACCATAAAAGTCCTTGCTCACTGCCCAAAAGAAGGGTGGGCCACAGGGGAGCAAGCCCTCAGCTGCATACATTATATCAATAACAATAAAGAACAGTAAAAGGAAAAAACAGGCATACCTGGATAGCGGGTATAGTGCTGGTAATATAGGGTTGGCAGTAGATAGCATGGGTGATCTGGTCCCTTGCAGGGAAGAAAGAAACTTGGGGAGTAGGTTAAGGAGAAGACAGAAGATGATCACATTGCCTTCATCCGATGCCTGTCCGAGGCTTCAGGTAGGCAAGAAAGGGGGCCCAGAAGGCATAGTACACATCTAATTTGCTAGATATGACTTGAGACATACAGTCCAGTGAAGCTAGCTGCATAAGTGCATGGTGCAGCTCTGGGATAGAGGGGATTTCCATGGACTTCCAGCGGCACAGGATGAGCTATTTGGCCGAGATGCTTAGGAAGGCTAGCCAGCAGAGTTGCTGGCCCTTTAACCGAGTCCCTTGAGATGGAAGGCCCAGGATCCAAACCAATGGATCCCATTGAATCATGCAGCCTAGGGTTTGAGTGGCCAATTGGCCAACTTAATGCCAGAAGGGGGACAGCAGAGGGCACTACCACAGGATATGGTACAAGTCCCCTACTTGAAACTTACACCCCCAGCAGAGGTTGCTATCTATGAGTTTGGCTTTATGCAGAACATCCAATGTTCTATACCAGTGGTGTAGGTTTTTGTTTTGGATGAGTCTGCTGCGCATATCTGGGTAGCTTACGTGGGCAAGTTTCCAGCATAGGTTCCAGCTGGTCTCTCCCAGTTGTAAGCCCAGGCCCCTTTCCCATTTCCGCTTTAACTCTTTGGACTGTGATGGGATGCTTTCCTGGATAACAGTGTAAATCCTGCTGGCGTGGCCTTTGGACATCTGAAGCCAGCTTTCCAACTTATAGGAGCTGGTTGGGCTAGGTGGGTAAGCCCTAAGGTATTCTGACAGGGAGCTGTGCAGTTGTAAGTATCTCCAGAAATCCTCCTTCCCTAACCCTTTATTTCTGGCAAGATCGTGGAAGGATTGCTTCCTATACCCAGATTCCTTCATAACATCTGCGAGTATCTTGACATTATTACGCTCCCATTGAGGCCACAGAAAGGTTTTTTTGTCAGTCAGAATATGGGCATTCTTGAAAATAGGAGTGTATGAGAGGGGCCTAGGGTTGGCCTTGATACTGGCATGGACTTTGCCCCAAATTTGGACCTCTGGGGCGACCGTAGGGTGGTGTCGCAGGGCTTTGGGTAAGGGATTGTATAGCAAAAGAGGGAGACTGTGTACCTGAGCCAGCGACTTTTCCATGGAGAACTATTGCGGTGATTCAGGGGATATAGTTGAGAACCATTTCAGAGTTTGAACTGAGGAGAAGGCCCATGCACATCCCTCAAGCCACGGCAAACCCTAGCCTCCGAGTTTCCAGTGGGAGCACAGTTTGTTCCTGCTGTACCGGGGCCTTTTGTTTCCCCAGAGGAAATTGCTGATGGTCGAGTCAAATGATACGGAGCCATTTTACGGGGGGGGGGGGCAGAGGGATGTGGGAGAGGGGATACAGGAGCTTAGGGACAGAGATAATTTTAAGAGCCGAGATTTTGCCGGCTAGGGTGAGGTGGAGTATTTTCCACCTGTCCAGCTCAGTGTTAAGAGCAGCCACTACTGGGGACATGTAGAGATCCCAGATTCTGGTGAGGTCTGGGGATATGTGGATGCCAAGGTAGACCAATGATCTGGTGGTCCATTTAAGCCCCAGAGGAGTCACCATATCTTGAGTACAGTTTGGGCTGAGTGGGAGCACTTCCGTTTTGGATTTATTGATCCTGAGGCCTGATAGCACTGCAAAGTCCGCTAGAAGAGGGAGAAGCACTGGGAGAGACACCCTCACATCCTCTATTGGGACCAGCAGGCCATCTGTGTACATAAGCGTAGCATAGTTATGTGGCCCTATTGCAATTCCTTGGGTAGCGGGTGTTGCCTAATAGCCACTGCCAGTGGCTCTACTGCTAGGATGAATAGAAGAGGGGATAGGGGGCAGCCTTGCTGGGTGCCTCTGCCCAGTTGAAAGTGACCAGAGGTTACCATGTTGGTGCGGATACTGGCCATAAGCTGCTGACAGAGTGCACGTATCCAACCCTGAAATTGATCCCCAAATCTTAAGCATAGCAGCACCTGTCCTAGGTAGTCCCATTCCAGGGAATCGAAGGCCTTCTCGACGTCTACGGCCACTGCTACTGCATGAGTGGAGAGGGCATGGGCGTGATAGATAATGTTGAGCAGAGATCTGATATGGTCTCAACTGAAACAACCTGGGATGAAGCCTACTTGCGAAGGGTGCATGAGATAGAGAAGTAGAGGGCTTAATCTAGAGGTCAGAATCTTGGCAAAAATCTTGCTGTCTGTATTGATAAGCGATATGGGCCGACAGCTCGCAGAGAGTGTGGGATCTTTACCCTTTTTGGGGAAGACTGTAATGATCGCTTCCCGCAGGGATGTGGGAGAAGTACCTTTGTCCAGGGCCTCATTCTATACAGAGGAAAGAAGAGGGGCAATATGGGAGGTGAGGAGTTGCCAGAGCTCTATGGGGAAGCCATCACCCCCCCCCGGGGGCTTTTCCAGAATGTAAAGCTTTGATGGCATCCGTCACCTCAGATGGCAAGATGGGCCTGTCCAGGTCCTCAGCTTGGGAGGGTTGAAGAGTGGGAAGTTGAAGAGAGGAAAAGAAGGGCCCCCACTAAAATGGCCTCCTGTCCTCTGGTAGAAGTATACAAATCAGAATAAAACTGTGTCATGACAGAGTTTATCGACTGAGGGTCTGTTCAGATAGCCTCCAACCGGTCTCACTACCCAGATATGAGGCTAACTGCCTGCTGCTTACACAGGTGGTAAGCCAGCAACTTGCTGTTTTTTTCCCCCCTCCCTCCCAGTATTGGTGGCACAGCTTCAGTATGGCAATCTCCGCTTTGTGAGAGTGGAGGTCATTAATCTCCATACAGGCCTCAAGTATTTCATTGCTTAATATCAGGTTTAGCTGTAAGCTTGAAATCTGTTTGGCTTGGGACTCTAAGGCTTGTTTCTAGGGAGTTTAAAAGGTGCTCCCATTGTTTATGGCACTTAGAGGCAAACCCCATTATTGCTCCTCACAGAGTGACCTTCAGTGCCTCCCACCTAATACCCGGAGAGGTATCTGCAGGAGAATTTTCTGCCAAAAACAGGGCTGCCTCAAATGATACTCACTGCATGAAGTCAGGATCTTTGAGAAGGAGAGGGTCTAGCTTCCAAGAAGAGGACCTCGAAGAGGGTGGACCCCATAGGATATGCAAATGGACAGGGGCATGGTCTGAGATAATCTTGGGCATTATCTCTGAGTTCACTGCCTTCTGGCAGACCCCAGTCAATACTAGCCATAGATCCAGATGACTATGTAACCCATGTACTGGCGACGTATAGGAAAAGTCCCTCTCCCTAGGGTGGAATGTTCTCCAGATGTCGGTCAGACCCAGCTAATCCATTAGCTGCTGGAGTGCTAAATGGGCTTTGGGGTGTTGCATGACTGATGGGGCACTGAGGTCCATTTGAGGCACCAGATCAAGATTGAAATTCCCTCCCAAAATGGTCGGTGTGGAGATCGTGGCAATGGAGCAAAGCTCGTGGGCTACCATATGGAAAAGGCAGAGGTGTCTTCGTTCGGGCATATATGCAGCCTAATAGTAGAGGGCCATCTGGGGTAGTTACCAGTGCTAGGACCCATCTGACTTGAGGGTCTGCTTGAATTTGAGAAGGGGACCAGGCGAGGGATTTGTGGAGCAATATAGCTACCCCTCACTTCTTAGAAGGGAGAGAGGCTGAGAAAACTTGTCCCACCCAGTCTCTAACTAATACATCGTGGTCCTGTTTAGTAAGTTTGATTTCCTGTAGGAAGGCCAGCGTAGCCCTTAGCCTCTTGAGATGGGATACCTGTTTATGTTTTACCGGGGTATTTAAGCCCGTACATTCCAGGTATAAGCGTGGGGGTCACCCATGATCTCGAGGGATAGTAACAGTGCGAGAAGGAGTTGTGATACCATATTGGGATGAGGTTGATGGTGGAGCTGCCCATTCCCACAAGAAGCTCCCATTAAGACCTTGCAAGTAAGGACAGATATACCATGCAGAAATATAGACAGTAATGCTCCAGGACAGTACCCAGTTATAAACAAGCAAACTACATCTAGTCAGGCAAACCACCCGAGCTAACATCCAACTATTTACAAAGAAAATGAACAACCTTTAACAACCTTTATGTGGAGGGAGACAGTAAGACTGGCAGTCAGTCTGCCAGGGTCATCCATCTCCTTCTTGTGGGGGTGGGTAGGAGAAGAGGGTAAGCATACCAGATCTGAGCCAACATTATTCAGTGTTCACCACTGGCAGCCTCACTCTCCCATGGGAAATGTGTAACAATTGCAGGGGGCATGAGATTGGATACAGAGAACATTGGGGAGGTCCCTTGTACCGAGGCAAGTAAAGCCCAGATCTGCAATAGAGGTGTCCTAGCCTTATTGCCCAGCAGTGGTGGAGCATGTCCCCTGCTCAGCAGATCAGATGTGGGAGACAGCAAGAGGGGGTCTTGAAGCCAGCATGAGTGGGGGGAAGCCTAAACTCACTCCTCGGTCCCTAGTACTGGGACCAGAAGAGAGGTCCAGGGTCCAGAATAATGTGAGAGCAGTAAGTGCCCTCTCTTCATACGAGGTAGGGTGCCCCCTCCCGTAAGAGAAGAGCCAGCTGAGATGTGAAGGAGAATGAGTGTTGTGGCCCCTATAAGGAAAGAGGCAGGTATTATATATAAAAAATACAGAAGAAAACCAGAGCAGCATAGATTATTAAACAATGAGCTTGAGTGTGTCAAACAAGGAAGGGGGGAGACCATTGTAATAAGGCCATCACTGCCCACAGGGAATGCTCATTGAGAGGCAGCACAGTGCCTTAAAACCAGTAATTATGGCACACATGTCCGGATTGTCTATTATCCTCTCGACTGTGCAGAGCAAGTCAAACCATGGGCCCATGGAGATGAAAAAACGGCAAGCTCAGAGCTGATGGAGCAATGCAAAAGAGGCATAGAAACATAGAATTTGACAGCAGATAAGGACCGCTTGGCCCACCCAGTCTGCCCATTTCCCTACCTGATGGATAAGCTGCAGATTCTAGTTAACCAGCAGCCTACTTCTTCCTACCCCCACCCCCTAGAATTGCCTTATGACTGTCCCATGCATGCTTGAATTCCACCACTGTTTTGACTCCACAACCTCCTCTGGAAGGCCGATCCATACATCCACAACCCTCTGTGAAAAATACTTCCTTAAATTACCTCTGAGCCGCCTCTTCTATCTTCTAAATTGTGCCCCTTGTTCTTGCACACCTCTTTTTTGAAAGATGCTACCCTCTTGACTTTGTTGATTCCCTTGAGGTACTTGAAAGTTTCTATCATGTCCCCCTCTCCCTCCTTTCCTCGAGGCTATACATATTAAGCTCCTTAAGACTCTCTTCATATGTCTTCTGGTGCAGACCCTGCACCATTTTAGTTGCCCTCCTCTGGACAGCTTCCATCCTGTCTATGTCTTTGCAGAGATTGGGTCTCCAGAACTGCATGCAGTACTCCAGATGTGGTCTCACCAGCTGTCTGTACAGAGGGATAATAACTTCTTGTTTTCTACTAGTGATGCCTCTCCCTATGCATCCCAGTATCCCCCAGCCCTCCTTGCTGCCCTCTTACATTGCTTGCCCACCTTTAGGTCATCTGATATGACTACCCCAGGTCCCTTTCCATTTTTGTTGTTGTTAGTATCTCACCCCCATTGTGTACTTTTTCCTGGGTTTTTTGTTTCCCAGGTGCATTACCTTCACTTCTTAGCATTGAATCTAACCTGCCATACATTTGACCATTCCTCTAACCTTGCCAAGTCCCTTCTCATTCTTTCCACCCCACCTTGTGCATCAACTCTGTTGCAGATCTTTGTGTCATCTGCAAGAGGCATACTTTTCCTTCCAGTCCCTCTGCAATGTCACTTATAAAGACATTGAAGAGGACCGGTCCTAATACTGAACCCCGCGGTACCCCACTACTAACCCCCCTTTTTTCAGAGTGGACTCCATTTACTATTACTCTCTGTGTCCTATTCTCCAGCCAATTCTTTACCCAGGCTGTCATCTTGGGACCCACTCCCAGGCTGGCTAACTTGTATATTAATCTTTTGTGTGGCAAGCTATGTTTCAGCTTCTCAAGCCCTCCAGAAGAGTTTACTGAGAATGAGAGAGTTTGAGCATGAGCACGGTTTAAGAGGGGGTAGCCCATACAAGACAAGTTAGCTGGGGGTTAGAGTCAAATGGGGGGGCAGGCAAAACACAGCTCCTGAAAACCCCATGTAACCCTTCAGGCCTGTGGAAAAGACAGAAGTCACTTATCTGGCTCCTCATGGTGGTGCATTTGTCTCCTGCGCAAGGGAAACTCTTTTCACGGCCTCCTGATCCTGCAACTTCTTCGGGGATGGGGCAGGTGAGTCCTGGAGTTGCTTCAGGCCTTGAACTGGAGGGTGTCCTCCACCACTACCATGGCCCAGGATTTCTGCTCAGTCTCTGGCATGCAGGGAGCCGGTTGAGCTCCTTCCTGCCGGGCGGCCTCTTCCAGGGTGAGGAGCAGGGTGTACTTGTTGGGAGAGAAAAACTGCATCCAGTCATCGATGCACCAGTTGGAAGGATCCTCGGCATGCTGCCTTTCAGATGGGTGCTGTCGCCTCTCTTGTCAGTGTGGGGCTTGGCGCTTCCTGGTTTGGGGTAGGAGAGAGGCATCAAACTGGTGAATTGAAGGGACTGGTGGCTGCATTGGCGATCCAGATGAAACTTTCATGCTGTGGCCCATCTCAGGGACATTTCTGGAGGTGTTGAACAGGTCAGGATTTTGGACGTCTTTGGGGAATTTATGGCACAAGAAATCCATTAAGCTTTCTAGGGTAGAGAAGAGGGTGGGAGTTCCTTTCACGATCACCTGCATCGTTGCCATGTAGTGCAGGGAGAAAGGAATGTGATGAGCTTGGAGGATGCACCGGCAGTCGGAGTAAGCTTTCTGCCACTCAGTAAGCTCCCATGAGTAGTCTTGATATATTTGAATTCTGTGCCTGTTCCAAGTGATCGAGCCTTTCTCCCTGGCTGCATTGGTAACAAGTTCCTTTTGTCTGAAGTCGAGAAAGTGGGCCAGGATAGGACGTGGGTGCTCCCCTGGTTTTGGAGCCAGAGCCAGCATGTGGTGGGCCCACTCAATGTGTAGTACAGGAGCAGGAGCCAAATCAAGAATTTTGGGCAGTACTTCTTGAAGAAAGGCAGTGGCATCTCTCTGTTCAGCCACCTTCGGGAAGCCAAGGATCTGCAAATTATCATGGCGGCTGCTGTTCTCCAGGTCATCCACTTCATCTTGGAGCATGTAAATGAGATGAACCTGTTCCCTGGTAGTTGCAGTAAGGTCCTGTATGGCAGCAAGCATCATGGGTCTTGAGATGTTGTTCTGTATGAAAAAGACTAGTTTCTATAGCTTGCAGTGTTTGAGTATTAGTGTTCATGGCAATTGTCATTTGTGCCATCTGAGCAAGCTGCTAATTAAATATTTGCTCCATTTTTGTAGATTCTGCTGATGGTGGGGCTGAGGAGCTGGGAAGAATCCAAATTTCAGACTGAATCTCCCTTGGTTGAAGAAAATAAGGACTCCAAAATGCAGCAGGTGAGTCCCTCTTCTTAGTCCTGTGGAGATATTTGTTAATTTAAGCCCCCTTAATGCTTGATGATTGAGGATTCCATCCCACAGGCAGGGAGCTGAGCAACTAAGCTGCCATCACAGTCACAGGCAAGCCACGCTCCCCCCTTTCTATTTTTTTAAACTCTCCATCTGGTTGATCCTGCATTTACATAAAAAAAATGTATCTGGTTGATCTCATTCTTACCCACTGCACCAACGAAGGGCACCCTGCCTGACTTAACCACAAATGTAAACCATAAGTCAAAAAAAACAAGAAAAGAAAGAAAAAAAAAAACAACAGGTAATTCGGTAAAGGTAGGGAGAGTGTCCAAGACACACAGTGTGTGTACAGTGGAGTGAGGATGGGGAAGGAGAGACATCAGGGCTGAGTGTTGGTATTAGGTGTGTCAGGGGTATACGGGTATGGACAGTAGTAGGGACCAGGAAGGCAAATAAAACTTATTAGAAGATTTGAGTGGTGACAGAATCCATTATGTTGAGGCAGAAATTCCAGTTTTTTTGGGGGGGGTGGACACTGCAAAGATCATCAAACCAATGGATACGAGTGCCTGAGAAACTGTACTTTGCAAACTGTAAAACAAGTGACTACACAGCAGCAGTGTAGCCCAGGGCACAATCAGCAAATAAATTATCTTACAAAAATTGGTGTAAGCATTTCACTTTTATTGATCCAACAGCAGTAGATGTGAACAGTAACATTCCCCTAGATTTATCATGCGGTTCTCTGGAAACCACAAAAATTCATACAAGTCTGTACAGAGTCTTGCTTCATAGCAATCTTTACAAAAGCACCAATTAAGGTGCTGGGTCAGTATCCAATAAAGTGCTTAAAAAGCTGGCAGCATACAACCAGCAGTCAAAGATAATTTACAGTATATTGTTTTGTTTTGACTAGTACTGTTATTAATGTATGTTTTATAGATGTGACTGAGGCCACCTTTGAGACTTGGAATGTGCTGCTTAAAATTATATCTGAAATAAATAAATGAAAATAAATACAATTAATATTCAGTTTGGTTTCCAGGCTCTCAGTAAACAATGACACCCCAACCTTGGCATGTCCATCACTGATGTTTCAATGTCTTCACTAATTGATGTCTTCTTCAAAGTGTTATCAACCTGGGCAAGAAAACCACTTAATTCGCCCAGTTTAAAGAGACGGTATTGTCAAAGGACAAAGTGAAACAGATCAAGTACTCCACACCACAGTGATTCTTCACAGGAAGAAAGAAGAGGTTTGGATCAAGATGGCTAATGACAGCAAATGACTCAAAGTAAGATCTCTTTGATCTAAAAACATATTCAGATTGACACTGTTTGCTAAGAAAAAATCCTCCAAAGAGTTCTAAAAGTGAATTTTAAATTATAATGCATATTGGAGAGGCACATGATATGTATATCAACTTCATCTGATGATTATTACTCAGTGTGAGTCCTGAGAGTAGGGGAGAGCCGGGGGAGTCTCCTGGTCTGCCTGGCCACCATGCTCAAACGGCTCCAGCACATGAGACAAATTTACTTGCGTTATGTTTTGCAACTATAACCACTCCCAACTCTAATATCAGACGTGATTATAACACATTCTGCTTATCTGTTATATCAGGAGACCCAGGAGAAAGGGAACTTGTTACATTTCTGAACCAGTATTGCAGAATAAACTGTTTAAAAAATAACAGTTCATTCACCAGTGGTAAAAGTAGTTTGTTCCAGTTTACAAATGGCAGATACATATACCACTACACATGCCTCCTCCACTGGCAAACCATCAAACTCTAAATATATAACTGATTTACTAGGCAAGTCAATGGACTGTATTCTGAATTGGACTGAAACCTATGATAAAAAGTTGATTTATTAAATCAGAAAGTGGCCACACTGAAGCTGAGCCAAAAGTAAACCAGGAAAAACTGGAAATAGTTACAGCACAAGTCAAGAAAAAACATAGAGGCAATATCTGGGTTGTCAAATAAAACATGGGCTTTGTAACCTACTGCAGCGGATACTGTAAGAGAGAATCATGTGGTAAATAGTAAACTTGAAAACTTAGAAAATCAACTGAGATATAAAAATATATGGTTTGCTGGACTCTCATGTAAGACTGATAATAATTTTAACTCTGTGAGAGATGTGATTAAAGACATCTTCATAAATGTTTCTGAGATGTCTGAAGTTAACCTGTTGCTTTTGACAAAATTATCATGGCTTTAAACATCCCTGAACACTGCAACTACTCCATCTCCATTCAGCAAACTCCATGGCAACATTGACTCCATCAAACGACCCTGATGGCAAAGTAGACATCCTGATATCTTTTGCATTTGAATCAGATCAAGATTTAATTACTTGATGATCCTGCTTGAAGGGGGTCCTGACTTACCAATGTTTTTCATTTCTGTATTTACTGGGACTACTCATTTTCCACTCAGCAGTATCAGTAGTGCTTTCTTGTTTTTGTCAGGAGGCGTTTCTTGAATGGGGTGCTCAGTTTCAAATATTATCACCCACTAAAGTTTTGAGTAATCCTTAAGACCAAGAAATGTATCTTTTTGTCGTAGACTACATTTCAGTATTTTGGCATGCCTGATATAACAAGCATTTGTCAATGCCGAATGTTTGCTTGCTGGCATTGGCAGTGGTAGTGCAGAAGTTACAGAGCTGCGTAATAGGAATGGCAGTGAAGTACTGAACTGAAGCCAACCCCACCACCACCCTGCAGAGAGTGACGGGCATTGGGGTATGCATTTGGGTCATCAGGCATAACGGCCTCGCCATTTCACCACACCCCACCCTGCAGACACTGACAAGTGTCACGGTGTTCCTTGGGGTCTTTGGCCCTTATGCACATTAGGAAATGCGGTGAGATGGGTGCGATATAGGAGAATGGGGTGAACTTTGGGGCTGAAGAGTCCAAGGCATACCTCGATGCCTCTCACTGGCTGCAGGGTGTGGAATGGTATGAGCATTACAGGCAGGAATCCCAAGTCACATACCTGATGCCTGTCAATCTCTACAGTGTTGGGCATTAGGGTTGGAAACCCTAATACCTCAGGCATTCATTGGTATTTTCACTCCAAATTTTCAACATGTTTTTTTTTTGTGACCCCACCTCATGAACAGGGGGAATATCAGTTTGTTAGCCGAAAGCTGCTTATGCACAGTGAGTACGGTATTTAGCACCACAGGTGCAAAAACATTCCGAACAGGATGTAAAAAATGACAGCTGTACTGTTCATGGGGAGGTGTAAAAAATGGCAATGTTGCAAATCTGCAGTAAAAAATATTTAAAAAAATGGTGAAGTCATGAGCGTACATAGAAACTGTGCAACACACACCCGTAATATAATTAGGTTGCGGATATTTTACAGCAGATTGTCAGCTCAGGCATTTTGGTGCCTCCGATCATGAACAGTGTCACTGTGATTTTCTCTACCTGTGCCGAACAATGATTTCCCACAGCGACCATGCATCTCAGCGCTGAAAGTGTGAAACACACTTCAGCCATGTTGTGAAAATGACAGCTGTACTGTTCATAAGGAAGTGTGAAAAATGCCACTGGTGAAAATCTGGACTGAAAATATTACAAAGTCATGAACTTACGAGGGTGCGTGAAACTGCGCATTGCTCACTCGTAACACAGTCATTTTATGGACTTTTGTCACCAAATTTTCAACATAGCCATTTTAAGACCTCTGCTCATGAACAGTGTCACTGTGATTTTCTTAATTTGTCCCGTACATTGATTTCGCACACTGACTGCGTCATTCTGCGTTATATCGGTGGAAACACATTTTGGGTGAGATGTGAAAAATGACAGCTGTACTACTCATAAGAAGGTGTGGTAAAATGGCAATGTTGAAAGTCTGGAGTGAAAATATTGAAATTTCGCGAACTTACGAGCCTGCGTAGGAACTGCGCAATGCACCCTCGTAAAACAGTTATTTTTTGGAATTTGGGCACCAAATTTTCAACATGGGGTTTTTGGGACCCCTTCTCAGGAATTATGTCACTGTCATGGCAGTATTCAGGCCCGAAGGGCGATTTCGCAGTCACTGCGCGAAATCACCCTTTGGGCCTGAATAACGCCATGACGGTGACATAATTCATGAGAAGGGGTCCCAAACCCCATGTTGAAAATTTTGCAAAATTCCAAAAATGCCCGAGATATGTAATAGTTGAAACCCCTATGTAACCCATTATACAGCTTACCGGCATTTCCTCAGTTCGCGGTCGGCTTTGAAGAGTGCAGACGTCTTCCCGTCCACCGAAGATCGCCGCGCCGGAGTCCGGAGGTAAGTATGGGGTGGGGGTGTGGGAGGCTAGTGCAGTGGGTGGTGCGGTAGTGGAGGGGGTTGGAGACGCCACTGCTGACAGTTTTTATTTTACAGGGAAAAACAAAAAAGACGTCAGGACGCTTGCCATGCTGGGGTGGCCCAGCATGGCACAAGGACTTGGGGGCATTCAGCCAATGGGGGATTGGGCACCCCGCTGCAAAATACAAAAAATCGCTGAGACCGCTTGCCACGCTGGGGTGGGCTCTCAGCTGGCACAAGGGACTTGGAGGTTTCAGCCGACGGAGGATTGGGCACCCCTTGGCCGCAAAATACAAAAAAATCACAGTATTGCTTGCCACGCTGGGGTGGGCTCAGCGTGGCACAAGGACTTGGGGGAGGGCGCTCAGCCGACAGGGATTGGGCACCCCACCGCCAAAGGAGCACAGTGCTTGCCACGCTGTGGGCTCCCAGCGTGGCACCTACAACTGGGGTTGAGGGACGAGTTCAGCCGACGGGATTGGGGCAACCTGGCCGACTATACAGCACGGGGCGCGCACGCCTGTCTGGTGCGTGGAAGGCGCGTGAGCAGCCGATATCTTATCGGTGCTCACCAAGCGTAACTCTCCCTTTCAACTGTATACCACTGCATTTTGGAGCGTGTCATACACAGGTCCAAAATGCATTGGCTTACGAGGCGCTTGCCAGCCACTGACTGAATTGGAGGAGGAGGTGACACACCTCCGAAATCTCCGATGAAGGCACTATGTTTCTTGCACATGCGTGCAAGCAAACATAAAAATGGAAATGGTAGGGTTGGGAAGGAAAAAGTAGATTCAGCAACCTCCTCTGATGAGAGATTTCAGAACCAGCACAGAGTATGGAAGAACAAATGCAATATATTTAAGGCTAATCTGATACACAGCAATAAACTTTATTTGCTCTTTTTATTTCCAGTAATGTTAAGCATTGAATTCTAATAAATCTCATATATGGCCACGCCTCCTGGGTCTGTGTGGTGGCTACTTGTGTTTGCCTGTGTCTGTAGCTTAGTTTTTATGGATTTTACATGGTTTTCTGCTTGGAGTAACTACACCATTCTTGCTCACTACATCCATGAAAGTCTCCTGGATTTATGCAAAACAGCATCACCAGGTATTTGCATTTTGATTTTAAAATCAACTTTTTGGAAGCTATCCCAAGCAAAACATAAGTGAAGCAACTAAATCTGACAAACTCAGTGACTCTGGGTCCTGTTTGAATCCACTCCATTATCTGTACCTGGGCTTTTCAGCAACCTCTTTGAATGACAAAGATGCACACAGACAAAAGGATTTCACATCTTGCATGTGCGCAGGCACAGTTAATCACCTTCAGGAATTTTAACACATTCTGTGACTCTGGACCTCAGCTGTTGATCATTTCTTTTGGCTTTTGGCTTAACCACCAGGTATCACTCAATTGACAAACTACTATTTTTTTAACCTTTAACAGTGCCCACTCTCAGCCAGACTGTCTCCTTCCTAAAACCAAATCATAGCTGCTTTAAACCTGCATTCCACATTGCTAGTAGTGGTGATGATAGTGCTGCACTGTCCCATTTCTCCTGAGGTCACCTCCTCTCAATCTACCTGCCAGTTAACGCCACCATCTGCCCTGCATTATGCACTGGGTATGACCATGGGTATCCAACACAATGATACCATGGTCCACTGCACCCCTATCTGGCACACTGGTTACCTTCTGAAGTTACAAGCATTCAGCCTTCAGAGAAACCTACAAGTATTAGCAGTTCTCCTCAACAAGGCTGGATAAGCCCGGTACCGTAGCACCAAGATGCACAGACGCCTAGCAAACAAGCAAGCTTTCAAAATACTTAAAACCTCTCTCCTGAGAATTCTTTTTATGCTTCTTCTGCTCTCCGGAAACATACACCACAACCCAGGACAAGTTGGGCCAATTGCACACCCCCAGAATAGGAGAGTGGGGTTCCTCACATTGGCATCAATGTCCATAGCCTCCTCAGTAAACTTGATAACCTCCAAACCTGGATTCAACAGCACAATCCTGACATCCTCTCTGTTGTTGAAACTTGGCTAAACCCTAAGATCCCTGACACTGCGGTTGCAATTTCTGGATACAGTGTCTTCAGGCAGGACAGGATTTCAAAACGAGGTGGTGGCTGTGCCATCTACCTGAGAGATACCCTCATGGGACATGTCATTCCATTTTCTAACCCAGGATCCCCATCTCAGGTCCTCGCCATCAAAATTCTCCTAGGGGCCCATAATAAAAATCTTACTATAGCCTCTGTATACATACCCCTAAAGGACCAGGCCAGTGGTTTCAGCAGAATCATGGAATTCCTCATGGGACTACACCATAATTCAGAGACCATAATTCTGGGTGATTTTAACATAACTGGTTTTCACCTGAGGCCTGCACCTACAAGGATGCTGTCATGGCACAACACCTCACACAGCTTGTCCCCTCCCCCACTTGGTGCAACTATAGGATGGGGACCTACACTCTACTTGATTGGATACTGTCAAACTGCCCCGAAAGAATCTCTAAGGTGTCTGTACTCCCTGATACTTTAAGTGACCACTCACCTGTTATCTGCTCTTGGGCTAACAAATTCACCAAGCCTACTCCTAAAATAATACACACCACGGTACTCAAGCAGGGACACCTTCAGCTGCTAAAATCACATCTAAGCAGGTTGGACTGGTCGATAATGGACTCATTCAATGAAACAAACAAAGCCTTTGAACTGTTTATCAGTTGCTTTATGGTGGCCTGTGATATCCATGCACCACTTAAAAAAATGAAGGTTAAAGGCAGGTCTAACCCATGGATAAACTCCGAGCTTGTAGCATGGCTCAAACAATGGGACCACCTCTGGCACTGTGCTCGAGCCACATCAGCGCAAGGGGATATTCAAAAATACTAATCTGCAAGAAGTGGCTGTACCCGAGCTATATGGAAGGCTAAAAGCAAATATTTTAGGAAGGCACTCTCCAACTCCTGGGATGATGAGAGGGGGTCTATACTGGGGCCATTACTCTTTTCTCTCTTCCTGAACAGTCTCCCTAGCGTCTTCCAACAGAGAATATTACTCTATGCGGATGATACAGCATGTTTACTAGCAACCAAGACTCCAAACAACTTGAGAGTCAATTGTAGTGTGATTTCAGACATGATGAAGAGTGGTTTAGCTCACATAAACTCATCCTGAACTACAGCAAAACTAAGGTCATGACATTCTGCAACGCATGGAGCAAGTATAAACCTCTGTCCCTCACCATCAAGAACCACGTGGGGACTTCACCTGAACATGTTCCTGAGTTTAAATATCTCGGCATCACCTTGAACAGTTCCCTTTCTTATACGCGGCACATTGGCAATGTAGCTAAGGCCACTAACATACGGATCAGCCTGCTTCACAAGCACAAACACTGCATGTCCACTGATGCCCTTTGACTGGCCATCTACAGCTCCCTCACCTCCATTGTTGACTATGGTCTAGTCATCTATGGCTCTGCTTCGCCTACTGCCCTCTGGAAGATATCGATGACACTCAACAAGGCCTGTAGGCTTCTAATGGGTGCTGTCCACGCCTAACACACACCTGTGACCTGTACGCCCAAGCCGGATGGCTACCACTCCTTAGTAGAATATAACACCAGACCTGCTTGTTAACCAAAAAAGTTCTCCTCAGGCTCATGCCATCAGGAGTGGCAAAGCTCCTTACTGCCAACAGCAGCTCCCAGCTTACATGCAGTGCTCAATATCAAACCTTCCAGGTCCCCAGATGCCAGACCACAATAGGTCAGAGGTCATTCATGCTCCTCAGTGGTACAATACCCTTAACAAAGAAACACTTAAAACTGCGATGCTTGGACCCTTTGAAAGGCAACTCCGACTATTCCTTGCCTCTACCACTCAATGTGACTGCCTCTCGTAAGTAACTGCCTCCACATTTTACCCTAGTCGAAAGTGACCTATAACCTCCCTTAGAGCTCCACCTTTTTGGCACCAGTTTCCCCCACTCTCATCCCTTACCGCCCCCCACACCACACTGCCTCACCCACTCCTTCCCCTCTTTAATGGCACTTTCAGATATGGGGCTCTCCAGCCCATCCACCTTGTACTTTTGCCACCCACCTCTACCCGCCAACAATGGCCCTTTAACCTGTTTACTTTTTCCTGACTCCCTCCTACCCTATATACTAACTATATACTGTTCACCCTGAAACTTGTCTAAAGCTGGCTTATGTTGTCTCTCTCCGTTTTTGGCTGTACAATAAATGCTTAGACATCTTTGTGTTTTTAAGACTGTAATCACTGTTGACCTTTGTATGTATGTATGTATGTTACCCTACATCCTTTGATGTGGAACCTTTGTAAATGAGCAGTTCCTGCTCAAAGGTATTTGTAATACTAGAGTCTGATAAAATAAAAAATAAAAATATATGCTATGTAAATCCCATGCTCGTTTGGTTAATTTACATGCTATCAGTTAATTTGGCAGCAATCTTATTTAGTAATATAGACACTTAGTTTGACAGTGTGTTATTTTGCAAAATGTTTAAATTATTATTGATTACTGCCAATAGCATATATTAGCAACTAATTTGTAAGTGTAATAGCTGCAAATAAGTAACATATGAAAGCTGATTATCATATTAATTGCAGGTGGCCCATGAGATATTGGAATTATGTATTATATTAGTCTGAATATTTCTATATAAGAAACATAGAAACTCAGAATAAGTCACCAGAAAAGGACTGCTTGGCCCTATCAGTCTACCCAGATGGTCCCTGCCAAGACTGTCTGTGCAGACCCTAGCTGGTCTCCAGCAACCGTTCCTCCTCCCTGCCCATTTCCTAATATTCCTCTATGTCTATCCCATGCATTCCTGAAACCCCCTACTGTTCTAGCCTCTACCACTTCTGCTGGCAGTCCATTCCAGGCATCCACCACTCCTTCAGTGAAGTAATACTTTCTCACATCCCTCCTAAGCTCTCCCCCCACCCAAGGCATTCTGCATTTGTTATTACTGGTTTTATTACTTATACTGTATATTATGTTAGTTTTCATGTAACCTCCATGAAAAGATCTAGGTTATGTCCTATGTGCAGTGGGTAGCTGTATATTTTTGTTTATGAATTTGAAATATATAAAATTAATAAAAAAATATAGAAAAATATAGAAAAATATAAAAGTATAGAAAAGGAAGAGAAAAGCAGAATGCAGATTAGTACAGAAAGTGGTAAACCAAGTGCCAGTTAAAAACACCTCTGTGTCTAGACTGCAATTATTGTAGCAAAGGAGCACATTGTGGAAGGATAAAGGAGTAGAGATGGGGTTCAGGGAGAAAATCAGAAGAATAAGAACATGTGGAGTTGAAAACAGGAACCATCAAGCAAGGGAAAGGTAGATAGCAACTACTACTATTGCATAATGATTGCAATATGCTAATATGTACTTCTGGAAACTTTTTGTATATCTAAATTTGTTATTATTATGTAACTATCTGAGATGTATGCATAATGGAGTGTCATTATAAATGAACTCCGACCAGTGACCTTTCCCAAAATAAAACTTGAAAGCTGACAACTTGAAACTTGAAGAGACAATTGTGTGTGTGTGTGGGTGCTGGTAGCCAAAGGCTAATATCAATATTGTATGACATGTATCTACAGACATTTAAGGGACCATCAACAAAAGCAAGCTAGAGAAAAGTCTATTATTATTATTATCATTATTGAGTCTTATTAGATAGGATGCAGGGAGGTGAGGGGTCAAAAGAGGCCAGATAGGGTCTGTGGAGACAGAACAGGTAGGGAGCATCTGGCCAGTACAGGTGGGCTAAGCAGTCCTTTTCTGCTGTCAAATTCTATGCTTCTGTTGGATGGTTTCTGTGTCCTCATTTAGTCCTGTTGATATCCCGGCACCTAGGGCCTCAGTCCAGAAGGCCTCTACTGCAACAATTCCTAGGTTAGATGCCCACCTCTGGGTCCAAGAGGTATCTTTTCAAAGCTGATGAAATGAAGGTAATTCATAGCTCTGTGATTGTGTTCCATAAAATGTCTGGTCATTGCATAGGTGTTACTGCAAGACTGAAGAGTTGTCTTGTGTAATCCAATTTTTGCCTTCAGCCTTTGTAGCCTTTGTTTAGTCTGGCCAATACGCGCTAGTCCACAGGGACAGTGCATCATATATAGTAAATCATTCCTGTTATTCTGCAATTAATGAACCTGTGCATACTATTTCCTTAACGGGGACGATGAAATGTTTTTTGTATTAAAAGTGTTACTGCGATGTATGCAGTGGCCACGCTGAAATTTAATAATAATAACAATACCTTTATTTATATTGCGCCTTTCAAAGAATCAAGGCACCTTAACAGTAAAATAAAATGAGAATAATATAAAACACAGTTAAATACAGAATCTCATAAAATTCAGACTTCAATAAAAATCAAAGAAAGTAGGCTGGGTGCCACCGATTCGTTTTTAAGGCCTGTTTAAATCCCTCCATGGTCGCGCACTCCTGAAGCTGATAGGGTAGAGAATTCCAAAGGGCTGGGGCTACATACTTGAATGCATGGGCCCCCAAAGATTTTAACGGTACTCTTGGACTCTCTAGCAACCCCTCGTCAGCCTAGCGGAGCGATCGCCTGGGGCAGTAAGGAACCAGAAGCTCTTTCAGGTAGTCTGGGCTCTGTCAATGTAGAGCTTTACAAGTCAGAAGTCCAACTTTAAAGGTGATCCGCCACTGTACCGGCAGCCAGTGCAGTTCGTACAGTGATGTGACAAGTCCGGGGGAGTTCCCATCAACAACTGGGCTGCAGCATTCTGCACCAGCTGCAAGCAGCGGATATCAACCCCAGGTAGCCCTAGATAAAGGGAGTTGCAATAATCAAGGTGCGAGATCACAAAGGCGTGGACCAGAGTAGGAAGATCACCTGATGGAACTAGGTGCTTAATCCTGGAGATGTTCCTCAGATGATAAAAGGAGGATTTGATGACTGCAGACACCTGTGATCGCAGTGTCAGACCATCGTCAAAAATCATCCCCAGGTTTCGTACCCAGTCAGAGGTAAGAAGCTGGGAGCCTCCAAGGAAAAGTCCCGAAGACAAACCCTTTCTCAACCCCTCTATCCAGTGTCCCAGGTCCACAACCACCACCTCAGTGTTTTCCAATTTCAGCCTCAGCCAGCTCTAATTCATCCAGCTCTGGATTTCAGCGAGGCAGTTATTGAAAACCAAGAGAGCTCTATCCTGGTAAGGTGCAAAAGACAAGTACAGCTGGGTATCATCAGCATAACAGTGAAACCTCAGCCCATACCATCTTACAATGTCTCTGAGTGGTAGTATGTACACTGCAAATAACACGGGGGACAAAACTGAACCCTGAGGGACCCCACATGACAGACAGACTGGATCGGAGGAATAAATCCCCAACACCAACCTCTGAATTCTGCCAGTGAGGAAAGACTTAAACCACCTGAGGTCTGTACCAGACAGGCCACAGATAAACCTCAGGCATTCAAGAACCCCTTGGTCCACAGTGTCAAATGCTGATGAGAGATCCAGAAGAATCAGGATGGAACGTTTTTTCTGATCTCTCGCCATCAGGAGATCATTGAGCACCTGACCCAGTGCAGTCTCGGTGCTGGATCTCTTTCGGAAACTGGATTGGAGAGCTTCATAGATGTCACAGATGGTCAAATGGTTCTTCAGTTGTAGGGCCACTACTTTCTCAGTCACCTTCCCCACAAAGGGGAGGTTAGAGATTGGTCTGTAGTTAGCAGGGCAGTCTGGGTCCAGAGAAGTTTTCTTCAGGAGGGGTGTCACCACCACCTCCTTCAGGGAGCTAGGAAACTCACCCAACTCAAGGGAACACCAGACTATCTGTGCTAGGACCGGGCCAATCAGGGTGGTTGGGCTCAGATCCAAACTACAGCACTTAGGGCGCATACCCTGGACAATCCGCATGACATAGACAAACTCCGGCTGGTCGAAGGTACTCCAGGAAAATTGAGGGAAAGTGACTGAGAGCCGATCAGTAGCATCTCCTATAGAATGTGCTGGTTGGAGCCCCACCCTGATGTCAGCCACCTTAGCCGCAAAGAATCAAACGAGTTCATCACACTCCACTTGTGAAAAGGTTCTTCAAATCTACAGGCAGGCTGGGTTGCACAGTCTGTCTACAGTTGGCAAGAGCTGAGCCGGTCAGTTCTGAGCAGCTGCAATCTCCCCAGACAGGAACTCTGCCTTCTTACGGGTGATTGCAGATTGATAGACTTGACAATGTTACATTAATCTAAGAGGGAAATTTCCTTTCTGAGAGCTGGTTAGTCGGTTATTTTCTGTAGTTTTTCCTCCAGGTCATTAATATTTCTGCACAAGATTCTTGGTGACTCACCTACAACCTCTTTTAGTCTACAGTTACTCAAAGTCCCTAGAATTTTTAAATTATGCTACCTATTTTTAAATCATAAGGGCTATAATCATTTGAGAAGGTAAGCACTATCTCCTGATTTGGTGGTTGTTTCTTTTCCAGTAAGTTCTCAAATGCACTCATTCACAGTGCTAACAGCTCCAATGACATCCCTCTGATCAAATTTCCTCTCCAGAAAATATTGCGCCTTTAAATTTCTGTGTTTCTGGAAATCACTCTCCTTCGACAATTTTCACCTAACTCTGAGCTTCTGGTTTTTAAGTATATTTCTGATCAAACCAAGTACTGGTCTTGGGAAGGCTCAGACAGCAGTGTGAGATAATTTACTCTCCCTTGGCTGATCCCCAGCTGTAAAGTTAGTTATAGGGGCCAAGGGATTCTGAAATACTGCCCAACTGCCTGAAGGCTTTTGATGTCTTCGTGGGTGGGAACAGGGGGAAACAACAGACTTAACCAGATAAAATGAATATAACAGAATCACAGTAAAAAAAAACTGATTTATGCGCTGAAAGTGCAAATTGGGGGCAGCAACATAATTAAAACACAGGTTTAGAGGCTCACTAAAACATACTCCAGTCCACTTACTCAGGCTCTGCTTCCCAAATTCCAAAACAAACACATGCACACACATTGTCACTAGATAGTAAAAAGTCAGCACTTGTGAAATACATCCACTTCAAGACTTGCACAGTCTACTTCCTGCATCCCCATCACACAACACTTATGTTTTGATGTCACAATGATGTCTTCTTATGAAGAAGATGTTATTGTGATGCTGAAACATAAATGACTTGATGGGGATCCAGAAAGTAGTGCGATGGGTCTGTGGGAGTTTTATACCTGTAACAGATTTGTCACAATTACCTGTGAATTTTGCTGCTGCACATTTTATGGTGATTTAAATGGAAAATAAGAGAACTACAAGCTGGTAAGCTAGTTTATTCATCTAACTGATTGCTGACTTTTTAGAGCTGTAGGCAGAGCTTACAGCCCTATTGGGATCAGATCGTAGCTCTAAAAATGGCTGATCGTGGAACCTTCCAAAAGCCCAAGGCAGCTTGTACCCCTCCACCACGGTCGACCGCTACAGAACAGCCACACTATTTCGGCCCTTACTTCCACATTCTGGTGCATGAACTGCGCATGCATGACTCATGCACATGCACAATTCAGCTGGTGCCGTTATGTGAATGGCAAAATGCCATTCACCGCAACTGCAGTCTATTTTCTTAAACGGCAGGGTAGCGACTTTTCCAATCAAGTTAAACACAATTAATTCAATCCACTTCATGTAGTTTTGTGTTTTGTTGCCCAGAAACAAAAACGTTAGAACAGCTGACATGCGACTTTTCACAGAATGTAATGTTCAGCCCATGGGTCGGTATACCTAAGACTTGATACAACAGCTTCTCTGTTAGTTGTAACAGCTGTGAGTGTAGGAATGTTGTGGTTAAACACTTTGTGCTAGAGCTGGTTAGGGCCGGAGAGGGTCTTTCAGTTTGCACGCAAAGCAAAAACAAGACTTTTTGCAACCATGGTGCTTCCAGCACCTTGCGCCACTGTTGACCACAGAATACAAAATGAACTAGCAGCATACATAACATTCAGCATGAATGAGACAGTTTGTTTAATTCCATGGCACAGCGATCCTAAGGTGCTGTCAAATAATAGCATGCGACCTGCTGGGAGAAGATCTTTCTGTTCAGTTCTGGGCTGTCCCCACCTCCCCTTCCTCTGATGATAATGCTTGCAGTTGGTTCTGAGAAAGTCGGTGGTGATAAAGGGACCTTCAGTGGCTGCTCTCACCACCATACTGATACACAGCAAAGGGATACAGAATGCAGTTATGGTGACCCCCAAACACAAGTCAGGTCCACTGCCACCGGCCCTCAGGTTCAGGGACATCCTTAAGAGAAAGCTGAGTGAAGCTCACCACCGCTAGCTCTGCAGCATTCTGTGCCCCCAACCCCCACCAACTCAAGTGGCACACTGGGAGCCCACCCCAGTGTGTCTATCTTTTTTTGTTTCTTCGCCCCACCCCCCCCACTGACATCAGGGTGCCCAACCCCGTGCTGGCATCCTGCATCCCCCCCAGTTATGTGGCACACTGGGAACCCACCCCAGTGTGCCCTAAATGTTTTGTTTTCCTGTTTCCTGCAAACAAGAAAATAGTCCCTCATTGTCGTGCCACTCTTTTTTTTTCTCCTGTAAAACAGAAAACAGTCCCTCATTGTCTCTGCAGTTCCTCCCCATCCCCACCCTCCCACTGAGCACCCACTTCCCACACACACCCCCATCCCATACTTGCCTCCGGAGGTTGGCACCATCTTCTTCTCTGGAACAGGACATGTCTGCACTCTTCAAAGCCGAACTGCGAACTGGAGAATCTAAGGTAAGCGTGCTATAATGCCATTCAATGTTTCAACTTATGCTGATAAATCAGCCATTTTTGGAATCTTAGTCCAAAATTTTTAACACGGGGTTCTTCAGCTATAACGCTCATGCCATTTTATCTCACCTTACCCAGTAGACACTGACAAGTGTCGTGGTGTGCTTTGAGGTCTTTGGGCGTTATACTTACCCCCATTCCATAAGGAAATATGCAGAGGTGGGTGCAGTATAGGAGAATGGGGTGAACTTTGTGGTCGAACACTGCACGGTACACCACGATGCCTGTCACTGGCTGCAGGATGGTGGTGGGGGTGGAATGGCGTGAGCATTACAGACGATGATCCCAAGTCACACCCCTGACACCTGTCAGTCTCTACAGGGTGGGGTGCTAAAGAGGGTGAGTGTGGGCTGTGGGAGGGGGCAGAGAGACCCAAGGGACAGTTTTCTTCTTTCACAGGGTGAAAAGATTAAAAAAAAACGCTATGGATGGTTTTATTTTCAGGGACTTGGCACTGGGGTGGGCTCAGCATGCCACCTAAGTGTTTTGGGGATGCTGTAGCCGATGGGGACTGGGCACCCTATCAGCATACAACAAAAGTGGGGAGGGGCAAGAGCTGGGGGAACTGGGCACCCCTCAGCACATAACAAATGGGGGGTGCATTATGCCGACGGGAGTGGGCTCCCCCGTTGGCACATACATTGGGGCAGGGCATGCCAACAGGGGGATTGGGCACCCCCGAAGTCGGCATTATGTCAGGCAGTGTGCCGCCATGTTAAATTTTTTTTCTCACCAGGGAAAGCACGTCGGGAGGTCTGCTGCATATGAAGAGCTTTGCTCGCATTGCAGCGGACCTTTCCTTAGATGTGCTCGCCACATTATGTATGCATGGTGTGGTGCCAGCATGCCGCTTATTGGGGAATGAGGGATGCACCTATTGATGCGTGCCCTGCATTCGCCCAACAGTGACCGTGCCTCCAAATCTGCTGCTACCACAATATGTTGGCTGCGCATGCACGAGCCAACATAAAAATGACTGTCATGAGCGTGTGTTGCGCAGTTTCTATGCATGCTCCTAACTTTGCCAATTTTTAATATTTTCACTCCATGTTTTCAACATTGCCATTTTTGCACACCTCCTTCAAAGCAATACAGCTGTCATTGTCCACAACCTGCCCAAAATGTGTTTTCACACCTGTGGCACAGAATAGCATGTTCGCACTGTGATATCACCTTTCAGGACAAGTGAAAAAAATTACGCTGGCACTCTTCATAAGGAGGGTCCCAAAAAGGCCATGTTGAAAATTTAGTGCAACACTTCCAAAAAATGGCGATGTTCCATTGAATAACTCCTATGCACATGTGTAACTTTGGTCACTTGGTAGCTCTTCACAGCCCTATCGGCTCTGGCTAGAGTTTGTTGCTGTCTAGGGATGGTGTGTGTGTGCTTTGAGGGCAGCAACACATTTACATGTCGGCTTTTTAACAGAAACATTTCCCTTTAAATTGTTTATGAGAATGTTCCATTCAACTAAATTTGGAAGTTAAGCAGTTTTCGTGTAATCCACTTTACTTCTGTGGCACTTTTACTAATGTGTTCATTTCAAGGAAACATAAACAATGTTGTTTACATTTTTTAATATAAATGTAAATTTGGTCATATGTGAAATCTGTTCTATCACCCAAATGTATTGCTTTGTGTGCTTGTTTTGAAAAAGTCCTCTTGTTTTATTATTTAGGCCCCCTCATCTATGGAGTCTTGTTCCTGCCCAATATTAATTTTTTTGGCCTTATACCATTATCTCCTCATTGTGTCTACTAATATCCTATTCCTTTTGGCCTCTGACACCACCCCTCTACCCACCAGACTCACCCTCACATTTCCAGTCCTGGAGACCTATCCAAACCAAACCATCTCATCTCTGGAGCCAGCCTGTCCCTCCCAGGGGTTCCCTCTGACCATTATGGAGGGAAAAGATACCTGTAGCTTCCCTCTTTCTGCCAACTGGACCACTTGTCCCTGCCGGGGGCCACCCTCAGTCTAGGGGAGCAGCAAACACTGTGCTGTGAGGAGGCGGAAGGGCTCCATTGATGGCACACTGGGGGTCACCTGGCATGGGAGGGACTATAAGACCATTTTCAGATGAACCAGTGCAACAGTTTGTATCCTGTTTCTCCATGCTCACTCATGACAGTACGCACACTGTGGGGGACCTGGAGGATGGTGCCTGATGGTGCATGGTCACCTACGCTGCAACAGCACCGCTATATGCCACCACCACCAGGAGCCACTGCACAGCAATGCAGTGTCAACCCACCCTCCCTGGGAGGGGAACATCCAAAGGATATTCTGAGTCAGAACCCTTCCTCCCAGCCTCTGCTCCCATGCCTTAGGCTTGAAGCGTGAACCTGGGCCACTAGCATGACAAAGCAATCCCCGTCACTCAGTGCCATGAAGTGGGCCAATATCCATTTCTCAATTACTTAGTAGTTCTGGAACCCATTCACATCAGTTGAGCTGAAGACTACAATAGAGTGGAACACAGTGACGTAAGTTCGGCCAATGTCATTGTGTTCCACTTCACCATAGTCTTCAGGTCAACTAATGTCACTGGGTTCTGCAACTGCTGAGTAATTAAAAAATGAAAATTTCATGGGAACCATGTACAGTATCTCAGTGACTCTATGTGGAACTGTTGGTGGGTAGAATAGTAGCGGTAATCTGTGTCCACATTATTGATTTATTGCATTACCTGTATTATTTGCATTAATCCTTACCTTTTCTATCCTCAGAACCCACTAAGTTTTTCCCTAATAAAACCACCCCCATCAGATTACCAGTATATTTACTGTGTTCTGCTAAATAACTGCATATTGTCTCATTACTGTTACTGTTGTATTTCTAGTTTGAGTACTATGGGAAGGATCTACTAAGGTTCAGTGTAGTGTTTTCCTATGGCTATCATACTGATTGCCTGATTGGTAAGTTAAGGGGCTCAATAAGTAGAGGCATCACTATTTTGTGGTAAGACCCAATTTAACACCAAGGACCCAGGGCCCAGTGACTGCAGCCTAAAGACCAAGCCACAGCAAATACCTGTTGACTGAGTCACGTACCTGACAGATAACGGGTGGCCTTATTCACATCCTATCCAGCTACCAGTGCTTCTTTTATTTGCAGCTTGTACATAAGAATTAGCAGTCTTTGTGTCAAAGTGATTAGAAAACAGCTACAGAATTCAAAATCAATCAATCAATCAAATCTTTATTTATTCAGGCGATCATCATTGAGCAAGGCTCATTTACAAGATGGACCTGATAAGGTCAAGGTTCGAGTTGGTGCACAGCAATTACATCACATACTTATGAGACAGTTATACATATAGAAACAAGAAAATGTTATTTATAACACAATAATATACAGAGAATTCACATGTTAAAGCTTGGCAAGAGAAAGTTAAACTAACATCTACAATATGTACAATACATATATATCACAATGAGGGCCATGACAGTCACTCACATAATGAGTACAAGGATGGTGAAGGGAATATTGGGTGCCATATACTGGCGGTGTCTGGCTGGAAGGAATATGCCATATGTGATTGGAATAAGGTTTTGTGGGATGACTATTCTATCTCTAGCGGTAGCAACTGCATGGTGCAGTTCTCTGTGTATATGTCAGTTGACTTATAAATATAATTACATACTTGTGTTTAGTGAAAAATTATTAAGGTCTTTGTCATACACCACAGAGTCATCAAAAGCAGTTTGATATATATAGCCCAAGGCTGGTAACGTTGGAGGAAGCAGTCCAATAGTTCAGGGGTAATCCCAATCAGTGCTTCATACAGTACATACAGTACACAGATGTATATTTAGGGTGGAATAAGACATATGATACACAGAGTTCCTCCATAGCACTTGTGAATACCCTGTCATCCCATTTTCTTCAAAGTACAAGTCTAGTCTGAGCTTAAAGGTTATTACCCGCTACCACATGTTCTGGCAGTCTATTCCAAGTGTTCACCACTTGTTCCATGAAGTAGTTCTTTCTAATGTTTCCCTTGACATTTCTTCCCTTCAGTGACATTTAGTGCCGTTATTCTTTGATCCAAGGGCATCTTAAATAGGGAGTCCAGCCAAAATCTGGCATCAATAAATTCATAATTTTGATCAGCATATCCCCAATCAACCTCATGCCAAAAAAATTAGATTTCTAAGTTACTTTGTTTAAAAGTTGCAAGTAATTTTGTAACACTAAATTCACTGCCCAGCCAGAAAAGCCAGTTTTAGAGAAGAGCTACTGATGATATCATAACCTGAACTCACAGCCTAGTCCTCCCTACAAGCTACCTTATATGTAGGGTTCCCGGTTTTTGGTTATAACCGATAATCACCAATATAACACCACAGAGGTGAAATATCGGGATTTCGGGTATAACCGTGAAAAAATGAAAGTCGGTGTGGCAAGTCCACTGTTTTCAGCTCCCAGCAAATGCTATGATCCTTATTTTAAACTTTGGATTGTAAATCATGGCAAAAGAGAAGAAGCACAGCCAATAGTTAATGTGGGTGGACATAGTTTGGGAGGCTACCCTTTAGTATGCTGCATCATGACCAGTGGCTGGATACAGAAGAAAGAGAAGCAAACAGTCAATGACCGTGCATTATTTTCTTAAAAGAAGTGTAAGGCATTTCTGGCTGTGCATCACGGGAATACAGTAGTACCTTTTTCAAACTCATATGATGAATGCCATAGCTTAAACGAAATGGACTGAATAACTTCAAGATATCAACTGAGATGTGAGATTAATTCTGCTACCTATTTTTTTTTTTTGGGGGCTTCATTATGCCCAGTAATAAATAAAGGCAGCATACACAACTTCTGCTTTGTGAGTTTTCAATACCACACAGCATGCCCAAGCACCCAAGATGATTTTAATATTGTGAATAGGATACATCGTGAAATTTGGTGCACTAATTTTTTTTTTTTACACTGAAAATAACCTACTTTTTGCCAGCACAAAAGGCTTTAAAAAAGTCAAAAATAAATACTTTTTTTGGTAAAACAAACACTGAAAACTGGGAACCCTACTTATAAGACTTATTTCTACCATGTTATATAAAGCTGCAGCTGTAGTAAACATCTGAAAAAGGAAAACTGACACTGGGTGGGTCAGCGCATGCATTTCTGTTATGTGCAGATGCAAGGTACAGAACTTCAGAATGCAACAGGGGGTTGGAATGCAGTGGCAAACATGGCTTTAGAATGACAAAGTTGTGTGCAATATTTTGAATACTGCATGTATGAGATTTAAAAATGTCACCAGGTTGCAACTGTGGAATGCAGCAATGACACAATCTCGGAAAGTAGCTGGGACACATAATTTTGGAATGCATCAGGGACACTACAATTCATAATGTAATGGTGTAATATAGTTTCAGAACGTGGCAGAGATACACAGTTTTGAAATGCGGGTGACACAAAGTTGTGTAAGTTGGCAGGGACAAGTAATTTTGTAATGTGTCACATGCATAAATTTAGTATGTGGTGGTGATGGACAATTTCAAAATATGATTGGGATGCTTGATTTCAGATTGTGGTGGCAACATGTAATTTCACAATGTAGTGCGAACACAGAATCTCAGAATGTGGTGGTGACGATGTTTCAAAATGTGGTAGTCACATGCAATTTCAGAATGAGGTAGGGATGTGTAATTTTAGAATGTAACTTGGACATATGTAACCACCTCCGCTACTTTACACAGTTAGCTACCCCTGGCACCCATAACTAGGCACAGACAAATTCAGAAACATTTAGATATGGTACCACCACTAGCTTTGGGAATGTATACCAGGATCATTATTCTAAAGCTCAAAGGGGTGGGGGTGTACGCTATATGATCTATAAGGTATCTACAAAACCAGGTCTTGGGGAGAGAACTTTTTGCTAGGACTATGCTAGACCTAACTTCTGGAGGGGTGCCCAGTAACTTCACACAGGAAGCAATAATGTAACTGTCCAAACCATAGCTGGGGTTCTAGAGTGTGGCTTTATTCCACAAGATGTTCTCTAAAGTAAGGGTGGACCTCCAAGGTTTACATATCGTGGCACTAGGAACTTGCAGAACAACAAATCGACTGTATCTAACAGAAAACTCTTTGTATTCCCACACTGTAGGACATAGAACATCTTGCACTTGTATTCCCATATACAGTAGCACTGGACATAGGACATTTCTTCCAGTGGCACTGGCCACAACTGAAAACACAGTTGCTATCATGACACTTGCACTGTGTTCCCCACATGTTGTAGGACCACGAACATTGCTTCCAGTGGCACTGGCTACAACTGAACACATATTTTGCTAAGAACTAGCACAACCCACTTCAGGGGGTAAAATTATCTTCAGACACTAGCCCTTGTCTAAAGAAACCAGGTGCCCTTACTGAACCGGTTAGTCCTGAACTGGTTACTTCAGAATGGGGGTCTGCCCACCCTTTGCTCCTAAATCCATACTCGGTCATTCTTTCAGAGTCACACCTTAAAAATATGGAATACACTTTGAAAAATACTTATTGAATGAAACTTTGGCATCCAGCATTTGAATCACTACACTGGTAGTGGAAAAACTAAAGTCCCGAACAATGTGATATAGTCTTACCTCTGGACATTACATATTTCAGCCAACTTTAAATGAGAACAGTCTCACACTTCTGAATTCATAGGAAAGTTGTGCATTTCCCCTTTAGCCAGAGAACACACCATCAAAGGTACTTGCTTTCTGCAGCACAAGTCAGATCCTACTCACTGTTAGACATTTCAGGCAATTTCAAAACATCCTGGATTAAAAAGGGGATTGCTCCTTGGATAAATCCACTAGCAATCCTTTTCACCCCTCCAGGAATGAGAATCAAGACATCCTGCTGTAGACAACAGGTTCCACCACTTCTCTTGGGGAACTGGAGAATACCAGGACTAAGGTGAGAATACAGAGCACTCAACACAGAGCCCTCAGCTGAGCAGGTCTCACTCCTCCTTCTTCCAACTACACACTCGCACTGACTCTTGTCTCAAGATTCTAAACTCCCTTCTCACCACTGACTAAGGCTTATGCTGCTGTGAGAGTTCCATATTAGCTCATCACTTCCATCGCAGCTGAAGCCAAGTAAACAAACGAGTCAACAGGTGAAAAAAACCATTTAACTATTTAATCACCAGCTGCCTCTCCCTGCCTAGCACTGATACTGAAGGGATTCTAGTAACCCCAGGGAACTGCGTGGTTACACATGCAATGTCAGAATGCAGCAGTGATGTTTATTTTCATTATGTGGTGGGGACATACAGTTTTGGAATATGGTGGGGATGCACATTTTCAGAATGTTATAATGACAGGCAATTTTGGAATGTGGATGTTTACACAGAACGTGGAAGAAAGGTACAATCATAGAATGTGGTGGTGATGCACAATTTCAGAATGTGAGAGTGACAACAAATTCAAAATGTACCAGTGACGCACAATTTCCGAATGCGGCGGTGACACACAATTTTGAAGTGTGGAGGTGACGCACAATTTCAGAATGTGGTGGTGATGCACAGTTTTGGAATGTGATGGTGACGTAGTTTCCAAATTTGGCAAAGACACAATTTTAGAATGTGGCAGTGATGCACCGTTTCCGAATGTGTCAGTGCTACAGTTTCAGAATGTGGAGGTGACACAAAATTGTGGAATGTGGTGGTGATGCCCAGTTTTGGAATGTGGCAGTGATGCACAGTTTCAAAATGTAGTGGTGATGTACAATTTTGGAATGTGATGGTGAGGTACAATTTCAGAATCTGGCAGTTACGCACAATTTCAGAATGTGGCAGTGATGCACAATTTTAGAGTGTGGCAGTGATGTAGTTTCTGAATGCAGCAGTGATGCACAGTTTCAGAATGTGGCAGGGATGTGCAATTTTGGAATCTGGCAGGGATGCAGAATTTTGGAATGTGGCAGGGATGCAGAATTCTGAAATGTGGCAAGGATGCACAATTTTGGAATGTGGTAGGGATGCATATTTTTAGAATGTGGCTGGGACACACAATGTTGGAGTGCAGTGGGGATGTAATGCACAATTTTGAAACGTGGTCTATGTGTACAATTTTAGAATGTGGCAGGGACAAACAATTTTCAGAATAAATGGTGTGTGTCCTCACATTCTGACAGTGTGTATCCCCACTATATTCCAAAATTGTCAGTCCCTGCCAAACTCCTCAATTTGTGTTCATTTTGCATTCTGAGATGGAGTGTCCCACCACATTTTGAAATGGCACATCTCTGCCACATTTTGAGACTGCATGTCTCCCCTCAACATTTTACAACTGTGCATTACCTGGACATTCTATACCTTGGTTAAGTGCTACATTCCAAAACCACCTCCTCATGTGTTCTAAAATGCAATATCATGCATCTGAACATTCTGGAAATGCAAACACTGCAGCTGACCCCATGTCAGTTTTTTTCAAATGATTACTACAGCTACAGTTGCTTAAACTTTGGAGAAACAGGTCCTATAAGGTTGCTGACAGGGAGGACTAGACTGTGAGTTCAGTTTATGACATAATCAGTGGCTCTTCCCTGAAACTGCCTTTTTTGAACAGGTAGTGAAATCAGGGTTGCAAATTAGCTCATAACTTTAAAACTAAGTAACGTAGAAGCCTAACTTTTGGTATGAGATTTATTGGGAGTATGCTTACCCTATTTCTGCAATGTAGCACTTTTGGCCGGACTCCGTCTTTAAATAGAAGTACTTGATGTAATGATTTTACTATTTCTTTTTAGATACGCAAATAACGCAATCTTAGAAAATGGGCAAGAAGTTTCCTGGCCTCTGATTGGCTAAGATCTTTGGCAAGGGGTACATTTATGTGCCAACAGAGAATGGAAAATAACTACTACCAGTGCCAGCCAGCTTTTCTACCAAAAAGTATCAGTGTGCCAAATTTAAAATCTTTTTGCCACCATTTTTTTTCCTCACTTTGCAATATTTACTCTGTACCCCCTGCTTGCAACTAGGCATGAGAAACAGTAAAAAATGCAATATATTCCTGTTTTTACAGGTTTACAGTTTTTTTTTTATTGACAGCTCGCCCCACCTCCCTCACTGTCCTCCAGCAGACCATGTTTTCTGAATTCTAGTCACTCATTTCCATCTGCAGAAACAATACTGACAAAAGTACTGCTCTTCTCATCCCCTGACTGCTCTCACCATTGCACTCAAAAGCTGAATACTACTAATGGGACAGAACAGAAGGTGGGTAAGCAATGTTACTGCCATTAACAATGCAGAACAAAACTGGGGGGTTACCATGACCACATTAATGAAGGTGCTGGCATCCAACAGCAGCGCCCTCTGCTGGCAACAGTAACAGATGAGGGACTACATTACAATAATCATGCACATATGCCAATGTAATGTATTTTTTTTAACTTTGAAAATAAATATAATAATCAGCCCATTTTCTAAGTGCAATAATATCCTCCAAGGTGGTTGGTATGGGCTTTACCAGACCATGCAGGGGCTAAAAGGTCCTCTACTTGTGGCATTGGGCCTCTTATGCCCCTGGATGGTCTGGTATAACCCAATACCACCCACCCTGTCAGGTATTATTGCTATCATGTGTCCCCCTGAGTAGTCTTCTTTCCATGCAAAACAGTCCCAGTTCTGCCGGCTGATCTTCATAGCCTATGTTCCCTAAGCCATCAACCAACTTCACCACTCTCCTTTGTACACTCTGCAGCCACCATCTGACCCCCTAGGTGCCAGCTGGACACCAGTGTATAGCAGCCAACAGAGGTGAGAAGCCTGGGTTCCTAAAGGTGGTGGTAAATGAGAATTTAAAACAAATGTCTCAGTTCCCCTGCCTGAGGTGGCTCCTCTCTATGGGATCCCAGAGGTGCTGCCCCTCAGGAAATCTAAAACCAGGAACACTAGAATACCTTACTATCATTTATAATAACTGGATATTAACATTAGAACTTATGTTACTATAAGTAGGCCTGGAATTTATTTACAATGACATTCACAACTATAACTGGGTATTCTGATTTGTTGAGATTAGCAAGGGCCTCTCCCAGTTTACATCTTTTAAACAGCTGAAACATACAATCACAATGTCCCTTGAGAATGACACACATCAAACTTGGATACTTACAGTTCTGTTTTTAGCACTTGCACATTCACTATATACCGTCAACATCAGCAGAAACATTTACACACCATAATATTCCAAATAATATTTTCTTAACATGCTTTAGTTACAGCCAATTAACATATTCTAAACCTAGTCTGGTGACAATCTTGTAGCCCTATTAAGGAATTTGATTTCTTTGTTTAACTGCTTTGGGGTTTGTTACCACTGAAACAGCCCTTTGACTCACCTTGGCTGTTCCAGGGCCCTTGAGGTCCACACAGCAAACTCGTCTGAGGGGCCTGGCTTGGGTTCAGGGGTATGTTGGCAGAGCAGTGCCTCCACCCAGGGAAATGGCAGAGAATACTGTAGACAAATAGCAGGTTACCACTCCCCAGGAAATACATAAACTGCCCACAAAGTAATTCCCTCCCATGCAATGACACACACACTCTTTTTTGGCAATAATCCACTATGGCAGCAGTTAAACTAAATATTTTATTGTAGGGGTGGGGAAAAGGGGAGATAAAACAGCAACAGCAACAATAACTGGCTAATAATTCTAACCCAAACACTCCCCACCTCCCACCTGCAGGTGCACCTGTCTTTCCCTCAGCAGCTGCCCAGAAAGTCTATGCAGTCATTTTTGGTGGGTAACCCACCAAAGGTGCTGATGTTAATGCAAGGCTGTCTCGTTGGGGCCCAATACTTATAAACACAACTTTGCTATAAATTCAGGCCTGGGTGCAGTTTTCTGGCATAGTCCTGCTCAGGACCTAACCCTCTAATTTCAACCTAGCTAGCTAACTAAATACTCCCCAAAGCAGCATCTCAGGGTACTTACAGTTCCGCAGTTGGGGGAGGTCAATGATCTGACTTTGACTGTACCAAGGAGGTTGTTGGTGCACCACAGCAACAGCTGAGTGGGCTGAAGAAGTTGAAGAATGCTGGTCTTCAGCTGCCTGGCCTTTCCAATCTTCACCTCTGAGGCCTTTGTAGACAGTGTTCATCTGGTAGGCCTCCCAGCATCCTCCTCCTCTGGTCTTCATCTTCGGTCTAAGGGCTGGGCAGCCGTGGTCCCCTAAACTCCTCTGTTGCATACCCTTTTTATGCACAAGTCATAGCTGGGCTTTGCCTCAGTCTCCCGCCCCAACACTCTCCCACTTTGGGTTCACTATTCTCAGAAGTGGCTGGGCACTTGCTTAGTCTCACACATCAACACATACAATCTTTATCTTGCAGGACAGACAAACATCCAAAATGTTCCCCACCGGGGGTGGGGCAACACAGTGGTATGGTCTTTATTTCAACAGTGCTGCACTGAACACGTTAGGTGTCACAACTGCAGTCCTCTACTCTCACACTCTAGCACTCCTTGATTTGAACACTGCACATCTCTCAGGTCTCTTGCTTCTCTGACAAAACTTTCAACACTTGCTCCTTTTTTCCTTGCAGCTGCAAGTCTCTGAACCCTTGCAGCTGCTGCCTGAATGAGCTTTCTTCTGGTCCACTGAATGCTGTGGCCAGGCTAGACGCAAGGTCCAACGAGCAGGCTTTAAGCTGGGTAGCCTTTCAGCAGTCCCCTGCATTCCAGTCACTCTAAGATCCAAGCTGAATCCCCTCTTGGTGGGCAAAGAAGCAGCATTTATAATCTTTCCACAGTTCCCTTCTGATTGGCTGCTGCTTGCCCAGTTTTCTTTGTGTCCTTTGCCCTTTTTCCCAGCAGCCCCCGCTTTGTCACAGTCCATGGAGCTGCCATCTTTATTTACATTTTATTCCACACTGCAGTTCTTTTTATTTTTTATTGCTAAGGCCCTTCTAAGGGCTGAAAACAATCCCCCCTAAGCCTGGAGGCTTAACCATGCAGATCCCTGGCTCCGTTGCCCGCCCTGGAGCCGGGGATCTTCTTTTTAATTTTATTTATTTAGATCTAGGATTACAACTACCTTTGAGCCAAGGCTCTTTTACAAAGGTTTCACATCAGTTGAGGAATGGCACAGAGGATACAAAAGAAATAACAATATTGCAATAGAAATAATAACATTGCGGGTGATTACAGTACAAATTGGAAACCATAGGAAACAATAGGAATAACAACATTGCTGGTAAATACAGAACAAATGGAACAGTTATTATTTAATAATTCAATACACTTTATTGAGTTTTCCATTTGAACACGAGAACCACCAAAAGGTGGGTAACAATTGGGCAACCTGGGGGGGGGGTCAACCCACATTACATTATATTTCAATCCAATACAGTAGAATTACTCTAAATAATAACAGCAAAATGAAAAGCCAAGAGACACCAAAGACGGGGGTGAATTCCCCCTTCCCACTTCCCCCTCCCCCCCATCATGTCTATTTCCTCCCTAACCCACCCAGAGCCAAGTGTTATTCATAGGCCATCCAGTTGGGGCACTTGAGGAGAAGGGTCTTTGACTTAAATATTTAGGACTTCCATATGGTGAGCAGGGCATCTAATGGTCCCCATCTACTCTGATATGTTTAAGGCCTGTTACACACTGAGCAGATATGTTTCTCCAGTTGGAGTGCCAGTAGTATTTCCTTATGCCATTCCAGGACAGATGGGGATGTAACGTCCTTCCAGTGTCTCATTATTATTAATTTCGCTGTGGCAGTGATCAAAGCCACATGAGCTTTCCTAACCTTGAGGGTAACATGGGAAAAAGGATTCAGTAAGCAGACTGCTGGAGTAAATAAAAGGTTAGTGCCCAAAAATTGGGTCTAAAGATTGTCTGATTATATGCCAAAATACCTGCACTCTTGGGCATGTCCGCAACATGTAATGCAAGGTACCCAGGCTGTCTCCACATCATGGGCAAGCTGGAGAGGGCAATCTATTCAATTTGTGTAGCTTCACCGGTGTGAAATATAGGTTGTGCATAATATTAAATTGCATTAGGTGCAGTCTATCCTGTTTAATAAATTTATAAGAATTAAGCCAAAATTTCTTCCAGAAATCTACTTCATTGCCTAAGGGTAGTTCCTGGGACCAATAATAGCAAACTCCCTGAGGCAGCTTGTGGTTTAAGGATTGTAGCTTTTTTGTAGACTATGGAGATCGCATGAGGATGCCTGGCCAGTTGCAAAATTGTAGATAATTCAACTGTGGAAGGCAGAGGATTCTGGACTCTTCCAATATGGGAGACAATTACCTCTTTGAGTTGTCTGTATTTAAAGATTGTTCTGTCTTGCACGTTAAATCTAAGTCGAAATATGGGAAAATAAATTATTACTCCTTCAGAATACAAATCTGAGACTTTCTTCCCAACAAGGATGGACCAATAAGTAGCTGGAATGGGTCTGTGCCCAATTTTAAAGTGGTGGTTACTTAACACCAGTTGATCTAAAGAGGTGTGCCAGCTTAGGGAAATATGTACTTGCAACTGGTGTAGGGCTTTAATAGATCACCCTAAAGGGGTGTGCCTTAGGGGTTTAGGGATTGCACGGGGAGTGGTGTATAAAGAGGAGAGGGTACATTGGTATTTAGCAGCCAAATACCTCTCAATTTCCAACCATATTGGTGTGTAATCCTGCGAGCTGACGGCCTGTGTCTCCTGCATCCAATGCCCCAGCCTGCTGATGTGGTGGGCACAACAGTATGAAAAAAAGGAAGGAACAGCAAGCCCACCCCGCAATTTTGGTGCACTAAGTTTAAGGTATGACCTTCTGACTCCTTTTTCCATGCCACAAATGCTTAAGCATGGACTGAAACCTGGTAGACCATTTTTTGGGTAGAAAGCAACCCAGCATACCCAGGAACAGTTATTATTTAAAAACACATTTAGAGAGTAAAGACCAATGTATGGCCCAGGGCAGTAATCACTAGAAGGGGGCACAGAGACAAAGGGGAGAGGCAGGGATGGGGTGGACATAGTAGCAGCCAGAGACATTTGTCAGGCAAATAGGGGAGAAGTGCAGGTAGTGGGGGGAGGGAAAGGGGGAGATGGGAAGAGTGGGGAGGAAGTAGGAGTCGGAGGAGGAAGTGAGAAGATAGGGCAGATAGGGGATGGGCAGATAGGAGATAAGTGCAATGAAGGGGTACAGAAAGGCTATCAGAGGTGGCAAGTGTGTCTGAAATTAGGAGTGGCAATCACAGGAGCTGGAGGCTGTGAGATGGAGCCAGAGCCTGGTTTTAAACATACCAAGTGTTGGAGCAGAGGCGATGGTGGTGCTGAGACCATTCAGCCAAAGGGGAGCCCTATAGGTGAAGGAACATTGACCCTGCGTAGTGCGACAGTGGGGAATTTGCAGGAGCTGCAGTTTTGAACTCCTGGTGCTACACAGATTGGTATTATGGCAGAGTAGGGCTTGGACACTGGGGGGGAGAGGCCAAGGTTAATTTTTTTTTTGCCATGGTACAGGTGAGATACTTAATGCAGTTGGAGAGTTGGAGCCATCTGGACTGAGCATAGAGATCACAGGTATGAGTGAGATGGTGGGCTCCAGTGACAAGCCGACATGCCTTGTTGAGGGCTGTTGATATACATCTGAGGGCTGACACCATGGTTCAGCCATAAATGATGAGACCATAGTCAATAATGGAGATCATGGAGCTCTGGATGGCAATCTTCAATGCTTCCAGGGTGAGATGTTGCCTGTGCTTGAAGTAACCCGAGACACGTATTAGCCGCTTTTGCCACACTGTCAACATGAGCCCCGTAGGATAGGTTGGGGACAAGCAGAATCCCTAGGTATTTGAAGGATAGGACCTGTTTGAGGGTATTCCCTGCATGGTGGAGACAGTCAGGGGGGTGTAGCTTGCGCTGATTGTGAGAGCTGCATAAAAGCATAGACTTAGTTTTCTTGTGGTTAATTACAAGCTTATGATTAGAAAAACAGTTTTCAACAGAGCTGAGGCAATGCTGGAGATTGAGTTGTAGTGTCATGGGGTCTTTGTAAGAGAAGAAAACAACTGCATCATCAGCATACAGAATGATTTGTTCCAAGCAGGATTGTAGTAAGGAATTTAGAAAAAGGCTAAACAGGAGTGGGCACAGTATGAACCTCTTGGGGACACCAGAGCTAACTGGCAAAGAATCAGATAGAGCATTGGCAATTTTTACTCTTTGCGAGCGGTTTTCAAGGTAGCTTTTAAACCATAGTGTGGGGTCAGGTGCAAGACTGGCATTCAGTAGTTGGTCAATCAGCAGCCGATGGTGGACAGTGTCAAATGCCTTGGACAGGTCGATAAAGACTGCCCCAGTGAGGACACCATTGTCTAGTGAGCTGTGTACTGCACCAGTGAACTCTAGGAGGGCAGAAGTTGTGCTGTGTCCTTTTCTGAAGCAGTGTTGTTGTGCGGACAGAATATTATATTTGTCCAGATAGTCGGTGAGCTGGTCCGTGACGATGCACTCAAGGGCCTTGAAGAGCAGGGCAGTATGGAGATGGGGCGATAGTGTGGTTGGTCTCGTCACCACTTTTGTGGACAGGGGTCACTGTTGCAGATTTTCATCTGTCCGGGAACTGACTGCGGCTGAGAGAGAGGTTAAGAATTTTGGTTAATGGATGAGTACTTCATCAAGGGTAAGCGACAGTAACTTAAGGTCCAGGAAGTCACCACTGGTTCTGGATTTGGAGATAGCTGAGGCAATGTAGCAGCAGGCTTCATTCAACTTGACCTCTTTGAAGCAGAATTGGGGGTGATTTGACTGAGAGCAGGGGGTATCGAAAGAGGTGTCATTTTCTTCAAAAACGTCAGGCGGAAGAGCGGTGCTGAGGTCAGTGAAAGCAGTATTAAAGGTGTTTGCAATGACCGTGGGGTCAAGGGTAGTGGACCCATCAACTTATAGCATAGCCAGGGTGGTTTTCGGCTGCTTCTCTGTATCTTCTTTAATATTGTCCCTGAACACTCTCCCATTGCCCCAGGTGTTGGTGAGAGCATCCCTGTAATAGGAACTTTCCGTTAGCCTGATGGATTTTGTACAGGTGTTTCGGGCATGTTTGTATTTTTGGATGTCAGATTGCTTGCCTGTAGTTTTAGCCACCGCACAAAGATGGTCCCTTGATTTATTTTGACAGTGGCTGATGGCCAGGAACCCTTTCTAAGCCGGAGCTCCTTTAAATTTTGGCTGTTCAGCAGCTGTGCATGCATGGAGAAACACGTGTTACCATATTTATTTACATCTTGTCAGTCTGGCTTCTCTGAGCTCGTCAGACCGCTGAAACACCCCAACACGCCTAGAGGCACTAGCAATAAAATTGGGACCTTGGCTCCTTCCCTGCCCAAGCCGAAGTCACAGGAATTAGCAGCCACAGCCGTGAAATCCAACTGGGACTGCACCAGTGTCCAAAGTCCTCCCAGAGCCACTGGGGAGGCACTAGCAAAGCCAGGGTCAACTGCAGGAAAGCCCAGAATGGGGGGCTTACACAGTGGACACAAAAATAGGGACTTACCATGTGAGTATGCACATGATCCCAAAGATCTTTTACAAGTACGCATATTTTCCCTGACTGTTGTACGATTTACCTCACAGGAGGTAGCATCCACCCTGGAATTTGGAGACAGCATTTCAGCCACTCCAGCAAAACAATCATTACCCTATGGACTACCTTAAACCATAGAAATGGTTACACATACTGTAAATGGTTTTCTAGCCCCAATGACCACAAGTGCTGTCATTGCTAGTGATTACCCAGGTCTATTACCTCAAGAGCTAAAGAGAACCTGTACATATAGTGTCTAGAGCTCTGCTTCATTATGCCACTCATTGGACTTTGGGTCAAAGCCTAGGGCTACCCTACAAGGAACATTTCGTCCCACAGACACCCACTCCAGAGTCCCCACCCTTTGTGGGACATGCAACATCTCTTATTGAAATACTGACTAACAGCATACACTGTAAACAACCATAGGTACAGGTCAGGGCCCCTCTGTAAAAAGCAGTTCTTATGAACCATACATTCACTTTTTGGATTGCTGTCTCCAGGATCTCTTTATTACATTTGCTGGGTGGTCCACCAGCACAATGATTTTTTACAGCTTATTATAGATGCAAAGACCAGATGAGCCATCCAGGTGAACCACTAGAGAGGGGAATCCATATATCAGGCCACACATATATCTGCATCCTACTGTTTCCAGCCAGTAAGTGAGGATTCATGTTAAACAGAAGGCCATGCAACATCCTAGCCCACAGCGCCACCCATTGGACTCGGCAGGCTTCCCAAGCGATGATGGAACTGGCACCTCCGGAGAAAATTCTCTCTCGCACTATGGTTCTCTAGATGTGATTTGGTTTCTCTCCTTCTGGACTACACACAGTCCCTGATATTTATCGTCCCAACAAACACATCTCCCCATATGCTGGGTCATGATGACCCACATCCTGCTGGGCTTTAATGTTCTTGTAAATTTCAAGTACATGATGTCAGTATCCTAATAGTCTCCAGTGTCTTTTTTAAGCTTCAGGTACATGGTGCACAATAAGCACAGGATGTCCAAACAGAGAGTATTCTAAGTGGAAGACTGTTACATACAGAAACTTTATTTTAGTTAACCGTATCACTCCCAGAGGAGTAGAGGGTTACACCTGTATCATGCCAATACTCTTCCTCAGACATGGATACTGGAACTACACACACTGTATTCAAAATGGGGCCATTCCAAGGATCTGTACAAGGCCATTCTAATATATATAAGGGCATTATAATACAAAGTTTCTTTTAATGCACACTATGATTTTGTTTGCATTGCTGGCTGCTGCCTCACAGTGTTGTTTCCACTTAAAGTTGCTGCTGATCAGTACTCCCACATCTTTTTCCTGCTTGATTTCAGTCATGTCATGCTATTCAGATAGTATTCTACACTGATATTCTTTTTCCCTAAGTGCATCACCTTTCATTTCTCAACACTGAAGTTCAATTGCTGTTTTGCTGCCCGTTTCCAAAACCTGTCTACATCTTTCTACCTTTCTTGCATCTCCTGTTGTGCTGTAACTACTTTCCCCATCTTCATGTCATCAACAAACTTGGTGATTAACCTACTATAGGACCAACTTCTAGATCAGTTCTGAATATATATTGAACAAAGCAGGTTCCAGAACTGATCTCTGTGAAACCCCATTTGTTACCAATAATTAAGCCTCTGTGCCTTCCATCCTGCAGCCAGTTTTGAAGCCACTTCAGCTCTTCTGCCAAATTATACCTAGGTACTCTATGTTATGAACTAACCTCCTGTTTGGAACAGTATCAAATGGCTTGCTGAAGTCCAGATATAAAACATCCTCAAGGCATTTAAAGAGCACCTTTCATGATGGTCCAACAAGTTACATCTTGTAGTCATTCTATACAGTACTAAACTTGAAAGGGTGTGTGCATCTGTTATTTTTGGCCAAGGTTTACTCTGCCTTCCATAATCTGGATTTGTTTTTTAGTTCCGCTTTAGCCCTGCTGCACTTGCCTTTGATGTTCTGCTGCTGGACTGCTGGCTCCTGATGACATCACTATAGGGCAGAGGAGTGACTCACACTGTACATTACAGTGCAGTCACAGCAGTTTTGCAAGGGAAAACTACCAGTACTAAATGCACATACTGTGTTCCCCCTTCCCCAAGACACCCTGTTAGCAGTGCATTATGCAACATCCAAATGCCTTGTCAATATGTTTTTTTTGTAAAATTGAATTACTTTTGCCTCTCTAACAAAGCGTGGGGATTCAGAGAAGACAGAGTTGCTGTCAGCACCCTTCCCAGTCCTTCTGACTTTCCTGCATACATTACACCATTTTGTGACAGACAACTTATAAGAACAAGAGGCAGAGTTTCAACTGCTAGGAAAAGACATCTTATAAAAGTGAGCAATATTTTGTTGAGAGATAGAGATTGAGATTTAAAGAGCACCTTTCCCAGTCCTTTTGACTTTCACACATAAATTACCCCTTCTTGCATTGTTTCTATACATGCATTTCATTACTGTCCTTTACAGTTAGTTTTTGCATTCTGAGCTGCTAAAACTGCAGGGTGTACCAGAGCTTCTGTAGCAAGCCTAGTGTTTCTGTGGAACCAAGGCTGTACTGCTCACATTACTACTGCATATGGCAGAAAAGTGACTCACACACAAGTCAATTTTACAAAAACATACTGACAAGACATTTCAATTTTGGCATAGTGCATTGCTAACAGGGTGTCTTAGGGAAGGTAGAACTCAGTATGTTAATTAAGTACTGGTAGTTTCCCTTGTAAAGCTGCTGTGACTGCACTGTACTGCACAGTGTGAGTCACTCCACTGCCCTATAGTGATGTCAGCAGTACAGCCATGGATCGACAGCAACACCGGCTTGCTATAGAAGCTCTGGTACACACTGCAGCTTTTAGCAGCTCAGAATGGAAACACTAACTGCAGAGGACAGTAATGAAATACAATTCCAGAATCAATGCAAGAAGGGGTAATTTATGCATGGAAGTCAAATGAACTGGGAAAGGTGCTCTTTAAGTTATGCATGAGAACCCTAACCAAACGAAACAGGTATAAGAGACCAATATGGTTTTTGGAAAGATCGGGGAAGCAGTATGGGCAAAAAAAAAAAAAAGCCTTCACCAGGTTCAAAGAAATTCAGGGATGTGATGAGGAAGAATACTAACTTAGAAATCAGGAAGCAAAGAGGGTGGGTTTAAGCAGGGAAAAATCAGACACTGAGTTGCATATTGCAGAGGAGGTCAAGGGAGGAGTAAAGCAATTCTTCAGGTATATTAGGGAAAAAAGAAAGGAGGAGGGGGAAATTGTTAGGCTATCTGAAGAAGGTAGGGTGATAGAGGAGAGTGAACAAAAGGCAGCCATCCTTGATAATTACTTTTGCTCTGCCTTTACAAGGAAATAATTCGGTCCCCTGCCAGATACTGGCATCATGGTGGTCATAATGGGGTCCCAGAGATGAGGCAGCCAGTATTAATTACCAGTGAATGGCTCTGGAAAGTGTTAGCAGCTTTGAAAATAGATAAGGCTCTGCAGCCTGACCGGATGTATCCAAGGGTACTCATGGAACTGGAAGCAGAACTGGTTGAACCCCTGGTAGGGCTATTCAGTAGCTCATTACAAATGGGGAAGTTCCAAAAGACTAGAGGGTAGCAGACATAGTTCCCTTCCTTTGGGGGGGGCAGCAAGCAGGGAACTACAGACCTATTAGTCTTATCGCTGTTGTGGGTAAACTGATGGCATCACTGGTCAAAGAGGATCATCTAGACTACCTGGAGAGCAATGAACTCCAGGATAGTAAATAGCATGGGTTTGTAGCAGGGAGGTCTTCTCAAACCAGCTTGATAGTTTTCTTTGACTGCATGATGAGGTTATTGGATACAGGCCATGCCATGGATTTACTCTACTTGGAATTCAGCAAGGCTTTTGAACCAGTGTGTCACAGAAGATCACTAAACATCTGGGTGTGGCAAGGGACATAATATGATGGATAGGCAATTGGTTAAAGGAGAAACAACAGAGGGTTGTGGTTAATGGTGTCAAATAAAAAGAGAGAGAAGTCATGAGCTGGGTGTCAGAGGAATCTATGATATTGAAGAAGGAATCTGGGACAAGCTATATCTCTTTGCAGACGATGCTTAACTCTGTGGGAGGGTAGATAGTGAAAAGGGAAATTAGGGAGATACAGAGTAACCTGCAAAGGCTAGAGAGATAGTCTAAGATTTGGCAGTTGAAAGTCAATGCCAAAAAATGCAAGGTGATACACCTAAGGAACAAGAACTCCAGGACTCAGGGTGGCTTAAGGCTGAGCACTACAGATGAGGAAAGGGAATCAGGAGTCATCATTAGTGACATGCTTAAGCAATCATGTCAGTGTGACAAGGCCTTTGAAAAGGCAAATACAGTAGGATGCTAAGATGTACTGGAAGGGGTATTGAAAGAGGAGGAAAGGAGGCATTACTACCTGTTTATAGATCATTGATGAGGCCACACATGGAGTAATATGCCAGTTCTGGAGTACTCATCTCAGGAAAGATAAGGACAGGCTCAAGATGGTGCAATGAAGGTTGACTAGGACTTCAGGGCCAGCAGGGCAGATCTTACGGGGATCAGTTTAAGGCACTGAACATGTACTCACTGGAGACCTGATGAGAGATGGGTGGATCAGAAAGAGACCTTCAAGATCTTGAAAGGAATAAACAAGGTGAACTACAAGGAACTATTTAGAATGAGTAACAGTTCAAGGACATTGAAGCATGAGTGGAAAGTGAAAGGAGGTTCAAGAGGGATGTGAGAAAATTTTATTTTACAGAAACAAGCTAGGCAGCCTGGGAGTTGGGACACAAGGTGGTGAACTGGATTGGAAACTGGTTAAGGGAAAGAAAACAGAGGGTAGTGGTGAATGGAACCCAATCTGATGAAAGGGAAGTGACTAGTAGTGTACCTCAGGAGTCAATTCTTGGGCCAGTCCTCATCAGTGAGCAGGAACCCTAGGGTGAGCTACAGGTTGGGAGGGAGCTACTGGCAGTAACTAAGGAAGAGAGGGACTTGGGGGTTATAATCACAGATGACTTGAAGGCCACTAGGCAGATGGAAAAGGTGGTGGAAAAGGCCAGTGGTATTCTGGGGTGTATTGGAAGGGGAATCACAAGCTGAAGGAGAGATGTAATAGTTCCACCATACAAGACGCTGGTAAGTCCTCACCTCGAATACTGTGTATGGTTCTGGAGACCACATCTTCGAAAGGACATTGACAAAACAGAGATGATGCGGTGGAAAGTGACCAAAATGGTGAAGGGATTACATCAAAAGCCTTATGAGGAGAGAGAGAGAGACCTCAATTTGTACACGCTGGAACAAAGAAGGAAGAGAGGTGACATGACAGAAATATTCAAGTACCTCAAGGACATTAACAAAGTAGAAGAGGACAACATATTCCAGATTAATAGTAGTGCCAGGACAAGAGCACATGACATGCGACTGAGGGGTGGTCGCATAAGGGGAAATGTCAGGAAGTTCTTTTTAACAGAAAGGGTGGTGGGTGCATGAAATAGCCTGCCCCAGGAGGTGGTGGCAGCCCATACAGTGTCAGGCTTCAAACAGGCATGGGACAGAAACAAAGGAATAATAGAGATAGTTCAATGTTTTGTTGAATAGAGTATGGGGTTAGTAGTGCTTATGTAACTGTAGTTTACTTTTTGGCTTTTCTCTATTCCCACCTTTGGTAGTTTACTTTTTGGCTTTTCTCTATTCCCACCCTTGATAGGTAAGCTGGATAGTGAGTAGGGAATAGAAAGCCCAGCACTAAGGGCGAGTAGAGTGCTGGAGAAGGAGGAGGCAGGGGTGGATGGTGGGTGTTTCGCAACGCACTAAGCAGGGAACTGTCGTGGGAGGGTGGCCTTTATTAGGGATGTGGGAGGAGCTATTCCCCCACATTGAACTTTGGGGCTTTAGCCCTCCCAGTCAATGTTTTGGTGACTAGAGTATGGGGTTAGTAGTGCTTATGTAATTGTAGTTTACTTTTTGGCTTTTCTCTATTTCCACCTTTGGTATGTCAGCTGGAAAGTGAGTAGGAACTAGAAAGCCCAAAAAGATTACCTCCCCTAACTCATGGAGAGTATGACCAGTAGCACGCAGGAGAGGAAAAAAACCCAGGGTGAGGAAACCTCTGAGGACCCATGGCTACTGACTCGCCCATCCTCAGGGCAAACTAAGAGGAGATGATCCTAGGTTCTTACAATCATTTTCTAATTTCTATGTAAGGTGAACTGTTTGCAGAGACAGTGTTCCATTTTCAGAGTCTGTTGAATGATGTGTTCTGGAAGGTCAATTCTGAGGCTGAAGAGGCAGGTCTGAAGGAGTGTCCGGATCCCAAATATGGATTAAGTCCAGCTGGAAAAGGGGTGAACGTGGTCCGGGATTCTAATGCGATACTGATTGATACTCAATGGGGTTGCAGAGTCTATGTGAGCATGAAGAGCATGAGTTGAATAAATGGGCTGCCAGAACCTACTCTGTGGGAAGTATGATGGGTTATGAAATTCTTAAAGTAATCTAGCAGATTTTGTAGGTCAGAAATCCGGATCAGGGTCTCAAGGCTTAGAGTTCAGTAATGTGCGATATGTCGCTATGTAGGCATCTATGGATATTTTGAAGGATTCAGACAGAAGCTTTAAGTACCTGGTAGGAGGGGTTAACGTGTAAGATTTTAGACCAATGAAGGAAGGGTGGTATATGGTAACTGAATATCGATGGGAATAATTGGAAAGTTCAGCACAATGCATTCGAGGGTTGACTACAGTTATTGTTACTATAATGAGATTTCCATAGACTCATATTGAGGAAGGACTGCTAGTGGGAAATGGTGGATATGGGTATTGCTGTGACTTAATTGCCCATGGCAGAAGCTTAACTGGCCATGGCAACTTTGCAGTGCTGGAGCATCCTATGATTGAATGCTGAGGGGAGCCTGAGAATGAGTCTTTGGATAAGTCTATAGACTGATGTGGCAATGGGACGTTGAGAGCAGTGTAGAATGGCATGGGTGCCTAGTGTGCTTAGTCAATATAGGACTGATGTTGGGCATAACTGGGATAGTGAGACAGCCAGGTCAATTGCGGGTGTGCAGATTGAAAAATTAATGGAAGCCTGCTCTCAGTGATGGTATTTGCTGGAGGAAGTATGGGATATAAATCCTGAGGGATGAGTTAGAAGGACCACTTGATGGGTAGCTGGCATGATGTAGGGGAACATGATGAACAGATGCAAATAACTTTATGAATTATAGTGATGTCCACGGGCCAGGGAACAGTGGCTCAGATACAGTAACTTTAGCAAGGCAGCTAGGCACAAGGTATTCAATATGTGTTCTGGTATGGTAGCTGGAGAGGTCTAAGGAACATTCAATGGCTATTCAGGAAATACAAGGCAAATAATGTGGTCAGACAGAGTCAGCACTTTTAGGAGAAGACTATGAGGAGACGGTATAATGGATGATGCCAGTATTGCTATGAGATATCTTAACAGTGATGGTTATTAAGGAGTTGGTACATCTTGGAAGGAATTAGGGTCACGATTCCAGGTAAGATGATAGAAGTGAAGGAGGCTCCACTAAATCTATGATCCTATGAAGACACGAGAGGTACGGATGCCCATACTGCTTGAAGTAATGGGATACATAAGGAAGCATCCTGCAGAGTTGGTTGAGGGATGAGATCTTCTATAGGCCAGTCAAATGGGATTCCAGAAATGGGTCCTAGGGAGGTGATTTGGAAGCACTGATGATTCTATAGTGATGTAAGAGTTCATAGGGCATGCTGTTCAAAGGATGTTGCTAGAAGAGGTTTCCTCAGGTGAGATGAACAGGTACTCCATAGAGCACTGGAAGGGAGCTGTTATTATGGCCAAGGTAGGAGTATGAGATGGATGAACAGGTAGGAGTAGTTGATCAAGCAGGGATGCTAGATGTTGATAGTTGTAGGAATTCCCAAAAGGGACACAGCAAATGTGCAGAAGCCCCAAGCTGCAAGGGTAGTGATGAGGATAGCAGCAGTCCCGGGAAGGAGGGAAAGTCCAAGCAGAAGTCCACCTACTTAAAGATGGAGCTGGAGAAGAAAATGGCTGAGGCCGAGCAGTACTTACTGCGGCAGGTGTAGGGAACATATGGGATTGGGGCAAGCACCACAGCATAGCGGAATAGAATGCAGAAAAGCTGAATAAGGCCTTGGTGAGAGATCTACGCCAAACTAAGAAGTGAATCCAGGTATAAGGTGCTGCGAAGATGAGGACCGAGGGTCCCACCTCCAAAGGAGATGGCGAACTGGAACAGTTGGTAGCAAGATGCTGCAGTTATGGGAACTGGGGTCCACCTCTGAAGGAGACAGCTCATTGGAACTGCTGACAGGAAAAGTACAGCAGTGATGGGGAATGGGTTCCCACTTATGAAGGAGATGGTGAACTGGATTTTCAGATAGAGAATTGCACAGGAATCGCTGATGGAAGACCTCTGGATGGGACAAGGGCAGCATAAGGGGAAAACTGTAGAAGGCCTCAGGCACATGTCCATGAAGAAGCACAAATAGCATATATTCAACAGGAAGCAAGGGAGAAAACAGGCAGACGATGGCAGTATGGTGCCGAAGGTCTGGAGATTGGAGGAAACTGAGCCAGAAGGCAAGCCACAACAATGATGCACAGGAGCATGGGAGGAAGTGGAATGCAAGAAGCAAGAAGTCCAAGAGTCTGATGTACTGAGTGGAGATGTAGACTGAACAAAAAGGCAAGGTCCAAATCTGGAATGTGAGGAGACCAAAGGCAGGGAACAAGCACATTGATTCCATGGAGGTATAAGACGTAGTTGGGTGAGGTAGGAGAATGAAGGCAATTGGGGTATAGTGGTCCCGTTTCCTAAGGGAATGTGGCAACCGGATATCAGTTAGAGAATGTAGTTGGTTTGAAACTGTAGATAGAAGACACAGGCTCCCATTCCTGGTAGTCAGGTGAGCTAACCTTCACTCAATGCCATACCAGGCAGCGTTAGGGATGGAGACTGTCAAAAGTTGGCTGGGTATAAACTGGTTGTGACTGGAGGTAGAGGAAACAGGCTCCAATCTCTGGTAGGCAGGCAAAGCCTACCTGCACTGCTATGCTTCAGTAGGTAGAGTTAGGGATGAGGCTGTCAAACTGCTAATATGGGCTGAGCAAGGAAAGGGCATTCAATTGCTGTAGAGGAAAAGGTAAGCAAATGGACAAGAGCAGAATGAAGGTAAGGTAAGCAGGGAACTGGAGGAGGACAAGTAGAGCGGGGAATATGGAACAGACGAAACAAGGGAATGACATAATAACAGACAATGGTAGATAACAGAAAAAGATAAGGGAAAGAGCAATAATTGGGAAGCACTAAGGAAACCAGCACTAGGGACCCAGAGGGCAGGCAGGAGAGGATAGGAACCATATCAGCAAGGGTGGAGAAGACAGTTAATTGTGAATGCTGGAAGGGTATGGAGAATCAGGGTTAATATGGAGTAACAAGATGCTGAGCAGGATATGTAAATGCCATGACCAGAAATGGTGTAAAAGGAGTAAGCATGAGTAGCTTCAGCAGAGGACGGTACCACTAGGGAAGGCTGATTGCAATAGTTGACAGACTGTAGTAATTACAATAGAAATTTAGATACCAAACAAGGGGAAATGTGGCAGGGGGCTGGTGTAATGGAAAGGAGTGCTGATGGAGACAGTGGCCTGAATGAGGGGATGGAAAGCCCAAAAGGAACAAGGGAGAACAAGGGACAAGGGGAAGAATGAAAGTGGAGGGGGTGCAAGGCGGGGGTTGAACATATATTTTTTATATATATATTTTTTGTGATTATGTGGCGTGAGGATCACCAGGTAGGGAAACCAGGGGAAGGAGACATTGGAGGGGGCAGAATGGGAGAAGCCCCAAGTAGCCAAAAACAAGGAAAACCAGAAGCAGCACAGAGTATGATACAGCCCGGTGGGGAAGGCACAGAAGCAGAGCAAGGGCAACATGTTCCAAAGCTACACAGGCAACAATGGAGGAGCAGAATCAGAGATCCAATATCAGGGACAGATGCTATGTCTGAGAGCCCAGCAGCAGAGAGAAACACCAAGGATGCACTGCCCAAAGGCTCTAGAACTCAAGCTCAGTACGGACAACAATGCGAGGTGCAAAATCAGAAATAAAAACACAATCAAATGAATAGGCATAGCAAAGCAAGGTCGAGGGCGGTTGGAAAGTGAAGTAGGCAGGGCAGAAATAAGAGTAACTGCAGGCATCACTCTGATCCAGTCCATGGCCCCAAGACCTCTGGCAGCAAAATGAGGAGGGACAGAAGTCGTGCAATTGGGTGGCAGGAGCTAGGAGGGGAGACAGCAGCCAAACAGCACAAGGGCAAGGGAGAGGCAGTATGGGGTGAAACAGAAGGGGTGAAAGGGGAGCCAAGAGCCAAGCGCAGGGATGATATAGACCCCAGAAAAGCGGGGGCAGGTGTGGATCAGGAAAAATGCCAAAACAGAAAAGCAACAATGAGGGAAGTACAGTAGAAGCAGAACAGCAACAAGGGGAAAAACAAAATAACAAAACAGCAGGGAGGATGAAGGGAGCTAGTGGGGGGCCGGGGGGAAATGGAAGAATGGCAAAGAGCGGGAGAGGGGGCAGATGAGGGGATGCAAACAAAGAAAGAAAGAGGGGCATTAGGAGAAAGCAGGAGATAGGAAAGGAGGCCCAGCCCACGAGCCACGCAGGAGCCCCACACTTGTGAAGGGTGAGAGTTTTGCAATGCACTAAGCGGGAAACTGCCATGGGAGGCTGGCCTTTATTAGGGATGTGGGAGGAGCTATTCCCCCACATTGAACCTCAGGCTTTAGCCCTTCCAGAAGAAAAAGCTAAAGCCAATGACCAGATAGGGTCACTGGATGCTTCATTAGGCAGCTTAAATGGGCAGACTGGATAGGCCTAGTGGTCCTTATCTGCCGACAGCATCCATGTATGTATCTATGTGTGTAGAAAGGGTGTGGAACCATGGAACAGTCTGCCAGCTGAGGTGGTGGGCAACAAAACCATAAATGGTTTCAAGTATGGCTGGGACAGAGTGCAGGGTACAGTGATTACTCAGGACAGTAGGGAAGGAAGCAGGGGGTTGAATAGTGAGGGCTAGTACCATGTATGGACTGTATGCATCCCTCATATCTTTCATCCCTACTACACAAGTATATATGGCTATTGCAGTTAGGGATAATAAAAAATCCTTTTATAGTTGCATTGGGTCACTAAAGGGCAAACAAGTGGGAATAGGACCTTTGTAAACTCAGCACGGTCTGGTAAGCAATGGGCAAGATATTGTGAATGTCTTTAATCAATGTTTTCAGAGTATTGAACAGGGCTGCTTCAGCTTCCCCACGGTCGGCCGGCACCCAGCCAGCCACCGACCGAGACCAGGATGCCCGCCTGCAGCTCCTTGGAAGCTGCCTACCCTTGAACAGGGCTGCTTCAGCTCCCCCACGGTTGGCATGCACCTAGCCAGCCACCAACTGAGACCAGGATGCCCGCCTGCAGCTCCTTGGAAGCTGCCTGCCCTTGAACAGGACTGCTTCAGCTCCCCCATGGTCGGCTGGCACCCAGCCAGCCACCGACCGAGACCAGGACGCCTGCCTGCAGCTCCTTGGAAGCTGCCTGCCCTTGAACAGGGCTGCTTCAGCTCCCCCACAGTCGGCCAGCACCCAGCCAGCCACCGACTGAGACCAGGACGGCCGCCTGCAGCTCCTTGGAAGATTTTCGATAGAAATGAGCACATTTCAACTTTGTAATAGAATTTTGGCTAGTTTTCCATTAGCAGGTTATACAGACCTGCCACTAGAGGGATTCTTGGTCTTTCTACACAAATCACTGTACCAATCCTAACCCCACTTGCACTGCTTTGTTGTTGGCTGTCTAAACCCTGTCCTCATATAACTGTCGACAGGTGGTAAGTGTGCTTACAAAGGGTGAGGGCAGGAACTCCTTCCCAGAAATAAACCTCAGCCCCTGCGTCCATAGCTGGTAGCCTTGAATTGCACTGTGCAGGCCTTATTTTATTTACTTGGCACATACCAATAACAAATCTCACTAACTTCTCTTCCAGCATTAGTACATCCATCTCTCCTTCCTTCACAGCAGTTCTTGTTAGCTGACTGATAATTATCTCACAGGCTAGTGCTATGCCTCCAGCCAAGATGTGGACGTGGTTCCCTCCCATCCTTCTAGTGAGGATAGGGATACTCAAATATTAAAGGTAGAGAGGGTGCTGGCAGTCATCCGCAGGGATATAGGCCTTGTAGGTCTTATAGTGGGACTCTTCTTGTTGCATATGGTCACCTCCCCCCCAATAACACTGGGTGACAACTGGGGATGGTCGTCCACCTACGAGGTCCCCGACTACACCTTCTCCAATATCCTTGTGATCTCCGAAGCACACTGCAGTGTTACTTGCTGTCTAGAACTTCGGTGCCTTATGTATACAAGCAGGGTAAAGCGTACCCCTGCTAAAAAACTTCCAGGTTGTCAAGCGCATAGGAGGTGGTATCTCCCCTGGCTCCTCCTACTTGCACTACTACTGGCCAGTGGTATTGAAACCAACCCTGGTCCATTAAATCTGACCCACAAAATCCCTCCCGTAAGGGGCTAAAAATAGCTCATCTTAACATTAGGAGCCTGCTACCTAACTGTGATGAGCTATTAGCATGGGTTGCACTCTACAAACCCGACATCCTAGCAGTGATGGAGACCTGGCTGAAACCCTCCATTCCTGACTCTGCCTGTGAACTCACTGGGTATGAATTCACCCGACTGGACAGAGCTGGGGGCAAGAGGAGGGGTGGCATACTAATCTACCATAAGAGCCACTTAAAAATCTCCCAAATTGCTCACCAGGATTCGAATGTATCCCCCTGTGAGTTGCTACATGTGTTTGCTACTTGGGGACGCAAATAAACTACACCTGGTGTGCACCTATAATCCTCCAAGAGGTGGGCTACCTGGATTAACTCACCTCATGGACAAAATTGGTCCCAGAGTCAGGGATAATGAACTCATAATCCTGGAGGATGTAAACCTTAACTGGGATAGTGGTAATGTTAAGCAGTTTGAGCCTCTGCTTGCTAACCTTGCCCTGACCCAGCTCATCCAGGAACCAACTAGGCGGACAGCAAATGGATCCTCCAGCACCTTACTGGACTGGATCATGTCTAACCGTCCTGACAGGATCTCATCTGCAGGTACATTATCTGACTCCATCTCTGACCACTCACCGGTTTTCTGTGTATGGAAAATTCCCACCCCCAAAATTCCACACAAAATTATGCATGTCAGAAACTACTCTAGATTCGATACTGAGGAGTTCCTGGAAGACCTAAGAGTTACTGACTGGTCTGGGGTGTATGGTGCCACTGACCCCTCGGCAGCAACCTCATACTTCCTCTCCACCTTTGGGGCCTTGCAAGACAAGCATGCTCCCAAGGTCACCTGTAGGGTGAGGGGGTCCACTACCCTCTGGTTAAATGGGAATCTCCTAGCCCAGATGCGGGAGAGAGACAAGTGTTGGGCTCGTTCCAAAGGTCCAAGTGATCCCATGATTATTCAAAAGTACAGACACCTCAGGAACAAGTGCAAAAAGGCCATCAGGGCAGCAAAGAGTGACTTTTGCAAGTCCACCCTACTAAGCTCTGCCAGTAATCCCAGGAGGTTCTAGAGAGATATTAAATCCCTTGTCAGCCGATCCTCCCATCCGGGGGTTACGGACATGGTCATAAATGCAGTAATCCCCATACTATTGCCAACTCCCTAAATAATCACTTCTCTGACCTCTCTGCCTTCACAACCCTCTTCTCACCTGATGAGGCTCTGTCCCACCCCCTTCCCTCCACTCTGCTGGAGGGTGACCCTTCTCGTCAAATGTTCCACCTCAGGGCTGTATCAGTTCAGGACTTGCAGAAACGCCTAGCTGGCCTCTCCCAGTACTCCAGTCCTGGCCTAGACAACCTGGAGCCTAAACTCCTTAAGCTTGGTGCTGCACACATTGCCTCATCAGTAGCCTTTATCTTCAACCTATCCCTTGGTCTGGGAACCATCCCAGACATCTGGAAAGAGGCGAGGATTGTCCCTGTACTGAAGCAAGAAAATTCCAAACTACCTGACAATTATCGACCAATTGCCATTCTCCCAACCCTTAGCAAGCTCCTTGAAAAGGTAGTGGCTGAGCAGCTTTCGGAATATATCCACTCTCATGAACTTCTGTCCCCAGCCCAGCACAGCTTTCATAAGGGACACAGCACCACCACAGCCTTAATCTTGGTTACATCAAGTATCCGGACAGCCATGGACCAGGGCAAACTCTCTGGTGCAATATTTTTCGACCTGTCCAAAGTCTTTGACCTCGTTGACCACAAACTGCTTGTTGCACAGTTGTGGTCACTTGGCCTCTTCCCCCATGCCATGAAATGGCTAATGGGTTATCTACATGGCAGAAAGCAGTGTACCTGCTTCAATAAAGTCCTCTCCGAGCCCCTACCGGTGACCTCCAGAGTGCCTCAAGGCTCGGTACTGGGTCCTCCTCTTCTCCCTCTTCATCAATCAACTACCCATGGTTACTACCAGCTGTAGCGCCACCATGTATGCAGATGATCTGGTAATCCTGGCTCACTCCCAGAATGCCACTACCCTAAACCAGAACCTGACTGATGACTTTAACAGGGTATTGTCATGGGTTACTAGTCACAAGCTGGTCCTGAACCTGAAAAAGACACAGGCTATGCTCTTTGGCTCAATGGCTAAAATCAAAGCCTCATTGGCCTGCTTACACGTCACCAGCGCAGATGGATCCTCACTACCCATAGTGAGCTCCATCAAATATCTGGGGGTAACACTTGACCCCCAACTTGACATGGGTAATCATATCCTTAACATCTGCAGGGCGGCAAACTGCAAACAGGGTCTGGTCTACAGGGCCAAGTATAACCTTACACTGGCAGCCAGGCTTGCCCTAGCGAAGGGTGTGCTCCTTCCCTCCCTCAGCTATGGGCTGCACCTATTTGCTCGCTCTCCCAAGACACATCTCACCCAGTGGTACACTGCTTATAATAACATTTGTCGTTTTGCCTTGGCTGCCCCCCGACTCACCCACCATTGTGAGCGATATGAGAAACTCTGCTGGCTCTCACCAGCTAGATACCTTGATTTTGGTTTAGGATGCCTCTCTGCAAAAGTGATCAGAACTAGCACCCCCCAGAGGCTGGCCCGGCTTCTGCCTAAACTGAATCCCAACCCCTACCAACTTAGGTCTCTCACATCAGGGATGCTCAAAGTCCCTCCTACCCGGACCCTCATGGGGGATCGGGACTTTGCCATAAGTGCACCCAGACTCTGGAATTCGCTGCCTGTGGATATCCGAGCTGCCCCCTCCTATCTGAGTTTTTGAAATTCTCTGTGGGGTTTCCTAAAACTAGCATCAGAGTGTGACTGCCCCAAACCTCCCTAGAGTAAAGTGTCAAATTGTTTTGTCTGAACCTCCCCAGGGTGTCTCCATTGAATTCCTGGAGATATTTTCCCCACTGTATCAATGACTTCTGACTACTCCTGCCTAAAAAGCCTTGGGCATTTTCACACCCGTTATTGCTCCACGGTCATAGGCTAACCATGACATATTGCACCTTGGTCACTTGGTAGAAACTTGTACTATCAAGTGTTTCTGTTTCTGTCTAACATGTGCATATTTAGAAAAATGTGATGAGCTGTGTATACCTGTCAGTGATCCAACTAGCCTAGGGGGTGTATACGACAATGTTATAAGTTATATTATGACCAATCCAGTCCTTGAGCTATGCTCCACTCCTATCTATGATGACCTGTATTATATCTGTCAGTTGAACTAGCTAGTCTAGAGTGTATAATCTGAAATGTGCTTACTACTATATGTTTCCCCTAGCGTCAAATGATGTATTTCCCACATGTTTGTTTACTGTGACAAAAAACTATACTCTCTTTGCCATGTCTCCTTGACTGTTGTTCCTCATGTTGTACTCTCCCGGCTTGTTCCTGAAAATAGGCATAATACTTGTCTAGTGTACTTACACGGTAAACAAAAGCTAAATAAATATATCAATCTAAAAGTACCAGTGATATTCCAGTTGGGAGTATACATACCGGTTGTGATGTACCTCAAATTGTCGTTGCTGAAAAAGAAATAATGGCCAGTTTATTAAATTAAAGAACAATTCATCAGCAGGACCTGATGGAATTAATACAGGCTTTCTAAAAGAACTGAAGGATTGTCTAGTTGGCCCGGTTACCCTACTGTTCAATGCATCCCTTCAGGAAGGGATTACTTTAAGGCAATGGAGAGAGGCTAATATTATACTCATTCATAAGAAGGGGGACAGGAAGGAAGGAGGTCGGAAATTATAGACCGATAAGCCTCATTTCGGTCATGAGTAAGCTCTTAGAGGGCATAATCCAAGATCATGGTCAATCATATGAAACACAAGGGGTATGTTGATTTGTCTCAGCATAGGTTCACCAGTGCAAGGTCAAGTTTAACAAATTTGCTGATTTTTTTTTGAGCCTATAAGCGCAGCATTGGATAGAGGGTTGCCAGTGGATGTAATCTTCTTAGATTATACAAAGGCATTTGATTCAGTGGCACATGATGTGCTGATTAATCAGAGGATTTCTGTCCAGATACCCGCAAACATAGTGGCATGGGTAAAATCATGGGCGACTAACGGATAATAGTGTGTTGTTATAAGAGGGTTTTCGTCAGACTGGACTCAGGTTTTGAATGGTGCCCCTCAGGGCTCCATCCTGGATCCAACACTTTTTATCCTTGTTATAGCCACAATGAAGGTAAATGGGTGTATCTCGATGGGAAAATATGCCGATGATAGCAAATTGGGAGCAGTTATTAATAATGAGGACGCTGCAAATGATCTCCAAATAATATGTCCTCTATAGAAACATGGGAAAACAATAATAAGCTCCAGTTTAATTATGATAAGTGTAAAGTGATGCATTTGGGAAGAAATAACCACCAGTTCAAATATCAACTAAACGGCAAATACTTATAAATTACAGCACATGAACGGGAATTGGGAGTAATAGCGGATAATAAGTTAGTTTTTGATATAAATACCAGACAAAAGGTAATGCAGTGCAATAGGATCCTGGGATGTATTAAAAGAAATATTAAGAGTAGACACCCAGAGGTGATAATGCCCCTGTATGCAGCCTTGGTAAGATCACAGTTGGAGTATTGTGCTCCCTTCTGTACTCCAGGGACAAAGAGAGATAAGCTACTAATAGAGGGCGTGCAACATAGGGCAACTAAGTTAGTTGCACACGTTCAGCACAAGAATTATGGAGAGAGACTGAGACATCTGGGAATGTACTCAATGGATTACAGACAGCTAAGGGGAGACTTATGTTTGGTGTTTAAGGCCACAAAAGATAGATATATGAGGGAAACCATTGGCATGACAGATTATACAGGCATATGAAGTACACATAGCCACAATTTAAAATTGTCAGGAGATATAAATAAAACTAATAAATGAAACAGGTGGTTTACACAAAGAGTTGTGAAATGGTGGAACTCCTTGTCAGAGTCTGTGGTTCACAGTCCCACAATGGATGTGTTTAAAAACAGATTGTACTCCTACATAGGAGCACAAAAATATGAGTACCTCCACTAAGCTTAGTGGCAAGCTACTAATGGGTCTGTGGCCTACAAGCTTGTACATTTCTATGATTCTATGAGACTCTTCCACTTCTCCCTCCTACCTTCCCCACAGTAAATATTTCCCATTCCCTCTCCATTCCTTCTAGGAAACTACTGTTAGTCAACCTGGCCGGTGCAGTATTTATTGACCTCTCCAAGGTCTTTGACAGTGTCTGTCATCCCCTCCTACTCGACTATCTCCACCAACTTGGTTTCTCTGCTGGTCCCCTTGCCTGGTTTTCCAGCTACCTCTCTGCTAGATCCCAGCATGTAAAGGTCAACGGCTCCCTCTCCAACATTCGACCCATTAGCTCTGGGGTCCCACATGGCTCAATTTTGGGCCCCATTCTCTTCAGTCTCTACCTCAACACTCTCCCCAGCTCCTGAAATAGCAAGATGCTCCTCTATGCAGATGATGCGGTTCTCTTTGCCTCACACCTAGATCCCACCATTATCAAATCATCCCTTCAACTCACCTACAACCAACAGAAAGGTGATTTCTTGATCACAGACTAGTCATAAACCTTAAGGAAACCAAATCAATGCTCTTCTTTCACCACCAAAATAAAGCTAGAAGTGCCCCCTTCCTGATTACCCCCAACTCTCAGCTCCCAATAGAGAAAGTGCCCACATACAAATACCTAGGAATCACTTTTGATACTGCCCTCATTTTCCACACCAACATCAATGCTCTTTCCTCCACCATAAACTCTCAGATTGGTCTACTTTACCGCCACAGTGCTTGCCTGCCCCTCACTGCCTCCGGCTGGCCATCACCTCCTCCATCCTGTCCCTAGTGGACTATAGCTTGCCCATCTATGCTGCAGCTGATAACACCACCCTCTCTAAACTCCAGTTCTCCATCAATAAGGCCTGTAGGGTCCTGACCAGAGCCTCCAGCTGCAGCCACACCTGCCTGCTCTATTTCTCTGCCAACCTGCTCAATTTTGAGGAATGTCTACAGTATCAGACCTGCCTTCTTGCTAAGAAATCCCTGCTCAGACTCTCCTCTCTGGAGTCTCTGCCTCCCTACCACGGTCATCCTCATCTGTTTCCACCTGCAGCTTTGTTAAAGCCACCTTCAAAGTGCCCAGAATGAAGACCTCCCTTGTCCAGAGGTCCTTCTTTTATCAAGGCCTCCGCCTGGTTCAACTCCCTCCCTACCTGTATCACCAACACTGCCAAACTTAGTAACTTCAAAACCGCTCTCCGGAAACCATCTCTTTAATGTCCGCTGCTGTAGGTGCAACTAACCCTGCCCCCCCCCAATCCTACTGCAGGACATTTCCCTGCCTGACCCCCTAATCTCGACAATGTCCCCTGGACTGCCGATCCATCTTTCCCCTACCCCTTTTTACCTACCCCCTTAGGTTTATACAAGGATGTATTCCACTGCAACTCCAGAGAAATTATACATCTTTAATTGTAAACCTATATTTTTATACCAGCATGTAACTAAGTGTATTCTGTGTTCAATGTCTGCACCTGTAATGTTGTCCAATGTTGTATCTACACAATGTTCTATTGTCTTGCCCTCCCTGCGATGAGGTGCCTTTGTAAATGAGTCCCTGACTTAAAGATTGTAAATCCGACTTGTACAAATAAATAAATAAATACATCTACTTTCTCATTTAGCTTTCCTAAATTCTGGTGATCCCTTCCCCTTTCAATCCACTCTGCCTTTTATGCTTTCTCCATTAAGTCTCTTCTTTGTGACTTTTCTTTTACCACCTGCAACTGTCCATGGCCCTTTACCTCTTGGCTGCCTTCCTCCCCACTAATTCTGCCCTGACCAATTTGCTCTCCTCATCCATTAGGCTATACCCCATGAGTAGTTTCTCCCTGCCTCGCATAACTTATCTACTACATGTATCAGTTGTACTGATTTGCTTTCAAAATGAAACAATTATGCTCCTCTGACATACTGTATTGCTATATGTGGCTTCTATTTTTGTAACGTAATGTTGTCATTACTGCTTAGTTTTATTTTCTATCTCTTGATCTATCTCCACTTCTGTTCATCCCCAGGATGCATCTGGAAGCAAGCTATTAGCAGCTCAGTATGTTTTTCCTCATGAAACTTTTGAAATAAATGAACAATAGGTCCTGGGGTTTGATAGGGAACTATGGGCAGACTGGATGGACCATTGGTCTTTTTCTACCATTATTGCCTGTGTTCTGTGCTTCTATCCACAATATTCCCCACATCCAGTTCTTTGGTGATATTTTCAAAAAACTATGAGGTTTGTTTGACATGCTTTCTCCTTACTGTACTGAATTGATATTGAGCCAACAAATGCAAACTCTAGTTTCTTTAAATGCCTCACAATTTTGGTTCTTATGGTTGTTTCCAGCAGCTTTCCAGGTAATATCATCAAACTCACTGGCCTATAATTCCTGGATTCTGCCCTGAGGCCTTTTTATGTTTGCCTGTGCACATGCGCAAGAAACATTATATGGCAGCTTAGGAGAGAAGCGGGTTGTGGAGGTGAGGCACTATGGCAGCCAAAGGCGGCACTGCATTTGGGGGCTTGTCACTGGTGGACCAATGAAGGTCCAGCATCCTGATGACACTGGTTCTGCATAAGTGCCACCAAGTTGAAATATTTTCACCTCTGCAGTCATGGGCTGCCTCGTCATTGCAGTGTCAGCCATTTTTCTGCAATGAGGGAGCGACCCGTCATTGCAGGGTGGTACTTTGCCTTCTGTATCCCCTGACCCAGTACATTTGTCAACGGGGGAGCCCACTCTCCATCAGCACAATGTAACCCCCCTCCACCATTTGTTGTGTGCAGAGGAGGTGCCCAATCCCCTCGTAGCATCGCTCAACAGTCTTTCTTTGCTTAATGGGGGCCCAATCCCCCTTATTCATTCCCCAGTTCAATTTGCCAATGGGGAGCCCACTCCCATTGGCACAATGTCCCCTCAGTTTGCTGTGTGCCCAGAGGGTGCCCAGTCCCCTCGGCTCCCCACCAGTGTGCGCGCAGGGGTGCCCAATCCCTCGTCAGCTACAGTCCCCCAAAACTATTCAGGTGGCATGATGAGGCCACCAGTGTGCCAAATGTCCCTGGAAAAAAAACAGTCGTGCAATGTTTTTGTTTTTTTACCCTGTAAAACAGAAAACAGTCCCTTGTAGAGTTCGGTGGCCCCACCCACAACCCCGTCCACCTCTGTGCACCCACCTCCCCACACTTCCCTCAGTCCATACTTACCTCTGGAGCCCAGTGCGACGATCTTCAGTGGACTGAGAACACGTCTGCACTCTTCAAAACCGACTGCGAACTGAGGAAATGCTGGTAAGCTGTATAATGGCATAAATAGGGTTTTTTCAACTTTGGTGCGTATATTGGGCATTTGGGGAATTTTGGCATCAAATTTTCATCATTGGGTTATTGGGACCCCTACTCATGAATTCAGTCACTGTCATGGCGTTATTTGGTTCCGAAAGGTGATTTCTCGGTCACTGCGCAAAATCACCTTTCAGGACAGATTAACGAAGTGACAGTGCCACTGTTCATAAGCTGGGCTCTCAAAAACTCTATGTTGCAAATTTGGTGAAAAAAGATTCAACAAATGACTGTTTTATGAGCGTGCATTGCGCAGTTTCCACACATGCTCGTAACTTAGTGAATTTGTAATTTTTTTATTCCAGATTTTCAACATGTGTTTTCGCACTTCTGGCACAGAACAGCACGGTCGCTGTGGGAAATCAGTTTTCGGGATAGACTGAGAAAATGACAGTGACACTGTTCATGAGCAGAGGTCCTAAAATGCATATGTTGAAAATTTGCTGATGAAAGTCCTAAAATGACTGTGTTACAAGTGTGTGTTGCGCAGTTTCCACGCACCCTTGTAACTTTGCAAATTTGTAATATTTTCACGCCAGATTTTCAACACTGGCATTTTTTCACACCTCCTTATGAATAGTACAACTGTCATTTTTCATATCCTGGTCAAAATGTGTTTTTTCACTTCTGGTGCAGAACAGCACAGTCGCCGTGGGAAATCAGTGTTTGGGATAGATTAAGATCGAGTGAGAGAGAGGGAGTGAGCAAGCTCAATGGAGCTCTGTCGGGACTGCAGTGGATTTACTTGTGGGCAGAAAAAAGCGCCAATGCAGGCAGGAGCCCAGTACAAAAGGGCAGCCTACAGCGCCAGGAGAAAAAGAAGGAGTGAGTGAGAGAGGGGTAATGAGCGAGCTCAACAGAGTTCTGTCAGGACTGCTGCGGATTTCTTTGTGGGCAGGAAAAGGAGCCAATGCAGGCAGGAACCCAGTACAAAAGGGCAGCCTACAGCACAGGAGAAACAGAATGAGCGAGTGAGAGATGGGGAGTGAGTGAGCTCAACATAGCTCTGTTGGGACTGCTGCAGATTTCTTTTTGGGCAGAAAAAGGTGTCAACGCATGCAGGAACCCAGTACAAAAGGGAAGCCTACCGCGTTGGAAGAAACAGAACGAGCAAGTGAGAGAGGGGGAGTGAGCGAGCTCAATGGAGCTCTGCCGGGACTTTAGAGTTGCCCACCCTCTCACCCATGCTCCTCTGTGTTCCTATGTTACAGCAGGGTCTCTGAGGTGGAAACAAGGCAATGATTGGATACTTTGAGGATTGCTGTAATAATACAGATTTAGTTGATCTGTTTATTTGTCTAAATGAGCTAAGTACTGAGCTATACTATTATGATTGCTGTAATAATACATATTTATTTGTTCTGTTTATTTCTCTGAGCTGAGTAACACTTGGAATGCAATAAGATTTCTAACTGGGCTGAGTGAAACTATATGAGAGCTGAGAACAAAAAGTATGGTAGCTGAGCGGTGAGAAACAGACAAGGAGGCTTTAGGATTGCTACAGTAATGCAGTATCTAATGGATGAGATTTGAGACTGAATTACCGCGGTCGGCAAGGGGCCAGTAGGGGGACTAGTATGGGGGGCAGGACTTTGAGTAAATAGGGGCCTAACAGTTGTAGTAGGGTACAGAACCTGGGAGTAAGAGCCTGTAACATAAGATGGGGGCCAAAATGGGATAGGTGTCACATGTCAATAGGGCGGACTTCTTTGGAAGGGTGGTGGGGTGTACAGAGTGTGGGTCCACCATGATCCTGGACTGGGCTTGGAGAATGGAGGGGGGGGGTGTATGGTCTGTAGACAACTAGCTAGTTTGAGGGAGGAACTGGGAACTGTGGAGGTTAGGGAGGAGTCTAAGTGGCAGGACAAATGAGTATGGTAGGCATCCTGGCTCGGGGGAACAGGGGATGACAAGTGGGGGACGGAGGAAGAACAACTAGGGACTGAAACTGACCCCAGTATCAGAGGCACTAGCAGAAAAGAGAGAAGGGAGGGGGGTGCCTGAGGCGAGGGGAGGCCTCCTGTTGGGGTAGGAAGAGACCATGAGGAGTACCAAGGGAGAGAGCAGATGGCTGTGTGTAGGAAGAGACCAGGGGTGGCACAGAGGGGAACAAGTAGGAGGGGGGAACCGACAGGGGAAGTGATGTAGGAGGGGTATTGACTAGGAATAGATTCGAGCCTCTGCTATGGGAGAGAGAGTGGGAGCAGGAACATACTAAAGGGGGGGGAGGACAAGCGGAGCATGAGAGGGATGGCAACAGTTAGGGGAAGAGATAGTGAGGACGAAAGGGTAGAAGGGGCTAGTAAGGAAGAAAGGGGTGGTGACTGGAGGACAGAAGGCTATGGGAAGGGGAAGCATGGGAGGAGCATCACTATTGGGGTAGAAGGGAATGGGTGCTCTAAATCAGCAACAGCAGGGATAGGAGAGGGGTTGGAAATCATCAGGGGAGGAGTAGAGGTCAACATGGGAAGCCCAGTAGGAAGTAGTCAGGCTGGGAAGGGATTCAAGGGGATGGGAGGAATAAGGCAAAGAACAGGGGTGAGGTGGAAGTAGGGGGTACAGATAAAGAAGTCACAGAAGGTGCAGCTGGTGGGGTTAAGGGGCAGGGAAGAAGGAATACTGGGGTGGTGGAATGGGCATTAGAAGGGAAAGGGGCTAAGGGATGGGGTGTACTCACCCTAGGGCATTCTATACTGAAAGGGGTGAGATGGGGCAGAACGAGGAAAGGCACCACCTTTTTTGGGTTGAAGCTATCCCCAGGTTGACTGCAGAAGGGGCAGGGCAGTAACTGTTCAAGTGTGCAGCGAGGGGGAGGAAGAAACCTCATTTACTGTTGCATGTGGGTACAAACGAATTGGCGGGGGAAGACTGTGGAAGTAGTAAGGGGAGGTTCGAGTAGTTGGCCAGGCAGTGTGAGGGGGTTGGGGAGTCTGTGGCATTCTTGGAGGTACTCCCGGTACCACGTGCAAGCATGGGGAGGAAGGTGAGGATTGAGGAGTTCAACGAGTGGCTGAGGGATTGGTGCCACACCAAAAATTATGGGTTAGTGACTAACTGGGTTAGGGTCTGGGGAAATGGTGACTGCGACTTGTACATGAGGGGCAGGGTGCACTTGAGCAGGGAGGGGAGTATTAAAGGCAGGATTAGAGGGGTATATCCCTACTAAGGTGGATTTAAACTAGTGGGGAGGTGGCCAAAGGACTGAGGTTAGTAGAAAGGTCCGGACTGGGAGCCAAATGATCCCCCAGATATAGGTAAAGGAGAGGTGTAGTAACTCCGGGAGGGGGCAGGCAGAGTGATCTGAGTGTAATACAGAAGGCACCACCACCCAGTAAGAATAAGGAAGAGAAACGGTGCAGACTACCAAGAGGAGGGACACAGGTCAAGGAGGAGCAAAGTGAGGAGAAGGAGGGGTACAGGTGGAAGGTGGTCTCTCTTGTTGAACAGAGGGCATGATAGGTTGGCCTCTGGTGCAGAAAGAGGACTTTTCCTTGGCTCTGTACCATTGAAGGCCTCCTCTAGGGTGCATGATCTTGGCTTCATTCTTGACAGTGGATTGTCACTTGAGTTTCAGGTGGCGTCCATTGTCCACTCTAGTTTTTACCATCTGAGGAATGTTACCAGGATAAAGCCCCTAGTGCCACCACTGGACCTCCCCACCTTGGTGCATGCCTTCGTGATGTCCAGGCTTGACTACTGTAATGCGCTCTATCTCGGGGTCTCTGGGGGTACCCTGCGCTGACTGCAACTGGTGCAGAATGTAGCAGCTAGATTGTTGATGGGACAGTCTAAGTACTGTCATATCACTCCGGTGCTGCGTCAACTGCATTGGCTGCCAGTCAGGTGGAGGGTCCTCTTTAAGGTGGGTTTGCTCACCTTTAAGGCCCTCCATGGCCTGGACCCTGGTTACCTGAAGGACCTTCTCACTCCTGCTGTCTCTGTCCGCCCCCTCTGCTCCTCCTCTAGGGGCCCCCTTGCAATTCCCAGGATGAGGTTAATGACAGCTGGCGACAGAACATTTAGTATCGCCGCTCTAGTCCTGTGGAATTCACTTGCTCCAGCTGTTAGGGAGGCCCCTTCTGTTGAGGTATTCAAGGCACACTGTCGTGGGGTGTAAGAAAAGAATTTCACAAGAGACAGCATATAAGGTACAACATACCTTGTATAGGTATGATTTTTATTCAAAAATAAATCCATTTAAAGTAATAAAAGTTAAAGAATCACTTTTCCAAAGTAAAGAAAACAAATAAAAAAAGCACAGTTTTGGCATGAACAAATAGAGCTATTCTACCAAAATCAGACTGTGCCTGACCTCTCCTAGCGATCTCCCTGGAAGAACCAAACAGGTCCTCTCCCAATGACTATCTGAACTAGAACATCACTTCTGCCTTAATATACAGTAGGACTGTGATCCCACCCACAAATTGAAACTCCACCCATCAATTAATACAAATACTGAATTTATAAATATAATTCCATGCATTAATTTCCTTTTTACATACAATCTGACTCTCCTATAAGAATAATCAAAGTAAACCATTATGTTCATTCTAAACATTGGATTTTGAGTGATTTATTCCTTAATTATGAGAACATGGGCTGTATTAGGCAAGGTACCGCCCACTTGGATAGAAGGAGGGGTTTTGCCAATGTATAAAAATGACCAAGATGTGCTGCTCACTCCCTATAGGACACACCTAAAGAGTCAGAAGGTTTCTTCATGCAGATACAGGGTTACCTAGCCTGCTAACAGGACTTAGCTCATGAAGAACAGTAATGTATTTTAACTTTCTTACTTCATGTACTCGCAACACGGAATATACAAATGTGCATGGAAATACTGCCGTGCTGTTTGAAATGCATAACATTCTAGTTGGAACGAGAGACCCAGCGCTCAATTTCTGCAGTTACTTGAAGTTCTTTTACTACTTTTAAAAGGGATTTCTTGACCCATTCTGTGAGCTGGAGGCAAACTAAGCCTTTTTATAAAAATACCTAGTGAAAAACAACAAAACTGCTGTTTGCAGTCTAATGTGACCGAGGCATAGAGGCTAGCCTCCTGTTCACTGGCAGAATTAACTCTTCCCGCTCCCAAATGGAACTGTAAATAAAAAAAAACACCTCAACTGCTTTTCAATTTCAGGGCATACCAGGAAAGTGGGATTATCAACAATTTAGGGATACAAAACAGCCCTCTTTTCAAAATAAAAATGAAGCTCAGTGGAGCCGTTCATTTTGTAAGTCAGCTGTGCTTACTAGGTAATTAACCTTTCTTTTCTTTCCCCGACTACACGATTTTAAGGGGGCTCATAATTTTAACATAGGGAAGCAGGATAGACACAAGGTAAAATATTAGAATGGAAATATGAGCTTGTTAGCTTGCTCTGTGCCACCCGTTTCCCTAGACTTTTCTGAAGGCACTGAAAATCAGACAAAAAGCACCGTACATTCATATTATTTATTTTAGCTTTCTACTAGGGCATGGCAAGGGTTTAAAAAATAGAACTACCCCGTTTTCCCGTGTCCATATTCATAGAATGCACTAGGCTTTAGAACTGGCTGTTTTACATTACTGAAGAACCTGAAGAGGAATTTGTAAAAGGAATAGATTTGATAGCGAGTGGCCAACACGCTATTTAATTGAGAAATAAACACAGAAGTACAGATATAGGAGCAAGAGAGAAGAAAGTGAGAGGATTTAAATAAATAAAATAAAAATGCTGTTGCGCAACAGACTACAAAAAAAAAAATAGGTGAAAAAAAGAAACTTCAGGTCTTAGTTCTGTACAAACAGTTTAGGGGGGTGGACACTATCACAAATACCCCCCTTTTCAAAAACAAACCAAGTGCTATTGGTTTGTATGGAGGTTAATATTTCCACATTCCCATAGTAATGGGATGAGGTTTCCACTCACCCTCACAGAAACCCCACCCCAGGGCACCCTAAATAACACGAGTAGGATGTTATTTTAAACAACCTACTTTAATCTGTTTAAGTACATTAATTACTATGCTTGCCCTGGGGTTTAATGTATCCATCATTACCATATCTGGACAGAAAATCATAATTTTTATGTTCAGCTCCAGACCTGTATTTAATCTCAAAGAAATAGGGCTGCACAGCTAAATACCATTGAAGGATGCGGGCGTTTTTATCATTCATTTGTTGCAGCCAACATGGGTTATGATCGGTGACCAGTGTAAAATGGTTACCCCATAAATAAAATTTTAGAGCTTCAATTGCCCATTTAATCACCACACATTCCTTCTCAACAGTGGCATATTTGCGTTCTCTTGGAAATAGTTTACAGCTGACATAAAGGATAGGATGTTCTTCACCTTTGATGGTTTGACATAGTACAGCTCCCAACCCAGTATCTGAAGCATCTGTATGGACTTCAAATGGTTGTGTAAAATCAGGTGAACATAATATGGGTGATGCACACAAAGCAGCTTTAATGGAATGAAAAGCTTTATCACAAGTCACAGACCATGGAATTCTATTAGGTACAGTTTTCTTTGTTAACTCAGTAAGAGGTGTGGCAATTGTGGTGAAGTCTGGAATGAAATGGTGGTAGTATCCTGCAAGCTCCAAAAAGATCTTACATCTGTCTTAATTTGAGGGACAAGACAGTTTGCTACCGCTGCGACCTTGTCCAGTTCAGGTCGAGTAACCCATTACCTAAGATGAAACCTAGATATTTTGTTTCTTGCATAACTATGCAACACTTTGAAGGGTTTATCATAAGCCCTGCTGATTTTATAGTTTGTATAACTTTGCTTAACTGGACAAGATGGGATGGCCTATCCTTACTATGGAAAACCACATCATCCAAGTAAGCAGAGCAATACTGTAAATGAGGTGTCAATAACTGATCCATGTATCACTGAAAAGTTGCTGGGGCTCTGTGTAGACCAAAAGACATATATTTGAACTGAAATGGACCATAAAGGGTACTAAAGGCAGTTTTGTCTTTGGATTCAGGGTCTAGGGGTATCTGCCAGTAACCTTTTGTAAGGTCTAATGTAGTGATATATTGTGCTTGGCCAGTTTGGTTGATAATATCATCTACCCTAGGTATAGGATCTCCATTGAATTGTGACACCAAATTTAATTTCCTAAAGTCTAAACAAAGGCAAATCCCTCCTTCCTTTTTGGGGACTATAACCATGGGAGATGACCATGGACTTACTAAAGGTTCTATAGTCCCTAAGGCCAATAATTTATTAATCTCTTGTTTCACATATGATCAAAGTTTTCCAGGTAATCTATAAGCCTTTTGTCTTATAGGTGAAGCAGTGGTTTTGATTTGGTGTGTTACATTTACAGCTTGCCCTGGTCTAGTAGTAAATACAGTGGAAAATTGACTAAGAACGTGATCAATATCTTTTTGTTGTTGTTTTGTTAAGGCAGGATTAATGATCACAGTCTTGTCTTTTCCTATCATCTTCAATCTTTGATATGCCAAGTCTAAGTCAGTATTTTGACTCTCGGTGTGTATATGTATATATATATATATATATATATATATATATATATATATATAAAAAACAACAGGGTTTTGGTTCTGTTCGTTCCTGCCATTTTCTTAACAAATTAGCATGATAAATTTTGTAAGGGGAACGTTTTCCTGGGGTTTCCGATTTGTATGTGACTGGTCCAGTTTGTTCTAGGATATTATAGGGACATTGTCACTTCATAAGTAACTTGTTTTCAGATGATGGTAACAGAAGTAACACCTTATCCCCTGGATTAAAAACCTTGTCACATGTTTTTATGTCATACAATGTTTTTTGTTTTACCTGGGCTTCTACAGCATTTTTATGTGCCTGTTGTGTATACAGAAGTAATCTCTTTCGTATTTCTTTCATATGTTCTAAAACATTCACATGTTTGATGTAGAGATCACCTTCCCAGGCTTCCTTCATTACATCTAAAGGTCCATGGGGATTTTGACCATACAACAATTGGAATGGTGAAATCCGGTAGAGGTCTGAGGGACTTCACGATAAGCAAATAAAAACAAGGGAAGATAATGATCCCAATATTTCCCTTCGTCAACCACAAATTTTTGTAACATGCATTTTAATGTTTGATTGAACCTTTCAACAAGGCCATCTGTTTGTGGATGATAAGGGGTCGTCCGCATGGCAGTAATGCCAAGCAGTTTATAGAGTTCTGATAGTAAAGCTGCACAAAAATTTGTACCTCTGTCTGTTAATATTACTTTTGGAATTCCTAATCTGCTGCAATAATCAAGAACCTTTTCAGCTGTTTTAGCTGTAGTGATAGTCCGGAGAGGATAAGCCTCTGGATACTTGGTGGCATAATCACAGATAACCAAGATTAACTTATTTCCCTTTGAGCTTTTGGTTAAGGGCCCAATAATATCCATAGCTATTCGCTCAAAGGGTTGTGTGACTAAGGGTAAAGGTCTAAGGGGTACTTGGTCTCTTTTAGTTACCTGGCTAATCTGTTGACATTTAGGGCAACCATGACAATACTCAGCCACAGCATCATGGATACCAGGCCAATAGAATTGTTGCAAGAGCATGGCTAGAGTTATTTCCCTCCCCGCGTGACCAGCACTGGGTATATCGTGAGCAAGAAATAATAAGTCTGACCTATATTTCATAGGGACTATTAATTGTTCATCTTGTTCTTGAGAGGTAGGATGGGTACAAATTCTGTACAAAATATTTCTTTTTAACACTATAGGGTTTTTGGATAAATTATCTGATCCTGTCTGGGCAAATACGGAAACAAGAGAGATATCATCTTTTTGTTCCTGAGCTATATTGTACATCTGTAGTTTGGGTATCAGTTTTACAGGTGTGTTCTCTTTTTCCATTGTTTTTGTATTTTCCTTTTTTCTGCCTTAGTTTTTCTATTTTTCCCTATCTTCCCAAAGATATCATCCTGGAAGGAAAAAGGTAAATCATTCTGTTCAGGGTTAGTAGCAATCTGAGCTCTAGTAGCTACTGCGACAAAATTATCAACATTTACATTTTGACAGGAAGATACTATTTGTGTAAATCTATCATAATCTTGACCTAAAATAAAAGGAACAGGTAAGGTGGGTACTACCCCCTACAGTAGCAGTGTCCATAAGTCCATTTATAACAATTGGTACTGTAGTTGTTAGATATTGATGAATATCTCCGTGAATATAAATTATACCTGTTGTGGAAACGAGATTTGTCAAATGAACCAAATCTGCTCAAATGAGGCTTTGTTTGCTGCCAGAGTCTACAAGTCCATCAACAGTTTGTCCATTAACTTGTACAGGAACAACAAAACTACCCAGATCTATAGAAGCAAAATAGGCCTGCTCCTTTCTTTTTTTAGGACAGAACAAGGCAATATGTCCCGAGCCATGACAATAATGACATTCTATTGTAGATTCTTTTTGTTTAACAGAAACAGTCATATTTTCTCTTTTAACACCCCCGATGCTTTGCTTAGTTGGAAAGAAAGGTCTTACTGGTGTTGTAGTAGTAGGTCTAGTAGCAGAGTTACTGTCTGTCCTTTGATATCCTTTCTGCAGGGGCTGTCGAGCTGCCAAAAAATCCTCAGCCAGCATGATGGCAAGATCTGCATTATCCGGATAATGTTCCCTGATCCATAGTTATACATCAGCAGGCATAATCTGTAAGAACTGTTCCAAGATAAACATATCCATGATGGCCTTCACTGTCTTCCCCTCTGGCTGAATCCACCTAATACAGAGATCTTGGGGTCTAGTATATGTTTCCCAAGGTGGAATATGAGACACATGTTTTAAGGATCTGAATCTTTGCCTATAGATTTCTGAGTTAATATCAAAACATTTCAAGATCTCCTGTTTAACTGCTGTATAGTCATTAACAGAAGCATTGTCCATGTTGGTTTAAGCTAACTGTGCTTTTCCTGTTAAATAAGGGGCAAGACTAACCACCCATTGTGTTGGAGGCCAATTGCATGCTTGTGCTACCCATTCAAATGTTGTTAGGTAGGACTCGATATCATCTGATGTCATTTTAGTTACTTTTATGTCTTTTCGAGTGGTTTGTACCCCCTGTCCTGCCCCTAATGTCTGCAACAATTGTATGGTATCTGCCCACCTCTGGTCCTGTCTTCTGTGTTCCTGCTCCCTCTCCTGGTAATCTTGGTCTCTTTGTCTGTCCTGCTCCACTTGCCTTATTGTCAACCAGCATAACAACTCCCGTAAATCTTCTGGGGGTACACTATCAGGTTGTTCTCCTGGCTTCTCCATGTTTACAGCCTGCATACAAGTGGTAAGGTCCCTCAATGTCATCAGGAACCATACCCATTTTACTCTTAGGTCTAACTACAGGAGGAAGTCCTGACAACAATGGTTCTCCAGTTAAGAGCGTCTGGCTTCTCGTTATGGCCCCAGATGGCTCCTCCATTTTATGAGCCATGTACCTGCTGTCTCAAATTTAAGTCAGTGATACTAAAAAACCAGTATCTATTTCTGGGATCCTTTAGTGTGAATCACCAAAGTACCCCACTTCTGGTATCAATTTGTCATGGGGTGTAAGAAAAGACTTTCACAAGAGACAGCATATAAGGTACAATATACCTTGTATAGGTATGATTTTTATTCAAAAATAAATCAATTTAAAGTAATAAAAGTTAAAGAATCACTTTTCCAAAGTAAAGAAAAAAATACAAAAAGCACAGTTTTGGCATGAACAAATAGAGCTATTCTACCAAAATCAGATTGTGCCTGATCTCTCCTAGAGATCTCCCTGGGAGAACAAAACAGGTCTTCTCCCAACAACTATCTGAATTACAACATCACTTCTGCCTTAATACAGGACTGTGATTTCACCCAGAAATTGAATCTCCACCCATCAATTAATACAAATACTGAATTTATACATATAATTCCACGCATTGATTTCCTTTTTACATACAATCTGACTCCTATAAGAATAATCAAAGTAAACCATTATGTTTATTCTAAACATTGTATTTTGAGCGATTTATTCCTTAATTATGAGAACATGGGCCATATTAGGCAAGGTACTGCCCACTTGGATTGAAGGAGGGGTTTTGCCCATGTATAAAAATTACCAAGATGTGCCGCTCACTCCCTATAGGACACACCTAAAGAGTCAGAAGGTTTCTTCATGCAGATACAAGGTTACCTAGCCTGCTAACAGAACTTAGCTCATGAAGAACAGTAATGTGTTTTAACTTTCTTACTTCATGTACTCACAACACAGAAAGTACAAATGTGCACAAAAATACTGCTGTGCTGTTTGAAATGCATAACATTCAAGCTGGAACGAGAGACTCAGCGCTCAATTTCTGCAGTTACGTGAAGCACTTTTACTACTTTTAAAAGGGATTCCTTGACCCGTTCTGTGAGCGGGAGGCAAACTAAGCCTTTTTATAAAAAATACCTAGTGAAAAGCAACAAAACTGCTGTTTGCAGTCTAATGGGACTGAGGCATACAGGCTAGCCTCCTGTTCACTGGCAGAATTAGCTCTTCCCACTCCCAAATGGAACTGTATATTAAAAAACACCTTAACTGCCTTTCAATTTCAGGGCATACCAGGAAAGTGGGATTATCAACAATTTAGGGGTACAAAACAGCCCACTTTTCAAAATAAAAATGAGGCTCGGTGGAACCGTTCGTTTTGTAAGTCAGCTGTGCTTACGAGATAATTAACCTTTCTTTCCCCGACTACATGATTTTAAGGGGGCTCATAATTTTAACACAGGGAAGCAGGATAGACACAAGGTAAAATATTAGAATGGAAATATGAGCTTGTTATTTTATTTATTTATTTTTATTTAGTTTTTGTTGACCGGGTAAGTGCACTAGACAAATCCTGCCTATTTTCAGGCACGAACCGGGGGAGGGGGATACAGATGAAAGCCAACTGACCTTGAACCAGATTAAGCTGTTGGTGGTATTTTTAGTGAATAAGTGAAATTTGGCCAGGACACCAGGGAAATTCCCCAACTCTTGTCCTGTAGGGGGAACCCTTGGCTGTCTCAGACAGGATAGCCAGTACTGCTGAACCTCCAGATGGGATGGATGTCGATGGTGCAGGGGCTCTAGCCTCCTCTCCTGTTCCTGATTCACAAGAGGCTACTGAGTTGGATGTTATTGCAGCAGAATATGAATCACCTGTTTCTGGTGAGGATGCGATTTTATAGCCTGGCTCCTCTATGACACTTTTTCTACAGCTGGATGACTCTGTTAACCATGACACTGTATGTAAGTCTAAGCTGGCATTATTTCGTAAAAGATCTCAGTTGCTGCTGGAAATGGAAAAATAGGAGTGGGAGTTAATGGCTCTCCCGGTCGATATTGCTGAGGCTACCCTAGAGACTACAGTACCTGTTGACGGTGTGCCTGCATCGGGAGTTACTGCACTTGTGGATTCTTCATCTATTGTTTCTTCCCCTGTCTCTTCGAACTTAACTGTGGTCGCACAGGCTGGCAGTTCAGGCGGAATTACCTCTGTGTGCCTACAGCCTGCTGACCCTTCGGTAGCGGAACCTTTCTCTCAACAGCATGCTTCTGTGTCTTCTGCTGTGGTTGAACCACCGAAGTCGGTCAGTTCCAGTCCTCTTCCGGCAGTGTTTGTTTTTCCAGTAAATCAGTCCTGTCCTGGATGGAGTAAAACCTCGGCTTCTCGTCTCTCACAATGTGTTACTGTTGATCGTGCTACTGTGCTTGCTGTTCTGCACCCGACTGACATTCTTGGCAGCCCATCTTGGTCTCCGCAATGTGCCTTATGAGAGGCTGGTTGGGAGATGTCGGATACTGGGACTTGGTCTCCAGATCCACAAGACCACTCCTATCTGCATATGTTAGAGACAGCTACCAGTAAAGTGGCCACCGATGTTGATCCTCTGAGCTCCACCATTTTGGCCCGGGGTAAGGACTTTATTGAAGACTCTTCTGTGGTTTTAGAACAGGTAGTTAGTACTGGGACTTTAGGACAACAGACTTCTGATGTTGGGGTTGCTTTACCTGTTTCTGAGGCCTCAAGTACTGGGGTAGTGGAGGACGCCATTAGGGTGGGCCCTCCTCCGGAGGTTATTTCTCAGTTATCTGATGATCATTACAAACACTCATTTAAGCTTTCTGATCTTTTTCAGAATAGGAAATAACCTGCACTACATCATAATGCTGTGCGTATTTTATACAAGGGAGGGTTACAGGAAGCTCCGGACCGAGTTTATGTTGCTCGGGCCTTGTTGAAGAGCTCTATGAAGTTCTTCTCTTCAGAGATTTTTGCTCTTATCAATATTGGTAATTCCAATTTTGATGTTAGCTTCAAAAATATTTCTAGTCTAGACAGGTTTTGGGCATGGTATGCTACTTGTAAAACTACACCCCTTTGGGCACGCTTCCAGGTAATTCCTCTCACGAAACCTACCGTAAAGATTATTATGGTTAGGTTCAAGAATGAAGGGGTTAATGTGGAAGATATTTTATTTTGGCTTGGTCAGCATTATGAGGTTTTGGGTACTCCCTTCCCTACTCTGGATATTGAACAGATTTGGGATGGTGGTTGGAGAATCCAAGTTAAAATGTTTGTGACTAATTCTGGTACAGTGCATTTACCTAGTACATTTTATCTAGGTAGGGACAGGGGTGCTATTTTTATGTAGGGTAGCCTTGGTCCTGTTTTAAGTGTGGATCCTGGGCTCACATTAGTTCAGCCTGTGATACTGTTAAATGCAGTCATTGTCTTGAGTTTGGGCATGGGTCTGCTAAGTGTCTAAATCTTTTCCGGTGTAATCTTTGTGAAAATACTGGACACACCTATGGTAAATGTCCTTGGGCTTCTCATAATAGGGATGATTGCCCTTCACATGAAGGTATTATTAATCAAGCACAGCATCTGCAAGCTAAAAATGTTGCTAAATTGAGTCTCAAATCTGGAATGCCTGCTACTTCTAAGGAGGTCTCTGAGTCATCTGCTGCCGCTTCTCAGGTGGTTCAGATGGTTCTACCCCCTCCACTTGGTAAGGTTGTTAATATAGATATACAGGAAGAATCAGAAAATTCGGTTCCTACTCCTCTCATTTCCTCTGACCTCGCTGTAGTACCTGACATGCCCCCCACCAGATTGCTGATTCTGGTTTCAAAACTGTATCGAAAAAAAGGCCACGGTTGGGGAGGAAGGTTAGGCTTCAGACATCCTTGGAGGGTCAGGACAAGGAGGGTCTTCCTGTTGATTGGGCTCAGGGTAACAAATTTGCTTTGCTGGGTTCTGCATCGATAGATAGAGAGTGTCAGATGACGAGGGTACTGACACCTCCTCTTTGTTATCTCTTACTGATACTGAGGAGAAGAGGAGCATGGATTCCATTGCTAAACAAAGCAGGCAGTGCAGGAAGGCTAGGATAACATGAGCTATTGCTTTTTGCTGTCGTTTTTTTTTCTTCTTTTCCCTTTTTCTTATGTCTACCCTTTTTGTGGCTACTATTAATGTTAATAGCATTAAAGGGGGGAAAAGTTGACTAGTACATTGTTTTCCCTTCAGGCTGTTGCCTGTGATATTCTTTGTTTATTGGATACTAGACTTAAAACTCATGCAGAATTGCAGGCTGCATCTCGAGCTTGGCCACTGGGTGCTTCATTTTGGTCTATTGGGCTTGATACCTGTGATGGTGTTGGGATTCTTTCTGCTTATCCTGCTCTCCAGGTTAGTGGATATACACCCCGGGAGGGCCTTATTGCTAGATATTACATACCATAGTGACCAATTTCGTTTGGTGGCTCTATATGCCCCTCAAACTAAGGCGACTAGAGTTACTTTGTTTAATGACATACATCCATATTTACATACTTCTAGACTAGTCATTTGGTTGGGGGACTTTAATTGTGGCTTACATCAAACTGATAGGGGGTTACGAACTTCTAAACTCTTTTGTGATACCAGTACCCTTAATAGTATTCTACATACTGCTGGATTGAAGGACACTTATCATAGTCTGCATCCTATTGGGGGATACACTTTTTTCAGGGGTACATTAAAAACTAAGATTGATTTTATTTTTGTGTCCAAAGTTTTATAGATTTTGGACTCTACTACTAGAGTTGTGGAATTTTCTGACCATGTTTAGTTACACTCTACGATTTCTTGGAAAAATACTCCTCACTGTAAAAAAAAGTGGGTGGCAGTTGAATAACATTTTATTACAAAATTCTAAAATACAAAAGGCTTGGCATAGTCATTGGACAGCTAGACTATCGGTTGGTGACTGTTATAATGATATTTCTGATTGGTGGGAGGATACTAAAAAGGAATGGAAGGTTTTGTTTCAGTCTTTAGCTACTTCTAGGTGTCGGTCGGATTATTTACAATATTTAGAGTTTCGTCATCATTTGCAGCACTTGATTTCTTTATCAGAAACTACTAGACAGGACTATGGTTCCCAGATCAAGAATATTAAGAATAGGATGATGTCCCTTCAGTATACTAGGGCTAAATCTTTGGAACAGGAGGCCAGGTTTGGTACACAGGTTAGATCATCTTCTATAGATCCCTATAAGAGTTGTCAGGATCGAGTTAAACATAGGTTTGTTGCTGAATTACTTTTCCCTTCTGGACAGTGTGTCTCTTCCCCAGCAGGAATGCTGTTCATTTGTTGAGGATAGGTTCACAACCATGTTTTCAAGTTGGGAGATTAGTGAAGAACTGGTAAAGGTTTTTCAAACTTTACCGTTGCCACAGGTTCAGCCAGAGGATGTACAAATGTTGACACATGATGTCACTGAAGCTGAGGTTATGTGTGTCATCAAGCAGCTGAATTCTGCTGCTGCCCCGGGTTTGGATGAGTTGGGGTCAGAATTTTATAAACATTTTCTTGAAGACTTGGCTCCAGTTTTGGTTGTTCTCTATAATCATATGTTGACATCTTCTACTTTTTCTGCTTCCATGCAGGAGGCAGTTTTGGTGTTGATTCATAAAAAGGGTGTGCAGAATAATGTAGAAAATGGGAGACCATGGAGTCTACTGACAGAAAGATTGTGGCTAAGATTTTATTGAATAGGTTAAATAATGTCTCAGATTATTTAATTAGTCTTGAACAGGCATGTGCAGTTCCAGGACGACAGATTAAAGATAACTTAATAGTGCTTAGATAATTGTTTTGGCAGGCTGATTCTGGACAGGTCTCAGGGTGGGTGGTGGGTGTCGATCAAGGGAAGGTTTTTGATCAGATTTCCCATACGTTTTTGTTTGCTGTTCTGACTGCATTTGGTTTCCCAGTAGATTCTGTTTCCTGGATTAAAGTTCTTTATGCCAATATTTCATTGCGTCCTAATGTGAATGGGTGGTATGGTCGGCAGGTTCCAGTTAGGAGAGGGGTGCGACAGGGTTGTCCCCTTAGCCCTCTTTTATATGTTTTTTGTATTGATATTCTACTTAGAGTTTTACACCACTCTCCTGATATTCAGGGTATTTTGGTTCCCATACTAATTTTTCTGTTAAGGCTATGTCCTTTGCTGATGACATGGTTCTTACGTTGAGGGTTAATACTAAGGAGGAGGTCCTTTGTGCTGTTTTGAGGCACTATGCAACCATTTCTGGTTCCAGGATTAACTGGGATAAGAGTATTCGTATCCCTTTGGGAAACACCCCTATTCCATCCTCAGGTTTCTTAGGGGGTATCAGGATAAAAAAATGAGGCTCTGAGGATTCTTGGGGTGCAATTTGGGGGTAGGGACATGGCTTATTCTAATTGGATGATTAATGTGGGGAAGGCAGAGCATCTGGTTCAGGGTTGGCATACTAAGTTAATTGGTAAAAAGAAAAGGGTGATTTTGATTAAAACTTTACTTTTACCTATTTTTTTGTATATTAGTTATGTTTTCCCACCTCCTCAGCAGTTATTTACAAAGTTATTTAGTATTTTTTTCAGGCTTTTTGGGGATCAAGGTTAAACCCAATTAAAAGGGATATTACTTATAAGCCCATTGTAGCAGGTGGTATAGGAATGGTTAATCCAGTTGCCTTTTATTTTAGTATTTTTTTTAGTTATAATTTTGGTCTGGCCTTGAAACCTGGTATTAAGTTATGGCGTCCCTTGGTTCTCGACTGGGTTACACCAAATAGACGGTTTTGGGATCAAGGTTCTACTAGGTTGTTTGGGAAAACATTGCCTTTACCAGAATATGGTATTGTAAGTTTTAAGATGGCTGTGAAATGGAAACTTCGACCTCAGGATTTTATGGTTTTGGATAGGAAGGCTGTTTACCATACTATTTTGGCTAATGATAGCCAAATTGGTGTAGAATTTCCTTTACGTTCCTCTGGACAACAGATTAGCGTATTACGACATCTGCGTAATCCTCGCATACGAGGAGGTCAAGTGATGCAGTGGTTCTGAGTGGCTGCCTGCTTTGGAGCTCCCATTTCTCCCCACTTAAACTTTATCTTTTGACAAGCTAAAACCACCAATCTACCACCAAGTGCTGTCTAAACATCATTGCTACTCCAGGAATCGACATTGGAATAAATCGGAGGTGTATATTGCCTGCTGGAACATCGCGATGTTAGATGCAGAAATGAAGGCCTCAAGAGTCGGGCACACCCCACCTACAACCCCAGAGAAAGCCTCAAAGAAAGCTAAAAACTCTGGTTGCAACCCTTCCTTAGCCAGCAAAACTTCATCTACTGGAGGTCTTAATGTTGCAGGAGGTACTACCTTGACGGAGGGCGCTTTTGGAGGTTATCACCTTTAAGGATACCCTGCAAGAGATCTCCAATGAAATTAAATCTATGAGGCAAGATTACACAGACCTCTCAAGAAGGATGGAGACTCAGAATCCAGAATAGGTTCAGTGGAAAGATGGCAACAGAAAATAGACCCTGAGATAGTCAGACTTCACCAGCAAATACAAAATTACAACTAAAATCTGAAGATCTGGAGGGTGCAGCAGAAGAAACAACGTCCTGATTTTGGGTCTTCCAGAACTGGAAGAAGGGGGAGACACTGTCAAGTTTGTCCAGCAATTCTTAAACAAGGTCGTGGGTCCTTCTCCTGTCCACCAACAATATCATGTGGAGCGAGCTCACAGATCTCTTCAACCCAGACCTCCCCCAAGCGCCCCCCCCAGACCTCTGATTATCAAATTCCTAAGCTACCTGGACAGACAACATGTCCTAGACAAAGTTAAACAGCTGGAAGCAGTCCTATGGAATAGAGCCAAGCTGAGGATTACCAGGATTTACCAGGAGATTCGTCTGAAACGTGCTGCCTTCCACCCAATAGTAAGCAAATTGATAGCTGCTGGAAAGCCCTTCGCATGATCTACCCTGCAAAGCTGTCTGTACAAGTTGAAAACTCCTGGCATTCCTATGATACCCCAGAAGAAGCCCTAGCTGACCTATCCAAGTTGCTGCCTGATCTATTCAAGGGACTTCCAATCAAATGACTGTGCTCAATCTGAACTAGGAATACAGAAGAAATGGACTACCAGCTGTAATCAGGACTTTTAAAGTTAATTTTCTGTTCCTTTTGCAAGCTCTGGGCTAGATTGGCCCAATTTGGTACTCACTGTGTAGTCGCTAAGCTCTCCGGGGTGCAGGTAATCCTGGGGTTGATCACCCTGCTTTCAGTGGGGACTTCTCCGGGACCAGCGTGGTGCTGGAGTTGGTGGTGGTGGGCGCGAGGCCTGGTTGGCTGCCTCTTGCTTCCCTCGTGTCCTAGCCTCTCAATGTATCAGTAGGAACTAAATGGAGGGTGCGGTTTCGGAGGACCTATTTGCGGTCGGACCATTTTGGTCCATCGACATTTCGGTCCCAGGATTTCCCCTTCATTTCAGGTCCCTAGAGATTGGACCGAGGACTAGGACACTGGAACTGCCCCAGGTAAGGCTGTTCATTGCCTTTTCTTCCTTCTGGTGATAGAGGCGATTTCAGTCATTTAGCCCACAGAGGCAGGGCTTTACAACGGAAGGGGGGGAGCGGGAGGCTTATAGGCAGGTCGTAACTGTGCCATGCCTTGCGACCAAATAGGGAGCTATTGGGTACCCGTTAGATGCCTCACTGTTAGGAACTGTTTTTTTTTACTGTTCGGACTACAGATGTGGTGGGCTACTGTCTCTGGTTTCGTGGTTGTGGGGGTTCCTTTTATTATAAGGGTTAGAAAGGGGTACCCTGGGGAGGGAGGGGGTATGAGAGCAACCAGAACTGTGTCTGATGCTGTGACAGTAGATCTGTGGGGTTGTGTAAATAGTGTATGTTTGGTAATGGGGCGGGGGGGGATGGGGTTGTTGTTCATGTTACTGCTGATGGTTGGAGTGTTCATATTTGGACTGTCATTTACACCGTTCATGGATAAGGTTATGGGGGAGGGGAGGGTTTCTGATCACAGGAATAATAATAATTGTTTGGGGAGCTGCCACTTAATTTTGCAGACTGTTTCGACCTGAAGTTTAATTTTAGAGGTGAGCAGCTTATCAATGTTATTAATTCCGAGCTTTTACTTTAATTAGGAGAGAAATGTTGGGGTGTATTGGGGGGCTTGAGGGTGTCACCACTGTAAGATGCGCGAGGAGATTGCTAGGATTAACAGGTGTCGTATTGCACTTTGTCCTAAAGTATGGCTGGTAGCACTGTTAAAATGATTAGCTGGAATGTGAGAGGGATCAGAGATGCCAAGAAAAGGGCCCGCATTTTGATTAATTGCTCAATACTGGGTGCCGACATATTATCTCTGCAGGAAACCCACATTACTGTAGCTGAAAGTAATATGTTACGAGTCAGAGGTTTCTCCCAAGTTTTGTGGCAGGAGACTCGTCGGAAGCCAGAGGGTAGCTGTTATGATGGAAAAGCATACCTTTCAATCCAGTGAAGGTTGTCAGGGACTCAGAAGGTAGATATATATTGGTGTCTGGATCCTCTATAATTCCCCTATTGTTTAGGCTCGGTTTATGGCCCAGTTGGAGGAATGTGACCTTTATTATGCAGTTAGTTGACAAACTTAGCTCCTTCTACCCACCTTTGATCCTAGGAGGGATTGGAGCGTAGCTCCAACTCAGGAGCTGGATAAAACTTTTAGACCACTGAGACCACTGCTTCCCCGCAATTGGCGATGAAGGATATGGGTAACATGCTGGGTCTGGTGGACCCCTAGAGAACTCTCCACCCTCTCAACAAAAGCTACACCTTTTTCTCTCCCCTCCATAATTCCTGGTCACGACTAGACTACTTTCTAATATCCACCTCTCTCATGACTAAGGTCTTCACAGCAGGTATCGAACCCATAGTAATTTCAGACCAGCGCTAGTCTGGTTTAAATTCTCTCCTCAGTCCATAACTTCCCGTGACACAGTCTGGAAACTCAATACCCAGCTATTAAAAGAAGACACTCTCACTCAGATTAGATTCTTTATTAAAACTATCTGGAAACTAATCGAAGCTCAGTGACCAGGATGGATATTCTCTGGTGCTCTTTAAAATGCTCTTGAGGGGAACTTATCAAGATTTCCTCTAGGAGAAAGAAAATCAGGTCGCAGAATCTTATCATCTCTCAAACCAAATTAAAACAGCAGAAAATATGTTGGTCACTTCTAGCTCGTTGAATGGCTTAGAACACCTCCACAAACTTAAAAATGAATATGAAGGCTTGATCCGAGAAAGCGGAGTTTGCTTTATTGAAAACTAAGGCTAGAATATCTGGATCAGGGAAAAACCAGTAGACTCTAACACTAAAACTGATAGAAGTGGAGAATTCTAGGCTGATTCCGCTCTAGAAGACCAAGGAGGATCCATCAAAACAGAGCCCAGAGATATAGCAGCAATCTTTAAAGATTATTACCAAAATCTATACTGTCCAAGGCACCTCCTTCTCTCACTCAGGACTAGAGGGTTTTCAGTCACTGACACTCCCTCGTCTCTTGGAGGATCAGGTGGCCTTTCTCCCTCACCTCTTTCCCAAGAGGAGGTGGAACAGGCTATTCAGAGTCTACCGTCAGATAAAGCCCCTGGCCCGGATGGGTTCCCAGCCAATTTCTACAAGGCCTTCCGCCAGGAGTTGGCTCCCCTGCTCCTGGATCTATACAACTACTTACTGTCAGCAGATACCCTGGATCCCTCCCTACTGGAGGCCATTATTATATTGATCCCTAAGACGGCTGAACCCTCCCAGAACCCAGCCAATTACAGACCAATCTCACTTCTTAACTGTGATATTAAAATCCTGTCCAAGATTCTAGCCTCCTGTATCAAACAAGTGTGGACCCCATTATTGAGTACTGAGCAAGTAGGATTTGTACAAGGGAGGTCAGTGATGGATCATATTAGGTCGCTCTCTCATGTGTTCAGGGCAGCTCAAAATTCTCGGGTTCCTATGGCATTGGTAGCCCTGGATGCAGAGAAAGCATTCGACTGAGTTAATTGGGAATTTCTATGGTATACCATGTCCAGGTTTGGCTTTCCGAGGGAGTTCATAGGGTGGATCAGAGCTCTATATAGGACCCCCACGGCAAAGGTTTATTGCAATGGGATCCTCTCACCTCCCATACAGCTCCACTCTGGAACCCGACAAGGCTGCCCCCTATCCCTGTTCCTATTTAACCTCTACTTAGAGCCATTACTGATCAGTCTCAAAGCGGCCCCAGGGATCCAAGGATGCCCTGTCCTCAGCCAAACCTCCAAGATTTCAGTCTATCGCGGATGATATTCTGCTACAATTAGCTAACCAGCTGATTCCTACAAGTGGTAATGAAGTTAATTACACAATTTGGAAGTTATCAACTATAAACTTAATCTAGCAAAGACTGAGATCTTCCCACTTAATGTACACCTTACCGGGCTTCCGTATCCCATCTGGGCATGAAGTGGACCCATCTCACTTGAAATATCTCGGTGTTTACCTGGCACGAGACCCTTCTCTAATCAGGAAACTTAACCTAGAGGACTTATTAGAAAGAATTAAGTCTGACTTGCAAAGATGGGGAAACTGCCATTACCAGTGGGGGCCGAATTAGCATCATCAAAATGAACATCCTTCCCGGCTCTTTTACCCCTGAATCTCCTAGACATCTGGCTACCCAGGTCCTTTTCAAAAAATTAATTCGACATTAACTGATTTTATTTGGAATCATAAATCTCCGAGAGGGCCTTGAAAACTGTGCCTCCCAGGAAATGGGGGTCTCAGATTGCCAATTTCAATTCTACTACTGGTCTAGTCACCTTATCAAAGCAGGGAAATGGCTAGGGGACTTGAAAGATGCTTACCTCCCTACATGGCTAGATCTGGATCTTGATCTTATCATTTGCCCTAATATGAATCCCTCCAGCCTTTTTTATTGTGGTTTCGCATCTCTCCCCCGAGAGATCCAAGACTCCCCAGTGGGTGTCACAGTTAAGGTGCTTAACCAACTTTTCTCCTCCACCAGAATCTGTTACAATAAGGACCCTGGCCAACCATTGATGGGTAACCCTAATATCAGTATCGGGGACAAAATGCTAGTTCCTAAATGGTTACCTCCAATTCAGGAGCTCTCTGTGGAAGATTTTTATGTGCAAGGTAAGCAAGGCCCAATTACGGACCTACTACTTGTCTTGAACATTCCCACTAATGCCCTGTTTAAAATATACCAATTAAAGCACCTGGTGGACAAAGAGTTCGGAATAGCAGTACCTCCCTCAACCATTAAACCACTACTAGAGGAAGTTAAGGGCTGTGCAATTAAACCCCACGGGGTGTCTAAGCTGTACACCTACCTCCTGAAACTTGCCCACCGACTCCTCTAACTGGTTCCAAAGCCTGGAATTAACCTCCTCTGGTTCCCCGTTTCCATGGGGACAAATCTGGAAGGACCTGTATATCTACAATACTCTAGATAGGAATAGGATGATCCAGTATTTCATAATCAACAACATGTATTTCACACCAATCGAAAATCAAAATTTGACCCCTCTGCTCCTTCAAAATGTTTCAGATGCGGAGAAGAGCAGGGAGACCTTCCCCATATTTTCTGGCACTGCCCTAAAGTGGCTCCTCTCTGGAAGACAATTGCGGATAGCTTAGATCCCATGTTAGGTTTAGAAAATCATCTCACACTAGAGACCTGTATCATAGGAGACTACACAGGTATCAGGATCAAAGAAAGGAAGTACCATATAGCACTCATTGCTATGGCGGTTAAAAGACTGGTCCTCCGACACTGGACAGACAGTCTTGAGATTTCCTATCTGGACTGGGTGGAAGAAATGTCCCAGTGTTTCAAAGTTGAGAAACTGATTGCTAATTTCAGATCTTCCCCAATGGCCTTTCCAGAAGAAATGGGGCAAACTATTTGCCCTGTACCTTCACTGATCGGGATTCCTCGACATATAATGAATCCGAGTGAGGGATCACAGTCTTCATGATCTGAAATTTTTCCAGCTCTCCTGGCTGTCCCTCTGGTGATAATCTTACAACCTCTCACTCTGGGATTTTGATGTTAATAGGTTCCCGGACGCTTTTTTAGATCGAGTATCCTGGGGACACCTAGCTACTAGAGTCAGTTCACTATATCTCTCTCCTCAGTGGTGACGCCCTCATTGGGGGGGGAGGTGGGGACAGTTGATTTGGGTTGTCCAGTCACTGTTTTTCTGATTTCAGTTGGCATCTTTACTTTATCTTCTTTCTTTGCCCAGTAACATAGTATTTTCAATTTGGAATTTATGGAATGTATGTACTATGTTCGGAAGTTACTGTTTAAACTATTGTATGTACAGTTGAAAATTAATAAAAAGAGAATTTCAAAAAAAAAAGTAATCCTTGCATACCTTCCAAAATGTGGGATCGTTTGTGGTTAGGGAATTTTGGTAGACTTAGTGTAAAGGGAAATCATTAACATAAAAAGTTGGAAGACAGATATTGTCCACGTGATTCCTGTCCACAGGTTTTGGAAACACAGCGTCATTTGTTTTCAAAATGTGTATTTGTGGTGCAGTTCTGGGCCTTCTTGAGTACAACTTGGGGGGAACCTGAATTTTCATTATTAAATTATCCTGAAATTTTGTATGGTGGGAATAAGACCTTATGTATGAAATATAATCCTGAGAATATGTATGTTATTTTGGTTGTGATTCGTTATCATTTATGACAGATTCGATGTTTGGGGGTTTTTCAACAAATATGGGTCACACATGTTGAATTATTGGCAAATATTAGGAAGTCTTTGCAGGATATGGTCCAAATGGATTTACTGCATTTTAATAGAGACAAGGTTGCACATTTCTGGGTTAATTGTACTAATTTGTATTGAATTCACTGTTTGTTCTTGTTTCTTTATTGTTATGCTTTCTGTTTTTTTGTTTCTGATTCACTTTCTTTGCTTTATTATATACTGTTTTGTTATAAAGTCTAACTTTCCAATAAAAAATTCCCCTACTCTTTTTGATAAGTGCCATGGAGGCAGTATGGTGCAGTGGGTTAAGGCTCTGAGCTGCAAATCTGGAGACCTGGGTTTGAAGCCCAAAGACCCCTAGGTGCATACTGTGTGACACTGAGCAAGTCACTTAACTTCCTTGTGCTCCCAGGTTGCACCTGCAAACAAGCTTTCAGCTTAGTGTGCCTCACCTGGTAAAAAAATAATTGGATCTTTAACAACCACCTGAACTACCACCAATCCAGGCAGATGGGACCTCGGTTTAATGTCTCATCCAAAAGACGGCACCTCAGAAGTGCAGCACCCCTCTCATGCTGCACTACAGTGTCAGTACTAGGATATTAACCCAAGTGCCAGATGTGGGAACTGAACCCACAGCCCTCTGATCTCCTGGCCTCAGAGGGGAGTGTGCTACCTACTGAGTCACTGACACTGCTAAAGCTTAACGTTATCTTGCTCTGTGTCATCCATATCCCTAGACTTTTCTGAAGGCACTGAAAATCAGACAAAAAGTGCCATATATTCATATTATTTCTTTTAGCTTTCTACTAGGGCATGGCAAGGGTTTTCTAAATAGAACTACCCCGTTATCCCATGTCCATATTCACAGAAAGCACTAGGCTTTAGAATTGGCTGTTTTACATTACTGAAAAACCTGAAGAGGAATTTGTAAAAGGAATAGATTTGATAGCGAGTGGCCAACACACTATTTAACTGAGAAATAAACACAGAAGTACAGACATAGGAGCAAGAGAGAGGAAAGTGAGAGGATTTAAATAAATAAAATAAAAATGCTGTTGCGCAAAAGACTACAAAAAAAAATAGGTGAAAAAAAGAAACTTCAGGTCTTAGTTCTGTACAAACAATTTGGGGGGGGGGGGACACACCATCACACATGCCTTAAGGCTTTCTTATATAATCAGGTCTTCCTGGACTGTGTTGTATATCCCTGACCCGATTTCTGAATTTGATGTTTAAAATAATTTTGGCTTCCTTTGAGTTTATTATTGCTGCTGAGGGTATCATTTTAAATTTAATGATGTGTATTGATGTTTAGAAGTGTATTATTTATTTATTTTTTATATTTGTATGTATATGGAATTTCTTTTAATATGTACGACACCCAGAGCCTCCGGGATGGGCATTTTTCAAATAAAATTTGCCTTGCCTTGCCTCTTAATGCAAGCAGCCTGGGGAACAAAATTGCAGAGCTTCAGACGTTCCTTTCAGAGGGGAAGGTGGACATTGCTGCAGTGACAGAGACTTAGGTCACAGAGTACCATGACTGGGGCTTGGCAATCCTGGAATATAGGATATAAAACAGGGACTGGGGGGTTGGAAGGGGGGGTTGCACTTTATGTGAGGGAAGGGATTAAATGCATAAGGGATGAGGGAGAAGAGGAGAGGACAGAGGCGCTTTGGGTGCAGCTCCTGGACTCCAAGGGCAGAAAGCTGAGGCTGGGAGTGGTGTACCGACCACCAGCCCAATCCAGGGAACTGGATGGGGAGTTGGCAAAGCAGATAAGGAGGGTGTGTAGGAGGGGGAGTGTGGTGATAGTGGGGGAGTTTAACCTATCACAGGTTGACTGGAGCACCCCGGCCACCAGCAGTACCAGGGAGCAGGTGCTCCTTGATGCATTCCAGGATGGCCTTCTGACACAATTGGTAAGTGGGCCTACAAGGCTTGGTAGCACTCTAGACCTAGTACTGGCAAATGGAGAGGCGGTGAGGGAGGTAAGTGTGGAGGACCCACTAGCAGGTAGTGACCGCCAAACAGTGTGGCTCATTGTCATGCTGGGAAGTGAGACAGGAGGCATGGGCCCTAAGGTGGTGGACTTTGTTAGGGTAGACTTTGAGGGAATGGGAGCAATAGTGCAAGGGAGACTCCAGGATATAAGGCCGGGGATGGATGCAGAACAAAAGTGGGGAGTCATAAAGACTGGGCTAACAGAGGCCACAGTAGCTTGCACCAGGGCCAGGAGTAAGAAGAGCAGAGGCAAGAAATCATGCTGGCTGAACAAGGAAGTGCTGCAAGGGGTGAGGGCAAAGACTACTGCATACCAGAAGTACAGGAGAACAGGGAAGAGAGAAGATAAAGAGATTTTCAAGAGTTGGTCAAGGTAGATTGCCAGGAGGGTGAAAAAAGCTAAGGCATCCAGGCAATTAAGTTCCACACAGGGCATAAAAGGAGGGGAAAAGGACTTTTTAAAGTATGTCAGGGAAAAGAGGAAGTGCAAGGAACATATTGTAAGGATAAAGAGGGGAGGAATTGGGTGGAAAAGGGGGAGGAGCAAATTCAAATTCTAAATAAGTACTTCTGCAATGTTTTCACTAAGGAGAGGGATGGCCCACTACCAGAATGGGCTGGGGGGTGGGGAAAGGTGGGAGGAGGTGACAGACAAAGTGATCACAGGAAGTGGGGTGCTAGAGGGGCTGAGGGCAGTAAGGGTGGAAAAGGCACCAAGTCCCAATGGCATCTACCCCAGGGTGTTGAGGGAGATGGCGGAGCTGTTGGCTGAGCCGCTGGTAGATCTGTTTGACACCTCCCTGGAAAAGGGGTGTGTGCCCCAGAATTGGAGGGTGGCCCATGTGGTGCCCATACACAAGAGTGGGCCTAGGGAGGAGCCAGGAAATTATTGGCTGGTAAGTCTCACATTCATAGTGAGTAAGCTTATGGAGCTGACACTGAAGGAGAGGCTGGTGGCATTCCTAGACAGTTATGGCCTCCAAGATGGGCGGCAACATGGGTTTGCCTCAGGGAGGTCTTGTCAAATCAACCTAATAGAGTATTGTGACTGGGTGACAAGGGAGTTGGACAGGGGCCATGCGGTACATGTCCTGTACTTGTACTTCAGTAAGGCCTTTGATTTCAGTACTGGGGCCAGTCCTTTTTAATGTCTTTATAAGTGACATCGTAGAGGGACTGGAAGGGAAAATATGTCTGTTTGCAGATGACACAAAGATCTGCAACAGGGTTGATACACAAGGTGGGGTGGAAAGGATGAAAAGGGACTTGGCAAGGTTAGAGGAATGGTCAAATGTATGGCAGCTTAGATTCAATGCAAAGAAGTGCAAAGTAATGCGCCTGGGAAACAAAAACCCAGGGAAAGAGTACACAATGGGGGGTGAGATACTGACAACAACAAAAATGGAAAGGGACCTGGGGGTAGTCATATCAGATGACCTAAAGGTGGGCCAGAAATGTGAGAAGGCAGTAAGGAGGGCTGGGGGGATACTGGGATGCATAGGGAGAGGCATCACCAGTAGAAAACAGGAAGTTGTTGGCCCTCTGTACAGACAGTTGGTAAGATCACATCTGGAGCAGGGGTGTAGCCAGGAATTTTAAACTTGTACTCAAAACTGATGCCCTGTTGTCCCCCGTTATGTAAACATAAACCAAAATATGCACTGCCACGCCACAATATTACCCCCCCATTTGCCATCTCTGAGTTCAAGTAATCGGTTTCCTCCTGTGATCTTCCTTCCTTTGTTTTTCTGACTGTCTGATAAGTTGCTCTTGTTTGTGTATTTGGCTGGTGGCATCAGTGCCCCATAGCAAACAACAACAAAGGCAAAAGGGCCCAGCGCGACATGGACACAATGTGACTCACAATGTCCTTGCTTTCCTCTTTTTGTTGCCCCTGGCTGATTTATTGCCCCCTGCCTGATTTTTTTTACTGTACTCTGCTGCGTACAGTGCGTATGCCTGCTGACACCCCTGATCTGGAGTACTGTGTACAGTTCTGGAGACCCCATCTCCACAAAGACATAGACAGGCTGGAGGCTGTCCAGAGGAGGGCAACCAAAATGATGCAGGGTCTGCATCAGAAGACATATAAAGAAAGACTAAAGGAACTAAAGATGTATAGCCTCGAGGGAAGAAGGGAAAGGGGGGGAAATGATAGAAACTTGCAAATACCTCAAGGGAACCAACAAAGTCCAAGAGGGTAGCATCTTTCAGAAAAAGAGATGTGCAAAAACAAGGGGGCACAATTTGAAGATAGAGGGGGGACGGCTCAGAGGTAATGTGAGGAAGTATTTCTTCACAGCGAGGGTTGTGGATACATGAAACAGCCTTCCTGAGGAGGTCGTAGAGTCAAAAACAGTGGGGGAATTCAAGAATGCATGGGACAGTCATAAGTCAATTCTAGTGGGGGGTAGGAGGAAGTAGGCTGTTGGTTAATTAGGATCTGCAGCTTATCCGTTAGGTAGGAAAATGGGCAGGCTAGGTGGACCAAGCGGTCCTTATCTGCTGTCAAATTCTGTTTCTATACAGTGCCTCATGGGAGACTGGGGGGGAGCTGACAGCAGTGGGGGTGGGAAAAAAGCTGACTAAATGGATAGAGAACTGGTTACAGGAGAGGGTACAGAGGATGGTGGTTGTGGGGGAGCTCTCGGCACCCAGAGCAGTGACAAACGGGGTGCCGCAGGGGGTCAGTGCTGGCCCGGTGCTATTTGGGCTCTTTATCTCTGATATAGGACACAGAGAGGGGAGCAGGGTTAGTTTGTTTGCACATTGTACCAAATTGGGGGTGGTGGACGAAGAGAATGGATGGGGAAAACTGCAGGGGTACCTAACCAAACTAGAGACATGGTTGGTGGAGTGGCAGCTAGGATTCAATGCAAAGAAGTGCAAGGTGATGCAGTTCAGGGCTAAGAACCAGAAGAGTGACTATTGGTTGGGGATTAGAGAGGAGGAGAAGGACCTAGGGATTTTAGTAACTGGGAGCATGAACAACTCAGCCCACTGCATGAGAGCAGCAGCGAAGGCAAACAGGATGCTGGGGTGCATCGCAAGGGGGTTCTCATCCAGACACAGGGATGTGATCCTACCTCTCTAAAGATCATTGGTCAGACTTCACCTAGAGTACTATGTGCAGTACTGGAGGCCATACCTGAGGAGAGATATAAAGTTACTGGAGGGGGTGCAAAGCAGGGCAATAAAAATGTTAAAGGGGATGGAAGGAAAGCAATATGAAGTTAGGCTGAAGGACCTGAACATGTACACACTGGAGGAGAGGAGGGATAGGGAGGATATAATTGAAGTGTTTAAATACCTGAGGGGGTAAATAAACCTAGCACTGAGGGGTTGTTTAAACTGAGGAGTGGAAGAGAGATGAGGGGGCATGGACTAAGGTTGAAAGGTGGACGTTTCAAGAGGGAAATGAGGAGGCACTACTTCTCTGAGAGGGTGTTGTCTAGTTGAAATGCACTGCCAGAGGGGGGTGGTAACATGTAGTACAGTTAATAACTTTAAGGAGGAGTGGGATAAAGCAAGAGGAAGAGTCGGGGGCAGGGGCTGGGACAAGTGGGAGAGGAACTGAGAGGGCAGAGGCTGGGGAAGCTGCAATCTAGGGTGCTAGCGGCATACTCGGGCAGACTTACATAGACCGATTGGTGTGTTCTCCTGGCAGATTCATATGTTCATATGTTTGTATGTAAAATCACAGTGACTCTGTTCATGAGCAGAGGTCCTAAAATGCCTATGTTGAAAATTTGGTGACAAATGTCCATAAAATGACTGTGTTACAAGCGTGCATGATGCAGTTTCCGGGCACCCTTGTAACTTCACAAATCTGTAGTATTTTCACTCCAGATTTTCAAAACGGGCATTTTTTAAGACCTTCTTATGAACAGTACAGCTGTCATTTTTCACATCCTGCCCGTAATATGCATTTATACATCTGGTGCAGAATACCGCGGTTGCTGTGGGTAATCAATGATCAGGACAGATTAAGAAAATCGTAGTGACCGTGTTCATGAGCAGAGGTCACAAAATGCCTATGCTGGAAATTTGGTGAAATAATTCCACTAAATAACTGTGTTATGCACATGCATTGCGCAGTTGGGGAGGAGGGGAGGGTGGCCCTACAGGGGGACCTGGAGGCTCTGGAAAGATGGTCTAGAAAGTGGAAGCTGAGGTTCAATGCAGGGAAATGCAAGGTACTCCACCTGGAGGCCAGAAACCAGGGCCAAGTGTACACCCTGGGGGGAATGCTACAAGTCTCGTGGCTGAGAGGGACCTGGGGGTGGTGGTGGATGTCAAAATGAACAACTCGGAGACTTGTAGGAGGGCAGCAGCCAAGGCCAACAGGATGCTGGGATGCATTGCTAGGGGATCACCCAGAAGGAGGGAAGTGATGCTCCCTCTGTATAACTGCTTGGTGAGGCCACACCTTGAGTACTGCGGCAGTTTTGGAGGCCACACTTAAAGAGGGACATTAAACTCCTGGAGAGGGTCCAGAGGAGGGCAACCAAAATGATTTGGGGCTTGGGGGACAGAACCTATGAGGAGAGGCTCAAAGAGCTAAATATGTACACATTGGAAGACAGAAGGGACCGGGTGGGGACATGATAGAGGTCTTTAAGTACATGAAGAGGGTAAATAGGGGAGGAACAGTCAGGGTGCTTCGAAGGAAGGAGGGAGGGGCCACTAGAGGGCATGGGTGGAAGCTGGAGGGGGGAAGATTCAGGGGAGAAAGGAGGAGGTGCTACTTCACTGAGAGGGTGGTGGAGCCATGGAATGCACTACCTAGGGGGCTGGTGGAGGCAGAGACGGTGGAGGGGTTCAAGAGGGGCTGGGACAGGCACAGGGGAAGGGTTCTGGAAGCAAAATCCAATCCAGCAAGAATACCTGGAACTGGGAAGGGAGAAGCCAGAGAAGGCGAGGGGGGCAGCAAGGTCAGCACCCAGGGTGGCGGCTGACCAATAGAGCAGACTCGAAAGACCGTTTGGCCTATTCTGCTGGCATTTTAGTATGTTAGTATGTTAGTTTCTACGTACGCTCAGAAGTTTGAGCAGTTTTAATACTTTCACTACATATTTTCAACATTGCCATCTCTTCACACCTCCTTATGAATGGTACAGCTGTCATTCTTCACATCCTGCCACATCTGCATTTTCGTACATCTGGCGCACAATGGCACAGTCCAATGGAAACTCAAATTTCGGGACACACTGACAAAATCAGAGTGCCACTGTTCATGAGAAAAGGTCCCAAATGCTTTCATGAGGTGGAAGCCACAAAATTCCCATGCTGAAAATTTGTACTGCAAATACCAACACATGCCCGGGGCATTACTGTTTCTAACCACAATGTCCCATACTGTACAGGCTGACAGGCATCAGGAGTGTACCTTTGGATTGCCGACTGTAATGCTTATGCCATTCCAACCCCACCCCCCACCCTGCAGCCACTGACAGGCATCAAGCTGTGCCTTGGACTCTTTGGCCCCAAAGTTCCCCCCATTCTATATTGCACCCATTTCAGTGTGTGTTCTTATGAAGTTAGGTGACTGTAAAGCTGAACACCCCAAGGCACACCTCAACACTTGTCAGTGTCTGCAGGATAAGGTGAGGTGAAATGGCATGAACGTTATCGTCGACAACCCAAATGAATGCTCCAATAGCAGTCCGTCTCTGCAGGGTAGAGGTGGGGTTTGTGTGAGGTTCAATACTTCACTGCCATTCCTACTCTGCACTTGTCTAACTCCTGCATTTCCAATGCTAATACCAGCAAGCAAACATTCGGCATTGACAAATGCTTGTATTAATTGTTGCTATACAGTATATGGTAAACATAGTGTTCATGAGAATGTAGCTCTAATTCTTGTAGTCCTGCACAGATGTAAACCAGTAGTTTTGCAAACTTGTCTCTGACTTGTGTCCTGTGTGCATATAATCTATTCTGTTTGAAGTGCTGCATCAGACACAAGGTGTACTGCTGTACTTTGAATGGAGTGGTTTGAGTACTGGCAGCTTAAATCAAACCTCCTTGGATTATGCATCATGTTTGTAAGATAGCTGATTTCAGTGGGTTCTTTTATGTGCCATACCACTCAAGTTGCTAAGAGGAAAGTCATAAGGGGTGCACACATAAAAGAACAGTGTGTCAGTTAGTAAATCCGAGATATGTTTAGGAAAGCACTGGATAGGGCAGAGCAGGTTTTCTGGAGATGCAAAGATGAAACCACAAAAGTTCCCAAAGTATACTTCTGGGAAGCTCTGATTTTTCATAGCATTGTTAAAAAGATAAGGTGAGATAGTGAAGGCCATTTTTATGTTAAAAGATTCCTTGGTGAGAGACTGCTGTCCTTCTTGGCCTTGTTGTGTAACATATAACTGGATGTCAAGCTACACTTTATGCATTAATCTGCTGGTAGTTAGAGAGTATGAGTGACTTGTGGTGTTTCCTCATGTTGGCATCTAAAATACAAGGGTAAAGCTGGCTTTATCTTTAATGTGTCCTCAGAAATTCATTTTTTTTTCTTTTATGCTCCCTCCCAGCTCTGGGCCGGCCTCTCCTTCAGGCCACCTATGCCCACCGGGATGCACTGCCTCGGATCAGCCACCTCTTCACCCCCATATAGCAGGCCCCCCAGGTAACTCCCGGACGTAACCCTTTGCTGGGTGGGTTCCCCCCTTCCAAGGGGGACAGTGCCCATGGGGGCGACCAGTGCCAAACCTGCTCCGGGGTGCTGCTGGGGATGGTGCGTGCACTGTCCTCGGACTTGCAGCTACGGGAACTGGTGACCGTCATCCGGTCGGCTACAGGGCTCTTTTTCCAATTTGCTCCCCGGGGGGGGCGTGGTGTGCTACAATGTAAGGCTGATGCCAACGTTCACCATACCTCCTTAGTGAGTGGAACCCCATGCATTGCCATGCCCCCAGCCTCCGCTAGGGGTCAGCAAGCACCGGGTCACATCCCCACCCTCCCCCTGAGAGAAGACGAACCATCAGTCGATGCTCAAGCCCTCTCTCCCCGGCTGGTCCTCCAGCACCCGAGTCTGTTCCTGAACCCAGGTCACTGGTGTCGGAAGCAGAAATCCAACCACTGCGCCAACGGGCTGGCCTCAGAAATTTTTAACAATATTTCTGAACATGATATCACTAGTGGAGAACTTAGGAGCATGTTATAAGCTACTGCAGTGGACAACTCCAGTTCTGAAGTTATATTAATTTTTCAACCAATCTTCACCAAGTTTAGAGATCCGTTAATTTCTATTCAGATGCATGCAGTACTAGATATCCAGAATTCCTCCTGATTACTATCACTAACAAAGACATATAATTCTCTTCAAATACCAGTTAGGTCAGTTGCAGGACTGTTTTTTAAATCAGTTTGGTAGTTTATTTCCTTCACCCAATCTAGGAGAATTGATACAACCTACGGTAACTAGTTGAATCACTTATGTTTAGTTCATTTAATTTCCACATTCCATTTTAAATGTTCTTGTTCTATGTTGGCATGCCAGCTCAGGGTTTTGTTATTTTTTTTTGGTGCTGATCCCACTTCTTCATCAAGCATGAGATTTTTCTTCTTTTGAGTCTGGTTCTTCTAAATTATTTTCTAGTTATTGTTCCACCTCACTGGGTCCCAGAAGCTCAAACTGAGAAGCAGGTAACTCAGCCATGGTTTTTTTTTTGTAATTACATAGGTTTTTTGTTAGTAGTTTAATTGAGTAAATTGATATGTCAGACTGTTGTTTAAAGAGACCTGTTTCAGCTGATTTGGCTTTGACAGTTGTTGGAGATATATTTTTCCTGCCTCTAAATTATATTTTAATTCTATTAGAGTGCACTGTTTGTAGAGGGACTTTTTATTGTAAGTAGAGGATTTTTTTAAATAGTTTTAGAGGCGTGATGTTTTGTGTGCATTTAATATAATCTGATGTGATGATGGCTGCTTGTGTTGCTGAATGTTTAGTGTAGTATTATTTTTTTCATGTATAACTGGTGTACACCTGACCCTGACTCTTGCTCCACTTGAACAGGGCCTGGTAAAGACCCACTGAAACACTCAGTCTGTATGCGGAGTGCTTGACTCATGGATCAGGCTAGTGCTGAGGAAGTCAGAAGTGTTTACAGGCTGGCCAGCAGCATTGGTTTTGTTTCTCCCCATGTTGGCATAGCCAGGATTCGCAGGAAGAGATACATTTGGGGGCCAATGGACAGCAGCATTGTTCTCTCCACACCCAGCAGGAGCTGGGGCCAGCAGACAAAGATTACTTCCAATGACTGTGAGAAGCCAGCTCTACTCCTACACTTTGGAGCAATGGGACACTTTTGTAAATAGGCTCACTTAATAGTATAGTTAGCCTCAAAATTGGCAGGTCACACAATGTCACAAATGCAGCCTGACCTGCTCGAGTTCTTTTCATTTTTGCCAGGCATAACAATTGGCAATGCTAAGCTCTGGAGGACTCTTTCCTCTGTTGGGCTATCACCTGGAGTGGAAGTTCAGGTCAGCTATTTAAATTAAGAAAGGTAGACACAGAATGGGTCTCCCAAGATACAGGAGAAATTATATACCATATATAAAGAAGTGGGGCTGCACATTCAGTCACTTGTCGCCCTTCTTGGCTTTTATATTTGGACAGATGCTGAGGGGGCTGCACTCTAGTTCCATGCATCCCACTCAGTGTCTGTCCAAAGATTAAAAAAAACCAAAAAACAGAAGGACTATACGAGACTGAATGTATATGCGTGAGAGTAGGAAAGTGTTTTTAAAAACTTGACTATCAAAGGAATTATTACAGTGCCTTTGGTAACAAGCACTGGTCAGTACTTTAGTGTTTGTCTGCATGTGATAGTAGTGTTTACTTATGATAGTGCAACAGGTATGGTCAGTGAGGTTAAAGACATAAAATGTTAACAAGTGGTACTGCAGTGTGTGGTGTGGGAAGGGGTGCCATTGTGACTGGTAGGTGATTTGGTCCTGCTGAGGGCCGTGAGCATAGCAGCAGGGTGAGACACAAGACTTGTCTCAGAACAGGCAGTGTAGACAGGCAAGCAGGCACACCAGCAAACTAACAAAAACAACAAACCACGCACTTTTGAGGTTGGTGCTGCCACTATATGCACTTAGAAACATAGACATTGAAGGTGGATAAGGACCGCTAGGCCCATCTAGTCTGCCCATTTTCTTTGCCTACTATAAAAGCCACAGACCCTACTTGATCTCTGGCTTTATCTCCTTGTTTCTACTGCTAGGATTCGTATATGCCTGTCCATTGCATGCTTGAATTCCACCACTGTGTTTTCCCCCACCACCTCTGCTGGGAGTCTATTTCACCATCTCTGCTGGAAGTCTATTTCACTTGAATAAAATAAATTTAAAAAGCAGCACACTCAACTACATTATATAAACAGTTTTAGAAACTTGGGACCACAGACCTGTAATAAGCTCTGGTACTGCAAGGCTTACTTGGTCTTCATCAGGGACAAACTGCCAGGCTAGCAGGATACAGTAAAGCTTCAGGGAATGGGAGTTTGCAGTGAATTATTATAACAGGAATATTTAGAAGAAGAAGAAGAATCAGCATTTATATAGCGCTTTTCATACACAGTATCCCAAAGCATTTTACAAGCAATGCTAGACTGGTAGTGAAGTGACTGAATGTGTGGTGGTGGCCATATTACACATCATCACCCACACACAGCCTGGATAATTGCATGAACTGGTTTATGGGAAGGGGAATGTTGGCCAGGACACCGGGAATGTTCCCTACTCTTTACGAGGAGTGCCCTGGGTTCTTTTACTTCTACATGGACACCCACCAGGACAACACCAGGATGGGCAGAAGGGACCTCGGTTTAACGTCTCATCCAAAGGACGGCACACCCCATCAGTACAGCAGCCCCCAATACTGCACTCGGATGCCAGCGATTTTTAGGTGCAGGTCCATCCTGGTGTGGGATGAGAACCCACGACCTTCTGGTCCAGAGGTGGATGTGCTACCAACTGAGCCACGCTGACACCTAGACCACAGAAAGCACCACTGTAGAGCACACTGCCTGTGGGGTTGGAGAGGGAGAACCAGAAAAAAGGCAGTGAGTGCTGGCAATATTTTGCTTGTAGGGGTTTACTTCTTACAGTTTTCTTTCATTTACTGAGGATAGCCCAGGTGAGATGCAATAATTATTTTTCAGTGGAGTGCTACTTTTACAATTTTTTTACTGAGGACAGACCATTTGAGATGTAGAATCTCATTTTCAGTGGGGTCCTGCTTTTACCCATTTCCATAGCTAGGTGGAATGAGGAACTGGTAGGTTTAGTGAATTACTCAGGGTCACACAGCAAGGATCTGGCTGTAGCAGGTTTTGAGCCTACAATCTCAGCATCCTAAAAAGGTGAAACAACACATGAGGCCCCCTGAATAGCCACTGATCCCAACACTGCTGCAAAGTGAGCCATGTATAGCAAGACTCTGGCCCCCTGACTGCAGCATTCAATTACACATGTAGTTTTTCAGTCAGCAAAAATGAAATAAATTAATTACATAATTACCATCTGACCAACACAGATTAGTCTGAAATAAACATAGAACCTTACCTTACTCGATGAGAAGTAAAAAGAAACAGTAAACAAGTTGTAGGTAATAATGACCAGTTAATGGCACAACAACTGATGTCACTTTTGGCTTTACAACCCTTGCATAAAGAAGGGTACAATGCCCAAACTGGGCAGGGCTTGGAAAGGGCCCTATGTGTACTAGAAAAATAAACACTGTGGCGTACTGTATCCAGCTGGGTCCATGGTTTAAGTCTAAGGTGGTCCACAGGAACAGACTTTGGAGGTACACAGGAGAAGCCTTGCTACTGTGCCTTGAGAGGCAGAGGTGGAGGAAATGATAGCCGAGGCTGAACCTCTCGACGTAGCAGTGACTGTCAATAAACCTGTAGGCTCTAAGACTGCTATGCCGTCAGATGCTGCGGCTCAAGTTTGCCAGTGCATGGATAAAATAACCCCAAGCAAATTCCCGAAAGCTTGGAGTGTTAAAGTTCAATGGGATCTAATTGATAAAGTATCTGCTAGGTCATTAGTTAAGCCTCTTGTCAGAGATAACACTGCCTCAAGGGCCTGAAGGGGATATCTGTGAAATCTAGGGATGGGACAAAGCCTCACCCTGAAAACTGAGCCGCCCTGAACCTGGGTGGCTCATGCTTAAACAAACCTGGACTGAACAACTTAGGTTCAGCATGGATTTTTAGCATTCTTTTTAAATACTTTTTAAATGCTTCCCAATTCAGTCACTACTGTGCACAACTGCATACTACCCACCCACAACGACCAAACTGTTTCTCCCCCACAACCTCCCTTCGAGTCTTGTCACCTCCTTGGCTGTGCCTCCCTTTACATGCACATGTGCAGTAATGTAGGCAGCAACTCAGTTTAGTGCCTTACACCATTGCCATCACTGATCATCTCAGGGTTAGAGTGTTGTATGATGAGGAGCAAGCTGTGAGTTGGTTGGCAGGTAGGCCATGTGAATTTTGGTTTGAAAGGACCAGAACCAGACATTGCAGGGGACAGGGGTTGTGGACTGGCATCTAGTTGTGTGGAGTGAACAGAGGGGAGGACAAATTGAAGTAGATGGAGATGAATTGGGTGTGTCTGCTCAGGAGTGGACATCACTGCAAAGGATTCAGCAGCAGCCTGAAGAAGGTATTTAATTATTGCTATTAATTATTTAAAATAATGATGCTGAGCTGATTTAGAACGCTATCAAATGATCAGGTTTTGTTTAATGGAGGCCAGGCAGCCAGGTGCCCAGGGAGAGGCTCCAGGTCATGGTAGGGCATAACATAAACATAAAAATTACAGTTTTTGCATGAGCTATAAAAAATGTAAAGTAAATCAGAAGCACACTATTGGCATGCAATCACTGGCATTTGGCACACTGTTTTGGTTTGGTGTAGTGTTTGGTAATACTATGATAACTGCTGGTTGTTATTTAGTTGAATATGGTATTTGATCTTATGGTTGGTCCAGAAGTGCAGTGTATGTGATGTTTAAATAAAGCAATGTGAATAATTTTATTATGCAGCACTTGTTAGTGTGTCTGTGTGTGTGGTATTTTTTTAATAGTGTATTGACTGTATGCTGCATCGTGTACCCATGGATGCGCACATCTTGTAGACCGGATATATGGTTTAGGCTACTGTTGCTGCCCACAGCCCAGTGCTGCAATAAGAATTTAAACAAGGTATGGGTATTTGGCATTTTGGGTACTGTCTTGAAAAAGAATCAATGTGGCCAGTGTTGTTGTTTAGGCTGGGGATGGACAATGTACAATTGTTACTATAGGAATTTTAGGAAAATATATTGCCAAGCTAAGCCTCAAATACGAGGGATTTATGGGACATGGTGATAACTGGATCTACAGATCTGGACTGGTCCAGACTGGTAAAATCCAGACTGGTCGGTGCAGCCAGACAAGCTGGACCAGGCACAAGTTGCACGAATATTGCTGGTCCAGAGACTCTGAATGGACAGATCAGTCTGGCTTTGACCTGTTTGGCCTGATCTGGTCCCAGCAATCTAGATTTCACCCCACCCTGAACAAAGGTGAAAACCAGACCACCAAAATGGGACTGAGAGACAGGTACAAGCCTGTCTGGCCCATCCGTCCAGAGTGGATGGACTTGCAATATTCACACAACTTGCACCCATTCTAGCTGGACCGGCTTTTTGCTTTGCAGGTTGATAAAAAAACAAACAAAAACAAAATTTTTTTTAACAACAGAATGAAATGCATCTCTCATAGTATACTCTTTACTGTTATGCCACAGTACCTATACATTTCAAGGTATTTTTCTCCTGAAGAGGTTTTTTCTGCCATTTAACAATTTAAGCCTGGACCAGGCAAATCCAAATCCTTGGCAAAAGCAAATCCAAACTTGTCCTGGATATGACAAATCCAAAACAAAGTCTACATTCACCCTGGCTCTACCCATCCCCAGTGAAAATACCTATTTTAGAATAAACCTTGGAAGAACTTGGAGCTCCACTGCCAAATCACATCCCCTAAGTACAAACAGGAAAATGTCAGAGGGCAGTGACATGCAAAAGGGAATGCATGTTGATATTCAAATCAAAAGAAACACATACTACACCACTGGCTGAAAAGTGGGAGCAGTTTTCTCCATCGCTCACTGGCTGAAAAGACTGACACACCTGCAAACTGCAGTATGCTACCAGTGCGTTTCCTTACTACTCAAGAAATGTGGTAGTCGTGTTAGTTTAGTCAACAATGTAGAGAAAAAACAAAACAAATATGTTGCGGGTGATACCTTTTATTGGACTAACAAAATTTTTTCTGAGACTAGCTTTTGAGAGATAAAACTCCCTTCTTCGGGGCAGAGTGAAAACAGCTGAATAACATGACAGATATAGAGGTTGGATGTGATTCAAGGCATAGACTAGCAGTTTACACATCAAAGCATTACAGTCAATTCACATTCTTTACAAATGGGAAGACTCCAATTGTCATTGGAGTGTTGAAGAGCTCAACTTATAAGATCAAAGGGCAGCTACATTTTAGTCTGGACCATCAATTAACATTTGTAAAAAAATCAAGACAGAAAAAAAAATACCATTGTTTTTAGAAGGTACCTGTTAAAAGAGCCAGAGGGTGCTGATGTAATGTGTCACCGAGGAACTTAGAAGCACAGTTTTAAGCATAATCACTGGTAATGTGCTAAAAAAACAACATCTTTATTAAGTCCTTTTTCTTTAGTATCAAAAAATTGTATCATTTTTAGTTCAAATGTTTGCCATTCCTGACTGTTTTTGAAGTCACCTTTTAACACTCTGACAGTAAAATCACTGATGGAGTGGTCTGGTTGTGAGAAATGTTCCCTTACTGGTGTATTTTCATTTTTGTGGGTAATTGTGAATCTGTGGTGATTCATTCTTGTTTTGAGTTCCTTTCCAGTTTCACCAATATAGCAGCCTTCCTCACATTTTCTACATTTTATCATATATATACTACATTGCTAGAAGAACAGGAATATGAGTTTTGGATTGTAAATGTATTTCCATTACGAATGACACATCTCAGGAGAGATATGTGTACATGGTTTGCAGTGAGGTGCTTTGTATGGTTTTGTACCTTTGTCACTTAGCTGGAGCTCTGTGGTAAGTTTGCTTCACACTAGTTTCTGCTTCAGGTTTAGTGGTTGGCGGAAAGCAAGCTCTGTTGGAGTGGAAAATTCCTGTTTGTAAGGAATGTGAATTGACTGTAATGCTTTGATGTGTAAACTGCTAGTCTATGTCTTGAATCTACATCCAACCTCTATATATGTCATGCTACTCAGCTGTTTTCATTCTGACCAGAAGAAGAGAGTTTTATCTCTGAAAGCTAGTCTCAGAAATACATTTGTTAGTCCAATAAAAGGTATCACCCGCAACATATTTGTTTTTGTTTTTTTTCTCTTACTACACAAGCAAACACAAAAAAAGGCTAAAAATTCAAGGATGTTGAATTAAAACCATGGGTGACCTGCTATGAAGAAGCACAAGACAAAACGCAAGTAGATCAATGGTAGCCAGAACAACTCATTTTAAAATACACAGGCATTTCTTTTTTAAATAACTGCAGTGGGTATGAAGTAGGAATGGGAGGATCAGCTGTCACCCAGTTCTGATTCTGACTCAGATTTTTTTTCCAAAAGGTTCAGATTTACTCTGATTTACCCTGATGAATTGTAGACCTACATGAATATGTCTATTTGAGCATGAGAAATGCATTAATATTATTCTTTTAAATCCCTTTGTTATAAATAGAATAATGGATAGGTTAGTGTTCATTACTGGGGAGTAATACCATCGAGAAGCCAGGACACATAGGGACCTCAAGCGCAAAGCTCGAGAGGTTCCAATGTGTCCAGAACCTCGAGATGGTAGGACTCCCTGGTAATGAACACTAAGCTATCAGTTATTTTTTTTAATATATGGATCCAAGGGCGGCAATGCAAAACTTACACTGACCTCAATGTAGGTGAGGTGGTTTTCCAGCTCAGGGTTCAGGGCCACGAGGAAGGAGAAGACAGTCGTGGGCCTGGCGTTCAAGATGGTCACATCACTGGTGATTTTCGTCAAGTGGGTTGTAGGTCCACCAGGTGCCTCACCTCTTCATTCAGCAGATTTACCTCAGCACTCCTGCAGTGGGCAAACAGGACCACAAAGAGCAGAAGGAGGCAGATCACCAAGCCTGCATGGCCAAGAATGGGACAGATGATGCTGGAGTAGGGAGCAAAGAAAATATGCTGCTCCTAGCTCTGAGGATTTCTCTCGCTAAGTGAGAGAGTGAGCCACCATGTTTTGGAAGTTGTTCTGCCCTCCCACACAGGAAAAGCAGCCAATTGGAAAGCATGTTTAGGAAGACATTGGGGGCAGACTTGCGGTTGCGCTGTTGAGGTTTGGTAATAATAGTATCATTCAGGTATGGAACGGTGGTATTACCACATCTGAACAATACTATTATCAGTCATAAAAGTGTAATATTATCAGTCTGGGAGTGATCGTATCACCGTAAATGTTTTGTATGCTTTAGAATAGTATTAATTTTAAAATCCATATACTGTTTAAAAAAAAAATGTAACCTTTTTAAAATAAGATTTTGTGTCTGTATTTTCCTGTCATTTTTCAAGGTCAGCAAGCAGTGCCAGCACTAGGAATTACTGGGCGCTGGTGCAAGACTGTGAAGTGCGCCTCCCACCTCCCTGTGAAGTGGGCCTTGGGTTTCACTTCAATTTCTGATCACAAAAGAGATCTCCTCACCCACTGCCACCAACACACACACACACACACACACACACACACACACACATACATATTTTTATTTTTCTTTCCTTATCTTGACTTGGGTTGCCCACCATCCCTTACTATCACATAACACCCAGACAGGCTGAGGCCAATCTGGATCTCTCCCCTCCCGGGCCTCCCCCCCCCCTTAAGTTTTGACTCCTGCTCTAACTTTCGCTTTCCTCCTGAATTCTGCTTGCCTGACCCATCACCCGCCAAGTGACCACGTCAGTACTCTGTTGTTGTTGTTGTTGTTGTGTAGTGTAACTTTGCCACTATGGCACAGAAAGAAAAGACAAGTATTTATTATAAACTGTTGTTGCGCAGCTAGGAACAAGAGCATAGACAGCACATCTGACCTCCTTGACTCTCCTCAAACACTGCGTTGCAATCACTGCGACACCAATGCTCCCGACCTGACCAACTAAGCAGATGATTAGGTGACTTGACTGTCTGTCAGTCATTCAAGTGCTGTAGTCTTCACTTCACTGTACCACCACCCTGGGTGAGTGGGCAGGCCACTGTGGGGGCCATGGCATGGATTGCAATGCAATTTGCAGCCAGGAGCAAGAGCTGAGGAGGAGACTAGAAGAGTCATCAGAGGAGTCCAGAGTCATCTTCAGAGGGCCATTCATGTGCAGTGGCCAAGTGCCTAGTATGTGCACGCTGTTGGCGTGTAAGAGAGGAGGAAACAGCCTGAGTCAGCGAGACACAGTCACAGTCAACAACTGCCAGGAGGTACGAGCACAGCATGCCACATTGTAACTAACTAATTTATTTAAATGATTTAAATGACAGCAGGCAGAGGCAGGGCAAGGCAGCACACAGGCAGCAGGTGGTGCAACAGTTTTCTAACTTTTTTTTTTAATCTGGTTGATCCTCAAACCCTCCACCCACCTCAAGACAGTAGTTTTTTTTTTTTTTTTTTTAATACAGCTGTTTGGCCCCAGCCACAACCTACTCCTTCCATGAAGCCCACATGCCAGTCCCATTATCAAGCTGGCAGGGATCTGCATGGTACACTCCACCTGGGTTCCCAAACCGAAAAACAAATACAGCAATATATATGATGTAATATACACTATGACTACACGCTTGATCTTTTCTGTTATGATTGTTGACCTTTGTCCTCTAAATTCAAAGAAATAAATCATTAAATTAAATAATATCATCACCATCATCTCCAAACACCACCAAGGAAGCACCCTGATTAGAAGACACCTGTTGCAGCTGTTCATCATCATCAAATCAAATCAAGCTTTATTTATGAAAGCACCTTTCCAAAACCAAGACGCTGTACACATTCATTAAAATAAATCAATAAAAACAATTTATCAAAACCATAATAACCAAAATAAAAGCATATAACAATGGCATTAAAAATCATTATAAGTCAGGCTAAAAAGGAATGTTTTCAATGCTACTTTAAAACAATGGACGGTTGCACTATCCCTCACCTGATGAGATGGAGAATTCCACAGGGTTGGGGCCATAAAACTAAAAGACCAGTCCCCAGATGTCTTTTAGTGAACCCTGGGAATCTCTAGCAATTCCTCGTCAGTGGATCGGAGAGTGTGGGAAGGACAGTAGGGATGAAAGAGATCTTACAGGTAAACAGTTCCCTGGTCTTGTAGGGCCTTATATGTTCCTTTTATGTTCCTGCCACTCTTCACTGAACTGGTAAGAGAATTTGTTGACTCTGACTTTTGGGAAGGTAAGGCGCTGTACATTTTCAGGAGTAAGCCTTGTACGGTCATCTGAGACAAGATTTCCAGCTGTGCTAAATATATTCTCACAGTAAACACTAGTGGAAGGGCAACTACGAAGCTTACTAGCAAAGGCTGATAGTGTAGGCCAGATGTTTTTCTTTTCCAGCCAGTACTCAAAAGGGTCATCAGTAATTTTAATAAAAGTGGTTCTCATAAATAGGCATCCACAATATCAAACAAAGACAAAGAAGGTTGCTCCACAACAGACACATTTGAATGATCAATTTTCATGAGTTTTGACCTAAAAGTGCGAGAGTCCTCTGTAGGCTTTTCAGAATGATGTGCCTCTTGCTATGAAAGGGGACTTTCTGCAGGACTACTCAATGTTGATTAAGGACTACTGTACATGGTGCCACTAAGTGGAAATGATTGCTGTCACCACCAATAGATGCTCCATCATCAGATGCAGCATCCACATCACGTGATTCACTTGTGTTGTTAAATACAGTCCCATCCTTTTCCTGTGCAATTGCTGAAATCATCATGTATTTGTATTCAAGATAAGAGTCACCGAAATCTGAAGGAGGCAGCTTTTGTAACTTAAACTGAAGGTCAAGAAGAATGCAAAGAAGAAAAGTTCTGTCTGTCATGATACTGTGAAGTCTTCTGAAATTTTAGAATTGCTGTATCAGTCAGTCTATAAGGGATACACTAGATTTCTCTCCTTTGTGTTCAAAACCTCTACACAGCCTCCTGAGTTCCTTTTTCACTAAATGTATGACAGGAATAACCTGGCTTAGAGTAGCATTCTCTTTTCTAATCTGTAGAGTTGCTTCCTCAGAGGGAGTCAAGAGCAATATAAGATGCTCCATGAGGCTCCACTGGAATGAATTCAGCACACCACCATCTACCACGCTGTGCTCTATGGTATATTTATGGACTGCCTTCTTTTGCATGAGAAGTCTCTCACATATGTAAAACCTTGAGTTCCATCTTGCCGGAGTATCTTGTTTTAGTTGCTGTATTGGCAAGCCATTTTTTTTTCTGGAAATCAGCCAAGATACCACATGATTTTGCAGAGTGACTAAAATTGGCACCGATTTTCTTTGCAGCTCCCACTAGTGTTACAGTACTGTTATCACTGGAAAGGAAAGCTCATACTAACAGATTTAATGAGTGTGTGATGCATGGAAAGTGAGTAAGACCACCACATTTCAATGCACTAACAATATTGGCACCGTTGTCTGAAATTACAAATTCAGTAGTGAGTCCCAGGGGCTGCAACCACTCAGAAATTTTGTCACAGAACTCTTCCAAAATATTGTCAGCTGTGTGATGCTTGCCAAACATGCTAATGCAAAGAGCTATAATTCTTTCACTACCTTCCAGCACACTGCTGCTTATGGTGGTGTTTGAAGATGATCATGACACCCAATGTGCTGTGATGCGCATATAATCAGTGGTTTGAGAACTCGTCCACATGTCCGTGGTTAGGTGTACAGAGCCACATTCACTGTCTTGAAGAGTCAGTTTTATTTTACTTTGCATACATTCGTGCATCTTGGGAACAGCTACAGTCACAAAATATTTACTACCTGGTATATTGTAACGTGCAGCAAAATATTTTAAAATGGCTCTAAAATTATCATTCTCCACCACAGAAAATGGTTGCAGTTCCTTGGCAATAAATTCAGCTATTAACTTGTTAACTGGTAACGTGACTTGATGTTATCTAATGTATACAGTTTTTTGTTCAAGCATCACAGTAATGACTTGCTATTTAATTCATGGGGGGGGGCACAAATCACAGGATTGCAGTGACGAAGCTGTAGCTTGTCAAAATACTTTTGTTAGTGAAGTCAAACATGTATTTTTCTGCCGTGTCTCTCAGTCTCTTCACCATCACTGTTGTCTGTAGGATTATTTTTATCACAGATATTTGTCCCTTGCTCAGGACTGCTGCCCACAGAGTCTGAGACATGACACCCATCCCCTTCATAATCTTTGCAAATGCCTTTTTAGTGATGTCCCAAACTGGTCCCTCACTTCCCCCAGCTAACTTCCTGATGGCAAAAGGCACAGATAGCAACATATTCAGTTTGGGGATTTACATGAAAACAGCTCCACGCAACTAAGGTGGAACATTTTGTTGTCATGCCAGGAACTGCAGTAATTTTGGTGACAGTTGTTTCTGGCCCTGATTCATGCATACTGTGGCTGTCCCCAGAAAAGCTACCATGGTTATTGATTTTGTTCCACTACTGGCCGTGGCTACCGGTGGTGCTTGCTGTATGTGTTTTTTCTTTTTGAGTGGGGGAACCCAGGTGGCACCCTCTACCCCATCAGTATCACATTCTGATTTATCATCTTTGGAAGAGCGTAACTGTGATGCATTGTGATCATGATCTTGTTCTTGTACATTTACAACCTCTTCTTCATCAGAGGCACTGCTTTCTGATGGAGTCCGATATGCATGAGTGGCATATCATGGAGTGCCACATCTAATGGTACTAGATAGAGCCTTTTCCTTAATCATTGACTTTCTACTATTTCTAGGTCTAAGTGTTTTGGCTTACTGTTTTTGTGTTTTACTTTCATCTGATTTTTCTCACAATGCCAACAGTGCTGCATTACTCTGATCAAGGGATTCATCATCATTCTTTTCTTTTTTCTGGTTGTGTTGCTTCATTTTCATTAATTATGTTGATGATATCTTCAACAGTGAATATCCCTTTGTTTTCCCTATGTTTGTTTTCAGGAAATATTTTAATTGTTACATGAATCAATTTCAGCCATACTGCTGGAGTTGGCCACATGTTCCACTTCAATATCAGACTCCGATTCTGAATCCATTTTTGGGGGTCCAACTTAATTGTTTACTTAGCAGTACTAGTTCAGATACAGAGATGGCAACACAGAGTGAGATAAGACACCCTCCTCTCAAAATACATGAGGCACTATATGACTTTGTATTAGTTCAGGCACAGAGATGGGTAACACAGAGTCTACGCTGCAGCAATATGACCTAGCAGTAGTTCAGGCACAGAGATGGGCAACACAGTGTTGGAGATGTGACTCCCCACCTTCACAATCTGTATGGCACTATGACCTTGTAGTAGATCAGGCACAGCCATGAGCAACACAGAGTCTACAGCAGTATGACCTTTGAGGGCAACACAGAGATGGGCAATACAGAGTCTAGAGCAGTATGACCTTTCAGAGCAGCACAGAGATGGGCAAAATGGAGTCTGAGACAAGATGCCCCCCAAAAAATGTAAGGCACTATATGACCTAGTAGTTCAGGCACAGAGATGGGCAACACAGAGTCTAGGCTGCAGCAATATGACCTAGCAGTAGTTCAGGCACAGAGATGGGCAACACAGTGTCTGAGATGTGACTCCCCCCCTTTACAATCTGTAGGACACTATGACCTTGTAGTAGTTCAGGCACAGCCATGAGCAACACAGAGTCTACAGCAGTATGACCTTTCAGGGCAGCACAAATATGGGCAACACAGAGTCTAGGGCAGTATTACCTTTCAGGCAACACAGAGATGGGCAACACAGAGTCTAGGGCAGTGTGACCTTTCAGGGCAACAGAGTCTAGGGCAGTATGACCTTTCAGGGCAGCACAGAGATGGGCAAAATGGAGTCTGAAACGTGACCCCCCACCACCAAAAAAAAAAAAAATGTAAGGCACTATATGACCTAGTAGTTCAGGCACAGAGATGGGCAACACAGAGTCTATGCTGCGGCAATATGACCTAGCAGTAGTTCAGGCACAGAGGTGGGCAACGCAGTGTCTGAGATGTGACTCCCCACCTTCACAATCTGAATGGCACTATGACCTTGTAGTAGTTCAGGCACAGCCAGGAACAACACAGAGTCTACAGCAGTATGACCTTTCAGGGCAGCACAAATATGGGCAACACAGAGTCTAGGGCAGTATGACCTTTCTGTGCAACACAGAGATGGGCAAAATGGAATCTGAAACCGGATGGCTCCCCCCCCAAAAAAAATATGTAAGGCACTATATGACCTAGTAGTTCAGGCACAGAGATGGGCTACACAGAGTCTTTGCTGCGGCAATATGACCTACCAGTAGTTCAGGCACAGAGATGGGCAACACAGTGTCTGAGATGTGACTCTCCACCTTCACAATCTGTATGGCACTATGACCTTGTAGTAGTTCAGGCACAGCCATGAGCAACACAGAGTATATGGCAGTATGACCTTTCAGGGCAGGACAAATATGGGAAAAACAGAGTCTAGGGCAGTATTGCCTTTCAGGGCAACACAGAGATGGCCAACACAGAATCTAGGGCAGTTTAACCTTTCAGAGCAACACAGAGATGGGCAACACAGAGTCTATGCTGTGGCAATATGACCTAGCAGTAGTTCAGGCACAGAGATGGGCAACACAGTGTCTGAGATGTGACTCCCCACCTTCACAATCTGTATGGCACTATGACCTTGTAGTAGTTCAGGCACAGCCATGAGCAACACAGAGTCTACAGCAGTATGACCTTTCAGGGCAGCACAAATATGGGCAACACAGAGTCTAGGGCAGTATTACCATTCAGGGCAACACAGAGATGGGCAACACAGAGTCTAGGGCAGTATGACCTTTCTGGGCAACACAGAGATGGGCAAAATGGAATCTGAAACCGGATGGCTCCCCCCCCAAAAAAAATATGTAAGGCACTATATGACCTAGTAGTTCAGGCACAGAGATGGGCTACACAGTGTCTGAGATGTGACTCCCCACCTTCACAATCTGTATGGCACTATGACCTTGTAGTAGTTCAGGCACAGCCATGAGCAACACAGAGTCTACAGCAGTATGACCTTTCAGGGCAGCACAAATATGGGCAACACAGAGTCTAGGGCAGTATTACCTTTTAGGGCAACTCAGAGATGGGCAACAGACTTCTAGGAAAACATAAACTGAACTTACAAGCTCAAATGGGCAGACTGGGTGGGCCATAGGCCCTTATCTGCCAACACTGTCTATGTATCTATGTATCTATGGGCAACACAGAGCCTAGGGTAGTACGACCTTTCAGGGCAACACAGAGATGGGCAACACAGAATCTAGGGCAATATGACCTTTCCGGGCAACACAGAGTTTATGCTGCGGCAATATCATCTAGCAGTAGTTCAGGCTCAGAGACGGGCAACACAGCGTCTGAGATGTGACTCCCCACCTTCACGATCTGTATGGCACTATGACCTTGTAGTAGTTCAGGCACAGTCATGAACAACACAGAGTCTACGGCAGTATGACCTTTCAGGGCAGCACAAATATGGGCAACATAGATTCTAGGGCAGTATTACCTTTCAGGGCAACACAGAGATGGGCAACACAGAGTCTAGGCCAGTATGACCTTTCAGGGCAACACAGCATGTAACATGTAGGTGACACCCCCCCTTCAAAATATGCATGGCACTATAAGCTCCCACCCCCAAATTACTGAAACACTATGACCTTCAGATACAGTCCTCCAGGTCCTGTCTGACTCTGCTTCCCTAATACTTTATTTTTATTTTCTGCACTCTGCTGTTGTCTACTTTTGAATTTCTTGATGTCTGTCTCTCTCTCTCTCTAAAAAGAAATGTTTTATTTTTGTTGTTGTTGTTTTACTGTGGACTCTGCAACATCTACACTCTGCTGCTGTCTACTCTGCTGTTGAATTTGTTGGTCTCTCTACTATCTCTTAGCCAGTTCAATCATCCCTAGTATGCAGACTTTCTGCTTTACATATACAAACTGATGAAATGGAGCAGTCACCTCCCCACCTATTTTTCTTTATCTATCCCTAAGGACAATTGGTTCCAATCTTCTTGAGTATGTTGGAGAACCAATATGAAGTTACATACTATGGAGTGCACACACCTGGAAGCTGTAAGATTTGTCCATAAGAAAACTACTGCACTTGTTAGTTGGTTTGTCTGGTTTGGAAAAATGTAAAGTGTGTTATACGTTTATGGTGAGGGAGGGGGAATGATAGACTTTCAAGCCTTTTTGTGTTAAAATACACAGGTGGCATGTTTTCTCTGGGTTTCTAAAAAGTTGTTCTTAACACTTCAGAATGTTAAAAACAGCTTTTCTGAGCTGCAGAAATCAGTAAGTTGTTCTTAGCACTTTAGAAAATTAAGAACAGCTTTTTTCAGCTGCAGAAATCAGTCTTGTGCTCTGATCCCAGATCAATACTGTAGAGCCAGAGATGAGCTGCAGTCACTCCTGCAAAAGCACTATCTCTTGACACTGAGTGAAACTGCTGTTGGAACCAATATAAAAAAGTTACTTATTGTATTATATAAAATAAACTTATGTGTTCACAACTCACAGGTTCACCACACCTCATCAGTGTTGTAACATCATTAAGGCAATCAAGCTTCACTCTCGTGCCAGTTATGTCACCACACTAAATCAGTGTGGTGAACCAGTTTTTCTTAACACTCAGTGGTTAGTTATTCTCTATTAAAAAATATTTTTATAGGCTCTAACATTTAAGAAGTTGTTTTACTGAGATGCTAAAAATTGTGCACTTGAAAGTGGGGGAAAACATTGGAAATTTAAACACTGGAAAACGGTCAGGAGTGGGATAAGTTGTTAAAATGGCAGCTGATCAGAAATGTTTTAAGAGAGTTTAGTAACTTACAGCTTATGATGAGGTAATAGGTAGTGTTGCTTGGATAGTGGTTTTGTGGATCTTATCCTCCATCGGATAGTCCTGGTATCTGACCTAGGATCCGGCGAATGGATCTGAGGTAGGATCCATCTGACTCTAGTAGCTGGTGAGTATAACCTGCAGATGGAGAAGTGGGGACTTAGGAAAAATGGTAGTAGGAAGTGACGTCATAGGATAGAGACAATAAATTGAGGGTCGGGCTTGGGTGGGAGGGTGGCTGGGGCAGGTGGGGCAGTTGACATGCAGCGTCGATGGGCTAACACCCCACAAGAGAGAAGCTGTGGTGTTGGAGGTAGCTTTACCTCTTAAGGCACTCATTCATTCCCCTGCTCCTGGAGGAGCTTCCTGAAGTCGAGCTGGCATCTGTGTGGAGAGGGGAGGACTGGCTGAGGCCGATTTAGGCAAAGAGAACAATAACAGGCATTAGTACGCAGGGGGGGAGCTATCTTGGAGGCTAGCCCTGACTGTGCATGCATGAACTGTTGGGCTATGTCCCGATACCAGCTCCCTAATACGAATGTGGGAGAAAAGTAGCCCAAAATGGCAATAGGTACTGAGGACCATGGCAGGAACACAGATAAGTCACTTTTCAATACTGAAAACAGCCACAAAGTGAGAAAAAACAGCCCCATAAGCAGTGGGCAACAACAGCAGCTATCCCAGTGAAATCCCTGTACAGGCATAGGCATAACAGATAAATACATTCACAAAACAGTACCCCACCCCGAGGTCTTAAAGTACCTCTAACAAACAGTGCAAATCCCTGTAGCAATCCCCATAAACATGCAGCAGGTAATACAATCAGTCACTGTGTGGGGACAAAAAAGAAAGTACAGAACACCCCACAAGAGAGAAGCTATGGTGTTGGAGGTAGCTTTACCTCTTAAGGTGCTGGTTCATTCCCCTGCTCCTGGAGAAGCTTTGTGAAGTCGGGCTGGCATCTGTGTGGGGAGGAGAGACTGGCTGAGGCCTCTTGAGGTGCTTGTTCATTCCCCTGCTCCTGGAGGAGCTTCCTGAAGGCGGGCTGGCATCTGTGTGGGGAGGAGAGACTGGCTGAGGCCTCTTAAGGTGCTCGTTCATTCCCCTGCTCCTGGAGGAGCTTCCTGAAGTCGGGCTGGCATCTGTGTGGGGAGGGGGGACTGGCTGAGGCCTCTTAAGGTGCTCATTCATTCCCCTGCTCCTGGAGCAGCTTCTTGAAGTCGGGCTGGCATCTGTGTCCTTATGCTTAAGTTTGTGCTTATAGCCAGATGAGGAGGAGGCGTTCAGAGATGATGCCCTTTCCTTGTCCTTCCACTTCAACAACCATTTCTCAGACAGTGATGAAGGAGACGCAGTCTTTAAGCCCTTTTCCTTCTCAGTGGCTTTTAACACTTTCAGGGCAAGAAAGCTGTCTAGATCTTTCCAACGGTTTTGCCTTATAGCTTGGTTGAAACCCTGGAAAATCTCACAAGTCCTCACATTGTGAGAAAGGCCTAAACAGCACAAACAAATGGAGAATGTTTCATCCTTATAGATTTCATAACTGCAATTACAGTACAGTATCTAAATAAAGGATCTTTAGACTTTGGTGGCATGCAAAAACAAAAAAAGGATAACAGCTTTGTCAACATTCAGCAGGTCCAAAGAGGATGCTCAATGGCAGGAAAAAGAACTGAGGATTGATGGGACTGCCCACATTATATGTGTCAATGCTGCACATCACTGTGGGTGGCCCCCAGCTAGCAAGCAGTTTCCGTGTGGTCCTGATGATGATGATGGCTTGCGGTTCCAAAGCTGTGGCCTAATAGAGGCAATATCCTTGATGAAGAACAAAAATTAGCCCAGTGCACAGCTCTAGATAAAGAAAACATCTCCTAACCATTGTTTAAAACACTAGCAATGCAGTTAGATGTTGGATTTCCTTTGTAAGTTCAATCCAGATTCATCCTGGTGTTTGCAAACTAATTACAGATCTTATACAATGGGTCCAAAAATCTAGTAAGCTGATTGGTCGGCTGGCATCTTTATCCATGAGTAAATCCCAGCATAACCCATGGATAAAGTGCCAGCAGACCAATTTACAGTAACAAAAAAATAAATAAAAATCAGTGCACTCTGTATTATTTTGCCCATAGCTTAAACTGAAATCAACCACAAACCATGATTCTTTAACTAAAAAATACCTATATAGATATAGATACATATATATATATAGATACATATATATATATAAATGAGTGCTTAAAACCACAAAGCAGACCATGCCTGACCTCAGGCGTTACTCTTTCCCACATAAATCCGATACCTCGAAAATGGACTCAAGGCCACACTCAGACCATGGCTCTTTCTCCACTCCATGCCACCTACTGACCACAGTTTGCTTGCACTCCACTCCTTTAACTGTAGCTCCACTAAACCCACTGGATCACAACCCCTCGGCCATGCACCGATCATGTAATGCTGGTTTCCTATAACCAAAAAAAAACTCCTGCAGCAGCTCTTACCTCACAGTAGGTATGTTTTCACTATATTTTGGCTGCTCACAGGATGCTTATTAATGTGATCACTCCCCACACTCACTCAGCACTTCCTCAGGGTGATCAGTCACACTACCCGGTAGCTTCAGACGAGCCCTCACACTGCCCAGCAGCCTCCTTCACAGTGCCAAAAGTTTGCTACTACTTTAAAAAAAAAAAACATTCTATGTATCTGTGTGTCTGGTAATGTTGTTGAGGGGGCACAGCTCCTTCCCTAGTCTACCTAGCAACACAGGACTACTTGTTTAAGGAGGCAGGATATGAATATATGTAAAAAATAATAACTTCATTAAAAAATAAAAACCGTTTAATTAAAAAAAAACTTTTACTTTGTATAATCACAATAATCCACTCCAGGGTGTGGGTTATAGTGGGATTTACCCACTTCTAGACTGGTTAAATCAACTGGCCTGCAGCCTCATGACAACCATACCAGTCATAGGTAAATTCCACCATAGCCCACGCCTGTTGTGGATTATGGATTAAATACATCGCTCTGGACCTTGTTTGAATCCCACTGCATACAACTGTAGCTTAGACAGCTGAATTTTAGCTCCTCATTTAGCTTCTCGTTCACTGCACCCCCATCTTGTTTTTCTCTATCTCTCTCCCTCTCTCTCTTCCTTAATTGAAGTCTTTTGCATAGAGCTGACTTCACACAGCTGTGTTTAGCCTGCACTCAGCAGCACTCAACCAATCAGAATCTGTTTTGTTAAAGGGGCCTATGTAATACCTTCTGTTTCTTAGAAATAAAATTACTTATTTGATTGCACCCAAACAACCATGTTTCTGTGCATTTCATTATATAAACTCAAAAATGCCCTTTTGTAAGTAGAATGATCAACTTGAGGCTGTGATTTAAAGGATTGCAATGCACTGCTCAGGGCTGTAAAAACACTTGGCCTTCAGCCTAGTTTCCCTATGCCCCTGGGGCATGCAACGAAATCCTTTAAACCACATCCTGTCTTGGTTTATTCCTAACTTTATTTGGTTTTATAACTACTGCACAGAAGGATGGATTACAACTGAAAAAAAGAGTAACAAGAATCTTATCAAATACAGTGCACCTTATGAAATGAAAGGGCAGAGTTTGACAGCACTTTACAAGAAGCCAACTGTTGGAAATGATAAATGAAATCGAAAACGTAAATTGTAAAACTAACAAAATACATGTCACTGTCTAAAACAAATGAAAGTACGCTGAGAGCAGCTAATGCACATCATGAATAAATGATTGTGGAGAGCTACTGAAGACAGATACCAAGAAAAAGAGTTGAGGTTATGTTTGCCCAGTCAGGATGCAAAAGCACCACTGCTCTTGTTCCGCTTTTATTAATTTTTAGATGTGGTTTACCATTTTTTTTTTTAGTTAAAGTTCTGTTCAGTAACATGACCCATCCAGGAGTCACCTGAATTATCGCCCAACCCCCCATGTGTGTTCTGTACATTAAATTGTAAACCAGTGAGATCTATTTCCTTCTTCCTGTAATTCTGATAAAAAACACAAGAAAATATGTTAATGATAAAAAGTTTTACTTTTTGAGGATATAGTTTGCAAAGGCCAGAACATGAGCAATTTGTGCTGTTCTATAGTGTAATGCATGGTCTGTCACTCAGCAGAACAGAGGTCAGGATTTATGTTTATAGCACAAAGAACCCCAAGTGCCATCTCCATTATTTGGTTTTCTGCCTGTGAAAATTGATAATACTACTAGATTTGAATTATTTGCATTTTATTTTTTAATCTATAGTGATGTGCGGTTTACCTCCTTCCATGGTTCTAACTTTCATCCTGGCACCATCATGCTTTGTCTAGTAGCCCACTTCAGCTAGGACTGCCACCATACACCTGCAGCCCTCACCCCACCCCTGGCAGCATGGCACACCTACCTTCACACCCATCTAACAGGGGTACAGGGGAGCCAGACAAACTGGCAGGACATGGGCTAGTGTGGTTTCCTTTCATGCTTTTGCACCAATCTAAGCATTTTCCCCCTTTAAGGCACTTTTTTCTACCACATCTCTGGTGTTGCCATGGTGACCTCAAACCTGATAGCTATGCTGGATGGTCAGCCATAATAGTTTTGCCCCCTATGACCCTGCCACAGGAGGCACTGTAGAAGAGACACATGCTACCCCTCCCCAGTCTAAATACACTGTTTGCCCATAATGTCCAAAACTCCAAAGGCCCATGGCTGGAAGTCAGGATTGTGATGCTAAACCAGAGTATCCTCCATGGTAACGCAACATGCTACCATTGCCCCCACTGAGACAGGTGAATTATTTGCACACTAACTGAATTGCTATAGAAATGGGAGTGATTATGTTTATCGCAGCAGAGTTCTGCTGTCCCTGGGGGCAACAAAGATAGAAAAACCACAAACACCTAATTAATTGATGCAGAGTGTTGTAACAGTCACATGGTCTTTGTTTGCTTGTCTTGCACTTATTTATGTAACTTACCTTTTTCTGAGCTATGGAATGTGATAAACTGAATTAAAAAAAAATATCGCTACTAAAACCAGTACTAATGACTACCTTAACTCTTATGAACAGACAGGCTTGCTTCACCTTTAGTTTTTTATATTGTATGGTGTTGCTCCATAAACACATTTGTAAAACTTCTGGCAGGCCATACTGGATGGTCCTTAGTGGGAATGACCAGTTAAACCCACACTGATCACTTTGACCTATAATTTTTGAAAGACTACCCCATTTCACAATGGTTTTCTCACACAGTGCTCAGCCAATGGTGTAGGAAGATCTTCCTTGAACTAAGAGTCAAGGAACCACTGTCACTGCAGGTCTTGATGCATGACTGAATGATGGATACCACTGTGGAAGACCCTGCCCATGGAAGCCAACTTGAAGCCTTCTATACAAGATTTTCTTCTCCTGGAATTGTTTTTGCACAGCTACCTGTCTTAATCTAAACACTGTACAATATGGCAACAGTCCTCTTTTTTTTTTTCAGTGCAAGATTGTGATTTCAATTAGAGCTGGAATCAGTCTTTGAGTGCTTTATGGATATGCAAGGTTACGCTGAAAATACTGTTTCTGTAACCCATTATATACTGTGGGTTGGGCTTAGTAGCATGGTCATTGCTAATACAGAACTATGGTCTTTAAAGCTTTTGGTGCTACATGCACCATGTCCCACAAGCCAAAACACCCTGGGCTCAGTTTTTGAAGGTGCTGTTAGATCAGCACATGCTGCGCCAAACCACCACCTGTGGAAAACCTGAGTGCACCACAGACCCTGTGCCTGATTTTATAAAAAGTGGAGTCCTGGCACCAAACTTTCTGGGTTTGCCACAAGATGAGAGCTGCGCCAATGTAATGGTGCACTGGGAGGAATGCCATAAGCCATGGGACAGGCTTGTGGCAGCAGTGGCCAGCTATGGTGACCCACTGGACAGTAGTTCTGGTGGCTGTTGGGTCATTCAGGGCATTCCCTGGCTCACAGGGAGGGGTGGGATGGGTCAGGTGGGGGAGGGGTGACAACTGCCCCTGAGTGGGCATTAGCAGGGTAATTTCAAGCCCTGGTTGGGGGGGGAAGATGCACTAGCACCACCACAGCGGGGTTGCAAGCTTTGACCTGCCATGGACCACTGGATACTTCAGTGGTGGCCAGGCAGGTGTCAGAGATGGTATGGGTGCCTTACCTAGGGGGGGCAAAGGATCACCCCCCCAGTGAAGGATCACCCCCCCCCGTGAGGGCTGCAACAGTGGCGCATGCAGGTTAGATCAGCCTTGCACTGGTCTAATGGCAGGGTCAGTACATCCATTTGGGGGGGCTTCCAAAATCCCAAATGAGGGGATATCACAGCCTTACCATAGTGCAAGCCCCCTTCTGCCATAGCGCAATGGTGTGGCTGTCGCGAAGACAGCTCAAACCCAGATGGCACAAGGGGTCCTCCCAGCGGTGCATGGTGCCTTACAAAATCAGGACTGGCACAAAGTGTAGCACAAGAAGCCTTTTGCACCATTTCTCCTTGCCTCAAGACCCTTACACCAGTCCCAACCTTTTAAAAATCAGGCCCCCTGACTCTAATCCAGCTGTTTCTTAAAACTGTCATTTGCTTACAGCAGCTGGACAAATCTGGTGACTAATGCAGCTGATATTCAAACCATAAAGTATACAAAACCACCCAAAAGAGACTCAGTTTGTGCTTGTTGCTGCTATTGCTTAACTGTGGGGTGTGTGGAATCAAACTTTGGCACAACCCATAAGTGTAATGGATGCATATTATACACCAGCCCTGCCCACCATCCCAAGAAGAGGAGTGATATAAAAGGACTTAAAATTAACCCAGGGTTTGAAACGGGCACTGGCCCACCAGCCAAATGCTACTAGATTTTATGTCAGCCCCGTATTGTTTTCCATTAACTAGCCCTTCTGGCTAGTATTATAGGAGGTAACATATCAGTAAGAATACCAGTTGAGCCACTGGAATGTCTCTGTAGCCAGTGGCTGCAAAACTTAATTTCAACCCCTGCTAACTTCATGAATATCAGATGCTTACTTACACAGCATCTACAGAGGTTCTACAGCTGGCTGGAGGAAAACACACTTCAAAATGGGCAAAAACAGGGGCAGAGTTGTTCATAACAGCAGGTTTATGCTGTTTCCACAATTGCCTGTAGCCATGTCTCTATATCTGTATCGAGTAGGAGAGGTGATGGCACAAATGATCTGTGCGATAGTGTGGCTTGAGGGTGTGTGAAACCCTAGTCCCCAAATTTTTATGTTATTTATTTATCATTGTAATTTTGGATTACATAAACACGTAGAAGTTGACAGTAGATAAGGACCGCAAGGCCCATCCAGTCTGCTCGTTTCTTTTTCTACCTTATGAATGTGCCATGGCCTTTGCTCTGTTAATGGCCTATCTATTCATACTCATCTGCATTGCTCCCTTATGCCTATCCCATGCCTGTTTGAAGCCCTGCACTGTATTCATATCCACCACTTCCTGAGGTAGGCCATTCCATGCATCCACAACCCTTTCTGTGAAAAAGAACTTCCTCACATTACCCCTTAATCAACCTCCCTCTAATCTCATGCTGTGTTCTCTTGTCCTAATATTTTTCTTATATTGAAACATGTTAGACTCTTTCACCTTGTTACAACCCTTAAGGTGTTTGAATGTTTCGATCATATCACTTCTCTCCCTCCTTTGCTCTAGGGTATACATATTGAGCTCCATTAATCTGTCCTCATATGTTTTCTGATGCAGTCCCCGCACCATTTTGGTTGCCTTTCTCTGGACTGCCTCAATTTGGTTAATGTCCTTGTGCAGGTATAGGTAAGGCAGTATAGCACAGTGGTCTAAGGCTCTGAGCTGCAAATCTGGTGACATCCAGCAGACCGGATGTGGGTTTGAATCCCACAGCTTCCACTTGCATGTTCTGTGGCCCTAAGCAAGTCACTTAACTTCCTTGTGCTCCCAGGTCGCTCCTGTAAAAAACCTTTCAGCTTAGTGTGCTATTCTTGGTTAAACTAAAAAAAAAAAAAAAAAGGTAAGACCTTCAGTACTGCACGCAGTACTCCAGATGGGGCTTAACCAGCCTCTTGTAAAGAGGGATTATTACCTCCCTCTTATGACTTGTGATACCCTTACTAATATACCCCAACATCTCCCTAGCCTTACCTATTGCATTAGTGGTCTGCTTGGATGATTTCAGGTAATTGGTGATGATGACGCCCAAGTCTCTTTCTTCCCTTGTGATTGCCAGCAACTCCCCTCCCAACCTATAGGTGGCTTCAGGGTTTCTCTTCCCTATGTGCATGATCTTGCACTTCTTTGCATTAAACCCCAGTTGCCAATCTTTCAACCATTTTGTGAGTTTATCCAGATCTCTTCTCATTCTGCCCACCCCATCTGGATCATCTACTCTGTTGCAGATCTTGGTGTCATCTGCAAACAGACAAACCTTACCCTCCAGTCCATCTGCTATGTCACTGATGAAGATATTGAAGATGACTTGCTCCAGGACTGATACCTGAGTTACCTCACTTGTGACTTGCATCTCTTCTGACTGTATACCATTTACCACCACACTCTGTTTTCTGTCTGTCAACCAGTTTGCCACCCAGTTGACCAACTTCTGACCACCCCGAGCCTACCCAGCTAATCAATCTTCTATGAGGAACAGTATCAAAAGCTTTGCTGAAGTCAAGGTAGGTGATATCAACTGCTTCCCCTGGTCAACCACTCTGGTTACCCAGTCAAAGAAATCTATGCGATCAGTTTGACAGGACTTTCCTGTTGTAAACCCATGCTGTCTTGGATCCCATGCTCCTATGAATTCCAGGTGTTGCACTATCCTTTCCTTAAGGAGTGCCTACATAATCTTGCCCACTACTGAGGTAAGACTGACTGGTCTGTAGTTCCCTGCCTCCTCCCTGCTACCGCTCTAGTGGAGCGGGATCACATGAGCCCTTCTCCAGTCTTCTGGGACCTCTCCTGTGCTTAGAGACTTACTAAACAGTTCTGATAATGTCTCTGCTAGTTCTACCTTTAGCTCCTTTAGTACCCTGGAATGTATACCATCAGGTCCCATTGCCTTGTCCACCCTGAGCTTATCAAGCTCTTGTAGTACCCTTTCTTTTGTGAAGGGACTAGTGCACACTTCCCTTCCCCGTGTCTATGGTGCTGAGCTGTGGGCCCTGCCCTGCCCTACCATCTCTTCAGTAAATACTGAGCAGAAATATCTATTTAGGATAGATGCTTTTATGTGGTCCTCCTCCTCACATGCCCCCTTATTCCCTTTGATCTTAGCAATACCCCCTCCTTACTTTTTCCTTTCACTAATGTATCTATAGAAAGTCTTGTCACTTTCTTTGACTGTTTGTGCTAGTGTTTCCTCAGTTTGGGCCTTTTCTTGCCTTACTGCCTTCCCTGCTTCCCTTAGGGAAATTTGGTATGCCTCCCTATCTTCATCCTGCTGCGTTCCCTTATATTTCCTGAAGGCCGGCCTTGTGGCTCTGACCTTTTCTGCTACTGTTTTTGAGAACCAAAATGGTTTCCTTCTTCTTTTGTACTTCTTTTTCTCTCTAACACAATGGGATGTCGCTTCAAGTATTGCATCCTTAATGCTTGCCCACTTGCATCTTCACCTGTATTTTTGCCAGGGCTAGCTCAACTCTGTTGGCCATCTTATCAAAGTCAGCTCCTCTGAAGTCCCATATTTTTGCCTTGGAATGGGATGATTTAGTTCTAGTGGCCAAATTGAACCATACCATGCAATGGTCACTGGCCCCCAGGTGACCTTCTACCTGGAAATATGTGATCCTTTCCCTGTTAGTCAGTACTAGATTTAGGATAGCCTTGCCTCTTGTGGGTTCTTGTACCAGTTGTTTGAGGTCCTCCCCCTGCAGGGAATCCACTATGTGTCTAGTTCTGGCAGATGTTCCTGCTGGTATTGACCAATCTGTATCTGGCATGTTGAAGTCTCCCATTATGAGAACCTCCCCTTTAGCTGTCATGTTTTGTATATCTTCCAACAGTAATGTGTCTATGTCCTCCCCCTGGTCTGGAGGCCTGTAGACAACCCCAGTTCATATGGCTGCCCCATTTCCTGTTTCCAGGGTGACCCACAGTTCTTCTGGCTCCTTATGTGTATTCTGAATGTCTGTAGCTTTGATATTTTCATTGACATAAAGGGCCACTCCACCCCCCCTTTTGCATCTCAGTCTCTTCTGAACAATACATAGCCAGGTACTGAAGTCTCCCAAGTGTGGTTACTGGTAAACCATGTCTTGCTAATGGCTACTATGTCCAGTTTAGCCTCTGCCATTATTGCCTGCAGGTCTGTGATCTTGTTTCCCACATGGCAAGCATTTGTGTACATGATTTTCCATTTGCCAGATTTCAGTGTGTTAGTTGTTGGGCGAGGTCTGGTATTTCCCATGTGTCGTATGGGGAGCCGGACCTTTTTCCTTACCTTGTGATGCAAATGAACTGCAAACATGCTGAACTCCTATTTGACCACTAGCTGAGGAGGGAAGGTGTGTTCTTCCCATTCGACGTATCAGTTGCTGCACGCCTTTCCCCATTTGCTAGTTTAAATATTCTGCAAAGACGTCAAACTTCTGCTCCAATGCATTGACTCCCTCCTTAGTAAGATGCAGTCCATCAAATTTAAGGAACTTTCACTCCCAAATTGTTGCCAGTTCCCTACAAATGTGTGTCCTTTTTCCTGGCACCAGCCCTTGAGCCACAAGTTTAGCTCCCCCATCTCCCCTTCTCTGACCTTCCGTCCATCTGCCCCCTCTCCCTTTGAGCTAAAAGCTCATTTACAAAGGTTTTACTTCATATAAGACAATACGCATATAACATTACAGAGAGTTTATATTACATTACATAAATTATCCACTGATGTGACTGCATGTGTGATTAAATGAAAAAAAAATGTAAAAAGCAACAATTAAATATTAAAAAGCTCTCTATCTCTATCCCTAGCAATTCTCACTATATAAGGGTCTAGTGTTGGAACAGTTGCTGTGGTAACAGGTGCTGAGCCATACAGGAGTAGAAGTTCTCTCTAAGCAGCAAAGGAGCTACAAGACTGTTTTACTGGAGTTATTTTAAGAAGTATTTTTGCTAGTGCTGTAACAGCTTGCACTGGGGGAAGACAGATAGACAGTAGTCCATTTTACTACTTTTCCCTACCCTCAAGCACCCCCTGGTACAAATGACACTCCCCTCTGTATCCCTACAATGCAATGGCCTCATCCCTCCCTCCCCACCTTCTCTCCTGTCTCCCACTCTATCTACTTCTGATGCAAACAATTGACAATGCCTACCTATGGCTGCTTCCCCCACCCCTGACTACCTCTGACACACACAATTGGCAACGCCTGCAATTGGCCACTCCCCCCCATCCCCACAGCCCCCCTGACTGTCCCAGTGGGGAAGCCATCCCGGGCCTTTCTCCCTTGCACTTGTTTGTAACCTGACAATGTCTCACACTATGTGCTGATAGTTGTTATGTTAGACTCCTATGTATTAGTGAAACTTTAAAGTATGTACAACCTTATGTAACCATTCTTTTTAGCCTAATTGATGTGCCATGTTGTCTGTATCTGTATGCAATTTTTTTCTGTTTGTTGACTGACTTGGAACCTTTGAAAATGAGTCCTTGACTCAAAGGTATTAATCCTAAACTGAAATAAATAAAAAATAAAAAAGTAGACAATTTTAGGGAGACAGCACATAGCACAAGCACAAACTTACTTCTGGAAGGCACAGTATAAGGACTTGGCTCCTTGCAAGCAGATTCAAGCATGAGCGGAGGTGCTACACACAGAGGCAAGTGTGCGGTATGCACATGTCTGCTGGTGTCAGCCAGAACCGCTGGGGTAGAGGTGCCAGGAAGTTTTGTATTCTCAAACTACCAAAACAAACTAGGTAAAATGAACCATGGCAGAAGCATTAGTTTTTAATGATAATTGGGTAGAATGCACCAAATAAAAAATTATCAAAAAGGGAGCAGGGAAAAAGGACTATGTATGCAACAAATGCATACACATTATCAAGATAGAGGAAGAAATAATGAGTATTAAAAAGAAACTAGAATTCCAAATAGAGATGAGGAATATTGAGCAGTTTGTACAAAAGGAGGTTTGATCAAAGGAGGTGGGAGGAGGGGGGAGGAACCGCAAGTAGAGAGGAAAGATAAGAGGGAAGAGAACCAAACCAGTATTTAGAAGTGAATTGTACACAGTGAGAGAGACATCTGCATTCTAGGGAAGGGAAGGCTAGACGGTGATACAGGGAACAGTCATGAATGCAAGAGGGAGAGTCTAGAGCAAAGTGACAGAAAGCATTGAAGAAGGGATCCAATCTGGCTAAAGAGGTCTTGGGAGCAACACTGTAGACTATATCACAATAGTCAAAAATGGGGAGGATCATTTTCTGTACAATATCTCACCTTGCCGGGAGTGGAAGGCAGGCACGGTTCCTGAAAAGGACTCCCAGCTTAGGGTGCAATTATTTCAGGATAGTGTCAAAATGTACAGAAAAAATTTAGGTGTTGGTCCAGCCAGACACCTAAATATCTGAAGGAGGTGGTGTCCTCGAGTTTTGTCCCATCAAGGATGTGAAAAGTGAACAGGGAGTGTGGCCTAGAGAGAGTCTCTGTCTAGTGTCAAAGGTCATGGAGACTGTCTTTTTGGCATTAAGGAAAAGTTGATGTAATTCTAACCAGTGTTGGACATTGATGAAGTCAAACTGTAGTCTGGATGATACATCAGTGGCAGTAGTTCCAGAGATGAAGATCACCATGTCATCTGCATACATATGGATGGCCGAAGAGGAACATACTGAAGGGAGGTCATTCAGAAATATAGAGCATAGCAGTCGGCCAAGTACAGAGCCTTGGGGCACGCCAGTGGATATAGGCAGTGGCGGAGACATGGAGTCAGCTATTTTGACTCACTGTGTTCTGTCTACCGAGTAGGCCGAAACCAGTTGCAGGCAGACTGAGACAAGCCAGCTGATGAGAGGGAGTTGAGGAGTAGGGAGTAGGAGACTCTGTTGAAAGCCTTAGCAAGGTCGACAAAGTTAGCAGATGTGAAATTACCTTTATCCATGGCATTATGGATAGATTCAGTGAGTCTGAGATGAGATGTGGTAGTGGAGTGAGTCTTCCTAAACCCAGATTGGTAGGACATAAAAAGGCTGTTTCATCTAGGAAGGAGGAGAGTTGAGACAGAACGAGGTGTTCCTGGAGTTTAGCCAGAGTGGGTAGAAGGGAGATGGGGCGATAGTTCCCAGGGGATGAGAGATTGACACCCTTAGGTAGAATGAGAACTGTTGCATGTTTCCAGGAGTTGGGGATAGAGGCAGAGTGAAAGGACAGATTGAGGAAATCAGGCAAGGGGATACAGATAGCAGGTCTTATCATGGGCTTGTTGACAGGCCAGGAGTTCAAGAGTGACCAGGGAAGATGACTGCCACGCACCCTGACTTGCTTTAAAGGGGCATGTTTGTCCCAGATAGGGAGAAATGTATCTTTGAAGCATGTTAGGGTTGACCTATGGTTATGGTTGAGGATGTTGGTGTCCAATTACCCTATGTTAGCTCCAGAAGTAGCGGGACCAAGTCAGGAGATTTGTAGGAATGAGAAGTTAGTAATTTGTTGGGGGCCTGGAGTCTGAGTATTTTCCTAACTAGCTAGATCATATGATGATCACTGAGGGCATCAGGCAGAAGGCCATATTGGATTACCCTGTGAGGATGCGAGGTTAGGGCCCAGTGTAATAAGGAGTGGTTCTGGGATTTATGGTTGTGACGGGTGGGTTCCATGATTAGTTGTGAAAGGTTGAGAGCTGCAGTGTCATTTTGGGTCTTGCTTTGTTCAGGCGACAGCCAGTTAAGGTTGAGATCACCCAGCAGGTAGGGCTCCCCGGAAGAGATAAAAGCACCGATTGTGGTAATAAGCTCAGTGGTTGTGGATGGGTGTAGACCAGGGTGACAGTAGGTGCCTACAATAATAATAATAGAGATGGAGAAGGGTAGGGATAGGTCGATGACGATGGCTTCATAGACTGATTTAACAGTGGTTGCTAGCATAACTGAAGTTTGGAGGGAGCAGGATGCATAGATGGCCACACACCCACCTCTGCCTCAGCGATCCTGGCAAGTTACGGCATAGCCCGATATGGCAGTAGATGTATCAGGGATTTTATGGGTAAGCCAAGTCTCAGAGATAACCAGGATGTCTGGTTTTAGAGAATTGACAAGTGGAAGTAGGAGGTCAAGTTTGGGGAGGAGGTTGCGAGCATTAAGGTGGAGGAGCTTTAGGCTATGGGGGAGGGAAAAAAGAGGGGTTGGGATACATTGGGTGGGGTGGGGGCATAGCTAAGCGAGGGGCCAGGGTTGGGATTAATGTCACCTGCGGATAGGAGTAGGAGAGTGATAATAACGAAATGGAGCTTAGTACTCTTGACCCAGGACTTGCTAGTGCATGTGACTGTGCAGGGAGAGTGCCTGGCCAGCAGTAGCTGGAATTTGAAGAAACCAGTAAAATAAAATAGCGTATAAGACAGAGGGATGGTCATGAGAGATGCAGATGGTCGAGTTGCGGAATGGGACCTTATATAAAAAACAGGAGCATGGTCTGTTACCATGGTGTAGTAGTGGGTATGTAAGGTCAGGGGGTGTTCATTAGAAGTCCAGTGAGGGGTTTGGGAATTTAACATGTGCAGTGATAGGGAGGAAAGGATGGTGCTTAGATGTAGGTAGAGAGATAGTGGTGAGCCAGGGAGGGATAACATTTTACTAAAAGAATGAGATGTAGATAGACAGAGATGGGGGTAGGAGAAGTAAAGAAAAATTCACAAATTGGTAGCGACTACCAAGAGGAGGAGACAGGGTAGATGAAGTGAAGGAAATTCACAAATTGGTAGCAAGTACAAAGAGGAGGAGAGAAAGCTAGTGTAAAGTGAACAGTGAGAGCCCTCAGGTGGTTGACTTTATTATTACCTGAGTACTGTTTAGCTAATTTCCAGGAGGATAGCATGAAACAGCTGTGAAAGGCAGAGAACACTGGCGGCCAATAGGGGAAGGTGTTATGGGTTGTGGGAGGAGCTACTGCCGATTTAACAGTGGCCGAGGTTGGGGTGGGTGGGTGAGAAGAAAAATAAAGTAGTTTCTGGCTTTTTTAGCACTGCACATAATGGTACAAGCAGGCAAAATTACAACTGGGCATACACTAAGCAGCCACGGAGTGAGCATGAGACAGGAGAGCAGCTCCAATCGGGAGTCTTGGCACCTACATTTGAAAAGGGCTCTGTACCTGATGCTTTGGGGTGCAGGCAGCAGCTAATTTCTCATGAACCGGGAAGCAGTTAGTAGTGGGGGGAGATCAATGCCCAAGTGGGCAAGCACACCCCTGAAAAAGAAGTGGAAAGAACAGAATTTAATACCATGGAGTTTGGGGGCAGGGGTTGGAGGACAAAGGGGCTTGGGGTAGATACTTACGTGGACAAAGGTTGAAAAAGCTTGGGGGAGTGACTGGAAGGTAACAAAAGAAATGGGGAGGGCTGATGATCAGATCGGTAGTGGAGGTGGGGAGTAGTGGCTAGTCAGCACAGCAAGTAGCTACAGGGTCAGAATGCAGTGTTGTAGAAATAGAGATTAGGAAGTGAAACCTTGGAGTGGAAAAAGAAATATTGGAGGTGTGGGGGCACACAAAGGAAGTGAGATAGTTAAAACTTTACAGGAGGGGTTATGCCCACAGCCAAATTAGCTAACTTAGCTTAAAGACATTTCTGAGGTTAACTAAGCTGGAATAATTCTTGCTCAAGTAAGCTAAACTGCCAGAACTGCACAAATACTTTGGACGATACTTCGCTAAATAATAACTTTACTGTGGTTACTGAGCTGGATTGAATTCCTACTAGCATGCGATACACTCCTAGCACAGAGTACAATATTTTGGGCTAGTTTAACTAAGAGTAGTAGGATACAGGCAAATTTACTGACTGACTTAGGTCTGGAGTGCATATAAGTTCGAAAAATACAGTAGTTTCTGGCTTTTCTAGCACTGCACAGAACGGTATGAATAGGCAAAATTACAACTAGGCACACATTAAGTGGCCATGGAGCGAGTGCTAGTCAGGACAGCAGCTCCAATCGGGAGTCTTGGCACCGAAATTTGAAAAGGGCTCCATACCTGATGCTTTGGGGAGTCTGTGACAGCTGATTTTTCATGAACCGGGATGCAGTTCGTAGTGGGGGGAGATCAATCGCCAGAGTGGGCAAGCACAAGCCTGATGCTTCGGGGAGCCGGCAGCAGCTGATTTCTCATGAACCGGGATGCGGTTCATAGTGGAGGAGATCAATCTTATTACTCTATACTCTATAATAATCCTTATGTTATTTCATCACATTAGTACAGCATGTCAAGCAGAGGCCAAAAGAGCATAGAGTCCTCCACAGGTCGAGAGTGGTGACCACCAGTACACTCTGTTGGCTGGCTTTGGTTGAACTGGAAGAACTAAAGTGCGAAGAACTAAAACAAATAAGAACCCAAACAATGGTAAGTCTCCTGGCTGAAGCTGGGCTCCAGGGGAACTGAGCTGTGGAGAAACTGAAGCCTACAATACAAGGCAGATGTAAGGCCTCCTGGTAGTAGAGAACCCAGGGAAATGAGACACGGATGCAGACAACTGATTGAAGATTTCTGGGCCAAGCTGGACTCCAGGAAAAGCACAGGATGCAGACAACTGATTGAAGACTCCTGGGCTGAAGCTGGACCCCAGGGAAACTCTGGATGTAGACAACGGATTGAAGACTCCTGGGCCAAAGCTGGACCCCAGGAAAACTCAGGATGCAGACAATTGATTGAAGACTTCTGGGTACTTGCATCCAAAGGCCCCCCCACCTCAACGATAGATCTCTACCTGTGAACCAGGGCAGTGAACCAGGGCAGTTCCCTGTACTACCTAAAAACTGTTAGGGAAGGGAATGGCCTGAAGCTCTGGAAGTGAAACAGCTGACAGGAGCTATCTACGCTATACCTATGTTGGCGACCGGCCCCAACTTGTTGAAAGAAGAATGATGGTATCAGTGTCTAGTTGGTCATGGCTATCAACAGTCTATAAATCAAGCAATAATCAGGTTAAGACATTAGCATTAGGCTAAGAGATTCTTAGATGAGCAGGCAGTTCAACAGCGTGCAAGGCAGTTCTTGAAAGGAAAGGCAAGTGCAGGGTTAATCCAATAGTCTCTAGGAACAATCAAGCAAATACAAGCAGAAATGACACTTTGATATATGCAGGGCAAATCAATCAATCAAAATCTTTATTTATCCAGGCAAACATCATTAAGCAGAGCTCTTTTACAAAATGGACCTGGTTAGAACAGGGTCGGGTAACATCCATCATAAAAACAGATAAATACATGTAAATAAGTATAGTAACACAAACACAATGGTGCAGTAATAGGGGGGTCAAATGATAAAAGGAAGACAAGCAAGCCATAACAGAGGAGGATTCAAATACAGGGGGGGCAGGTCCACCATTGAACCATGCAACTGTATATAAATCATGTTCTCTGTATAGAAGTACCAGTTAGTTCATTTACCAGGGGCAGTCACTAGCACTAGCCATGAAAATGGCTTGGAGAACCACCAACTAATGGCAGATGGGGTTCCAGGAGGGGTATGTAATATGTAAGTGAAGGATAAACATTGTGAGAAGTGAAGTCCCAAGGATAGGTCATTAGAACTGTTGTGGCGGTGGGGGCCTATGGGGAGAAGGAAAGGGAGTTAGGACTTTTATAGCATGATTGCATGTAGATTGTGGATGAGTGCAGTATAGAGTTGTGAAAAGAAGGCTGGAGAAAGTGGAAAGATAGACCAGTATCAAAGGGAGGACAGAGGCAACAAGGTGTTACATGACAGCATGATGACACACCAGGGCCAAGGAGGAGACAAGCACTAGAAGTAATTCATTCATGGTTAAATGGTACAGGTTAGCATGATGACAATTCATAGTCATGGGAAACAATTGCACTGATCATTTCTGAGACGTGAATGTAAGAGCTTGAAAGATGAGATGCTGATGGGTGACCTCAGTTTCAGTTTTTTTTTTTCAATTTATTCCACAAGGAGGACAGTGTAAAGCTTATTGCAGCCCTGCCAAAGTGAGAGTTAACTTTGGGAACCATCAGTAGGAGAGATTTTCAACTTCTCAGGGCATAATTGCCTATTGGTTTTATAGGAAGATAGTCTGTAATGTATTGGGGCAGTTTTTTGGAGATGGCTCTCAGGGTCCATAAGGCTGCATTTTTGTCATGCCTGAATTGAAGAGAACTCCACCCCACTGATTGATATAGGGAGCAGTAGTTAGTGGAATAAGGCAGGCCTGTGATGAACCTCAAAGCTCTATGATATAATGTGTCAAGTTTGGTGAGGTAGGAAATGGGACAGTGACTGTAGAGGATGTCAGCATAATCTATCAATGATAGAAAGGTTGATTGTACCAGCTGTAGTTTGGCATCTCTAGTTAAGAAGCAGGCTATCCTAAAGAACAGGCCAAGTCTCTGTTATAATTTTTTGAGTAATTCTTCAATGTGCTCTATAAAGGAGAGCCTATGGTCCAGCCATACTCCCAGGTATTTGAATTTATGGACAAATTCCAACTTCTCGCCAAGAATTGTAGTAATCTGTGGCACAGGATCTGATAGGGCTGAATTTACCATTTGGGCAGAGGGAGAAAAGAGCATTGCTTTTGTTTTCTTGACGTTAAGTAATAGTTTTTTGTTTAGGAGCTGGTGTTGCAGCAGGTTGTTGTAATGACGGGCGGCTTACGTAAAGAACTGTGACATCTACAAACAGATGAATGTTGGCCTTAGTTATGCTATCATCAATATTGTAGATGTATATTGCAAATAAGATCAGTCCTATGATAGAACCCTGGGGAACACCTCTTAGGAGAGGTCTGAGAGTTGAGAGATCTCCTTCCACTTTCACCTGCTGGAAATGATCAGAGAGGTAGTTGTTGAACCACTGTAAAGATAATGGGTAAGCACCTAGTGAGGTCAGGGAAGAGAGTAGCAGAGAATGGTCGACAGTGTCGAAGGCCTTGCTCATGTCCAAGAATACGGCGCAGGTGTAATTCCTGTTGTCTAGCTCTCTTTGCCAGTCATTAGTCACTTTGGCAAGTGCTGTGATAGTGCTATGTTTAGCTCTAAACCCTGATTGGGCTGGATTAAGCAGGTTATTAGCTTCTAGATACTGCCTCAGCTGGTTACTTACGACTTTTTCCAGTAATTTTGACAAGACCGGGAGAATCGAAATTGGTCTGTAATTATTTAGATCACAGGGATTTCCAGACTTGAACAGGGGTATTATGTGTTCTGTTTTCCATGTTGAAGGAATGGATCCTTGAGTTAATGATAGGTTAAATAAATGGGTTATGGGCACGGCTAACACATGAATGGCCACCTTCAAAAAATATGGGTCGAGGTTATCCGCACCAGCACTTTTTTTTACATCCAGTTTTTGCAATAGGTCTTCAACTTCTTTCAGAGTAGTAGGATGCAAGGAGAAGACTGAGTCGGTGACACTAGGATCTGCACCTTGATTATCCACCTAAGACCATATCAAATTCGCAGGGAAATTGTCGAAGGCTAAGCCTGTAGTCGCAAAGTGATTATTGAAGGCATCCAGAGCTTCCAGTCTGTCACTAATGGTGTTATTGTTTAAGGAGATTTCATCAGGTAGTGAGCCATCGGACGTGTGACCAGACAAGTCCTTGACGGTTTTCCAAAATTTTGTAGGATTTTTGGAGGCAGAGAGAAATTCAGAATGATAGTATGCAGCTTTTGTATCTCTAACCATTCTAGTACATGAGTTTTGTGCCCTTTTGAACTTGCACCAGTCTGCAACAGACTGGGTTTTGCGTGCTTTTTTCCATTGGTTATCTCTTTCAGTCAATGCAGATTTTAATAATGGTATGAACCATCTACATGCATTTTTTGCTATTCACACCTTAACTATAAGGGCATATTTATTAAGGGTGTCTAGGATAATTTTGCTGAATATGTCGAATGCTGATTGAGTGTTTTTTGCCAAATAGAACTCTTGCCAATACAAGGAGTGTTTCAGTTCATTTATGTAGGCAGTGAGATCAAAGTTCCATCTAGATCTCTTGGCAGCAAACTTCAGCGAAGTAGTAGGTTTGTTGCTTGATCTTATGCAAGCAATAAATGAGTGATCCCTGATATCACTGAAGAAGGTGCTGGCAAAGGAGAAGAGATGTGGTTTATTCACTAGGATAAAATCTAGCAGGGAGCTGTTATTCACGTTCTTTTATTTACTCGTGTTGTTCGACAATGAGTTGTGATAATCCATGGGTGTCACAGAAAGCTACAAGAGGAGTGGTGGTTTTAGATAGCCAGTCTAAATTAAGATCCCCAAGAATAATTATTTCTGAGGATTGTTGTTCAATGATATTACTCAGATGAGGTAACAATTGAAGATTGGCAGAAGGAGGTCTATAGCACCCTGTGATACATAATGTTGAAGTGTGCGAGATGGTGACTTGAAGAGACAGACATTCATAAGCATTTTCAACAGATAAAGCACTCAGACAGGATGCTGTATACCTATCCTTGACATAGATGGCAACCCCTCCACCCCTGGAGTGTCTGTCTTCTCTAAATGGTAAATAGTTAGGGATATTGACTTCCCTGTCGGAGGTGGCTGGTCTAAGCCAGGCTTCTGAAACCACTAGGATGTCTGGTCGAGTATGGAGGACCGAGGCCTGGACCATGGAGAACTTTTTTAACAAACTGAATGCATTAATGTGGAGGAAACTCATGCCTTTCAGTGTGGCAAGGTCAGAGGGCAATGTGATTGCAGAATTAATTTAACAGTTTCTTAAGATAAAGACAGCTTGAGCAGAAAAAGGCAGTTATACTGCAATATTCAGGTACTGTCAGACCCTGGGGGATCTGAGTTCTGTTCAGGATCCACCTGGTGCTGGCAGCAAACTCTGACTATCCCAATGGGTATTCACACAAAAGGTGGCATTTCAAGGCTTTCCTGCTCTGCTTCGCTCCTTTCTGGCTCATCTGTGATAGGCAATTGGGACAGGGCATCGGCATTTCCATAAGACCTTCCCAATCTGTACTTGATTGAGAAGTTAAAACTGGCAAGGCTGGAGACCCATCGTTGCTCTAGTGCTGCTAGCTTGGCTGACCCAAGGTGAGTGAGGGGATTATTGTCCGTGTAGACAGTGAACTGTGCAGCTGCCAGATAATGTCTGAACTTCTTTGTTACTGCTAACACTAAGGCCAGGAACTCCTACTTGAACAAGCTGTAGTTCTCATCATTTCTCTCTGATCTAATTGTAAACTCCCTTATATGAAACTTTATTGCTGAAATAAATTTATGTAACATTTGATGTACTAATAGCTCTTTTAAGGGCATAACTTGGAAAGTTAAACATTCTTTTATTTTGTGGAGCCCTGGGACCATACCGGAAACAGGCAGAGAGGCTGTAGTTCGTTAGCTGGAATCACGAACTACAAACTACTAGTTTCTAGCTAATTTAATATTTTTAAACACTGTGAGGCATATTCAGAAGCTTTCAAAACTACACTGTTACTTCTGGGCAAATAATTTGATACTTTTGCACAAAAGTGTAACGAGTGTCATGGAGGCTACTTCTGGGTCTTTCAGCTTAAAAACAGCTCCACCAGCGAGCGGAGCGAGCCGAGTGGAGTGCGTTTTCATGAGCAGAGATGTGCACAGAGACACACGTGTCGCGTGTCTGCTGTGTCCGCTGGGGACACTGGGAACCACTGGGGAACTAGCCACTACATTAAATAAAGAAATAGATTAAGACTAACATTCATAGAGGCATATTGGAAAACTGGGTTGGTGAATAAATATAACTTGGATATGGCTCAAACTAGACAAAAAAAACTGAAGGGTAGGAAAACATGCTAGGAATGTCTTATGTTCACTGAAGAAATTACAAATCTTGACTTCACATGTGACAAATGCATAAAAAATTCTACTATAATAAAGGAGGTACAAGATTTAGAACTTAGACTACAAACACATAAAGATATCTCCAGGGTGGAGGAATACATTAATGAGGCAGTGTGTGACATTATTAACAGACAATCTATGATCTTAAATAAAACTGAGCACCAAGAATATTTAAATGGTTCAAGTGAAAATATCGATGCAACCTTTCATGATATGGATATAGTTCTACAGCCTAATCCTCCATTGAAATTAACCAACAGATTTGAGTGCCTTAAAACTGTTACACCTGATACCTTGGCTGTATTAAGTAATTGTGAGTTAATCGATGGCCTCCATACATCCCCTAATAAACTTGAAGCACAGAATAAATGGGAACAAACACAAGACCCCCCCCCCAAGACACCTGATAATAATGAGGCATTAAGCTAAAATATTGGCATTTCCACAATAGGCTTTGAAGTACGCAAGAAACTAGGGGACTCTAACAAATTAAATGTTATTAATTTAACCAGTACCACTAGTTCTGATCATTTAAAGGCACACAGGGACATCCTGATCATTGGAGACTCAATAATAAAAGGTATTGATACCCAAGTGTGCTTTGATCGCAAAGAGCATACTATGGTTAGCTCTCTACCTGGAGCTAAATTACAGGATATTGTGTGTCTATTGGATGGACTGTTCAAAAATACAGTTATCCCCTTGGTCCTCCTACATGTGGGAGCAAATGATGCGGGAAAAACAAATTGGAATAATATGCAAAGGGATTATAAGTACATTGCTGAAACAGTTAGAAATTATGGAGGGGAAATCATCATATCTGGTATACTCTCTATGCAGGGACATAAAGCTTATAGAAACAAACAAATAACAACAATCAATAGCAAGCTTAGACATTTCTGGTTGAAAAAGGGATTGGCTTTATGGACAATGCAAGGACATTTAACAGAATATCTATTTAGAAATGATGGTATCCATGTAAATCATGCTGGTACATGGGTTTTTGGTAAAAAAGTTTTGGAGGTAATTAAGTTCCACTTAAACTGGCTCAGGGGGGCACAGTCAACAATAGCTTAAATAGATCCTCATCTTCCCCTCAAAATACCTTGGGATGGAATGCAATTCTTCTTAATGCCCGCACTTTGCAGAACAATCATGATGAGCTCAAAATGATATTGCATAAGAACAAATTACACATCGCTCTAATTACGGAAACATGGTGGAATGAAAATGACCAATGGGAAAAAGAAATTGAAGGGTACAAACTATTTTCCCATTGTAGAAAATATAGAAAGGGTGGAGGGGTGGCAATATATATACAGGAAGATATTGCTTGTGAAGAAGTTACATGGGATACAGGTTCACTCGAACTCCTATGGGTTAAGTTGCTTCTTATTAATAGTCCCAGAATTATTCTGGGACTTTTATATAGGCCCCCCCTCCATGACACAAGAAGACGATAAGGCCATACTGTGAATTCTTGGTGATCTTGAACCTACTAATAGGATATTAATAACTGGGGATTTCAACTTACCCAGTATTGATTGGGGTAAAGGTACAGGCACATGTCCCCTTGAGAGACAATATATTGATGTTATAGACCATGGGGGACTAGAGCAGTTGGTACTAGAAAAAACTAGGGGAAGTAATACTCTGGATTTAATATTCACTTATAATGGGGCCACTATTAATTCAGTGAAATACAAACTTCTAAACCCACTGGAACAACTACTAAGGTAAACTTTTGGAAAGCTGAGTTTCATAAAATGAAAAACAATCTATGTTGTTGGGACTGGAGATCGGAATTTGTTAATAAGCCTCTACAAACTATGTGGGATTCCCTAAAAACCCAGACTGAGAACTTAACCTCTGAGTATATTCCTGTTACCATTAAATATCATAGTGCTAAGACTAAAAAACCTGTTTGGCTTTCTGCCACAATCAAAAAATTAATCAACCAAAAAAACAGATTATATAAGAAATTAAAAGTATCCAAATCAGCAAAAACATATACTGAATATAAAGAATGTCTCAAGAAAGTAAAAGTGAATATTAGGAAAGCCAAAGCTCAATGTGAGGTAAACCTTGCCGACAGGGTACAGGATAATAAAAAAGCTTTATTTTCTTACATTAATAACCAGAGGAAGGTCCAAAGTAGTATTGGGCCTTTTACTACCGAGGCAGGACTTACTTCTACTAATCAACAAATGGTCAATATTCAGAATAAATATTTTTGTTCGATATATAATACAAATGGTGCTGATTCATACAATATTAGTAGTCCTTCTGTACCTGGTACTATACTATCTATAAACATCTAGTCAGCCTTAATGTTAATAAATCCCCTGGTCCAGATGGAATGCACCCTAGGGTTCTGAAGGAATTGGAAGATGGGTTGGTGCAGCCAATAACTTATATCTTTCAAGCATCTATTAATATGGGTTTGGTCCCTAATGATTGAAAATTAGCTAACATTGTGCCTATCCTAAAAAAAGGGCCCAGAACTCTACCTGAAAACTTTAGACCCATTAGTTTGACTTCAACAATAGGAAAGATAATGGAGGGACTAAATAAAGATATCCTAATAGAACATCTTGATGGACAGGATATGGTTGATCCCCTACAACACGGATTCACTAAAAACAGATCATGCCAGACTAATCTACTGGCATTTTAGGAAAAAGTGAATAGAGAGACGGATGTGGTTAATTCTGTGGATGTGATTTTCCTTGATTTTACAAAAGCATTCGACAAACTGCCACATAAGGAATTATTGTCTGTACTAAAAGGCATAAACCTGTCTAGTAATATTTGTAAATGGGTCTCCAACTGGCTCCAGAATAGAAGGCAGAGAGTGGTCATCAATGGGGAATACTCTGCTTGGGCTTCTATTACTAGTGGAGTCCCCCAGGGTTCAGTATTGGGACCTAGTCTATTCAATATTTACATCGCTTCATTAAAAATTAGCAATCATAATATCTGGATGTACAAATCTGCGGATGATTGTAGGCTGGGGTTAGTAGTTAATGATGTCGAACAAAACGCTACCCTACAGCATGCCCTGGATTCAATATATGAATGGACTAACTTAAATAAACTAGTATTAAATAAAACCAAATGCAAGGTTATGCACCTAGGTAAGAACAATAAGGAAGAAACATACTTATTGGATAATACCCACTTTGGAGTTGTAAAAGAGGAAAGAGATTTAGGGATTACTGTTACAAATGACCTAAAATTTATATCACATTGCAGGATTCAACTCATGAAAGCAACCCAAAACTTAAACTGTATACTCAAACATATAGCAAGTAGAGATAGGAAGGTGTTGATTCCACTCTATGATGCATTGGTCAGGCCTCACTTGGAGTATTGTGTTCAGGTTTGGTCACCTCAAAATAGGGAAGACATTCTATCTTTAGAGGGGGTCCAGAGAAAGTTAGCAAAACAAATAATAGGTCTAAAGAATAAAAGCTATCATGATAGATTAGTCAGCCTAAATCTTTATTCCTTATTTTATCATAGATTAAGGGGAGATCTGTGTTTCCTTTATAAAAACATGAAAGATGAAGTTTTACTGGAGGAATTGGGTCTTAGACATAATTTTGGTAGAACTAGTACTAGAAAGCATAAGAAACAACTATATCAGCAAGTCTGGAATCATAACCTCCGTAAACATTGGTACAGTTGTAGGTTGTAGAGTAGATGGAGTTTGGAACAATCTATGGATGAATCTTGTGGACAGTACTACCATGAATGAGTTTAAGAGCGGGTTGGATCATCACTTTGGAAACAACAAATTTACATTTTAAAATGTGGTCGGCAAGCCTTATAGGGTAGAATTCTATCTTCTGGCTTGAATATACCTATGATCCTTCAGGCGTTGACTGGCATAAACAATCACCCTCTCAATTCCATTCTATTCCTGAGCCAGGACTGCCCCAAGACCACGATTGCTGGCAACTGTGTAGAGACGAAATGGATGAGAATAGTCTGGATAGGCTAAGATGGGTGCTGTCATCAATACCTTCTTCAAAAGATCAAAAGCTTCTTGGCACTGAGGGGACCACCTCACAACACTCGTCTTTGGCAGTTTCTTTTCTTTGGCATACCGCAGTAACTCTTGCAGAGGCGAGGCAATTTTTGCAAAGTCTTTTATGAATCTGCAATAAATACCCTATGAATCCCAGAAAACGTCTCACATCTTGAATGGTTATAGGTCTGAGCCAATCCCTCACTGCCGCCACCTTACTGGGGTCTGGTGATAGTCCTTCTGCCGACACTACATGTCCCAGGTAATTTACTTGTTCTTTTAGAAAGTGGCACTTCGATGGCTTGATTTTTAGTTCATACTGTGTCAGATGACTGAAACCCATATCCAGATGCTTCAGGTGTACCTTGAATGTCTTGGAGTAAACAGTTATGTCATCAAGGTAGAGTAACACCGTATCAAAATTTTCACTTCCCAGACAGTGCTCAATCAGTCTCTGAAAGGTCCCTGGTGCATTGCAGAGGCCAAATGGCATTCTTGTGAACTCATACAGACCCATTGGGGTAATGAAAGCAGTTTTCTGTTGATCTTCCTGGGCCACAGGGACCTGCCAGTAGCCACTCACCAAGTCAATGGTGAAAAAGAAGGTGGAGGACTTCAGAGAGGTTAAGGCATCCTTGATTCTAGGTAGCGGATAATCATCCTTGTGGGTAATCTAATTTAACTTGTGGTAGTCTACACAAAAGCTGATCTTGCTATCTTTCTTCCTAACCAGCACAATCAGCACAGCGCAGGGGCTATGACTTTCCTTTATGACGTCAGCATCCAGCATCTCCTTGATCAGTTGCTTGGTTGGTTGGTACAATGCCGGTGGAATGGGATGAAATCTCTCTCTGACAGGCGGGTGGTTCTCTGTACAGATATAGTGTTTGACATGAGTGGCACAACTGAAATCGAAATCCATGGTGTGATGTGAAAATGCTTGCTGATGGCATCGTATCAGTGCTGTGAGTTGGGCTCTCCATTCCGCACTGTTGTTCTGCTGTCCCATGTCTATCTCCTGTACCCATACTTTCTCTTGGCTGTCTGTATTATTCTCACTGATGCTGACCTGCAGGTATGAGGGGTAGTTTGCTTTTGCCTCTACAGGGGTTACAATTTTGTCCCAATCTATTCTGACAAGCCATCCCACCATTTGTTGTTTGTAAAGTTTCAAGGTTGGGATCCATAGTTCAATAACCGGACAGGAATTCTCCCCTTTTATAGTCACTACGCTCCTGGCTGCCATCAGCGGGTCTCCTTCTCGAGTCCAGAAGAGTTCCACTATGGCTAAATAGTCCTTTCCTCCAAGACCCACTTTAGCTTTACACATCACAAGTGTCTCCATGCCAGGTCCAAGCTGAATAGGGCAGTGATCCATCACCCACACCTTTCCTATCTCCCCTTGTTTGTTGGTGAACTTTTGGTACTTCTGGAACTTTTGGAGAGTAGTCTGCCAGACTTTCCTTTCCTGGACCTGCATGGATTGAGTTTTTTCCCTCATTACATTCATCAGAGCACTCTGATAATGTTGCAGTATGTTCAGCCCCACAATAACAGGCGGTACAGAAGGGTCATGGGTGTTGTTTACGAGCATACCCTGCTGACTATGCTCATTGTCCCTAATCTTCATGGAAGCCTCTGCATATCCAATTATTGGTATTCTTGTCCCATTGCTGGTGACAAGATTTATCCAGCTTTCAGGCGGTTGCAGTAGCTGGTCCCTGGACAAGTGATCAAAGACGTATCAACTCTGGATGGTGGTCACCTGTGATCTGGTGTCTAGAAGTGTAAGTAGGGTTACTCCATCTATTTGTACTGAAACGGTCAAGCAGTTACCCACGAACCTTGACTGTTCCAGATATTTTTGTGGATCTATTGCCTGACGTCCCGGGACTCGGTCCTCTGTTTCGGGGACTCCCTGTTTAAAACTGTCTCCTGGTATTGGCTGACTGGAAGCAACTCCATTCCACATGGTCGCTGACACCACACCTTCGGCAGATTGCCCTTCCTTGCAAGTCAGACTGGTCCGTAGGCCTCTGTCCCATATTAGTTCTCTGACTATGTGCTCTTGGTTGACACCAGTCTAAATGACCAGGATGAGCTTGTCCCTGAAATTCATGACATAGATGATTTTTTAAGTTCTAGATTTCCCGTTTCATCTCACTCATGATATAGGCAGACAAGTCTGATTCAGGATTCTTCTGATCTCTTCTGGTTGATTCAGCCTCTGCCATTCCTATAGGTTGGCACCAGGAGTCCTTCTCATTTTCCTTATGGCAGTGCTGTGAATTCACCATGCCATGATGGGTTAGTTCAGACAGCAGTTCGATCACCTCTTCCTTAAAGTTTAGAAAGGTTGCATCTGGATCTTGCCTGGATAATAGTCATAGCTCCCTGTGATGCACATTGCTTCTGAAGCCCTCAATGAAATGGTCTTTCAAAGCCTGATCTGAGTTCCATACTTCATCAGGGTCTATCCGCTAGATAGCCTTCAATGCCTCCTGCAGACTGAGTGCATACTCTCTGAGGGCTTCTGTGGGCCCTTGGATGCGACAGAAGAATTTCATTTTTTAGATCATATATAGTTCAGGTGTCAAACATCCGTGGCAGTCAGGTAAAGATTTAGGCCACAGTGACCTTCTCTCCTTCAGGCCAGGTGCTGACTTCCCTGTGTGCAGCTCCTCCTAACTGTCCGATAAGAATTTCCACCTTTTGTTGTTCGGGAACCTCATAAAGTCGGAACATGGCCTGGATCTTATTTTGAAACTCTCCAAGGGTGGTGGATGTGGGATCTGTTGCATCACCTGTAAATCTTGGTAACCAAGGTGCACCATAGTAATAGGGCATGGTAAGTGATGTGCCCAAGTGTGCTTGGGGGCCTTCCCCAGATCCTCCATGGGTTGCAGAACTGCAGCTTGACTCTCTAGCCTCCATTCTGAATGAGCAGCTGCCTGCTTTGGACTCCTTTAAATCCTGTCCATGGTGCCAAACATTTGCAAAGCACAGGGTCTATTCTCGCTGATGGTGTAGCAGTGGTTGAGTAAGGGGAGAGACAGGAGACAAACTCAGTGAATGGGAACAGGTTTACTGGGTGCAAAGCACTGAGAGGATAAGCAGTGTACAACAGGATATTCTGTAACTCAGTACTCTATATCTCTATAATAATCATTATGCTCTATTACTATACTCTAAGACTGTCATAACTCTATACTCTATACTCTATAATAATCCTTATACTCTATTCATCTATTCTACAACTGTTTTATTACTCTATACTTTATAATAATCCTTATGTTACTTCATCACATTAGTACAGCATGTCAAGCAGAGACCACAAGAGCATAGAGTCCTTCACAGGTCGAGAGTAGTGGCCACCAGTACACTTTGTTGGCCAGCTTTGTTTGAATTGGAAGAACTGAAGGGCAAAGAACTAAAACAAACAAGAACCTAAGCAATGGTAAGCCTCCTGGCTGAAGCAGGGCTCCGGGGAACTGAGCTGTGGAGAAATTGATGCATACAATGCAAGGCAGATGTAGGGCCTCCTGGCCAGTGGAAAACCCCAGGGAAACAAGACATGGATGCAGACAACTGATTGAAGACTTCTGGGCTGAAGCTGGACCCCAGGGAAACTCAGGATGCAGACAACTGACTGAATGCTCCTGGGCCAAAGCTAAACCCCAGCGAAACTCTGGATGCAGACATCTGATTGAAGACTCCTGGGCTGAAGCTGGACCCCAGGGAAACTCTGGATGCAGACAACTGGCTGAAGTCTTCTGGGTACTTGCATCCAAAGCCTCCCCCCCCCCTTGATGACAGATCCCTACCTGTGAACCAGGACAGTTCCCTGTACTACTTAAAATCTGTTAGGGAGGGGAATGGCCTGTAGCTCTGGAAGTGAAACAGCTGACAGGGAGCTATCTATGCTATATCTATGTTGGCGACCGGCCCCAGCTTGTTGGAAGAAGAATGATGGTATCAGTCTCTAGTTGGTCACGGCAATCAACAAATTACAAATCGAGCAATAATCAGGTGAAGAGATTAGCATTAAGCTAAGAGATTCTTAGATGATCAGGCAGTTCAGAGGCATGCAAGGCAGTTCTTGAAAGGAAAGGCAAGTGCAGGGTTAATCCAATAGTCTCTAGGAACAATCAAGCAAATACGAGCAGAAATGGCACTTTGATATATGCAGGGCAAATGCAGAATTAATTTAACAGTTTCTTGAGATAAAGACAGCTTGAGCAGGAGAAGGCAGTTATACTGTAATATTCAGGCACTGTCTCTGTAAATGCAGTCTCAATATCTGTAAAATGTTTTGCTTTCTTCCAGATTTACAGTGTCCCACATAAATATTTTCCAGGCAGGGACTTTAGAAGGGAGATGCAATGAGGAAAGCTGGCAAATGCTATGGGCTAGCTATGCAGGGACCCTGGGGTATAACCTCCCTCCCACAGGTATTTAGCTCCGAAGGCATCTAACAGGAGGATTGCCCTAAAGCTGAGGGTAATCTGACTAGCTAAAATGCTAAGGTTCCCTTCCTGACTGTTCCTCCCCAAACTAGGGGCTACGGGGAAGTTACAGGGGTTACTAGCCCTTGGCACAGACTATAGCTATTATGCTGCAGGGGTGGCTAACTGCCTGGCCCACTCCATTTCCCTTGCCGCTGGCTACAGCTAATAACAGAGTGCACTTCTAAACAACATGATATCACTCTTTCAATATTTGCTAGGCTTGGTTACTGGTGGCCACTTGGCTACTGGCCATCTTAGTCCTCTCTGGGGCACTATTCCTTTATCTGGGACTGGCTTTTCCCCAGTGGCCCACTTGGAGCTGGATAAACTGCAGGAACTAATCAAGAAAATCTTTGGGCTACCTGGCCTCTAACACAATGACTCAACTGGCTAAAGTGGCTACCACTTAAGCTGGGGCCCTCCTTGCCTTGAGAAGAACTACAGAGAGTGAGGAGGAGGTGAAGGGAGGAGATGCTGCTGCTGGCGATGACACTGGACTGGGCAGGCAGTAGGAGGGACATCTATGGGGCCTTGCTGTAGCAGACGCTCCTCCCGGCCTGACGCTGACTGAGGATGCGGCCCTGCTTGTGGGCACAGCCAACGAGGGACTGAAATTTACTTTTACATAAAAAAAAATAAACAAGGCTATATTGAGCCCACACCGCAGTCAATGGCTGCTAAAAGGGACCCCATCAGAACACTGGAGCTGCTGGAACACCGCTGGACTACCGCAGGACTGCAGGGATGAAAGAGGACTGCAGGTACACTACCTTTTCTTTTGTTTTTACCTCCCTGCATCCCCTTTCTCTCTCTCTCTGACATGGAAACAGATTCTCCTTTTCTTTGAGTCGGGGCACCTGACAGCACTCTCCTGACCATCACAGCTGCTGGCCACACAACACTCTTTGAAAAATGGCCATTACTGGCCACTTTGGAGCCCTCCCTATTGTTAAGAATGCTGAGTCCCTAGCAACCAGGGAGGCAAGCAGCTGCTCAGCGCTAGGAGGGCACAACCTTGTGCTAAGGGCAGGGCAGGCTGCAGGAAGACAGGAAAAAAAACTCTTTAAACTGCAGGCTGCAGTTTACTTTTTACAGGGGCTCCTATACTATTTGGGCCCCCATCCTGCCACCTAAACCTACTAGGGCACCTGGACACTTGGGACTAACTGGGGACCCCTAACACTGGGGCATTACAAGCTCAGTCTATTTTACTGGAACTGCCCCCGCCCCTTTCTCTCCGGAGTTGTTCTCCCCCCACCTTCTTTTCTCACCTCCCCATCCTCCCTTCTGTTATGACTTTCCTTTTTACCCTGTCCCACCCTCTTTTAAAACTGCCCACCATTTTCAGTGAGACCACCTCCTCCAGCAGTTCATTCCACGTTGACACTACCCTTTTTGTGAAAAAGTGCCTCCTCATTTCCTTTTTAAATCTATCCCCCATTAGTTTCAGACTGTGCCCCCTTGTGGTTCCCTCCATTTTAAAACTGAAAATGCCCTCCAATCCAACCTTGCTTATGCCATTTAGGTACTTGAAGGTTTCTGTCATATCCTCTCTCCCTTCTGTCTTCCAGGGAATACATATTGAGCTCCCGTAATCTCTTCTCATATGGTTTGTCCCCCAGGCCCTGGATCATCTTGGTCACCCTACACTGTACCATCTCCAGTAGTTTGATGTCTTTCTTCAAATAAGGGCACCAGAACTGCACACAGTACTCTAAGTGTGGTCTCACCAATGACCTATACAATGGCAGAATGACTTCCTCTTTCCTGGAGGTGATTCCTCTTGTGATGCATCCAAGCATTTTATTTGCTTTGGCTGCTGCTTTATGTCACTGTGCAGAGAGTCTCATGTCTTCTATGATTATCAACCTAGATCCTTTTTCCTCCTCTGAACTGGACACCTGTCCCCCCCCAGCAAGTAGCTGGCCCCAGGGTTCCTAGCTCCTGGTACATGACCTTGCACTTCTTGGCATTGAACCTCAACTGCCAGATGCCAGACCAATTCTTGAGCCTAGCCAGATCCTGCCTGAGTTCTTGTCTCCCCTCCTCTGTGTCCACTCTTGCACAGAGCTTAGTATCTTCTGTGAACAGGCAGATTTTACTTTAGACCCCATCCGCGATGTAAACAATAAAGATGTTGAAAACACTGGTCCAAATGAGCCCTGTGTGATTTTTTTCAGTGGAATCCTGCTTCTATCTATACTGTGAAGTACAATAGCCCTGATACAGAACTGTGGAGCAGTCAGCAACACTTTTGGTTTAACACCAACACATTAATGACAAATACTTTACAATCACAATGCAAAAATTAATCAACTATTGCACAAAATTCAAACTTCTGTTTATGATTTTGGTTGCATTAACACAGTACTTTGGCACCAGTCCTCAAATTCTTCAATTAGCAGCTGGTTTGGCCAGTTGGCCATTTAATGTCAGTAAAGCTGACATATTGAACAGGTATTTCTGTTCAGTCTTTAATGAGGAAGAGGAGGGTAATGGGTCTGAAAGGAGTACAAGGGATGGGAATGGTGCAGAAATGGACACACGTCACTTTACACGAGAAAGGGTCCTGAAGGAACTGAAAATAATAAGAGTTGATAAAGCAATGGGGCAAGATGAGGTGCACCCCAGGGTCCTTAAAGAACTAAGAGAGGTGGTGGCTGAACCCCTAGCAATCCTGTATAGCCGATCACTGGAAACAAGAGAGATACCCAAAGACTGGAAGACAGCAGATGTAGTCCCCTTATACAAAAGTGGGAACAAAGAGGAAGCGGGGAACTACAGACCAGTCAGCCTCACCTCGGTAGGGGGGAAGATCATGGAAGCACTACTGAAAGAGAGATTGGTGGAACATCTGGTTGTCAATGGACTACAGGACCCAAGGAAGCATGGTTTTACCAGGGGAGGTCATGTCAGACAAACCTCATTAAATTTTTCGTCTGGTGACTAGGGAGGTGGATCTAGGGAGGGCAGTGGACGTGGCCTATCTGGACCTACTAACATACTATTTGCCAGCAGATTAGGCCTTATGGTCTATCGAGTCTGCTCGAACCTCAGATCCCTAGTTGGGTGCAGAGGCCCTCCCCCCCTTGTGTTCCAGAAACCCCCATCATCCATCCCCACCCCCCTGGGACAGGCCATCATCTGATACATCCACTTTCTGTGTCTGTCCCACCCTCTCTTGAAGCCCACTGTGGATCTCGAACCAGCTTGCCAGGCAGTGCATTCCAAGGGTCCACCACACCTCAGTGAAAAACCTCCTCCTCTTTTCTCCCTCACCCTTCCACCTTCAAACCATGCCCTCTGGTGATACCTTCCTGCTTTAGTTTAAAGATCCCCTCCATGTTTACCCTATTTATTCCCTTGAGGTACTTGAAGACCTCAATCATGTCCCCCCTGTCTCTCCTCTCCTCCAATGAAAACAGGCAGAGCTCCTCAAGTCTGTCCTCATACGTCAAATCCCCTAGCCCTCGTTTCATTTTAGTTGCCCTCCTCTGTACCTCTCCAGGTGCTGTATGTCCCTCTTCAAGTGTGGTCTCCAGTACTGTACACAGTACTCAAGTGTGGTCTAACCAGTCCATTGTACAGTGGCAGAATCACTTCCTTGCTCCTAGAGGTGATCCCCTACGATACATCCCAACATCCTGTTTGCCTTGCTAGCCGCTTCTCCTGCACTGCTCAGAGTTATTCATACATGCATCCACCATGACCCCTAGGTCTTTTTCCCTATTGAGGCCTCCAGCACCTCCCTCCCAGGGTGTACCTGTGTTTACGGTTTCTGCCCAAGATGTAACACCTGCACTTGGTGATATTGAAATTTAATTTCCATGTGAGCCCAGCTTTCACGGTGTCCAGGCCTCCTTGCAGGGCCAACCTCCCCTCTTCTCCCCCAACTACTGCTCCCATCTTGGAGTCATCAACAAAGAGACTCATTTCACACCCTATACCCTCCCTGATGTCCGATATGTATGCATTAAACAGGATCGGACCCAGGACCGAGCTCCCGCGTACCCACTACCAACTTCTCTAGGGTTCGAGAGCTCCCCACAGACCACTACTCTCTGGGTGCATCCAGCTAGCCAGTTTTCAATCCATCTGACCATCAAAGGGCTACTCCCAACCCCATCAGTTTCTTCACCAGACCATTGTGGGGGACAGAGTCAAACGCCTTGCTGAAGTCCAAGAATAATACATCCACAGGCTTTCCCCGTCCAGTTCTGATGTTACCCATTCGTAGAACTCCACAAGATTGGTTTTACATGATCTACCTGGCACAAACCCATGTTGCCGACTATCCAGACCTCCCACCTCCTCCAAGTACACCCCCAATCGTTCCTTTAGTATACTGTCCATTAATTTTCCCACCATCGAGGTCAAACTGATGGGTCTATAGTTACCTGGTACTTCCCTCGACCCCCCTTTATGGATTGGCACCACATGTGCCTCTCGCCAATCCCTAGGTACCCTCCCTGTCTCAAGTGACCTGCTGAAGAGCTCCGCCAGGGGTGCAGCCAGTATGTCTGCCAATTCCTATAGTACTCTCGGATGAATGCCATCCAGCCCAGGAGATTTGTCTTTCTTTAGGGCCTTGAGGGCTAACCACCCTTTTGGCGGAGATAGCATCATCCATCCCCTCCACCTTACTGGCCTTTTTATCCTTATCCTGATGTGACACCCCTGGGGTACCTCTCCCTCCCTCTTGCTCCATTTCTGTTGCTCCCCTGATCCCACTCACTGCCGCTTCTATCCCCATCGTGCCTTGCTTTGTAGATATCCCATCCCGCTCCCTAGTGAACATAGAGGCGAAGTACTCGTTAGATACCTCTGCCTGGTCCCTCGCCTCTTCCACCCAACCTCCTTCTGATCTCAATCTGCTGAGATGGCCCTTAGTTTTTCTCTGCTCCCCAATGTACCTGAAGAACCCCTTTTCCCCTCCATGTATCCCCTGTGCCAGCCTCTGCTCTTTACTGGACTTTGCCCCCTCACCATCCGGGTGACTTTTCTAGATGCAAGATGGTACATTTCCTTATCCCTATTCCCTCTTGTTGTTTTATATTTTTTGTAGGCTGCCTTCTTTTCTCTGACTGCTACCTGAACCTAAATGGACCACCAGCATGGTTTATGTGACCTTGCCCCCTTACGTTTCACCTTAGCGCAGGTCCTGACTGCCTCATGAAGTCCCCGTTTTATGACCTCCCATCTCCTTTCCACATTTGTCATTGATGCAATCCCCTTCAAGTGATCTTTGAGAATATTTTCCATGCCCACAAAGTCTGCCACCCTGAAGTCCACTACCAGTGTCCTAGATCTCCCCCCCTTCCCCCATGCTTATTTGAATCCAGACAGTATTGTGGTCGCTCCCAGTCAGGGGATCCTCTACAACCAGGTCCCTTACCAGATCCCCATCTGCCAGAACCACGTCCAGGACATGCCCCTCCCTTGTGGACTCCATCACATGCTGTGTTAAGAACACATCCTGGAAGCCATCCAGCAGCCTCTGCTCCTTGGCCACCTTAGAGGACATGGTTCCCCAGTTTGTACCTGGCATATTCAGGTCCCCCATCAACACCACTCCTTCCCCTTTTGGTCCACACTGGGCAATGATGTTGTCCAGCAAACCATCCTCCAGAACATCATCCATCCTGGGGGGCCTATATACTACACCCAGTATGACCTTATCTCCTGCTGGGGATCGTAAGGTGACTCATAAGGCCTCCACGTTTCCCTCTGCCTCTTCTACCCTAGCAATTTCTATGTCATCTCTAATGAACATAGCCACATCACCCTCTGCCTCCTTTCTATCCTTCCTAAGCATAGTGTACCCCGCAGACGCTTAGGTCCCAGTCATGGTTTTTGTTGGCCCACGCCTCGCGGACCGCTGCCACATCCCTCCCCTGAACAGCATGGCTCTGGAACTCTGGCAACTTGTTTCCCAAGCTCCTGGCATTTACTAACACCAACCCCACCCTCATCCCTGATCCCTTTGTCGAACCCCGCCCAGGTTCCTTATACTCCATCCTCCTCTGCTGCTCCTGAAACCTCCACCCCAGTCTGTTCCCCTTCCCCTTGGGTTTGAAGGCTACTCCTCATCTGGAGGAGAGGGCTTTGGCAGCCCTCCCTTATCCCTTCCCCCACAAGTTTAAACCCACCTTTCTTGAATGTAGTCAGCCATCCCCTGTTTAAGAACTTCCTTCCTGAATGGGGCAAGACGATGCCTGTCCTTGGCATACAGTCCCTTATCCTCTCAAACTCCTTTCCAGTTCCCTAACACCCCAACCCACTCTCTTCACCCCACTTCCTGAGCCAGTCATTAACCTCTGTGATCTTCATTTTTTCTCCACTGAGGCCTTTGGTACTAGCAATATCTCTGAAAAGGAAATGTTGCATCCATTATCCTGACAGACTCTGGCAAGTTCTTGGAACCTTGCTTGGATTTCCAAAACACTATTTCCCTCTAGATCATTAGTTCCCAAATGCACTAGGAAATCCGGTTTCCCTCCACAATCCCTAACCAGTTCATACACCATGAACTTTGCTCTGTGCACTGTCAGCCCAGAGATACTCACTACCTTCACCTGGCTATGGCATCCACACCCCTGTCCCTCCCACTGGATACCCCTAATCATCGAGTCTCCCAATAACAGAACCTCAACACCACCATCATCCTTATGGTTACCACCACTATGCCCTCTCAGCCCCCCATCCCTCCCTTATTCATGATCTCAATTCCTTGGGAGTCTTCCTGCCTTATTAGAGACCTCCTTGTCACCCTCCCCTTTCTGCCTCCCTCATTATTTTGCCCAATTAACTCAGACCCCCTCTGAATAGGTGTCCCCTTTAACCCTTTCTTATCCGAACCATTTATTCTGGCCCTGATGGTTTCCCCTTCCCCCACACTGCCATCCTCCCCCCTTGTAATAGTACCCCTACCTCCAGAGGCTCTCTGTGGGTCCCCTTTAGCTATGGCTCCATCTTTGGTACTGACCCCTGCTGAAAGGGGCCTCCCACCTCCTTGTCTCCCAGTTTCTCCAGTCATGCTCTCCTCCCTCATGTCTGCAATATGTTGCATCTCCCCCATCTGCTTAACATTTATGTTTCCCCTTCTCCCTCTGGGACTATTTCTATCCTTTCCATTGCCAGTCTGAGATGCCTTATGGGTATCAGACTCCCTCCCCCCTGGCCTCTGTATCAGTTTCCTCATTTCCACCAACCCCTTCCTCCCCCTCTAGGTTGCTTAGTAGCTCAAATTTATTGTGACAATCTATGTCAGCCTCCATCAAGTAACTCGAGTTTCCCCTGCCTGCACCTCTAAACTGCTCCTCTTCCTCCCCTCTTGCTCTGTTCTCCTTAGGAGCTCCCTTCCCACAGTCTGCTGTTTTAGGCTTCCTCACAACAGCCCCTCCCTTCTCAATGTCTGCTCTACTAGGCTTTCCCACAACAGCCCCTCCTGACTCATCCCCCTCCACTTTCTTGTATTCGGAATGTTCACCTGTAATGGTTTCCCTTTAGCCAACATCCCTATCTAAGGGTCCTCTGTCCCAATATCCCCTCCTGCTTGCTGTAACATAATGTCCTGTAATTTCAGAGCATTGCCCCAGCCTCCCTCAGCCCCACCCTTCTGCTGCCCATATCCACACCCCTTATCCTTGGACACCCCCCCAACTCCCCCAGCTTACTCCTTAACCAATATACTTCACTCCTGATACAAGATAACTATCTACAGAGTGGGCAGCCTCCCTCTCTCCAGGCCCAATTGAGAATTATTGCCATCCCACAGCCTGTGCAGCCTACAACCCTTCCGAAGATGCCTGCCATGGTGGAATATGGCCACCCTGTTTGTCCCCCTCTATTTATAATGGCACACACCCCTTTTCTCAGTCCCTTCCCCTTGGAACACAGTTACTCTCTATACTGACTGCAGTTATTTACAAACCCAATTTCAACCCCACCAATAAAGTTCCCAAGTCTCACAAACAATACAGTCCAGTGTGTGTCCAGTCCCACTAACAATGTGTGTATGCAGACATCAGGTACCGTATGATGTCACAGACCCACCAGTTCCTGTTGCTTCAAATTTCAGTCCCAAACAGAAATACACAGCCCTTCAATCCCAAACATCACATTTAAATTTCACTCTAATTATCACTGCCAAACAAGTGTTCCCAAGCCCCAAAAGTTACAATATCGCAGCCCAAGTAACAGTTCTAACTCAAAGTAGTAATTTTTAACACACAGAACTAATTTCACATACAAAACTATTCAAATATTTCAGTTAAAACAGAATACAAACCCAGACCTCTGTCCTTACCAGCCTCCTGTTTATGTTCCCAAGTGAACAATGAAAGACAGGGTGATTATTATTAATTTCCCCTTCCCCAACACCAGGCAAACATCACATTTAAATTTCACTCTAATTATCACTGCCAAACAAGTGTTCCCAAGCCCCAAAAGTTACAATATCACAGCCCAAGTAACAGTTCTAACTCAAAGTAGTAATTTTTAACACACAGAACTAATTTCACGTACAAAACTATTCAAATATTTCAGTTAAAACAGAATATAAACCCAGACCTCTGTCCTTACCAGCCTCCTGCTTATGTTCCCAAGTGACTTCAGCAAGGTTTTTGACACTGTGTCACATAGAAGACTATTACACAAGCTGGGGAATATGGGTGTGGGCGGGACAGTAGTGTGGTGGGTAGGTAACTGGCTGGGTGGTAGGACACAGAGGGTGGTGGTAATTGGCTGTCACTCCACAGAGGGAAGAGTGACCAGTGGGATACCACAGGGATCAGTGCAGGACCAGTCCTATTCAACATCTTCATCAGTGACATTGCACAGGACCCAGAAGGCAGAATTTCCCTGCTCGCTGATGATACAAAGCTCTGTAACAGAGCAGACACACCAGAGGGTGTAAACATAATGAGAAGGGACCTGCAGAAACTTGAAGAATGGTCAGGGGTTTGGCAGTTGAAATTCAATGCAAAGAAGTGCAATATAATGCATATGGGGCACAAAAACCCTGGCACAATATATCAGTTGGGAGTGAGGATACAGCATGCACCAAGCAGGAAAGGGATCTTGGGGTTATCATCTCTGATGACCTCAAGGTAGGGGAAACAGTGTGACAAGGCAGCAGGTAAAGCAAATAGGATGCTGGGATGCATAGGCAGGGGCATCACCAGCAGGAAAAGGGAGGTCATAATTCCACTATACCAAGACACTAGTGAAGCCCCACCTGGAGTATAGTATACAGTTCTGGAGACCTTACCTATGTAAGGACATAGACAGGGTAGAGAAGGTTCAGAGGAGCGAAACAAATATGGTACATGGATTGCATCACAAGTCCTATGAGGACAGGTTGAAGGAATTGAATATGTACTCCTGGAGAGAGGAGGAAAGAGGGACATGATAGAGACATACAAGTATCTTACAGGGAGGAACAGGTGCAGGAATACACTATATTTAAGAAAAGATGTTCCAGGACTAGAGGGCATGGGATGAAGTTGAGGAGGATGATTCAGAGAAACGTGAGGAAAAATTCTTCACAGAATGGGTGGTGGACAAGTGGAACACCCTGCCAGAAGAAGTGGTGGGGGGGCTGAAACAATCATGGAATTTAAGAATGCATGGGATAGACATAAAGGAATTCTGGAGGTCGGGGGTAAGGGGCAACAGACTTCTAGGAAAACAAAGTGAATCTACAAGCTCAAATGGGCAGACTGGGTGGGCCATAGGCCCTTATCTGCTGACACTGTCTATGTATCTACGTAATTTGGATGCATATGCTCATAAGCACCCCATCCCACATTTTAGTGTATTGTCATCTTAATTTCTCTGATGTCCTCCAGTGCTTGGCTAATACTGCATGGATATTCTGTCACTGGCAAATGCTGAAATGGATTTTAGTACTCAAATGGCTGATATCCTGCTGTGAGTGGAATGCAAAATAAACACAGAAAGGTATCTCTCTTGTAGCATTCTTTATGTGAACACACAGATGAACATTGTTTTTGTTAATTCAAATGCAAAGAAACACTGGAATCTGGACCTTTTTTTATGTCAGAGATATTTAAGTCAATGCACATATAGTCTAGTGCTGTAGTTATACCTTTTTTATGGAACAAGCCAAAAAATATTTGTACAAATCTGCAGACTTCTGGTCCTGAGGTGAGAGATTTAGAGGTACTGTAGGTACCTGCAAGATCACTGATATCCATTTTTTTCTGACAGCATGTTCTAAGGAGTATAAACGTGGTGAAATATGTAATTCTTTCATGCAATGCAGGTGCAAAGTGATACATGACTGATTGCGCATTAGCTCATATAATCTGCTGGTCTTTGTGCTGAAAGTTAATTTATAATTATTTGTCATCAAGTGTTGCTATAGTTAAAAAAAAAACTGAAGAAATTTAGGCATTTATTGTGGTAACCCCACCCAACTAACTCTCTCTCTCTCTCTCTCTCTCTCTCTCTCTCTCTCTCTGGCACACAATCTATGTTTTCATGAAATAATTACGAACTTTCTTTTTTTTAATGTGCACTTCTAACTATTGAATTGAACAAAAGGTAGTGTGTGTGTGTGTGTGTTTTCAGGGTAGGGGAGCAGATCCAACCATACTTCTCATTTGTCCCCGATTTACATGGATGTTCCTGATTTTGCCTCAGATTTGTACTCTTTCCATCCTAAAATTTGTGTTTCCATAACCAATCAATGGGGATTGTAAGCACAGAATAATGTCAAACATTAAAGTTAAACACTTGTTCTTCGTTACAAAATGCATTTTACACTAAGCCCCTTATTCTACCAGCTTCTTGAGTAGATATCGTCAATTTTGAAGATATGTCTCTGATTTTGGTCCTTTGACTCTGATTTTTTTAAAGAGCAACTCTCTATTATAATAAACGGCTTACAGACACTAGATTTACACCACTTATGTTTTCACTTTATTATTTTCTAGTTATTTGTTATTTCTTTTGCTATTCCCCTTCTGTTAGTCTACTAAATATTGTAGACAATGCAGCAATTGTTTCACTGAGTCTTTCACAATGTATCTGACTCTCCCCTGCTAACCACACAACTGCTGTTTGGGATGTCACAGTCTGTTGTCATGGTGAGCACTATGATGTCACTGTATATAAACTCTGACTCAGGGTTCACTTAAGACCCTCCGAAATGGTAATCTACCTTGTATCATAACCTAGACCAAAGGACTACTTAAGATACTTGACGCACTGTTTACACACTGTACTATGTGACCTATGTATAAATACTAGCAAATGTTATGTTTGTTCTTTTGTACTGACGTGGAGCCTTTGCAAAGGAGTCAATGGCTCAAAGGATTGTAATTCCGATTCTCTTCAATAAATAAATAAATAAAAATAAACAAAGGCACTGGGAGATTAACAAGGGAAAGGCAAATGATTTCAACTGTTCTCTATGCAGACCTTTTAGATGGACTACCAAGATATCCTGTAAATCTTGGAAAGAAACATTGAAAATGAAAAACAATGCATTCTCTAGTAAATTATAACAGCTGAAACATCTTATTTATGAAAGCACATGTGAAGTGCAGAGTTGCTCTTTAAGCCTTGTCCCTGATTTATGAGGCAGGAGGTCAGGAGTTTAAGAGGTATGGATCCAACTATGATCATGAAGTGCTAGCAAACTTAGACAGAGATTCAGTGAAGCTGCTTAGTCCCAACTATGATCTGAGCATACCTCTCAACTGTACCACATTACGAAGAACGTTCCTCATTTTACTTCACAAAAGCTCCCTGTTCCACATTGTGAGGACTTGTTCCACATTCAACATCAACATTTTAAAGCAAAAATCCATAGTAAATGATGCAAAAAATATTTAATTTAATTAATAACAGACTTTCTGAACATAAAGGCAACATTTTAACAGTGTTTTGAGCTTCTTAGGTAAAGATTTGATTAAGTGTTCCACATTTTGCTCATTTGTTCCACATTTTGACAGGCAATGTTCCACATTTGGGGGACAAAAGGTTGAGAGGTATGGATCTGAGCAATGAGTAAAAAAATGGGTGGGGGTATCATACTCTGTCATCCTGATATCAGATTACAGTTACTGGTACTTTCTTTCCAATTTAGCTGATGACACAGGATGCTTGGTAAACATGTTTTTTTAGAATATCATGATGTCAGAAAAGTAGTTTGCAGAAAGAGGACAGAGAGTCCACAAGCATGATCCCAATATGCACTTTTATATATTGTTCCTCAAATGTATTCATTTTTTAGATGCCAGGAAACCGTGGAGAGAGAGCATGTTTAGAAGAGGGGAAAGGAGAGGGAGGGAGGGGGAAAAGAGAGAGAGAGAGAGAGAGAATGAATGTTTGGGATCATGCGAACAGCTGAGCTGATAGCCAGTGTCTGTAAGTCTGAAACTTACATAAAAGAAAAAGTATGTGAAAGGCATCAGTTCCTTTCTCAAGTCAGCATTTCTAGCTATTGCTAAATGGAAGAATGACAGAACTTGCTTCAGGAATCAACCCCATAGAGATCCATATACTAAATAAAAGGTATACAGATATTCTGTCACTGGCAAATGTGAGAATGGATTTCAGTACTCAAATTGCTGATATCCTGCTGTGAGTGGAATGCACAATAAACACAGAAAGGCATCTTTCTTGTAGCATTCTTTATGTGAAAACACAGATGAACACTGTTTTTGTTAACTGAGGCAAAACGCAGATTTATGTGAAAACACATTTCCAGTTCTCCTCTCTGCATATTACCCCTTGCTGTGCCATGTATTGATATATCAGTCCAGAATTCCTATATGTTCTAATTCTGTTGGCAGCCTAATTGTTAATAGCAGCACCACATGGTGTTCTGGTTAACAAATAGTGCAGATGGGGGGACACACTGTAGTGAATGGGGGATGCAGAGAGATTTTCAGGAAGTTGTGCTTTGATTGCACTTCCTCATAAGAACAAAAGATGTGGTACGTTAGCAATTCAGACTCCTTTTTATGTTTGCTTGCACGCATGCGCAAGAAACATTATGTGGCAGCTTAGGAGAGAAGCGGGTTGTGGAGGTGCAGCAGTGTGGCAGCCAATGCCAGCACTGCATTTGGGGGCTTGTTGGTGTGTACCCAATGCAGGTCCAGTGTTCTGATGACACTGGTTCTGCAAAAGTGCCACCAACTTGAAACGATTCAGCCACTGCAATGAGGGGCCACCTCGTCATTGCAGCATCAGCAATTCCGCTGCGATGAGGAAGCGACCAGTCATTGCAGGATGGTACCTTGCCTGGTGTAACATTTCTGTGAACATGGTGGCAGCTGTTCTGCCACCTCACAGTCCCATGTAAGCCAATGGAGGTGCCAAATCCCCCTGTCAGCATGCCAATGACCCAATTCATTTGCCGATGAGGCAGCCTACTCCCCATCGGCATAATGTCCTCCCCCCATTTGTTGTGTGCCGAGGGGGTAGCTAATCCCCCTCAGCATCATATCCCCTCAAACAGTCTTTATTTGCTGATGGAGGGCCCAATCCCAGTCGGCTCAAGTCCCCCCTTCCCCAAAACGCAGGCGGCACACTGGGAGTCCACCCCAGTGTGCACAAATGAAGCCTGAAAGAAAAAAAAAAACCTTCCTGCAACATCCTTTTTATTATTTTTGTCCCTGAAATAAAGAAAATGGACCCTCACGGTCTGTCGTGCCCCCTCCTACAACCCGCGCCCACCGCTCACCCCACCTCCCCACACCCCCTCACCCCATACTTAACCTCTGGAGCCCGGCACAATGATCTTCAGTGGACTGGGCTGTTACACAAGGTCCCTGCACCCTAAATGGTACCCCCAGAGGGACATCGCAGACATCTAGCATTTATGTATATGTTACACTAACATATAGGGCTAAGGGCATCTACCGCAGAAGAGTAGCTGTCAGGATATGCATGCATATAATTGGTATATGCTTTACTTTCTAATATACACATGTATTTTTTGCATACAAGATGTTAGGACACCTGTTTCCTTGTAGTGTTATGATATATGAGTTGGCATTGCCATCTTCTGATGATTTGTATTGCTACATGGCAATATAGAAACTGTACTTGTTTGTTTCCACAAAGAGATGACTATAACAACATTGTATAATGTTATCTAGGATGGAGGAGCCACCTCTAATTTAGCCAATAGGGCTCATCTCTGTAACTAGAAAGTTTCTCCCTTACAGTAACCATGGTAATTATCTTAGGTATATAATGTAAGACATTACATCTTATACCTCGGAGACCCCAGGAGACACGGAGATTTCCTTGAGGTATAGGGAACGCTTAGCATTGGCTTCCAGTTCCTAATGGTAAGAACTGCTTAGGGAAACTGTGATTTTCATTTTGGTAGTAATAAACAAGTTTTATTACTCTTATGCAATGTGTCTGTGATTCCTTGCATTCTCATTATTGCCAAGAACCTCAGAGTGAGGTTTAGACCTCCTGACAACTGACAACCATGAGCAGGCAATATTTGGAGTTTGCAAAGTTTTCACTTGTTGCTACAACTTTGCCTTCCCAACGGGGACAGTAGGTGTGCATTCCCACATCACCTCTCCCATTTTCCACTCACTTTGTGATCACTTGCAAAGTCTGGCTGCTTACTGGGTGTGGTCGATGCAGACTCACCTCACCCCATGGTAGTTTTGAATTGCAAGCTTACAAAGTGCACAGTAGCCTGCCTGTGAACTAGTGCACCAGTTGAGGATCGATACACAGCATGGCGCCTTTTCACAGTTTGATTTTTTTTCATTCCCTCCCACACAATGGCCACTGTATCAAATATCTGTGCAGACTTGAGACTCGATGTCTTGAACTTCCTTGCCTCCCATGGAGAATGGGCTGACTTTGCACGGGACACAAGTCAATCCAAAAACCCCGTACTGGGGATTTCAACCCAGTACTCAGAGATGAGACAAACAGCCAGAAAGCAAGAAGCTAAAGGTCTGTTGGTCACGGCTCTCTACACTGCTTTGGAAGCCTCCGAAGCAACTGTTTCGAACCCTTGAACTGCAAATCTCATCTCTTAAGCAGGAGATCGGACTGCAGGAAACTGAATGTGCAAGACAAATGCAGGATTTGGAGTCTGAGCTCCAAACTCTGTGGAATGAAAGGGATTCCCTTTTGCATCATTCTGCACAGGCAAATGAGCAGGAACTTTGTATGTTGAAGCAGGAATGTGAAAGTCTGAGACAGGATAAGGGGCAGGCATTGCAAATGAATGACTTGTTAAGTAGAATGAATGATCAAATGCGTGAGGAGTTGGGATAGTTACAGGACGAGATAAACCAGGTAAGTAATGACACAAGAGCAGCTACTAGGGACAATCGTGAATTGAGCACCACATATAGAGTGTTACAGAAGCAGATGCAGGATGATGTGGATCAAAATGTTGCAAAAGTTAGTCATGAGGCTTGTGAATATAAAATGGTGAAACTGCACCATCAGCAAGAGGTGCTGGCTGGTCACGTCAAGGAGATAGGTGGCGTAGCCCCTGCCTTGTCGACGTCGTCTGAGGAGAAGGAGGAGTCAGAGGATGATGACATCTCCCAGTACAATACCTGGTTACACCCCTGCTATGGCTCAGTAACCCCACCCCACCATCCACAACATGGCAGACCCCAGTCACATGACCCCACACCCCTACGTCATCAACGGCATGACGATCATCATGGGTGATGCTAACATGATGATCCCCATGATGGGGGGGGAGCAGGCCCAGGTCTGGTCCCAACGGCACCACTGATCACCGTTATTAATGTGGATGATAAACAGGAGATAGAGAAAATGATTAAGACTGCCTTAGGCAATGTGACCATCCCTGATAAAAACAAATGGGGTCTCCGAACACAGATTAAGCAGCTGCCACAGAAGGCTGCTACTAAGGAGGGAATGGTCTGCACTGTGGCTGAAGCCGCAGCTCAGGCAGCCCTGCAGAGCACCTGAGGTAAGCTACCTCCAATCGATCGTCCAAACAATCCCCTATAAATGGTCCATTCTGTTCAGCAAATAGCTGACAGCATTGGTCAGATGAGCCTGTCCGACAACCTCAGTTGCCACTTGGAGAAGGTGCATGCTAAATGTGAAATGCTTAGTCTCACTGCAGACTACCAGGTCTAGATCCTATGCCAGACCATCGATCCTGGCCTGTGGGTGAAACTTCCTGATGCTGTCCGCCAGGACGGCCACATCACCTTTGACAAAGCAGCATCTGAACGCATCACTGCACATAACCCAGGTGTGGCAGGAGTGATGCTCGCATACCCTGTGAAACAGAATGTGAAGTAAAGTCCAATGATCTTCCACCAGAGACTCAGGATGGCCTACCGAGCAGGGATGCACCTCACAGGAGAAGCCGCCGATGCAGATCTCATTGAATACAAAACTTGTTCCTTCAGAACATGATCCGTGCAGTGTAAGAGAAGGTAGAGCCAACCACCAATCCCAACATGGAAAGGTTTGCCGATATTCTTCGGAAAACAGAGAGAGTTTATTAACTCTACATCCGTGATTCAAGCTCCAGCTCCAAGAAGGTAGCTGCCGTGGAAGCCATTCAGGAGGCCATGACGCACTACACGGTGAAAGGGCAGTCCCAAGAGAAACATTCCCTTCCCACAGATAACCAACACCCCCATCAGGCCCAAGAACAACAATCCTGGGGAAGGAACTGGAACTACCATAAAAATAAGAAAAAACACAAAAACAATAAGGGTAAATGACCAGGCCCTTCATATAAGGAAACAGCCAATGAGAACTGGAGTCTCTGAAACCTCCTTGGGAAAGTGCACTCTGTAGCAGACACTGTTCCAGTACGGGCCCTTGCTGCAATACAACCAGGAGAGCAGGTCACAGGGATATGGGAAGTCCAGGCTCTCAGGACCCTACAGGCCTGAACTCGGAAGCGGCTCCCTATATAGCAGCAGTACAGCATGGTGAAATGGTTCACAGGAACCAGGCCCAGACTCTCTTTCAAGAGGTTCCCCATGCTTCCACCAGTACAGATTGACAATTACAGGCCCCAGTCTGTATTGTAAACAAGCTGGTCCTGGATACAAACGGAAGGCCCTGCACAGACGCAGAGGTTGGGGGCCGCCTACTAACAGTACTGCTGGATACAGGCATGGCTGTGTCTGTATTACAGGATGACAACCCAGACACATCAGCTTGGTCTACTAGATGGAGGACCAATATGTCTGGTGTAGACGGAACTAGGCTACCTGCATATTGCTCCCTGCCACTACCTGTGACACTGGGATACCTGAAGGCATAACACACCTTTCAGCTGATGGTACTGCATGATCACCCTAGTATAATCGGAATTGACTTTCTGGCACTGCACGGCTGTGTGGTAAACCTAGTCAACATGTTACTGATACAGATTCAGAGACAATATCATACCATTATGATCCCCAACTCACATGTGGTTGCAACAATATCTGCAAATAACAAATAGTATGACATCATAGATTTGTTTAAGAACCATGAGCTTTTCCCAAAGCTCCTTCCTATCCTACAAAGGCATCTGGAGGCATTTGCCACCAACAAGCATGACCGTGGCAGCATGTACACTGTCATTGAAGTGACAGGCCCAGCACATGAGAGGCAATGGCAATACCCCTTCCCACCTGAGGCCTTGCCTTCTCTTAGGGAAATGACTAAATCACTCCTCAAGTAAGGTGTAATCAGAACATGTGTTTCCACTGTGAATTCCCCAGTGTGGCCTGTAAAAAAAAAAAACATGGGTGCCTGGAGACTTACTATTGGCTACAGGAGACTAAACCAGGTTACCCCTAGTTGTGCCCCAACTATGGCATCAGCACCAGATGTACTATGACTACTGACCCCTGACTAACAATAGTTTAGTGCCCTGGACATCTCCAATGGTTTTTGGTCATTGCCATTGGCCTCCAAAAGTCAATATAAGTTTGCCTTCACATTTGAGGGAAGGCAGTACACGTGGACCTGCTTACCACAGGGGTTCCATAATAGTTGCTCCATGTTCCATTTGCACATGATGGACACCCTTGAGGGTTTCTGTACACCCCAGTGTCTCTTGCAGTGTATGGACAACCTGTTGTTGGCCACAACCACATAGGAACAACATCTGGATCTCTTAGACTAACTATTGACCCTCATCCAGAGAGCAGGCCTCAAATGTAACCCAGCAAAGGCACAACTATGTCAAAAAGAGGTACTCTTTCTGGGCCTGAGGATAACAGATCAAGGCCAGAGCCCTACCTGGAAAGAGATACAGGGATTGCAAGATCTGCCACAGCCCACCAACGTGGTCACCCTTAGAAGGTTTCTAGGTATGATAAATTATTCTAGAGATTTTATTTGTGATTTTGCTCAGAAGGCCGCCCCTTTGTATGAACTACCAAAAAAGGATGCCCTCTGGACTTGGAGCCTCATTCATACTCAAGCTGTGATGTTACTGAAGCAGGTCTTGGCCTCAGCTCCAGCTCTGGTCAACCCCAATCCTGCCTTGCCATTCCATCTGGAATCTGCCACCTCTGACACTGCTATATCTGCAGTGTTGGTTCAGAAGGTCCATGGCACCCTGAGACCCATTGCATATGCATCACAGCTCTTGACCCCAGTGGAACAGAAGTACAGCCTTTGTGAAAGGAACCTTCTGGCTACCTACTGGGCTGTCAAGCACTTTCTGTATATCATTGGGTACTCCTCCCTGATTATTAATACAAACCATACCCCAACAACCTTTTTACTGTTAGATAGAGTGAAGGACGGTTCAGTCTCTAATACCAGGCTGACACACTGGTCCCTCCTTCTCCAGGATAGATACATCAAGGTCCACCCAACCAAAATGCCATCCATGCTGGTGCATGGCCTCCTTTTCCAAGGAGAACCCCATGACTGTACACTGTAGCCACCTGATCTACCTGATCCAGGCCCTTTCCTTCCTGCTACACCACAACTACTTGAGAACACCTCACTATGTCATGTCTTTACAGATGGATCAGCTTCCTATTATCAGGGAAAACAGATAGCAGGAATGGGCATATTTGTAGTTTACCCTTTTGGTAACACTGTTAATATTTCTAAACGTTGCAGTGTGGCATCATCACAGTATGCGGAAATGGCAGCGGTGGCCTGTGCCCTCGAGTTCATCCAGCATGTAACAGAGGATACCATCATTTTCACAGACTCTAACTGGGTTTGTTGTTCTCTTACAGAATTTCTTTCTTTCTGGCAGAACTCCTTTACCTCTTCTGATGGCACCCCGGTGAAACACAAGGAACTGGTAATATACACTCATTCACTGGCACAGAAATCTGCACACAAACTCTATGTACACAAAGTTAAGACTCACTCCATACATGACCCCTATCATGCCTTCAATGATACTGCTGACACCCTTGCCAAGGAAGGGGCCCAAGGGGGCCACCTGGATGATGGACCATCCAGTGGCCAGAGTGGCCATACACATAGCAGCTGTCAGGAAGAAACCTGAACCCTTCTTCCTTTTGGATTTGTCAGAAGCTCAGCATACTGACTCTGAACTCAAAGATGTGTTCAGATTCCTGGACAAAGGCACTGAGAAGAATGTACCTGCCCATAACCCCTACCAAAGGCATGAAGGTAAGTTATACCTGTCCCCAGATGACAAGCTCATTTGATACCAACCAGATGACACCCCCACCAAATTGTGGGTGGTCCCTTGTTATCTCAGATCCAAATGTTTGCACCAAGTGCATGATACTCCCACTGGTGGACACCAGGGAGTGGAAAACACACTCCAAAGGCTTAAGACCACCACATAGTGGCCTGGTGTCACCAAGGATGTCAAACAGTACATAGACAACTGCCTTGTTTGTGTGCAGAACAACCCCATCCCTACCAAACAAAATGCCAAGCTACTACCACAAAGGCATTCTGGCCCTTGGCATGCCCTACAAATTGATTGTATTGGTCCCTTTACCAATACTAGTAGAAACAACAAATACACCCTGGTGGTTACTGATCTGTTCTCTAAGTGGATTGAAGCTTTCCTCACCAAGACATGTACTGCAAAAACCACTGCTAAATTCCTGGTGGAACAGATTTTCTCCAGGTGGGGTCTACCTCTTAAGGTAGACTCTGATAACAGAGCCAGTTTTACAGGTGAGTTGATGAAAGAAGCCCTGGAATTCCTTGGAGTTCAACAGAAGTTCCACATACCATACCACCCACAATCATCAGGTCAAGTGGAGAGGGCCAGACATATTAAGCAAATGCTTTCCAAATTCATTGAGGACAATCCCAAGGATTGGGATTCCATACTGCCATTACTCCTTATGGCAATCAGGGGCATACCCCCAGCCACCACCCAGTTGACACCCTTTGAGTGTGATGACTGGTAGAAGTATGAGATTACCTGAGCACCTGTTATTTGACCTGCATACCCCCAGCGCAGACCGTGTTTCTGTAGATCAATATGTTGAAAAGCTGTGAAAAGACCTGATACACATTCATTTGTATGCTGCAAATTGCATGGGCAAAGCCCAGCAACAGTCCAAAATTCAGTTTGACAAACACGCACAAGAAGTGGATTGGCAAGTTGGAGATCAGGTAATGGTTCTCAGATTTGCGCATCCAACACATTCTTTCTCCAATAAATGGGAAGGACCCTACCCAATTGTCAATAAGCTCAGTCCAGCAGTCTATCAAATTAGACTCATGCAAAACAACAAACTGACTGACAAATGGTTACATGCAAACCAGTTGAAACTGTATAAAAGAGTGTAATTACTTTTCCTCACCCCATTGAGTGGAATAGTACTAATCTGCTAATGTTTGATTTTCCTTTTCAGATGCACTGACAAGATGGCTATCTTGTTCTATTTTCTCCTCATCTCAGGAGTTATCCCCTGCATCCAAGGCATGGTAAAGATTTTCCTTCATCCTCCATCAATGTCCCAGACAATTTGAATACTGTTCAGGAAGGTTCAGATACCTACCTTACTGCCTCGGTTGTTGCTCCTGATAAATCAACCCTACAAATTGAATGAAAAATTAAATCTCAAGGGCAAATACTCCCCATGGCCAAACTCTCCAAGGGAACGTTCCATGGATGGCCCAATGCAAAATTATCCCCAAATGGTATTTTGTCCTTGCACCAGACCTCTGTTAGACATTCTGGTTTATACAATATCACTGCTTTAATTGACCCCTCATATTGTGATTCACTTTCTACAGATTCTGCCAGGAAATTTTGTGCTGTGCACAACTTGGCCTCAGCTGCCATGTATTTATCTGTGTTACCCCCTACTGAGAAACAACTTTTGGAATGTCCAAAGTAAACCCCTGGTCCTCGTAGTGGTCTCATAGCCACTGTTTTACTTGGCTCACTGATTAACAACTTACAATATATGCACATACCTGTTTTATTTAATTTGATTTACTGAAATATGAAAGAATTTGGTATGTGTCACACTACTAACACATCATTGTTTTATAGTACTTTGTTACTGGATAGCTTAGCAGCTTTTCAGATTCATAACCAAGACCCTATTGCCGGGGTACACACCACCGAGCATAGAGACAATTTTAGGAGAAAATCTGCTTCTCAGAAAGATGATCAAAGTCATAAAAGAAATACACGACACATTTGATGTCACTGGTGCCACAGGCACCATCACTGATGTCTTTGGTACTGCAATGTTTATCTAGAATAAAGCGGACATTGCTACTATCAAAGCACATTCACAGAAGTTTGAAACTGATATGATCAATGACATCATACCCCCATTATTGCATGGTGTGGATTGCCTTAGTCAGGAAGAAAGATACACTGTATAAAATATGCACGATATTGCTAAGGCAATTATAGATTCTAAAGAGAAAATTAATGCACTTATTGCCCCCAAACAATAAGGAAACAGATAAGCAATGCACTGCCCATGAAATATTATGTTCCGCATATGGATCATTCATAATCACTACCATCAACAACCTCTTCCGTGATCTCGAATCCAGAAAAATCCCTGATATCATACATGACAGATGTATCTCTAAATGGTACTGCCCTCACTCCAAATTCCCTAACTGTGTTGTCATACATATGTTACAGTCGGTCTCTATTCCCATTTCTACTGCTAGGAATTTGGGATTTGTGACCAGGTACCCTAATACTGGTCCTTGTTTAAGAAATGTTCCATTAAGGATACTATGTTTGTATCTTTTACTGTTTCTTTACCATGTTTTGATCCCAATACAGCTATATTTGATAAACTAGCATGCTTACACTCCATTAGGCACCTTGATGAAGATATCTACAGAGAACGCCTCGACTTGCCTCCTCTACTGGGTTTCCATTTTCTTCTGGACACATGGGTCGCTTGGCATACAGACTGCTATGCAAAGAAAGGGTATATTTATTTGTGTCAATGTGACGTATTTGATGTTATTAAACCTGTATGTGGATATTCCCCAGACAGTATCGATTGGTCCTTTTCCATGGACGATGACATCACCACCAATGTCACAGAATACCAGGACTCAACATCTGCTCCAGATGATTCTTGATTGTACCAGTCTTATCGGAAGGAGGTTTACCACCTGTCAACATGGATTTCCAAACAGACTTATACTTGCCCAGTACAGCTATAAAAATGGAGACTGCCTACTGTTAAAATGCAATATAATTCAGATGGCAAATTTTGTGTGGTAACTAATTTTAGACAATTTACATACAGAGAGAAGACATGTACTATTACTGATGCTAACTTTTGCTTTGTCCCTCACCAGACCACTATCATTGTGCACACAGTTATTACCCCTGTTCCCCTTGTGGAACCTGATATCATTGATGATACCCCTGATTATATGCTTACTCTTTCAGAGTACTTACCTTACTTTAATATACACATTGATCCATTGACTTTAACTTTAAAGTCACTCTTAGACAGGAAAGACACCCATCTCATTCACATCAGCAATAATATATCTAAAGCAGATGAAACAGTATTTGACTTTATTAATGATGGTGATTGGTGCACTTACCAACACTTGGTTAGAGGTTACCGTTAAAGGTTTTGTTATTATACAAGCCTTTTTAATATTTTTCCTTATCATTATGCTTTGCTGCCTCTGGCACACACTCCGCCAACACCATGAGCAGCTGGAGTTCCTTTACAAGGCTCATGCATCGGGTCTGTAAATGATACCTGCTCTCTCCCCACTTCCCTATTTTGCCTGTGTTGCTCCTTGTGAGGCAACAAGTGGGGAATGTTACACGAGGTCCCTGTACCCTAATTGGTATCCCCAGAGGTACACTGCAGACAGCTAGCATTTATGTATATGCTACACTAATATATAGGGCTAAGGGCATCTACCATAGAAGAGTAGATATCAGGATATGTATGCATATAATTGCTATATGCTTTACTTTCTAATATACACATGTATTTCTTGCTTACAAGATGTTAGGACACCTGTGTCCTTGTAGTGTTATGATATATAAGTTAGCATTGCCATCTTCTGATGATTTGTATTACTACATGGCTATATATAAACTGTACTTCTTTGTTTCCACAAAGTGATGACTGCAACAAAATTGTATAATGTTATCTAGGACTGAGCAGCCACCTCTAATTTAGCCAATAGGGCTCATCTCTGTAACTAGAAATGTTTCTACCTTACAGTAACCATGGTAATTATCTTAGGTATATAATGTAAGACATTATGTCTCACACCTCGGAGACCCCAGGAGACACAGAGATTCCTTGAGGTATAGGGAATGCTTAGCATTGGCTCCCAGTTCTTAATGGTAAACACTGCTTAGGGCAACTGTGGTTTTCCTTTTGGTAGCAATAAACAATTGTTATTACTCTTATACAATGTGTCTGTGATTCCTTGCATTCCCATTATTGCCAAGAACCTGACAGTGAAGTTTAGACCTCCTGACAGGGCACACGTCTGCACTCTTCAAAGCTGACCATGAACTGAAGAAATGCCAATAAGCTGTATAATGGCATAAATAGGGTTTTTTCAACCTATGTGTATATCTCAGCCATTTTTTGGACTTTTGCCACCGAATTTTTAACATGGGGTTATTGGGACCCCTCCTCATGAACACAATCACTGCCATGGCGTTATTTAGTCCCCAAAAGTAATCTTGAGGTCACTGCATGGAATCACCATTCGGGACTGAGTAATGAAATGACAGTGCCACTGTTCATGAGGTGGCCTCTCAAAATATCTATGTTGCAAATTTGGTGAAAAAAATCCAAAAGCTGACTGTTTTACAAGCGTGCGTTGCATAGTTTCCATGCTCCCTCATAACTTCGTGAATTTGTAATATTTTCACTAGAGATTTTCAACATTGGCATTTTTCTACACCTCCTTATGAACAGTACAGCGGTCATTTTTCACATCCTGGCCAAAATGTGTTTTCACACTTCTGGCACAGAATAGTGCGGTCGCTGTGGGAAATAAGTGTTTGGGACAGATTAAGAAAATCACAGTGACTCTGTTCATCAGCAGAGGTCCTAAAATGCCTATGCTGAAATTTTTTTGACAAACATCCATAAAATGACTGTGTTGCGAGTGTGTGTTGCGCAGTTTCCACACACCCTCATAACTTCGCAAATTTGTAGTAGTTTTACTCCAGATTTTCAGCATTGGCATTTTTTCCACACCTCCTTATGAACAGTACAGCAGTCATTTTTCATATCCTGGCCAAAATGTGTTTTCGCTTTTCCGGCACACAATAGTGCAGTCGCTGTGGGAAGTCAGTGTTTAGGACAGAGTAAGAAAATCACAGTGACACTGTTCATGAACAGAGGTGCTAAAATGCCTATGTTGAAAGGTTAGTGACTAAAGTCCATGAAATGACTGTGTTACGAGTGTACGTTACGCAGTTTCCATGCACCCTCGTACTTTTGCGTATTTGTAATATTTTCACTTCAGATTTTCAACATTGGCATTTTTTCACACCTCCTTATGAGCAGTGCAGCTGCTATTTTTTATATCCTGCCCAAATTATGCATTTGCACATCTGGCGCAGAATAGCGCGGTCACTGTGGGAAATTAATATTCGGGGCAGATTAAGAAAATCATAGTGACAGTGTTCATGAGCAGAGGTCACAAAATGCCTACATTGAAAATTTGGTGAAATAATTCCACTAAATGACTGTGTTATGCACATGCATTGCACAGTTTCCATGTACGTTCAGAAGTTCAAGCATTTTTAATATTTTCACTACAGATTTTCAACATAGCCATCTCTTCACACCTCCCTATGAGTGATACACCTGTCATTCTTCACATCCTGCCTGATCTGTGTTTTGTACATGTGGCGCAGAATGGCACGGTCACTGCAGGAACTCAAAGTTCGGGACACATTAGCAAAATCACAGTGCCACTGTTCATGAGAAGAGGTCCCAAATGCTTTCATGAGGTGTGGGTCACAAAAAGGCCATGTTGAAAATCTGTAGTGCAAATACCAACAAACACCTGGGTGTTAGGGTTTCTAACCATAACGTCTCACCATGTACAGACTGACAGGCATCAGTGGTGTGCCTTTGGATTGCCGACTGTAATGCTCATGCCATTCCACCCTCACCCCCCACCTTGCAGCCAGTGACAGATATCGGGGTGTGTCTTGGACTCTTCGACCCCAGAGTTCACCCCATGCTCCTATACTGCACCCATTTCAGCGTATGTCCTTCTGGAATGGGATAACTGTAAAGCCAAACACCCCAAGGCACACCTCAACACTTGTCGGTGTCTGCAGGATAGGGTGAGGTGAAATGGCATGAATGTTATGGGCGACAACCCAAACGCATATGCCAATGCCTTTCCCTCTCCGCAGGGTGGAGCTGGGGTTGGTGTGAAGTTCAATACTTCACTGCCATTCCTATTCTGCATCTGTCTAACTCCTGTATTCTCAATGTTAATACCAGCAAGCAAACATTTGGCATTGACAAATGCTTGTTTCTAATGACAGCAATACTTTTGCACGGCCCACCCATGTAGTGGTAAAAATAATAATGGGTGTCTGTTACAGATCTCCATCCCTTACAGCACAACAAAATAAGCAGTTCTTAGACTTTAAAAGGTTTAGATATGGGAAACAGACAGATTCTACTAGGAGACTTCAATTTCCCCAATATTGACTGGAATAAAGGAACAGGTATAATGCAGCTTGAAAATGAATTTATTGAAATAACTGAGGCACTTAATTTGAAGCAATATGTGCAGACCAGCATAAGGAGTGAGAACCTTTTAGATTTACTACTCAGTAATATTGAGGACTAGATAATAAACTACACAGTTAAAGAGCCATTAGGAGATAGTGATCATAATATGGTGCAGTTTTATATTAAAAACACCTGGTCAACATAATGGAGAACAACAAAAGTCAGGTGCTACAATAAAGTTAATTAGACCCTAATGAAAAAAATAATTAAAACATGGAATTAGGAAAAGGATTTTAAGGAAGAATCATTATACAATATGTGGAATAAATTGTTATTGGATTCTCTCAGGGAGTACTGTGGATTTGCTGGTAGGGTCACCAGCTAGCCTAAGTCCTTTCTCAGTGGCAGAATGCAGAGGATGGTGATAAGAAGTTTTTCCCTCTCTCCTGAAGCCCCTGCTCTGCAGTGCATACCAGGGTTTGAGTCTCTCACCTATGTTGTTTGCAGCATACATGCTGCCCTTGGGTGATGTAATCAGACGACATGGCTTGGGTTTTCACTGCTGTGCAGATGATACCCAGCTGTACCTGTCACTTGTACTCAGGACACCTGGTGCTGTTAATGTACTGAATTTATGTCTGGTCAAGATCCAGGATTGGATGTCCTCTAGCTGGCTTCAGCTCAACCCAGCAAGATGGAAGAACTAGTAATTGAGCCTGGGCGATGGCAGGATGTGGGGGCAACAGCAGAAAGCACTGGTCTGGTATTTGGCTCCTCAAGTCAGATGGCCTCTACCAAGGTGAAGAATCTGAGTGTCATTCTGGATGAAAGACAGCCATTTGAGGCTCAGGTGTCGTCCATAGTCCAGTATGGCTTTTAACATCTCTCAGACTAAAACCTTGATCCCGCCGGAAAACCTGCCTTCACAGGTGCATGCCTTTGTGACCTCCAGACTCGACTACTGTAACACTCTTTTATCTGGGGGTGAGTTGAGGAGTTCCTCCAAATCCCGCAGCTAGTGCAGAATGCAGCGGCCAAGTTATTAGGTGGCCTTCCAAGGTCATGTCATGTGACCCCACTTCTGCCTGATCTGCACTGCTGCCGGTGAAGTGGTGACTCTCTTTCTATGTCAGTTTGCTGACCTATAATGCCCTACACAGACTGGGCCCAGGTTATCTGAGTGAGCTCTTGTCTCCTTACTCCACAACACACCCTCTCTGCTCCTCTGAGGGGAGCATCCTAATGGATCCCAGGGCCAGGGTTGATAGCTGGCAACCACACATTTGAGGTAGCTGGCCTGGCCCTGTAGAACTTGCTTCCCAGATCTTTGAGGGAGGCTACTTCAGCAGAGGCCTTTAAGAGTGGCCTAAAAACCTACCTCTCCAGTCAAGCTTTCAATTTGATTTAAGACCACTGGTCTTAGTATCTAAGTTATCCTTACTGCTAATTTGCATTCTATGTTTTAGTGGTTTTTAATTACGTTTATATGTTATGTTTCATTTGGTTTCGTATTTTATTGCTATGGTGTACACTGCCCAGAGCCTCTGGGACTGGGCACTAAATAAATAAAATTACTACTATTTGTAACCCCTAGGTGGTGCTATCCCAAGGGCTACTACCCCTGCCTGCTTGGCTACTGACAGGTTGAGGGGCCTAGGTTCTATGACGGGTGCCTCCACCAAGAGGTCAGGGTTAGTAGTGGTCAAACTAACTTGGGCTAAGCCCTCCGGGACACTGTGACCTCCCCTTTTGTTCCCACTAGTGGCCCACACAGTACACAGAGGTTACCTTCCCAATACCTCACATATGAACACTTTTTACACATATAGATACCACTTACCCTTGAGACTGATTCTGCAGCACGTCTCTGAGGATCCCCTGTAAAACAATGTTAAGCAACATAAACAACACAATGCAATGCTGCTTCTACATGTACTGACACCACAGACAGTACATAGTTCAATAACAACAAATCTGATTTATTTAGGGGACAGTAACACGGGAGGGGGCAATCAGGTTGATCTGGTTTAGTAAGGTTCAAATCACAGTACTGTGCATACATATAGGGTCCACATAAATTCACACTCTGGGTACCCAGGATGGGGGGGGGGCTAGCCAGTTCCATTACCCGTGGTTGGCCGGCTGGTGCAGATGGATGGGGTCCTGTAGGAATAAAATATATGCACAACACACACTTGTAATCTGGATCCAGATGGCTCAGTCCATAGGAAGAAAACACAAGGAAATCAGTTGACACACTTTGATTAAATGAAAGGTGCAGGAAGCTTCCTTGATTTGTACTCACGATACCCCAAACAGAGAACCTGATGGAAGTGGTGTTTCTGGGTTGCCAGAAGAGCAGGGCATGGAGTCGAGGGCCTCGGAACAGGGCCCAACTGCTTTGGATAGCAAGCGGATTCAGTCCGACTACATCAAGTTCAGCTCACAACTAACAGTAATCGGGGAATTATAGTCACAATCCCCAGAAGCACTAAACACATTCATATGTAAAGGAAATTACTATACCAGGCAGCTGCTTCTCGATCCCGATGGCAAACACTTGCAAATTACCCGGGAGCACGCACAGCATCAGCAGTCCCCGACAGGCCGATCGCACTTCAGCAAATCTTTGGTCTTCTACAGGGCAAGCCTGACTTCCACACTTCTGGTTCTCCTTTCTCCTCACAAAACTTGGATTCAGTCCGAACTGGCACTCACAATGGCTGTAGGCAGACTTCAGGGCCTCCCAGGTGCTTCCCGTGTGAACTACACGCAGCAGCAGAAGTAGGGCTCCTTCTCTCTTCACTGTCACTACCAATCTGGCTCCCCAGCAGACAGCCTGGGGCTTTCTTTTGGATCCACAAGGTCTCAGTTGGCTGATTCTCCTTGTCAGTCACAACAGGCTCCCTCTATTGGTTTAAAAAGGTGCCACAACTCTAAGAACTACAGTTCCCAGAGGCTTTCTTCATATAGCCCCAGTTCAGGTAGGCTCCAGATGAGATTCCAAGTTCTGATTTGCCAGCAGGCTCCATTTTAAGGACTCCCTTCCCACTGATTGGTCCACTTCGGCAGTCCGGGACCAAAATGAAAGAGCTACATTACATAGTCCTTGCTGAAAGGAAAGCAGGTTAGACAAACTGTATTTTCATTATCACTCTAAACAATTCCTGGCAGACAGTTACACCTTTCGGTAAAGCTCCCTCTGCACTTTTAGCGATGGCAGAAACGGAGTGATTTGGCAGTAGCTCGAGCGGGACTCAAGCAGGGGAAACACACAGACCCCCATCCAAATTAATTATGTCTGCAGGCAGATAGCTCTTGAAGAGACAGTACGTGGAGGCTCAAATAGTACTCACTTGGAACCACATTTAAACGGCTTAGATGCCGAACACCTCTAGGCTTAAAGCATTTAGGCAAGCTCCTGGAAGATTTTTGGGAACCCCATTTGCAGGGGGGTTACATATTACATATTTAAAACTTAAGTAATGAGAAATAAATTATATACCTGAGAGAACTAAATACAACGCATGAGTTATGATCCTGATATGGTGTACTAAGGAAGTACGCAGCTCAATAAGGAAGAAAAAAGACCTATAAGGCTGCAAAGTGTAAAAATACACTGGAATCATGGCAGGTATATAAAGATCAAGTGTGGGCAAGTAGAAAACTTTAAGACAGCAAACAGGGATGAGGAACTCAAACTAGCCACAGAAACAATGGACAACAAGAAATCCTTTTCTAATTATGTCAATGGCCTTAAAAAGGACACCAGCAAATTGGCCCAATAATTAAGGATAATTTACAGATGACTAGTGATACCTTTATGACTAAAGCCTTTAATTAATTTTTATTGACTGTTTATTGACTAAAGGAAAAAAATCAGGTAGAAAAGTGGTCTTTCCAGGAAAAGTTATCATGTAATAATCTTGGAGTCAGATGTTAAAAAGAAAGTTTGGGACCTAAAACCTAAAACATTCCCAGGTCTGGATGGATTAAACCCAAGACTTCAAAAAGAACTAGCAGAAGGAATTGCAGGTCCCATTACAGAAATGTCCAGAAGTTCCTTAGATGAGGGAAAAGTTGTGCCAATATGGAGGGAGGCAAATGTTATTCCTAAATATAACAAACTCTGGTTTGAGCCACTATGGCTGTTAAGGCATTAACTTGATAAGGGTGTTTCAAGGGCTGAAATGTAAAGATGAATTGCACTAGTCAGCTATGTGTGTACATTTAATTTCTGGTAAAGATAGATCATTTATCTGATGTTTCCCATGAGTTTAAAATGCAAGCGATGCATGAGTCTTGTACTATGGGGGGAGGGCTCCACACCAAGACCTTCAAGCAATGGTAGAAGGAATGGTGCAGAGAGGAGAGAGATATGGCTACATTGGGGACGTGGGCCAACCTGGAAGGATACAAACCTGTACCAAGGTGTTGGTCTGCTTTCATCCAGGAAGCAATCACAGTCCTCAGTGGATGGTTCAAATGTTACTTCGATGAACATTTAAAGTAGCCAAGGGGGGATGGAAGAAATAGGGAAGGCAGAAAGTGGGCTACCACAGGCTGAGATAGAGAATATGGAGATTCCAAGGGGAGAGAGTCCAACCAGGATGCAAGTTATTCAGGGAAGCAGTGGGTAAGCAAAGGAGGAAGGGGCAAAAAGGAGCGGTTAAAGGAGAAAGGTGTGAAAGGGGGAAACAATTGAACAAAGGACAAAGTGGCAAGAAGAGAGCTAAGGGCTGTAAAAATGGTACAAGGTCTGCATCAGAAGCCATATGAGGAGAGAGACTGAAAGAATTCCATATGTACACCCTGGAGGACAAGAGAGAGAGAGAGAGAGTGGGGATATGATGGAGACCTTTAAATACCTCACAGGGGTTAATAAGATACAGGAGGGAGATATGTTTCAGAGAAAAAGATGCTGTAGAACAAGGGGGCATGATATGAAGCTGGAAGGAGGTAGATTCAGGAGAGATGTGAGGAAGTACTACTTCACAGAAAAGGAAGTGGATTCCTGGAACAACCTTCCATGGGAGGCAGTGGGGTTGAAACCAGCAGTGGGTTTAAAAAATGCCTGGGACAGGCACAAAAGGAGGAAGGAAAGGGGTGGAAGAGACAGTGCTGTAAATCAAGTTGGGTCTACAGCAAAAGTGATCATAATTAAAAATTGGAAGACTAAATGGGCACATCGGTCATTATCTGCCATCAGTTTCTATGTTTCTGTGACCCCACCAGAGAGGATACTAGTCTATTCACCCCTCCATGGGTTTTTGTGGCCTAATTTGGCCCAGTAGGGAAAAGGATTAATTCTTCTCGACACTTGGGTAGAGCATCCTGCAGTTTGGGAGGTCACTGCAGGTATGTGGGGGATAAAGCCCAGCAGTTTAGGCAGGAAGGGGAGTGCCAGTCAGAGGAGTGAGCAGCGGGGGCGTGAGAGAGAGTTGGAGCCAGGCAGGGACAACTGCCCGCTCTGGATCCTGGCCGGTGGCACATGGGGCATACAGATGAAGAAGAGGAAGCCAGCAACCGCAAGTTATAGAGTGCTCTTGCAGCCTGTGCCAATTCATGTAGGAATCCAGTGGGCAAGAATGCAGCATGGAGTGTAGTGTCCAGAGTGCAAGTTGCCTTGGACCTCTGCAGGATGTGTCCCTCCTCTCAATTCAAGGACAGTCACTGTCAGTTCTGGGAAAAGATACAGAGGTCATGTGGGAACCTGCAAATCCCCAACCCACAAGGATTGTATGTTCCTAAGGGGACCCGATGAGCCAGTGCAGAGAGAGAGATGGGGATCATTGAGAGTTTGGGTGGCTGTGAGGATAATGGACTGTCAGGCACTGTGAATTGTTTTGGTACCTGTGAAACCTTCAAACTTTTGTGACCATAGTGGTCCCAAGTTAATACTGCCCTAAAGACTGTGCAACCTCCTCGGTCCAGGTAAAAGATGGTATTATGGCCATACCAGCCACCCGAAAGCTGAATGTGTTCCCCATGAATTAACTGATGCTCATGGGAGTTATGTGTGAATACAGTATGTTTAATACATTTTGGATCCCTGTTTTTTCAAATTCCATTTGGACATTCTGTTACTGAAAGGAACTGTTTAATATGCATTAGCCTGTTGTTTTCGCCCAGCATCAGTGAGGAAAATGGCACCATGTGTGTAACATATGGGCCTGGGTAACATGGCCACTGGAAGTGTTTCTGCTGCTGTGGGTGCCTCCTTCCCACAGATACATTTCAGCCATACCCATAGACATTGGGGGGAGGGCACAATGTGGGGGCTCATTCAGGATTTGATTTGGGGTGGCCATAGCTCTTTGTTGGATTCTGCCATTTGTTGCTGAAATGGGATGTTGACTGTGTTAAATTGTTGGATTCCCTATTGCAAAACCATCATGGTGCTGGGGCATGGACAGTTCACGCGTTGGGTGATCTGAAGGGCACCAGAAGGTCTGCTGTTGTGGGGCTTCCAGTGTCTGTACATGTGACAGTAATGCAAATGGACCCATGAAAGAGTCATGGTTTGGACTGTCCAGTTCTGCTTGGGAGGAGCTGCTATGCTTGCGTAACTGCGTGCAGTCCAGCATCGTGGCACGAGACAGTAATAGTGAGAATTGGTTGCTGTGAGTTGCATCTGTACCTTGTTCTGAATGAGTGTGGAAGATGACTCGAGCACCAGCACCGTCAGGTGTTATGGTACCCCCTGAGATGTTTTCTTGGTTGTGGGCCCAGGTGGGCAGACTAGCTGGGTCAGAAGAGTGTGCCTTGTGCCACAAAAAGGGCCACGGGTGCAAATGTTGCTTGCATGCACCATTTGTAGTGAATCCATTTTGGGACCAAGTAGGTCCAGTGCCTGTATGACTTCGGATGAATATTAGCCTGGAAGGCTTGGAGGACATGGCTGCAGCTCTGGGCACATTGTCTGAGAGTGCCACATCTGAGAGTCAGCTGAGAGGACATGGACAGGAAAGAGGTCAAGCAGCTCAAGCCCCACGTTTGATGATCCCAGCTGATTTTGCCACATACATTCCTTGCAGTGATGACCCTAGTCCAGAGCCAGCACCAAAGGTTTCATCTCCATTGTCTGTGCTCACCAGTAAAGGCAAGGAAGTAGTTTTTCACCCAGCACCTCAAAAGTCTGCAGTTTCATAGAGTCCACCAGTAGAGAATCCTGATATCAGCAAACCAAGAAAACAGCCAAAGGGGAGTACAGCCTTGGTAGAGATCGAGGAGGAAGAAGAGGAATAGGAGGTGGATCAGTGCAGTGCCACCTGGTATTGATGTACACTCCTGGAGGTGGGATAGGAGCCCAAAGAAGAGAATGTCACCTCTAAGTGAGAAGAAGAGGAGGAGGCCCAGAGGTAGAAGTGGGAATATGAGAACGGGGCCTGGTTATCTTAAGGCCAAGCACCAAGGATCACAATCAGGAGCTTCCCTGAATGGTCGCAGGTGGAGAGGATAGTGAGAAAGCACGTCAAGAAAGAGTTCCCACAATATGATTATCCCTACATGCCAGAGAAAGTGTGGGACATGGTAGAGCAGAAGTGCTCAGACTGGGTTTTTCATGGTGTCCTTAGAAAAGTGTACCATCACCAGAGTTTGCATGTGGGAAGTGAGACTTACCAACTGCAGGAGGATTGCTAAGGGTATTTATGCCCAAAGTGGATTTGAGAGACTGACCATTTATAAAAACTACACAATGATCCAGGACATTGATGGAGAAAGGAAGAAATTCAGTGTCCCCACAAAAGACTCATTATGCCGCCCCTGTACAAAACCTGACCCAGACTATTATTTCAACCACTGGGAAGGACGACATGACCAAGCTCCCTGGGTGCCATACTAAATAACTGCTCCTTCGTCCAGGACTTTGTGCCTCCCCATAAACGGTTTCTTCTAAGGAAGTATCATTCCCTGAAGAAACTTTGGGACTGCTCCATATTGCAACAGCCTTAATTGGGTGAGATTAACTTTTTTCTTTCTTTTCACAGCCTAAAGTGACTCTATGAACTTTGGGGACTATGGACTTCAGTTATGGACTACATTAATTACGCTATGTAAGTGGTGGGGGTCCATGGAACTGGTAGTGGGTATAAGTTTAAAAGTTGCTATAATTGTTAAATTCTGCAATGTTTTAAAGTTAATTGCAAGCCTATAACTACTGCTAAGATATTGTACATGTTATTGATACAGTAACAGATTGCATTACTACAGCTATCAATGTTTCATGTTTAAATTTTAGTTACACTGTTGCACCATGCCATACCTTTTCAGGTTGTGGTGGGGATGTTTGGGCAGCTTGGCAGCACTACGGCAGTGAGGGCAGTAGGTTAGAGTACCAGTAGTTTTGTAGTGGGACTGGGATGCCACCCCTGCTTAGTCAGGCAATCCATCTGGGGTGGTGCAGGTAGTTGTGCCCCCAGATCACCAGGTTGTCTATTGGGAGTGAGAGTAGCAAGGGAATTGTTTGGGAAGTAGCCTGGGGCAGAACAGGAATTCACCACTGTGGCAGTGTGGGACCAGTGTAGCCATACCATGGTTGTCTGGGGAAGGAGTGTGCATACTTCCTCAGTCAGCTGGGTAGGTAGCTGTGGTAGATACTTACTGGGGCTGTGAGTGTTTAAGCAGGGGAGGAATGTAACCCCTCTTTGGGAGGTTACTAGTCTATTCGCCCCTTCCTGAGTTTTTGTGGCCTAATTCGGCCCAGTAAGGAAAAGGGTTAATTCTTCTCAGCACTCGGATGCAGCCTCCTGCAGGTCAGGAGATCACTGCAGGTGCGCAGTGGGATAAAGCCCAGTAGTTTAGGTGGGAGAGGGAGTTCCAATCAGAGGAGAGAGCAGCAAGGGAGTGAGAGCGAGTCGGGGCTGGTCTGGGGTGATTGCTTGCTAAGGCCCCCAGCTTGTGGCACATGGGGGGATACAAAGAAAGAAGTGGGAACCAGCAGCCACAAGCCACAGAGTATCTTGGAGGGTGTTTAAAGTCAAGAGGGGAGCCAGCAGCTGCAATTCACAAAGTGCCCTGGCAGCCTGCGCTGATTCATGCAAGGATCTAGTGGGCAAGAATGCAGCACAGAGTATAGTGTTCAGAGAGCAAGTTGCCTTGGAGCTCCATGGGACATGTCCTCCTTCTCAATTCGGGGACAGTTGCTGTAAGTTCTGAGAAAGGATGCAGGTGTCATAACGGAACCCACAAATCCTCAAGCCGTGAGGATTGCATGTTCTGAGGGGGACCCGCTAAGCAAGTGTGTGGGGAGAGAGAGAGAGATGGGGATCAGTGAGAGTTTGTGTGATTGTGAAGAATAATGGGCTGTCAGGCACTGTGAACTGTTTTGGGACTTATGCTGCTTTTAAACTTTTGTGATCATAGTGGTCCTGAGTTAATGCTACCCTAAAGACTGTGCAACCTCCTCGGTCCAGGTAAAAGCTGCTATTATGACCATAATGGCCACGTGAAAGTTGAATATGTTCCCCATGAATTAACTGATGCTCCCTGGAGCTGTGTGTGAATATGTTTCATAAATTGTGGATCCCTGTTGTTTCTTCAAGTTCTGTATGGACATTTCCATTACTAAAAGGAACTGGTTAATATGCATTAACCTGTTGTTTTTATCCAGAACCAGTAAGGAAAAGGACACCCTGTGTGTAACATCTGGACCTGGGTGACGTGGCCACTGGAAGTGTTTCTGCTGCTATGGGCACCCCCTTCCCATGAACATATTCCATCCATACCCCTAGACACAGGGGCAGGAGGGGGCTACATTTCTATGTATGGCAGGTTATGTGATTCAAATGAATTAGGCACACAGCTGTTACAGTTTTGCACTCGTGCTGTTGATTTACAGAGCAAGTTTTGATACAAATGTATGTGGTGGTTGTTGGGGGGGTTAGGAGATGTGGGCTTAATGATCAAACAAAACTAAAAACAAAATAAATTAAACACCTCTGCCATATAGTACTATGCACTCCAACAAGACCAGCAGTGATGAACATTACATACATAGTCTGTAGGTTACAAACAGTGATTTTAGAAATAATTGTTTTTTATCCAAGCCATCAGCCTCCATTCAGTGTGCATAGTAAGTATTATTTGTAAAAGGCTGGGACATCATTTAAAAGTTTATGTTGAGCCGGCCCAGTGGTGTAGAGGGTTGAGGCGCTGGTGCCTTACCTCGACCCATGCCAGTGATCCGGGTTCGGGAACGGACTCAGGTTGTCAGGGCTCGGCAAGGGGAAGATAGGATTGGGTGTCTGATGGACTGCTCTCCTATCCTGGGGTAGGTTAAGGACTGGCCTCACTCACATAGCAGCCCCCAGTGGAGACTGGAGGCATGACAAGAAGTAGTGGTAGTAGTAAAAATGTTTATTTTTATACAGGATAGCAAACTTTAGGTCATAGACCTATTTTCAAAGTTGTCCTGTGTGAAGAACAAATTACATTCAATGTAACATACAAAAATTCAGACTGCATAAAACAACTAATAAATAATTTTTGACATTATACAAGACAAAAATCTTCAATCAGACCAACAACTAACACATTTATCCACATTTTAAAAACAAGTACATTCATCATAAAATACAGTGCTCAATCCTAATTTAAACTGGGATAGTTTAGTTGCTTTCCTTAATTCAGGGGGAATATTATTCCAAATATTTGCAGTCTGAGCCTCAAGTGTCATAGTACCATATCTTGTATTAGTTTTTGGAAAAGTGTAACCTCTATGCTTTACATCCCTTAAAAGATATGGATAATATTTACTAACAGAAGGCAATTCCATGTTTCCATCAATCATCCCATTTATTATCTTATAGATAAATACTAAGTATTTTTGTTTAAATCGTACTGATAAACTGTCCCAGTTTAGGTCTTTATACAAAATGCAATGATGAGTATTATAGCTACAGTTCAGGACAAATCTTGTCAATCGATTATGTGATATGACTAATTTATTTAAATGTGTTTGACCCGCAAAATTATACACCATATTTCCATATTCTAATACAGGCATTATTAATTGATTTGCAATTAACCTCCGGGTTTATAGATTTAATATCATTGAAGACCTATGTAATGCCCCTGTCTTATTATTAATTTTCTCTATTGTACTATTAATATGAGCTGAGAAAGATAAAGTATAATCAATCTCTACACCTAAATATTTATATTGATCTGTGATTATCATTTTTTTCCCATTCCTCATTAGTATTTCCCTATCTCTGATCTGTTTTTTATTAACCTTTGTTTTTTTTTATTGAAAAACATAACCTGAGGTTTTTTTTATTACTTCTCACTAATTTAGAGCTGGAAAACCAATCCTGTAGAACATCAAAATCCATCTGTAATTTAACCATCATTTCATTTTGAGATTTGTCTGATGCTAAAAGTACTGTATCATCTGCATACAACCTCATTTGTGTATTATTTATTTTGGTAGGTAATTCATTAATATATAACAAAAACAATAATGGCCCCAAAATTGAACCTTGAGGGACACCTCTTAGTATACTACCTACTTCAGAAAATTGACCATTTATTACTACTTGCTGTTTTCTTTGACTCAGATATGATTTAAACCATAATAATGACCTAGGGACTATACCAGTCCTCTCCATCCTCTCATACAATAAATGGTGGTCAACCAAATCAAAGACTTTGGACAGGTCAACAAACACTGCACCCGTGGACTCTCACTTATCCAAGGCCACTGCCACTTTATCAACAAAGTCCACGAGTGCAGTGCAAGTTGAATAACCTGCCCTAAAGCCATGTTGGTATTTAGTCAATTTTGAATATTTTTCTAAGTAACTATACAACTGGCCAAACACCATTCATTCCATTAACTTACAGAGGATTGCTATTGGTCTATAGTTTGAGGGGTCATTTGAATCCCCCCCTTAAATATAGGTACTATTTTGGCTATTTTCCAGATAGAGGGAAAAACATTTTCCATCAAACTTTGATTAAATAAATTAGTCAGTATTGGTGATAAGACTTCAACTGCATCTTTAATAAATTTCCCTTCAATATTGTCCATACCATATGATTTATTTTTATTTAATTTTAAGATCTCCCGGCTAACTTCTGAGATTTTTATTTTTTTTAAATAAAAAAAAAAAAGAGGACAATTTTCATTATTAGTTTCTTTATTTACTAAATATGTTTGTACTTGTGAACCAGCTGGGATGGTAATATCAAGCAATGTTAAGAAATATTTATTCAACAACTGGGCTGTTTTCTTTGAGTCAAGGAGCTCCGCAGGCTGTGCGGTTCGATTTGAATGAACCCGCCAGTGTTATCTCAGCACGGTGGAAATGGTGATTCATATTTCTCTTCCTTGAACTCTCTATCGAACCTTACTAAGCCCCCTCGCTTAATTAGAGCATTTTGAGAGTGAGGTGCAAGGAGTTTTTTCGGGACGAGGGGGACTGAAGAGGACACGTGAGGAAGTTTTGTGGTTAAAGGGAGCTGACGGGAGGGCATTGGCTTACTTTAAGGACAAGCTTGAGTGGAAAGCTGCTTATCCTTGGCAATAATTTGGATCTTGTTCGATATTCTGGGCCTTGGATGTGAGCTGGTTTTTGAAGCCAAACACTAGGACTGGGATGGTGTTTTGCTGACTTGGAATTCCTGGATTTTCTGCCTGGAGTAATTAACGGTTAGCGACAGGAGGGGGCCCTATTCCACTGGTCGATCGCCAGCTGAATTTGCAACTTCACAGGGGGGCACTGTATTTGCTCAGTCAGGGAGCTGGCTGGGGTATCGTAGCTCCCCTAGATCCGTGGGTTTGGCTACCGGGTGGCCAGTACCCAGGTGTCGTGGTGGGGCTGTAATTTTTTTTCAGGCTGTGCCTGGATATGTAGTTGGAGGGGCCCTGGTCTGCTGCTGGCTGTTTCTTCTGAGTTTTGCAACTGGCTCTGTTCTGATTGTACTTTCCTGTTGGCTTTCCTTATTTTATGTCGCGTATCACACTGGATTTTTCCTTTCTTTGGACTTTGTCCTACAGCTCCCAGCTTATGGATGACTGATATTTTGGACTACTCTGCTTCGCTCGGGACCTAAGCCCTAAACTCTCTTGTGTGGTCGCTCGGTGGTGAGAGGACCTGGGCGTCCATATATTTTACTTTCATTTTTTATTTTATTTTGCAATCTCATTTTATTGTGGATATTAGTTGAGTTGACTGTGACTTGTAGCCGGGCAGTGAGAGTGCTTGGATGTGCCTGCCTCCCTGGCCATGAGAGGGCTTGGGGGGTAATTTTATAACTCATATTTTGTGTTCTGTATATTACTTCAACTGTCTGTGATTTTCATTTGGACAGTGAGGGTGCTTGGACTTCCCTGTTTCCCTGGCCGTGAGAGGGCTTGGGGGGAGAGTAAAACTTATATTTTATAATTTTGTGAGTGTGAACGGCAATACCTCCCAAGTTAAGTATTGGGGAGCGAGTTTTCCAAATTGGGTGAGCTAGGGTTTGTTTTATCTGCATTTTATTATATATTAGGGTAGGCATTTTTTGTTTTGTTCTGTTGGGTATTTTATTATTGCTGTTTGGGGGTCTTTTTGGGGGTTTAGGTTTGATTGTATTTGGTGTATATTGTTTAGTTTAAGTAATGACATGTGCTGGCCTGCAGGTTCCACGGTGGTGCGCTATTCATCCTCCTCTCTTCACGCCCTCTGCCATTTTTATACTCCTCCCCTGCAATTTGAGACTTACCAGTGCTGTAGGGTGCTGGGGATTGTTCGTAGGAGAGTGAGGAGGGCAGGGGAGGGTGAACAGGCCACCATATCGGGGTTACTTAGTCCAGAAGGTGCCCTGGGGCAAAATGGAATCTAGACCAGGGTCTCCCATGTCTGGTGCCCATACCCAAGGGCACTACTGAATTTGGTGGGCAGATAGGCCAGACAGCCTCCGAGGTTGTCCAGCTCGGGCAGTGTTATGCAATGCCAGGTCTGTTAGGAATAAGACCACCATTATAGCCGATCTTATTAGTTCAGCTGACCTGGCTGGATGAAAATTCAGGCCCCATATTGGAGGCCATGACTCCAGCTGGGTACTCTGTGATACACCGCCCGAGACTGGACCGCAGGGGAAGGGGGGTTGCAGTCTGTTTTAGGACTAAATTTGGCCTCACGAATGTGGTAGTAGGTGAGACTGAATCCTTTGAGTGCACAGTTGTAGCAGGTGTAGGCGTTCGAATCATTCTTATCTACCGTCCACCCAGAGATGGGAAACACTTCTTACAGGAAGTAGCAGACTTCCTGGTCGATATGTCATTTGAGTCACCCAGATTGATGTTCTGGGTGACTTTAACGCCTGGGTCAACGATGAACTCTCACAATTTGGTAACCACTTCCTCCAACTTATGTCTTCTTTGGGCCTTACACAGGTGGTTTCCACTGCTACACATAAATCTGGGCACTCTCTGGATTTAGTCTTCCTCTTAGGGATTGATTCATCTGATGTGGGGGTGGAACCAGTCACCTGGTCTGACCACTACACCGTGAGGTTCAATTTTCGCACCACCCTAGGAAGCGTTCCCTGTGGAGATGGTCAGGTACCGACCATTATGGAATATTACTTCCCAGGGCCTTGCGGCAGTCCTTGACCTCTCATCCCCCATGTTGGTTATCAGTAACCCAGAGGCACTGGTGTCAGCCTATAATACGGCCATTATGGTGGCCCTAGATCTTATTGCTCCTGTTCGTGAGCGCCCCCTATCCCTTCACCCCAGGTCCTCTTGGTTTGATGAGACACTGAGGGAGTTGTGGAGACAGGGGCAAAGGTTTGAGTGTTGTTGGCACAAGTCCACCCTTGATGCCGACCACCTTAGATTGATAGAACATTATTCTATCTATCAATCTGCAATCACCCATAAGAAGGTAGAATTCCTGTCCAGGGAGATTGCAGTTGCACAGAATCGATTGGCTCAGCTGTTTTGGACGGTAGACAGACTGTGCAACCCAGCCTGTCTGCAAGTTCGAAAAGCTTTTTTGCAATTAGGGTGCGAGGAGCTCGCTCGTTTCTTTGCAACTAAGGTGGCTGACATCAGGGCGGACTTACATCTGGCAATCTCTAAGGGTGGTGATGTGGAACAGTGTGAGTTCACAATATCTCAATTCTCTTGGAGTTCCTTTTGCTGACCTGAGGTTGTGGATAATACGAGGATCATCCATAGTGTGTGGCCCACGAGCTGTAGTTTGGACCCTGGACTGAGTCCCCTAATTTTGGGCTGTTCTGAGACCATAGGTCCAGTTTTGGTGCAAATAGTCTGGTGTTCCTTAGAGTCAGGTGAGTTTCCTAACTCCCTGAAAGAGGTGGTGGTGACACCCCTCTTGAAGAAAGCTACTTTGGACCCAAACTGTTTTTCAAACTACAGACCTATCTCTAACCTTCCCTTTATTGGGAAGGTTATTGAGAAGGTAGTGGCAGCCCAATTGGAAGACCATTTAACCATCCATAATGTCTATGAATCCTTCCAATCTGGTTTTCGCAAAAGACACAGCACCGAGACTACACTGGTTCGGGTGCTTAATGATCTTCTGAGGGCGAGGAATCAAAAGAGACGTTCCATTCTAGTTCTCTTTGATCTCTCATCAGCTTTTGACACTGTGGATCACCTGGTGTTGCTAGCACGCATGAGGCTAATCTGTGGAATGTCGGGAACTGTTTTAAAATGGTTCACTTCATTCCTTACTGGGAGATCACAAAGAGTTGTGTCAGGGGTTCATTCCTCTGGCCCAACTTCATTGTTCTGCAGGGTGCCTCAGGGTTCAGTGCTGTCACCCATGTTATTCGCAGTGTATATGCTGCCCCATGGAGACATTATAAGATGGTATGGGCTGAGGTTTCATTGCTATGCAGATGATACTCAGCTATACCTGTCTTTTGCACCTGACCAGGATGGAGCTTTCTCGGTGTTTAATAGCTGTCTGGAAGAAATCCAAGGGTGGATGGATTCTAGTTGGTTAAAGCTGAACTCAGAGAAGACAGAGGTGTTAGTGGTGGACCCGGGTGGTCAGATAGTGAGGTCGCATGATGGCACGCCCTCTGGAATTTTTCTTGGTGGCGTGTCACTTCCGACCTCTGAAAGGGTGCACAACCTTGGGGTTGTCCTAGACGACAGGCTGACCCTTCAATTTCAAGTGTTGGCTGTTGTCAGGACTTCCTTTTATCATCTTAGGAATATTGCCAGGGTGCGTCACCTTGTTCTGTCTAACTCTTTGCCAATGCTGGTCCACGCTTTTGTGTCCTCGCGCTTGGACTACTGCAACGCCCTTTACCTTGAGCTTTCTGGGGGTTGAAATCCATTACCTTCAGCTGGTGCAGAACACTGCAGCCCGGGTTTTGACTGGGACAAGGAGATCCAGTCATATTACCCCGGTACTGCGTGAACTGCACTGGCTTCCTATATGGTGGCAGATCACCTTTAAAGTCATTTTATTGACTTTCAAAGCCTTTCATGATCAGGGTCTGACCTATCTGAAAGAACTTCTGATGCTTACTGCTGACCCGATACGCTCCATTTCGACTGACAGTATTAGAGATTCCAAGAGTGAGTTTAAAATCTTCTGGCAGTAGAGCATTTTCTTATGCTGCACCCACTCTTTGGAATTCTCTACCATGCCGATTATAGGAGTGCACCTCTGTGGAGGTATTTAAGAAAGATTTAAAAACTTATCTGTGGCATATGGCTTACTTAGAGGATTAATGCAATTTGAATGCAAATATTGTGTTTTGGTTTTATGAGATATTTTATTGCTTGTTTTTAATATGTGAAGTTATGAAATCATTTTATTTATATGTTTTATTAATTAGTATTGTATGTTGTGGTTTTGATATGTTCAGCACCTTGATATATTGAAAGGCGCTTTAAAAATAAAGTTATTATTATTATTATTATCGGACATTTTTATACAAGACTTAGCTCTCAAAGGGTTTTCCAACTCTTTCATCATATTCCAGTATTGTTTAGGATCATGAGTTGTCCCAATTTTAATGATGTAAAAAATTTTTCTTGCAGATCTAATCAACCCTTTGCATTCATTTCACTTAATTTTGAAATTAACCCAGTCTTCCTCCCTTTTTGTTTTATTTGCTCTTTTCCAGATTCTATCTCTGATACAAATTTTCTTTTTCAAATATTTGTTTATCCATGGAAGATGCTTTTTCTTTGTTTTAGTTTTTTTAAATGGTGCATGCCTATTACAGGCCTCTAAATAAGTTTTTGAAAATTCTTCAACTGCCAAATTTGCATCTGGAATTATATGTAATCTTCCCCACTCTATACAATTTAAATCATAAATAAAATTATTTGTGTGATAGTTCTTAAAGTTTCTTTTTAGGGTAATCTTTTCTTCCTCAATTATTTGATTTAAATCTTTTACAGCACAATATACTGGATTATGATCCCCCAAATTTGGAGGTAAAATCAAACATTTTTCGACATGAAAGCTCCTAGAGAGAAAAATCAAGTCCAAAATACTCCCCTGACTTTTAACCCCACTTTTCCTAGTACTGTGATTTATTATTTGACTGACATTTAGTATCTCAAAACTTTGTTCCAATTTTAATCCCCTTGGCTTGCCCCAAGCAGCGTTGAAATCACCAATTAGTATTAAATCTTTACCATCTGACACTAATGCTAATTTAGATGCCAATAATTCAACCTTGGTAGTATTTACTTTTGGAAGGGAATATACTATACTAATTAAGAGCTGCAATCTTTCCTATTTAACACAAAGACATTCAATTCCCTCTAAATTACCCTGAAAAACAACTTCTCCCAAACCCAGTTTCTCTGTGATATATAAAAGAACTCCACCACCCCTCTTTCCCCTATCTAATCTAAAAAGATTATAACCATCCATTAATATTTCCTTATCCTGTATGTTTTGAGATAACCATGTTTCAGTTAATCCTATCACATCTGGTTCATAACTTTTAGTCCATATTTGAAATTCATGCATCTTGTTTATAACACTTCTTGCATTTTCAAGTGAAATTTTTAAATTTTGTTTATTGACTCCTTTGGGGCCGGGATTTATCTCCACATCACCTGCAAGCAGTATTACTGTGCTACAAACAAATGGTGTAGTTAATTTTAAGTGGGATTTTCTAGGTGAAAAACATTGGATTCTAACCTGATTAAATAATCTCCACTGCCTAGAGAATCCATTTCTTCTGGTTCTATGAATAAGTTCTGAACCCGATGACATAAATAAATGCCACAACATATTTTTTTCTTGATGTCTTGCAGGTGATGGTGTGACACCCCTCCCCCCCCCGATCCCAACAGTCAATCTTCTTCCATTGATTAATAAGTATCACAACTAGGACACAGTACATTACATATTTCTGCATGGTTAATAATTAAAACAATTGAAATTCAGTATAACACTCACCAAGCTTGGACTTTTAAATCTGAGTGAGAGTTTGAATATTTAATTACTACAAATAGTTCTCAATCTATAAATCCAAATTTCAAGCTAAAGAACTCAGGCCTTCACTAAACCTACAAATAAATTTTTTGATGTTGAGTGGCGCTTGTGTTACCACGTTCGCGTGGTAGCTGTGAGCACCCTCTTATGCTGGCTGCCCCTTCTCTGCTGCAAAGAGCACAAGCTCCCAGTCCATGCCCCTCTCACTGGCTGCCGGTTTAGCTTCTACAGTTGATTCAAGTTCTTAATTGCAGGGGGAGCCTTGGCACAAAGATATTTCAAGTCCAGCACAAAACAGCTTCTCCCATAATGATGTAAAGTCCAGCAAAAACAGCTTCTCTCACACACACACAAGTGGTGTGCAAGGAGAATAAGAAAAAAAAAGAACAGAAAAAAATGCTCCGGAAGTCTAGCCACATGATGGTTGCCAGCCCCAGGCATCTCCAAAGACTCCCCTGGGAAGCCACAGAATGCCTCAGCAGCTCCTGGGACTGAAAGAACAGTGTGCTGGTTCCTCCCACTGGTGCCTTCCCCCTCAGAGGAGTGGGACCCACCCTGTGAAGGGTTACACCAGGGCTACCCCGTGGAAGATATGAGGTAGGTGGCCAAAGGGGGAGATAGTAGGGGAATGCCTGTGGACCATGGCGGCTCAAAGAATAGGCAGCTCTGGAGCTGATGGGGGCATAAATAGATAATGCAAAAAAAAATAAAAGGTTATGTTGACAAAAAAGTCAACTAAGTTATCATGTTTGGTCATCTTCAGTTTTCTGCATTTTCCTGTATAATGCAGTCTGGTTCCTAACCCCCTCAATTCCCCTGGGAATTGAGGGGGGTTAGTAACACACATCTATGCCCTCTATCAAGAGACAGGATGGCTCCTTCTTCATGATCGGATTGTATACCAGATGTGCCTACTTGCTAAGAAGTCCTTGTTAGGGCTTACCCCTAGATCAACCTCCAGCCTATTCATAACCACACAACCTACTATTAGGACCCAAAATGCAGATAAGGGTGGGCTGGTGATGCCATTTAAGAGAACAACTCAAGCCCAGAGATCACTGTCCTTCCGTGATCTCAGGTGGTTCAACAAACTCCCTAAGGACCTGATCGAGTATAGTAAGATTAGTCAATTCAAACCAGGCCTATGAGCCCACTTGGCTCATGAAAATGTCTGTAAATGTTTCCCCAAACCATAACCTCATTCTTGCATTTGCCTAAACAGGGGTCCCTGGCTCCTTTCTTACCTCCTCTTTCAGACACTAGTGTAACCTGTTAAAATACTCACCCCATCACCATTGCCCCCTCCTCACATCTCTCCCCCCTTGATATCCCCCAACATCACTCCTCTCCTCCTCTTCCTTCCAGCCAACTCCCCTCGTGCAACACTTTCCTCACTCTCCCTGCCCACCCACTGTTATTCCCTCCCCTCCTCCACCAAACTCCTTCTCCTCCCCAGTTTTGCCCATACCTCTCTCCCTCCACACCCTGCGTTCTACATCATGAGTTGACAAAGCCTTCTCTGGCTGCTTCACTCAATCAAGCAAGTTTTCTCCATGCTGTTCTTGCTGTACTCTGCACTTTATGTATTTCAATCTGCATCTGTAATGTAAACAGCTCTCTCCATTAGGCACTGATTCCTAATCTAGTTATGTTGTGTTCTGGGTATCTAGGATTAATGATTGACCACTGCAACCTATGTATTAATGTGGACCCTTTGTAAATTTTGCAATGTAGCTTACCATGCAATCTGTGTAACCTTATGTAACCTATGTGTTGTCTGTCTGTCTTATGTATCTGTATGACTTGGACCCTTTGTAAACAAGTCTCTGACTCAAAGGTAAGAATCCCAAGCTGAAATAAATTTAAAAAAAAATAAAGAATGACACGTGAATAGTTATGAGAATAATTAAAATCTGAAACAAACTGATCAGAATGACACTAATTAGGTCCTGAAAGGGTTAACACATACACACACACACTTATACTTGGGGAGAGGGGGAGAGAGAGAGAGAGAGAGAGAGAAAGAAATTTAATTTGAATCTCCCCTGGTAGAATGGTGGAGCTCTATTTATTATTCCGTCCAGTAAGAATTAGATCGATCCTGAAAGGGTTAACATAAACAAACCCTACAGATAGCAGTAAATCATTGTAGATACACACACACACACACACACACACACACACACACACACACACACACACACCTTGGGGTGGGGGGAGAGAGAGAGAGAGAGAAATGTAATTTGAATATCCTCTGGAGGAATGTAGTCTCATTACAAACTCAGTTTTGACCAACAGAGCAGCATTTAGATAAAAATGAATGTAGGGCCAGGGTTTAGAAAGTTCATAGCACTGTTCCTAGTACCTGAAAGCAGCCAGGAACAGCACTGTGGTCTACTAAAGAGAGCAGAGTGCTTTAACTAATAAGCAGAGGGAGTGTGCTGCAACTCCAATATGTTATGCTTCGTTCAGAGTCAGATATGACTTCTTTTTCTCTGTGATAGCAAGATGGCATGCAGATCTAGGACCTGCAGCCATAAAAAGGGAAAAAAGGCAGATTATAGAAATGATAGACCAGTTTGTCTCACTTTGAGGACTGGTAAAAACTTATGAAAGAGGACATTGAATGGCACACTGCATCACTGCATCAAAAGGATTAGTGGACCCAACACATGTGTTTAATGGAAAAAGATCATATCAGACTAACCTACTGCAGTTCTTTGAGTCAATAAGTAGGACACTGGACTGTGGAATATCTGTGGATGTAGTCTGTTTGGACTACTCAAAGGCCTTTGACACAATACCCCATTTGGAATTAATAAATATGTTAACTGAAATGAAAAATAATAATACAGTGAGTTGGATACAGCAGCCTTGGAGGCAGGCTTCAACAGAATGGAGCAGTTCCTGATGGTTGGCTTTGGTGGGGTGGCCGACACCATGCTAGAGGCCACTGCTGTAGTCTCAGGGAATGTAGGGGCTACCCAAAGTGCTAGTCGTTTTACTGTGGTGAGTATCACTGCTTGGTGGACATCCCAAAGTAGACACCTCAACATATATCCATCCCCCATAACGCGGATGGACATATACCTGTTACTCCCAGAACCCGCCTGCATAGTGGAGCTGGCTGCTGCTCTCCCCTGGCTATAGACACAAAAGCACCCTCTTTCCCAGGGGTGAGTGAAACAAAACTAGGTAAATAAAAATAGGAAATAAATAGTAATAAATAAAATAAATAAATAAAATAGTAATAAATAGGTAAAAATAGGTAGCCCCCTACCTATATGCACTTTATTACATTCACTCCCCCGTTGGTCCCTATACTCTTTGCACTGATAGAGTTGATACTTGGGCTCACCCTAGTCCTGAGTCAAATATCTCACACATTCAGGCCTTGTTTCTGTATTTACTGGTAATGCCCTGGCTCCTCCTGTCTCACTGCTCCTCCTTCCCCCAGCTGATTTCCACTGTCCTACCTACTCTTCTTCCTATAGCACTTTAATGGTTTAATTGTATTGTTTACCTGTGTTAATTGCAATACCATTCCAACAAAGGCTGGTGTTAGTGTAGCGCAACATCTGTACCTAATAATATCCTCATCTATGTAACTGAAATTGAATGTATAATCTCTGTTTTATATCCACTTGTACTCCTCCCCCCCCCACAGGTTGTACCGTGAGACGAGCAGCTTGTTCATCGTGCCTTCCTGGTGAAACATTTCAATAAATAAACACTGAGATGGCTTTCTATAGTCCTTGGTACAATTTAAACAGTATCTAAGCATTCTATGTACCTCTGAAGTATGGAGTAGTGCCTCCTCTGTTTGGTATGCTCATGGTAATAAATAGGAAAGTATATCATTTGATTTCAGTGTAAATTCAGATATACACCTTCAGCAGAAACTTAGGATTCTATGTAAGCAGACTCTGTCTTTGTGGAAAATCAAATAAGGAGGCTCACACATTAGAGCCTAAAGCTCTGAAATCCTTCAAACAGAAGTGACTGCAATTAAACATAACGTTTTCCATGCTAGGAAATGTAGGCCACAACTCAAGGCCAGCTCAAAAATAGCCAACATCAGTTTCTCAAGCACATAATTGAAGTCCCAAGATGGGACTGGATTGCAGGTAGGAAGTTTCACATGAAGAATACCTCTCAGAAAAGAATGTGACACCTAATTGGGCCACCATACAGCAATCAATAGGGGCACTGAAAGTGGATATAACTGCCAAATGTACCTTAAGTAAGGAATACTGTAGAGTCTGACAGTGACAGCAAGTATTCCAACACAGCCTTTATAGGCTATGTAAATGAGTCCAAATTCCTGGAAGCAGCACACAGAGTGAACTGCTTCCATTTCAAGGAAAAGATATGTCTGTTAAAAGGCTTTCTAGCTGCAATCAGCCCATCAACAACTTCAGGGGATACCCCAAAACATACAATGGTTATGTCTTCAGGAGCCATGCAGGCAGATGTAAGGACTTCGGGTCTGGATGGACCAAAGGTCCCCTGTCGTGGGACAACAGGCCTCGACAGAGTGGTAGGGGGACAAGAGGCTCCACTGCCATCTACTGCAGAAGAAGGTCTAATAACTGCATGCTTCCAAAGCTTCGGGAATTCCACGTGGAGAATTGAAAAATAAAAAATTATGGTAAGGGGATAAGAAAAAGTGTCAATGCACAATTGCAGGAACCGAAAGTAAATACCATCAGATAACAAATAGGGTTTTGGATCATTACTAAGTAATTTTAAGTAAGTTTTTAACAATCTCTGGAGTTACTTCATGAAACATAAGTTTAAAATGAGAATCAAGATCAGACACAGGAGAATTATTAGTGGCAACATTAACATTAGAATTAGGCAACCTTAAACCTTCCAGGTCTCTGAAACAGTTATTAAAGCATTCAGAGACCAATTCTGGGCTGCAAATAGGGGAGTATTTTTTTTTATGGAAATTCGTTTGTCTTTTTTACCTCTTCCCAATAGTTTATTTAGTGTCTTCCAGGTGCATCTGGAATTACCAAAATCTTTTTTTTTGTTTATTTACAAAAAAAATTTACTTTTACCTTTCTAATTTCTGATTTGCATTTATTTCTCTCTCAACATTTTAAAGGCCAAAAGGGATCTATCATCTCTACTAGCTCTGAAATGTTTCCAGCTGCAATCTCTCGATTTCATTAGATCTCACAAATCTTTAGTGATTCATTTTTGCTTAGAAGATCTGATTCTCATTTTTTTTTGGGGGGGGGGGTGCCAGTTTATCTAACAAAGATGTATAGAGTGTTATAAAAGTATCCAATAATGTATCAATGTCATGTATAGATTCAAGCTGTGACCAGTGTATGTCTTTACCAGCTGTGGCAATACCTTACGGAGTCAGTGAGGAAAGCCTCCTAAATTCAGAGGAAGCACCAAGTAAGGTCGACAGTAAACCTGTTGACCTCCCGCATGGTGACGGCACAATACCGATGCAGGAATTGTGCCACCCAAGCCCCCAGTGTATTCTGTGGGGGCTGCGCCCCCCACCTCCCCATGTGGGGGGGCTGTGCTCCTCGCACTGCTCCCGGACTTTAGGATTCCAACTCCAGGTCAGAGTTGGTCCGGGGAGGGGGCTGGACACTGGGGGAAGGTGAATCATGGAAACGGACCATTACAGCGACTATTGCTGTAGTGGTCATTTTACGTGTTTCGCCGTCAGGGTGTCGGGCAAAAGGGGGCCACCTAAATTCAATATACCTGTGAATATTTTTCACAAATTTAATGGACCAAATCTAGCAACATTAAAATACTCCTTTTTACTCACCAAAACTGCTTGTTGCACATCATTTGCAAAATCAGCAGCTATGAGACAAGAATATCATCTCATACAAATGCCAGAAGCAGCAGCCCTGGCATAGACATCAAATACCTCATAGGCTGAGTGGAGCAAACATTTGCCAACCTCAGCACCAGATACAGAGCCCTCAGGCAAAGCCTGGGCAGAAGCATTTGCAGCTTTCACCAGGCTATTTTGATATTTGATCATATAGGCCTGGTAGTTAACAGTTCTAAGTCATAGTGAGACAGAGGCTTGCCCATCACATCCAGACTGCTACTGTAGATTCTTTATCAGGAGGCAAAGTGTCTAGGTGCTTTAGACCTATAGGGCCCTATTCACCAATGGGTGGGAATTACACACCGGGGAGCATATCCCGTACACGTAGGTCCACACCTGCGGACAGGTGCGTGGCGGAGGAATTCAACACCAGCCACCACCTATCCATGGCCCTGCCTCCCCCTGTGCATAGGACTCTGCAGGGCAGCCGGGGGTGGGGTTGTGGACCCGGCTGGACATCCAATCGGATGCCCAGACTGCGTCACTCAGTTGATCCCCTATGCAGTAGGGCGTGCATTGGCAGCATGCCCCATGGATGTCCAAAGGCCGGCAGCTGTGGCAGTGAGAGAAGGGCAATGCCACTGGCCCTCCTGTGTTGTGGCACTGGAGCAGTGCACAGCGACAAGGTGGGGGTCTGTTGGTGGTGCAGGGGGGAGAATGTTATCCCACCTTATGCACGGAGGGGCTAGTAGCGGGGGTTGGCCGGCGGTGCCATTCGGGGGAGGAAAGGGAGGCAGCATCCTTGGGCTGGTGCCCCTGAATGGGATGTGTGTTGGGTGGGGAGGTACCTGGTAGGGGTCATGCACTGATGTGTGCTGGGGTGGGTGACGCCAGGTGGCCATAGGGGGGTACGGCTGCAGTGGTACCGGTGGGTGAATGAGCTATCTGCCCTGTCCAGGTGGAGACCCAATATGTGCACAGGGCACATAGGGGGCTTATGGCAGGGTTCTCCCTGGCATATCCTGCAACCTCCTCTGCACCCCCGTGGCCAGCACTATGTGCCTTTGTGCATAGATCATAGTGCTGGCATGCCTCCAGCCTGCCCTCAGCATGGTGTGGTCCACAGACCAGGGGGATCAGGTGCATTGGGGCTGCATGACCCCCATTAGTGTATCCTGAGTGGGGGGCTCAGTGGATGTGGAGTGGCTGTGCGCCCCAGATAAGTGGAGCATAGCCACTCCACCCATTGGTGAATAGGGCCCATAATGAGCAGTTATTATGACTACAGTATCAGTTTCTTGCTGACTAGCTTAATAAGGCTTAGCAGATGGGGTGGGATACTGTTTATCAGCCTCTTTAGGTACTGCAGGCAGTGAGTTTGATCTGCACCATGCAGCAAAGGTAGTATCCTCTAATGTAGGATATATAGGTGGAATTATAATGGAGGAGAGCAGGGCACCTCCAAAAATTCCATGAGGTTTGTTTTTGTAGAGTCTTTCTCTTCTGCAGCCAGGCCCATGGCAGTCTGTGCATTTGTTGCATCATGGCTTAGAAAGTAGGATCCTCAGCAGGAGACCTCCAGGTATATACCACCAAGTCCTCACTGCAGAATGAGAAGGTAGAACTAGATTGAGGTGGCATATATTGTTCTCCCTCATATTCTCCTTCTAAATCTTCCTCTAACACCAAGAGGTCAGAATTGTATTCTACCTCATCATCAATGTCCCTCTCAACAATGGGAGCTGTACAATGGACCAGTGACACCAGTGGCTGCTATGAAGGAGGATTCTGTGATGGGCTGTTAACAGGTGTTGACAGTACCCAGGCCCCAATAATGGGATAGCAGCCTGCATGGGTTAGCCAGACAGAATGTGTCATATATCTCTGAAAAATGACACCAGCACAACTTCTGAGTCAACGATGTCCTGGACAGGGGCCGGGACTATTCATATCAATGGCAGGCCATGGTCTGACAATGATGGTGTCCTACTGTCCAGGTCTACTGTCAGCAGGTCTGACAATAAAGACTGATGGTGGGAAAAGAACTGAGGAGTGATGGGGCTGCCTATGTTTATATAGATTCTGATGCATGACATCATCGTGGGTGGTTAGCAAAGGTTTCTGTGCAGTCCTAGTGCCTGGCTGCTATAGTTCAAAGGTGTGGACTAATAGAGGAGATATCCTCAAAGAAAACCAATGTTTCCCACTCTCACAGCCCCACCCCCCCAGCCTAGATGACTATAACATGTGTTTTCAAGCCCCATTCTCCCCCGCCTGGATAGTTATATTATATTTTCAAGCCCCTTTCTCCCAGCCAAATTTTGTTTTCAAGCCCTTCTTTTCCCGTCTGCATGCCTATATTTTGTTTTCAAGCCCCCGGATGGCTGCAATTTATTTTGTCCTACCCTGCAATATTGATTTCAACATCATTTATATTTTTATGTACTGTTTTCGCATTGTACATTGTCCATACATTTTGTTACACCATTACTGTCTCTTGTGTGCTCTGGGTCCTAGAGGTTTGCAATCAGGCAGTCCTTGTAGTTCCTGGACCTCCTGGCCATCTTAGGGTCACACCTATCAAGCTGCTCCTGCATCCCCTGATCCCCTGGCTCTGCATCTGCTGCTCTGCATCCCTCTGGACTGGCAGGCATACTCCATGGTTCAGCACCATGTTGTGTACAATGCAACAGGCAAGGAATATTGCAAAGGCCTTCTAAAGGCTGTATTGTAGGGCACCACCAGACTGGAGAAGGCATCTGAACCACATCTTGAGCATGCCAAAGACATGCTCAATGACAGTGCAGATTACAATGCATGCCGTGTTGTGCCTGCGCTTTGCAGATGCAGGCCATAGGACAGGTGTTAAAAGCCAGGAATGCAGGGGGTATGCACTGTCCTTTGTGTAGGAAATAGTCATTGGTTAGTGACATTAGTGGCAGCTATGGTAAGCAGTGAGGCCTTGGGTGTATACTCACCAATGAGGTGACCACTGGGTATGTCCCCACCCTCAAACATCTGACAAAGGATGGAGTTGTGCCAGATAAAGGCACTGTAGGCTCTGCCAGGAAACCATGCCAGAACATTGGTGATGCTCTCTGTTGCATTGCACGCCACCTGGCAGTTGATGGAGAGGAAGATCTTCCTATTCACACAGACCTCCACACCATCCCCTGGGGGTGCGTGGATGACAACATGGGTGCAGTCACGTGCACCCAGTACTGCTGGTAGGTGCGCAACCTGATAGAATTGCTGCATGGTTGCTGTTCACTATGATGGTGTGGTGGAGAATACAATGTACTGCTCAGCATGGGTCAGCATGGCATCTAGGAACTGGCCCAACAAGCACAAGGTGGCAGAAATGTGTGATACTGGTGGTGTCACACACTGGTATCCGGTGGTCAGTAAGCGGTCAGTAAGCACAGTGCTGTGGTTAGCTTGAGTTCTACAGACATTGCATGGCTGCGGTGGGTGTCTGTTTGGAGCTGCTTATGCAGTAGCGCACACAGCTGCATGAGCATGGGTCTCTTGAGCCTGTACTTGCCCACGAGTTGCTCAGCATGGAGAACTTCGAAAGTGGCTCATGGATGGTAATGTTTGTTTGAAGCATCATGCCTGCAGGGCCAGCAATGTGGCCCAGGGTTCTTCTCCTGTTCCTCATCCTCCAGGACAGCTCTACATGACATACAGGATAGGAGTCATTGTTTTTGTAGTTCTGGATTCTGCCTCTGTTTTTATTTATTTATTTCAAATATTTCACCAGGAAAGATGTACTGAGTTGCTAACAGCTGGTTTCCAGATGCGTTCTGGGGGTGAAGGGAAGTGGAGAAAAATCAAGACATCAAGAGGTGGAAAAAAACTAAACATTAATAATATTACATTACAAAAATAAAAGTCATATACAGCAATGCAGTATATCAAGGAGCATAGTCATAAATATTGAAGGCAAATCAGTACAACAGACTCATGTAGTAGATAAAATTGAGTTATGATAGGCAGGGGGGAACTACTCTTACAGTAGAGCAAGAGGATGAGGGGGGAAAACTAGTGGTGGAGGGACAAGACGTAAAGGGTGATGGACAGTTGCAGGTGGGATAAGAAAAGTCATGAAGAAAAAACTTTAGGGAAAGAGCAGAAGAGGCAGAGTGGACTGACAGGGGAAGGGAGGGAGGACCAGAGTTTAGGAAAGCTATATGAGAAAACAGATTGACAAGCACTAGATTTTTCAGAAGGAACAGAGAGAGAATGGGAAATATTACTATGGAGAGGGTAGGAGGAAGAGGATGAAGAAGACTGTCGGGATGTAAAGCAGGAGGGAAGGGAACCAAACCAGAATTAGGATAAAAAAGAGGCACAATGGGAAAGGTGCCTGGCATTGAGAGAGGGGAGTGCAAGGGCAGAGTAGAGCGAGCAGTGGTGGGTACGAGGGGGGCAGGCTGAAGCAAAACAACAAAAAGAGTGAAAGAGGGGGTCCAGTCTGGCAAGGGAGGATTTGGCAGTTACTGTATGTCATTATAGTCAAAAAATAGGGAGAATCATCTTTAAATCAATCTCTCGGCAGACAGGAAGAGGGATACTCGCTTTGTTTCTGTACACTGCACCAATCTTCGGGCGGAGCTTATGCATCGAGAAATCAAGATTTTGGTCAAGTCAAACCCCAAGGTTCTTAAAAGAGGACACATTCTCAATCACAGCACCAGCAAGAGTGTGAACTAAAGGGATAGTGGTGAGTCTGGTTAAGTTTCTGTCAGATATCTAAAGTCATGGAAACTTTTTTGGGGATTGAGGGGATAGTTGGTTACACTGGAACCACTGCTGACTGTTGTCAAAATCCAGCTGTAGCTGTGAGGTAAGGGTATGAGAAGAGGAACCAGATGCAAAGAGAACTATATTGTAAGTGTACCTATGAAAGGAAACAGAGGGTTTGTCCTGGTTAATGTCTGTTTTTATAATCCTTATCTTGCATAGCACTATGTTGCATTAAATGCTGTTAGCACAGCACAAATTCGTTGATTATCATGCTGCATCACATATTTATGTCACCACCCTCTTTTTCTGTGACAAATACAATATAGATATAGAGACACAGATACACAGCTACTGTACATAGACTTTGCCAACAGAAAAGCACTGCTTGACCCACCCAGTCTGCCCAGTTTTCTTCCCTGCCTGTTTTGTCCCAGCAGACCCTAACCGATAGACCCCGGAGCCACTGTCAGCCGTCGGAATCATGGGCTGCAATTCAGGGCAGTTGCAATCAGCTGGAGTTGCCCTGAGTTGCAGCCGTAATTGAGTGGAGTTGACATTTTTTGTAAATCGATGACTCCTGTATAGCTATGGGATTTCTCACATCTTATTCTCCCCCGGCTGAGCGGCTACTGCTCACCCTGAAAGTCCCCCTCACCCCCAAATCCTCCCAACCCCCAGCACCCCAGACATACAGGATATATAATTTCTCTTTCTCCAACAAGCAGGCATCCTTTTTTTTTTTTTTCAGTGCACAGTTACCAAGCAGCCTCCAACCAAACTGTGCCCTGGCTCCTCAGTGCCAAATTCCAATCCTCCAATAGAGTATGAGAGATGAAGGAGTCGGAGAGTTGTGTGCACTGCACATGACAGGTCAGAGGCCAGATGAGCTGATCAGTTGGTGGGCAGCAGAGAGAACAGTTGCAAAGTTGCAAAGCAGAAGCTGGATGAAACGCGGGCCCAAGGCCAAGCCCCAGTGGTTGTTTTTGTGCAATGTGCAGGGATGGATCGCGTCTATTAGTCTGACTCCACCACTTGTTGACCACTGTCTTCTTGACCCAGACCCACTAGGACAGGACAACAGACCAAGAAGAGAAGAAAGGATTGACAGAAAACACTCATGTGGCCGTCGGACTGCTGTAATGGTGCAGACTGGAGCGTGGGGCCTGAGGTGTGAGAGGAGGAATGAGCAAGCTCCTGAAGCTAGAGACTGAGGTCGGAGGATACAACACAACGGCAGGCCAGCCACAGCCTACTGCACAGAGGTGATGATTGTTATACTGTTTGGGAGTTGGGATGGGTGCAGTGGGTCGGTCGGAAGTTAACAGACTCAGGTACTTGGAACATGCCACTGCCAGGTGGGCCGTCATGGTTGGGACTGGGAAAGGGAGGTACACAGATGGATTTGGAATCCAGCACTAGTGCTGGTGCCAATAGTTAAAATGCTGTAAAAGGACTGGGTACCTGCATTTTCAGGGAGTCTTTAAAGCTAATTCTACCTATAATCATTCTCTTGGTACCCTATCTCAGCTCTCCAAAACTTTGCCTATAAAACTGCATTTCATGTTCCCTTAGCATACACACTGAAAAGCTTAGTAACTATGAGTTCTCTCCCAAGATACTTTAAATAAATTTGAGGAATGTCCATAAAAAAATGCTAATGTACCTGAAAGAAAAATGTAATGTCACCTTCCTTCAGGAGACACACACACACTAGGGGATGAAACACAAAAATTACAGAGAGAGAATGAGTAAGAAAGGTAGTTAGCTTGCTTTTTATGAAGAAAAGCTTATGAAGTAGAAATTCGGTTTCACAAATGGCTCCCTATGTCAGTTAGAATAATAGCACAGAGCAAAGGGGGCAGATGGGTGATGGTAAAGGCTATGGTGTACTCAATCCCCACTCTCTTGCAAGTCCCAGCTAAGACTCGAAAATTTTCTCCAGAAATAGCTCAGAACTTACTCTAGCTTTATGAGAAAGGCAATAAAGTAGCGGTGGTGGAGTCTTTGCAATGTATGGGACTTCTTTATTGACCGTTTAATTCACATCTACCAAACAAGGCCCTACCAAAGTCAAGCAGCATTATGTCAACTGGTGGATGATTGGGGTCTAACCTTTTGGTATAATCTGGGTTTTCACTGATATGCCGATCATACTCAGTTGATCCTCTCTCCTTCTCACCGAACTGGGTCATCTCAGTAGCTCTGATCAATTTTTATCTGAATTAAGTGACTGGATGGCTGCCAGCTGTCTGAGCCTTAATCCCAGCAAAATGTTGTCTGTCATGACTAGTGCATATTTTCATGGCTGTTAATGAAGCTAAAAGTCTCTACTTAGCAGATTTTTGTCCTCTGTCTGACAAGTTGTCCCATATAAGGACCAGTGCCCCTCATTTTCCCTACATTTTGAGTGTCTGTATCCAACATTTCCATGACAAAATACTAAGTGGTATACAGGGTCTGCTCTGCAGGTGGTGAGTTTTATCACAGCCTCACCATAGCTTTCCTTTCCCATCCACATCTCTTAACTCTGTTCTTTCCCTGGACACCACTGCAAGCCAGACTCTGAAATGACCATCCACAGATCCATAGCTGCCATTGCTTAAAAGTGTATGGGGTCCCCAGCTCTTCTAAATGGACCAAGCCAGCCAACACTGGTGGCTGTGGATACTGTGGAGAGGTTCAAGAGGGGCTGGGACAGATATGGGGGAGGGTGCATCTAAACAGGGTCAGCACTGGGGGGCTGCCAAGTCTGGGGAGTGGGACAATGTGAGGAAGTATTTTTTCACAGAGATGGTGGTGGATGCATGGAACAGCCTTCCTGAGGAGGTTGTGGGGTCTAAAACTGTGGGAGAATTCAAGAATGCATGGGACAGACATAAGGCAATTCTTGTGGGGGGTAGGAAAAAATAAGCTGTTGGTTAACTAGGATCTGCAGCTTATCCTGTAGGTAGGAAAATGGGCAGACTAGGTGGGCCAAGCGGTCCTTATCTGCCATCAAAGTTTATGTTTCTGTGTTTCTTGGGGAGGGGGGGCAAGAAATGGTGCCCTAAACGGGCACTGATCCCCAAGCAGACTCAATAAACCATAGGGCCTACTCTGCTGGTTTCTTAGTATGTTAACACCATCCGTACAGTCCCACCCTACATTTCCACCCTTATCCCACCTAGCTAAACAAAGCTTTAGGTCATGTTTGGTTCCCCCAAAAAACCTTAATAAAATGCATAGTTCGAAAGGTTAAAATAGACATTCCTGGGGTGCATAGATCATCCTGTGCACTGTTTCTCCTGGATGGATAAAAGGATGAGAGGACACTGTTAAAGAAAAATGTATTTTTATTGGGGCAGAGCATAGTAAAATCAATGCTTTTAATTATAAAAATGCCAGTTTTCTATTTCTCAAACCCCTTACAAAGAAATCTTAGATGTGCTCCTGGCTCACTGTACAAAAACTTCCAGAAGTATATGTCTCCAGTTGACTATAGGGTGGGGGCTGAGTGGCATGTCTTTCTCTGCCAGGCTCTGTTCATTGCCCTGTGGATGGTGGTGAGAGTGTGGTGAGGTGCATGATGGTGTCAGCTGTTGTGTGTGCAGAGGTATGTCTGCTTGACTGAACATTTGCTGCTGTGATGTCTATGGAAGATAGAAGGCCGTGGTAAAAACAATGTGGGGTTCACTGTATGTGATGGCATTGCAGCTTTCTTTTTTTTTGCATATGTGGCAGGAAGTAATAGGGAAACATCATAAATGTGCAATAATCAGAGCGTGTCTTGGCTTGAATGGTTTCCTGTATAATTATCAAAATTTGCCATTTTAATTGTGAGCTACTGCAGTCATTTGCGGACTACCACAATTTTTAATCACCTTGCCCTGCTGGCTAGTGCAAAATAGGATTAAGATTGACCCCTGTGAGTGGTTATGTGTTTACAGAATTGGATGTAAAAAAAAAAAAAAGTATGATTTATTAAGCAATGAGGCAGGACTAGTGATAAACTGTCTGTTAATTACCCCTAGTGGTGTAATGTGGCACTAGATACGAAGTTAAAAATGAGACTACTACATAACATTCAACGATGGTGAAAGTTGAAAAAATTAGTTGGATTTTCTTTAGTTAGTTGAAGTTACGAATTTTAAACTAGTTGGAAAAATCAGTTATAATGTGGGGTAAGTCAGTCATAATTGGTTTTTCAACTGACTCCGAGGTCTACTAACTGACCTGTGGTGACCTTCCCCTCTCCCTTTTATTTACTAGTATTCCCCTGTGTCTATCCAATGCATGTTTAAAACTCCCCACAGTTTTTGACCCTACTACCTCTTGTGGTTGGCTGTTCCAGACATCCACCACTCTTTCGTTGAAGTAGTATTTTGTTACACCCTTCTAAATTCACCTTTCTATCTTTGTTTCATGCTCTCTTGTTGTGTTGCACTTTTTTCATCTGAAACAGGCTCTAAATTTGTACCCTGTTTACACCCGTACGGTACTTGCAGGTCTCTATCATATCCCCTCTCTCCCTCCTGTCCTCCATCAGTCTCTCATCATATGGCTTCTCATTTAATCCATATACCATCTAGGTTACCCATCTCTGGACAGCTTCTACCTTGTCGATGTCTTGTCTAAGATGCAGCCTCCAGAAATGTACACAATTTCCAGCTGTGGTTTCACCAATAATTTACACAGTTGTAATATCACCGTTCTCCTTCTGTTTGTGATACCTCTCCCTATGCACCACAGAAATCCACTGGCCCTGTTCACTGCCTTCTTACATTACACTGCGACTTTTAGGTCATCACTTATTATAATCCCTATGTCCCTTTCTTTCTTGGTGACCAACAGTAATTTCCCCACACCATTTCATACTGGGTTTCTATGACCCAGGTGCATGATTTTACACTTTTTGGCATTGAACCTCAGCTGCCATACCCTTGACCACTCTTCAAGTTATCTAAGGAACCTCCCTCCTGAGTAACCACCCTGTTACAGATATTGGTGCCATCTGCAAAAAGGCATACCTTCCCTTCAAGATCTTCTGTGATGTCACTTATAAATATGTTGAACAGGACTGGCCCCAGTACTGAATTCTGTGACATCCTGCTGCTCGCTCTCCCCCCATTTGAGTGAGTGCCATTTACCACTAGGGATGGGATAAAATACCCAACCCCAAGACTACCTGTGGGTACCCCAAAAGTACCCTAAAAATATCCAGATGAAAATAAAGCATTCTACTACCTGACCCTGACCCTGACCCTGACCATAACAAAAGTCCTGTGAAAGACTTTTTAAGGGGGACTATTAAACTGATGGTTGGGTGCCCAAAGCAGTTATACCCATGGGAGCATTGCTGAGGCAGGTACGAGAGGCGCAGCTGCTCTTAGTGAGCCTACAGCTGTTTCCAAACATTATACCCACAGTGGGAATTGCTCAGGCAGGAATGAAAGGCACAGCTCCTCTTAGCATGCCTGCTGCTCTGTCCAAAAATTATACTCATGGCAGACCTTGCTGAGGCAGGTACAAGAGGCACAGCTGCTCTTAGCAAACCTGCTGTTGTTTCCAAAAATTATGCCCATGGTGGGCATTGCTGAGGTAGGTACATGACTTGCAGCTACTCTTAGTGGGCCTGCTGCTGTATCCAAAATGTATACCCAGCTGTGCCTCCTGTACCTAAGGTAGGTACAGGAGGCACAGCTGCTCTGATTGAGCCTGCTGCTGTTTCCAAAGACTGTACCTATGGCAGGCATTTCTGAGACATGTATGAGAGGTGCAGCTGCTCTGATTGAGTCTGCTGCCATTTCCAAAAATTATACCCATGGCAAGCATTGTTGAGGCAGGTATGAGAGGTGCAGCTTCTCTTAGCGAGCCTGCTGCTGTTTCCAAAAATTATACCCATGGCGGGCATTGCTGAGGTAGGTACGAGAGGCACAGCTGCTGTGAGTAAACCTGCTCCTGTTTCTAAAAATTTTACCCATGGTGGGCATTGCTGAGGCACATATGACAGGCACAACTGCTCTGATTGAGCCTGCTGCTTTTTTTTAAAATTATACCCATGGTGGGCATTGATGAGGTAAGTAAGAGAGGCGCAGCTGCTCTGAGTTAGGCTGCTGCTGTTTCCAGAAAGTATACCCATGGTGGGCATCGATTTTACTTACATAAAATAAAAATGATGACTGACAGAAGAAAACTAAGTGTAGTGTGGCACATTTGGCTGGCATGGTGGCAGTGGTGATGTGATGATTGTAGCAATCTGCTTATTATTTGTATTATAAAGTACGCTGCCACTATGAGCCACCAGGAGCCACTCTTAGAGCTATGCTGGCTCGCTTCCCCCTTCAGGAGGACAGCATCCAATGGGTACTCCTAACCCTACTTGCAGGTCTCCGCTCCTGCTGTCCTGGGTGCCGAAGCAAAAACTGGTTAGCCAGCATGCTGAGCGATCCCCTATCACTCAGCACCATGAAGCCAGCCTCCAAAACAATTTTAATAATGTACTATACTGGTTTCAAGTCAACCAGTTGAAAGTAAATTCAAAGAAGACAGTAGTCATAACCTCTGGCATCAACCAAAAGCTAGCAAGGCTTCCCAAGGCGTCCCCTCTTCCCATTTTCTCCACCCTTGATTTATATATTTATTAGAAAGATCAGAATTAAAACCCTTTGAGTCAGAGACTCCTTTACAAAGGCTCCAAATCTTGGAAAAGAAGAAAAAGTAACATAAGGCAGACAAAAGTCAGAGATAACACTATCAGCACATGTCAGAACAAGTTACAGAAATGGCAATGAGCAGAGTCAGTATAACAATATTGTAGGAACAAAATGTAAGAAATAATTACAGCAAACACTATTAACACAACATTCGAACAGGTAACAGTAAAGCGATGGGTAGGTTACCCAGAGTAAGTATAACAATATGGTAGGGACAATATATAAAAATTGATATAGCACAGTTTATTAAAAATCGAGACAGAATATGAATTAATCAGTGGCTGGATTAAGGGGAAAGAGGAGGAGGGCAGGAGATGATTGTGGGCATTGACTGCAGAAAGAAGGGGGTGCAATCACCCAGCAGAGATGTTGATTAAGGGCAATCACAACTACTTGTGGATATTATTACTGCCTTGAGCCCAGACTTGAAAAGGTCGACCCTCAATTGAGATGAAGTTTCTAGGGGGAGTTCATTTATCCAGTGGGGTGCCCTATAGTAGAAAGCGTGTTGACCTAGGGATGTCCTACAATGGTGAACTGACAACAGGGCTTTAGAGGAGAGACGGGTGGCCCTAATGGGGGGGGGGCAGTTTGAAGGAGGTTACAAAGGCCAGGTGGACAAAGCCCAAGTAGAACCTTTTTGGTGACTAGGCAGGTGTGGTAATGGAGTCTCCCATCAAAGTTCAGCCAGTTAGAGATCCGGTAGAGGTCACAGGTATGTGTCATTATGTCACACCCAGTTACAAGATGGCAGGCTTTATTTAGGGCAACCTTGACCCTGCGAAGGGCAGTGTTGCTGGAGGAGCCATAGAGGACAATATCACAATCTACCAGGAAGAGCACTGAGGAGGAGACAGCCAAATGGAGTGCTTTGGGGGGCAGGCACTGCTTGTGCCTATATAGAAGGCCAATTCTGGAGTTAATCAGTGAGCATACAGTGTGGATGTGGATGTGGTTACTATAAGTGAGCATGGAGTCAAGGGTGATGCACAGATACTTATAAGAGGTGACTTGATCTAGACCAGAGTCATGAGAGTTAAAGATAATCAGGGGTGTTGCTCCATGCTTGTTCTGGTGGCTGGCAAAAACCATGACCTTCATTTTTTTTGGAGTTTATCACCAGCTTATGTGCTGAGAACCAGGATTATGATTCAGTGAAGCTTTTTTGGAGTTCGAGCTGAAGGAGAGTGGGGTCTGGGTGGCTGCAAAAGAGGATGACATTGTCTGCATACAGCAGCGTTTTGCCAGTACAGGAGTTGGGAAGTGAGTTTAGGAAGAGACTAAACAGTATTGGTCCTAATATTGAACCTTGTGGGACCCCTGAACGTACAGGGAGGCAGGACGAGAGAGAGGTCCCAATCCAAACTCTGGGATTGATCACTAAGGTAATTTGTAAACCAGGAGGCAGTGTCAGGAGCAAAGCCCATGGAGAAAAGTGTATTAATTAGGAGGGAATGGCTGACGGTATCGAAAGCCTTGATCAGATCTATGTAAACAGATCCAACCAAGTGACCACTACCGAGGGCTTGGTGAATATAATCTGAGTATTCGAGCAAAGTGGTTGTGGTACTATGACCTTTCCTGAATCCGTGTTTCTTGAGGCAGAGGAGATTATATTTAGTCAAGTGGTTGGTGAGCTGGTCTGAGATAATTTTTTCTAGGGCCTTGGACAGGGGAAAGAATGGAGATGGGGTGATAATTTGATGGAGAGGTACTATCCCTGCCCTTACTGATGGAGGTGATGACTGCAAGCTTCCAGAGAGAGGGGAATTGACCCATACAGAGGGAGAGGTTTAAGATTTTTGTGAGGGGGACTAGCACAATGTCAAGGGAGAGGAGGAAGAGGAGCTTTAGGTCCAAGGAGTCACCACTATGTCTGGATTTTCCCAGAAATTTGGTGAGGTATGATCTCACTTCCCTTGTGAAAAATGTCTTGAGGTGAAATGGGGGGCAGTTGAGGTAGCAGGGTTGACAGAAGGGGGGGTTTATGGAGGAAATCGAAGAAATTAGGGGGGAGTACACTACTGAGATCCGACAAAGATGTGTTAAGGGAGTTGGCAATGATAGTGGGTCCTGGGTGACGATCCCATTTATGTTAAGTTGGGGGGGGCACTGATTTGCTATTCAGTTCTTTGATGTTGTTCCAGAACTTACATCTGGATCCCCAGGAAGAGGATAGTGTTTCCTGGTAATAGGCCACCTTCACCTTCCGGACTTCCCAGGTGCACTTATTTCGAGCCGCACTGTATAGTTGTCTATCAGAGGGTTTACCAGAGCCAAGGGCCTTATGCCAAAGGTTATTCCTATGACGCATGAGGTCAAGGAGGGCCTGGGATATCCAGGGGGTATCAGGATCTTTGATGAGCTGCTTTGATGCTACCCAACTGGTGGTAGTCCACACTTATAAATACCTCGGTGTGTGGCTTGACAGTAACCTAGACTTCTCAGCACACTTCAATGCTATACACTCAAAGCTTTGCCCCAAACTAGGCATCCTTTACCATAAAAAAGACTGCCTACCATCTGACATCTGCAAGAAGCTGCTTGTCAAAATGATGCTCCCTATTTTTGACTATGTGGATGTAGGCTACAGTGCTGCCCCTCCCTCCACTCTTGCTAGGCTGGACACCCTCTGCAATTCATTGTCACTTTTCTACTAACTCTCCTCCCTGCACACATCACTGCTCCCTTTATTCCACTCTTTCTATTGCCCCCTTACCCTCATGTTGCCTTTCCCACTGCTCTACCCTTAATGGAAAATACTGGTTTGCTTCCCTCCCCTGCTATCTTTCCTATCTACAATCCCCCTCTGCTCCCTCCTTCTATCCCTTTTGCTCTAGCGCTGGTCAGGCTGCCTTCTCTTACAGTCTCCCGTCCTTGTGGAACTGGCTCCCTCCCCTTCTTTGCTGTGCCTCATCCCTACTATCCCTAAAGTGGTTGCTAAAGCCAACCTCCCACCCACTTGCTCCTTTCTCCCCCCCAACCCCCTCCCTCTTCCCCCTCTCTCTCTCTCCCTGCTGCCCTACCCTATTTTTTTTTTTTATTTCGTTTTTATTGATGGGGTAAGTGCACTAGACAAACCCTGCCTATTTTCAGGCACGACCAGGGGAAGGGGATACAGATGAATGCCAACTGACCTTGAACCAGATTAAGCTGTTGGTGGTATTTTTTTTTTTAGTGAATGAGGGAAATTTGGCCAGGACACTGGGGAAATTCCCCTACTCTTTTTGATAAGTGCCATGGGATCTTTAACATCCACCTGAACTACCACCAATCCAGGCAGATGGGACCTCGGTTTAACGTCTCATCCGAAAGACAGCACCTCAGAAGTGCAGCACCCCTCTCATGTTGCACTACAGTGTCAGTACTGCGATATTAACCCAAGTGCCAGATGTGGGAACTGAACTCACAGCCCTCTGATCTCCCAGCCTCAGAAGCGAGTGTGCTACCTACTGAGCCACTGACACTGATAACACTGACACTATAGCCAATATGCCCTCACACTCACCTCTCCCTCTTTCTCTCTTATCTGAGGACTTTGCCTCACTCAGATTTAAACATTTCTGCTCCCAGTGCACACTTTTGTAAATCTTTAATTGACACCAATCTATAGCAATGCTGCCTTTTATTTTACCTCAGTGTATTCCTACCACTATTTTGTTGCTGCCACTGTATTGTACTTTAATAATGCTGCTTCTTGCATTTCAGTTGATTGTAACTGCTGCTTACCTTGCTCCTCTTTCCCCTTCCCTCGGGTTGCACCTGTAAATGAGGCTCAGCTGAGTGTGCCTTTTTCCAGTTACCAAACTTTTAAATAAATAAATAATGGCTGAATACAGCAAACCTGCACAATTGGTCATTATCGTTAGTGCAAACCCAGTTTGGGTAGCGCAAACCTTTTGAATAGTGGAGCCTGGGTGTTCAAAAATAACAGAATGCTGATGAAATCCTTGACTGAGCCACATTAAAAATGTGCTCCTTTTATCATTTCAGATGTAAAACAAAACTACACTAGCAGACTCAAAATGAAGAAAAAAAGGATATCATACAAAACAAGGGATAAGAGGCAATCTAAAATAGAATAAAAAAGTATAGGTCAAAATTATCATCATAGCATGCAATGAGACTACTGTGTTTCAGAGGCAACCCATGAATGTGACAGAATCACAAGAAAATCTAATAAAATATAGGAAACCAGTTTGGTTTGACAGTTAGGTAAAGCAGTCTTTTAGAGAAACAATATGAATGCAAGATTTACAAGAAACAGCAAACTGAGATGAATAAAGAGAGGTATAAGGTAACATTGGGTATAAGCAAAATGATTATCAGGGTGGCTAAGGCAAAAGCAGAATTAAGGCTAGCAGCAAGGGTAAAGGAAAATTACATATTGTTCTTTAGATACGTGATTGAAAAAAGGAAGACAAGGGACAGGATAGAAAGGACAGGAAAGAAGGGGTTAGTGCAGCTGATGATAAACATAGGGCAAAAATACTTCATGACTATTTTTGTTCTGTATTCAGAGTCAAGATGGTAGACCCACTCCCAGACAGCAGAAAGAAGTTCATGGGGTTATACATGGGACCCATTTGAGATGAGAGTACTTACAAGGGATAGGGTATTTAGGGGATTAGGAAACTTAAAATCAATAAATCTCCAGGCCCAGATGGATTCATCATAACATTTTAATGGAAACAAGGTAGGTGCTGATGGAACCGCTATAATCCTCTATGAGGAGTCAAAAACAAGAAGTGCAATGCCTGTAGATTCATGGGTGGCCGATGCGGTTCCACTACACAAAGGGGATAATAGGAAAAATAACTATACAGTAAACCGGTGAACCTGACATTAATAGTGGGAAAATATTTGGAGACATTTATCATAGGATTCATAGGATGTTTGCAAGTCCATTAGCATTAGCCAGAGTGACTTGTGAATATTAAACATATTCCACTAATACCCTTCTTTCATGACTACATCTAGTGATTTTTTCAACTGACTAATATTGGAACTATGTACCACATTACTTGGTAGACTGTTCCAAAGTGAAACCACTCTGATTGGTCCATGTTCCTCTTTTCTTTCTTTTGTAAAAGTTCTACCATTCTCTTTTCCAGCAAGTCCCATGAATTCCAACCGGTCATTGTTTTCATGTGCCCTGTAAACCATACAAAGATCTCTTCTCATTCCTTTATATTGCAAGGAGTACATACCCATCTCCCTCAAGGTTTCCTCATAGGTCCTGTATCTGATGTTAGAAACTAATTTAATCGTCCTCCTCTGGACCCCTCCAAAATTCTTATGTCTCTTTTTCCATGTGGTGCCTAGAACTGCACACAGTACTCCATGTGTGGCCTGACCAGTGCAGCATAGAGGGGCATTACCACATCTCTTTCCTTGGTCCTAATATTCCTGCCGCAAAGTATTTTGTTTCCTTTACTTGCTACATTCTTACAGTGACGATCAAACAGCAGTTTATCTGCAACTAGTACACCCAGGTCCATCTCTCCATCAGTAGTTAATATTTCCCTCCTATATAAGAAGTACTTGACTTTTTTGTTCTTAGACCCCAAATACATGACCTTGCATTTGTTCATATGGAATTTAAGTTTTTTTACTAGTAGCCCAATTGGCTACAATATTTAAATCCTCTTGTAACTTGATGACATCCTTGTTACTATTAACAACTGCACCCATTTTGGTGTCATCTGCGAACTTACATAGCCATGCATTACTTGAGCAATTCATAGAGGATACAAAGATGTTGAAAAGCACAGGTCCCAATACCAGTCCCTGGGGGACACCACTTGTCACTCTAGCTCAATCTGAATACTACCTCCTTAAGCTTACCCTCTGCCTCTTGTTCTCCAACCAAGAACAAATCCAACTTATATTTCTATTATTCTGACATTCTTTCAGAGTATTTATTAACTCAGAGTGTGAGACTGTGTTGAAGGCTTTCATGAAATCCAAATATATAATATCAACTGGGATATTGAAGTCCAGGGCTAAGCTAACAGGTTCCAAAAAAAGTGCAAGAGATTGTTCAAACAGGATCTATTTTTCCCAGGCCCATGCTATAATGAATCATTTTGACCTGTATTATTCAAGAACTGTTCTTGCTCCTCTCAAGGATGAGATAGTTGAATTTTGGGAGGAAAATTACAATGGCTAGGAACTGTCATGGATTCACGAGGGGCCTGTTGTGTCAGACAAATTTAAGAGACTTTAATATAATGACACAAATTACAGACAGGAGCCAGGTCAGTGGGTGTGCTATGCCTAGATTTTATCAAGGTATTTGACTAGGTACCACATGCTTGATGCTTCTGCTCCTAACCCTCCATCCCCTCTCCCCCTCGTGCCTGTGTACGTTCTAGTACTACCAAGAAAGTGCACTGTCCACTAAATTCTATTTCCTTGTGGCTGGCCCATTGGTGCAGGGGTAAGATTTCTACCTGTGATGCCAGCGACCCGAGTTCAAATCCAGACTGGGGTCATTGGAGGGCAGGCTGGGGGAGGATTGAGTGTCCCATGAACTGCTGTCCTCCTCCAGGGGAGGAGGTTGTGATTGAGTGTCCAGCCCAAAAGTGTGGACCCCTGGTGGAGGCTGGGGATCTGATACTAGCAGCGCCTTATATGTGGGGAGGCGGGATGGACATCAGGTTCATCTCACTGCCATCACTGCACGTCCCGCATCCTGAGGGGATTAGCATCTACAAAAAATTCTGCCTGTCCCAGGAATGACACCGCCTCCTGGTACTGTGGCCTCCTCAAGTACCCAACCCTGACTGAAATCGTGTTCTGCTGGATGACTCACTCCCACAGCCCCACCTGGGGTGGTAAGCCTAGGGAGCCCTGATAGTCGTAGTGATGTGGCCGGTAACCTGGATCTGTCTCCGTGGGGTGGGGCTGCTTTGCAACAGACCTTGCAGCCAGAAGTCATCATAGACACTGCAGCTGTCCAAGAACAAACTGCCATTTGCAGGTATTACCTGCAGTTAAAACCATTCAGGTGGGCTTTGTGGCAAGCAAGAAGCTTGGGGGCAAGCTGAGAGTCATGCTGAACAGGTAGGCCAGTGCAACTAATACCGACTTGCTTTGGCTACTTTTATATGAGCACCTGAGGGAAGGGGACCCGGCAGGGTGCCACCTTCCCTACCTCTGCCTTTACTGACAGTAGGCATTGCCACCTCTGGTAGCAGGCTGGCAAAAGAAGCCTCTCCCATGACCCATAGCTTGAGTGGGATACAGGGACTTGACAGAGTTATTTTTGACATCTGATAACCTTAGGGCGTCTTCACCCTCATAACCAAACAGTTTTGTCCCTCTAAAAGGGACATTTAAAACTACTTGTTGCACATCATCTGCAAAACCTACATCCCCAAGCCAAGAATATCTCCTCATACAAAGGTCAGAAGCCGCAGCCCTGGCAGAGGCATCAGAAACATCATGGGCTGAGTGTAGTAAATGTTTGCCAACCTCAGTACCAGATGTCAAAGTTTTAAGTAACTCATTCTTGGCAGAGCCATCAGGCAAAGCTTGGGCTGCAGCTTTTGCAACTTTCCACAGGCTGTTTTGGTATTTGATCATATGGGCCTGGTGGTTTGCAATTCTAAGGCCTAGTGAGGCAGAGGCATATGTATACTTGCCCATCCCATCCAGCCTCCCAGATTCTTTATCAGGAGGCAAAGTACTCATCTCTCTATGTGCTTTGGACCTATCAGAGGATCCGTTATGACTACAGAGTCAGTTTCTAGGTGGTTAGCATAATAAGGCTTAGCAGATGGGACTGGATATTTCTTATCAGCCTTTCTGGGTACTGCAAACAGCGAGTTTGGTCTGTATCATGCAGCAAAAGTAGCATTCTCTAATGCAAGATATATAGGTGGCATTATAATCGAGGGCATCTCCAAAACCTTTTTGTGGAGTCTTCCTCCTCCCCTGCAAAGCCCATGGCGGTTTGTATTCTACGGCAGATTGCATTTGCTGCATCATGGCTTGAAAAGTAGGATCCTCAGGAGGAGACCTCCGGGTATATACCACCAAATCCTCAATGCAGGATGAGAGGGTAGAACTAAATTGAGGTGGCATATATTGTTCTCCCTCATACTCCTCCTCGAAATCCTCCTCTAACACCATGAGGTCAGGATTATATTCTACCTAGTCATCGACATCCCTATTGATGATGAGAGCCACAAAGCGCACAAGTGACACAGTTGGCTGCAGATGAGGAGGATTCTGTGATGTACTGGTAGAAGGCATCAACAGTATCTGAGTGCTCTGAGACCCTGTCAGCAGGATAACTACCTGCATAAGTGAGCCAGGCAGAATGTATTATATCATCTCTGAAAATGACACCAGCACAACTTGAGAGTCGACAACACCCTGGACAAGGTCTGGGACTACTTGTGTCCACAATGGTCTTTGGCCCAAAGATGATGGTGCCCTACCATTCATAGTAGGTATGGGAGTGCCTAAGCCCAATTCTAACCTTGGTGTCTTTTCAACAGTCGGTGGAGGAGCTGTAGTCAATGCCACTGGAATGGTCAAATGACACAGTAGAATTACCTTGTCTCAGCAGCGACTCTGACGTTGCTAGTGAAGTAGATTTCTGTTTATCTCTATGGTTATGCTTGTGGCCAGATGATGAGAAGGTCACGATGCCTGCCATTCCCTGTCCCAGTCCTTTGACTTCAGTGGCCATTTCTCAGATGATGGCGAGGCTACAACAGATTTTGGGCTCTGGTCCTTCTCCATGGTTTGTAACATTTTAATGAGAAGGACATTTTCTAGAGCTCTTTTGCAGTGTCACCTTGTAGCCTGGTTAAAGCTCCAGCAAATTTCAAGTCCTCATGTTGTGAGACAGACCCATGTAGTACACACACACACCTCGTGTGTGTCTTCTTTGTAAGTTTTATCTCCACACTCACAATACCAAAACAAAGGCTCTTGCAACTTCAGTGGCATGCAGGGATGATGAAATAAACTATTGAATAAAATAAAAAGACTAAATGGCAATGGCTACTTGACAATGTTTCCTTCAGCAGATCTGATGAGGAAGATCGACAGCGGGAAAAACAACTGAGGAGTGATGGAGCTGCCCATGTTTATTTAGGCGCTGACAAATGATGTTGTCATGGGTGGCCTCTGGCTAGCAAATTTTCTATATGGTTCTAGTGTCTGTAGTTCCAAAGGTGTGGAGCAATGAAGGAGACAGCCTCAAAAAAAGATCCTTTTTTATCCTATGACCAAGCCTTGGTTCTTTGTTTCAAGTCCAGTGTCAGTTTGCATGGGGTTGTGTATTAAAGAAAACTTAAGGTTCTTCTGGGAGTTCCAGGTTCCCATCTGCTTGGTGGCACAGCTGGTAGCATAACTGAAATGATATTCCAGGAAGACTGGGTTCAAATCCCAGCTGAGGCACTTTATTCTTTCTCTCTTCTGTTTATCTTATCTGAGTCAATCCATTGGTATTGAATTGCATGACTGTAGATCACAGACTTTTTATTTATTTATTTATTATTTATTTAGTTTTTGTTTACCGGGTAAGTGCACTAGCCAGCAGGTGACTATTTTCAGGCATGACCCGGGAGAGTACAATACAGCATAACACATGGAAGAAAACATTACAAATTGAGGCAACAACCATACAGAGTACATTCCGGACACATAGAGGCGATTCCAGCTAGTCTAACATGATTTAGGCTATACTAAGCAGTGAGCAGGAGGCCAAGAGCAAGGAGGTGATTTAGGGGAGTGTTGGTACAAGCAGCAGGTAAGGAAGGGAGTTAAGGACAAAAAAGGGGGGGCTTACGGCTTTACCGGGGAAAGCAAATGGAGATTGCCGGGTTTTTGGTTTCCCAACGGGCAGGATGATGTGGAGTGGGGGGCAGGTGACTTGAATAGAGGAGAAGTAGTTGGCCAGTGTGTGTCAGAAAGGGGAAGGGTGGGCCATATAGGGGGACACAGATAAAGCACCCAGAAACAAGAATAGTCGGGAGGAAGGGTAGAAAGGAGCCATAAACTGGAAGCCAGCAGTAGTCAGCCCGAACTGCACCAGGGTACCCAGGGTGTAAGAGAAGATGCCAGAGACTTCCCAATGGCAGACTAGGGGATGTAGGTTCATGGCCCCACTGTCAGGGGATGAGGAAGTGGGAGGTGGAGCGGGAAAAAGGCGGCTTGAAGAATACGACTTTAGCGGTAGGGGCGGTGGGTGCAGCAGACTCGTGGTTCGAGGCTGGGCATAAAAGCCGGTGGCAGTCCCTGGCCGTGGACATAATGCGGCAATGGTAGGCAAGAGGAGGGGAGGGAGGAGGAGTGATCTTACTGTACCAACATCCACCTGTAGCAGGTTTAGACAATGCCCAGGTAGTGCAGAGGATGAAGACAATACATAAAAAAGTAATGTAGGTAGTAATAAGTAAGTGCAAACATTCACAACACATTTTATAATTATATTTGAGGATAAAGGTAGGTTAGCTTGGAGAGAGGGGTTGGATTTTGGGGGAGAGAAAACAAGAAGGGAGGTAGCATGGAGACAAGTAGTAGGGGGGTGGGGAGAGGAGGCAGGTATGATTAGGAATCAGGTAGAATCAAAGCAAGTGCACAGATCTAATGTGGACAGGTGTAGTCTCAGCCCACGCTTGAAGGAAGGATGTGAGGGTGCATGCCTGAGGTCCATTGGAAGCTGGTTCCACAACTTAGGGGCTGCATGTTGGAAGGAGCCAGTTCCTTTGTTGGTGCGGCAGCAGGGAATATCCAGCAGGTCTTTGTCAGCAGATCTGAGCGTGCGGTTTGGAATCGCAGGAAGAAGAAGCTTCGCCAGTGCAGCAGGCTGACTTTTTCTAAGGATAGAGTCATTTAGACAGGCCAAGAAGTAGCTCCTGATGGCCAAGAGGGAGAGCCACCCAAGGTCAGTATATAGCTGGCAGTGATGTTGAAGTCATGGGGATTGTGCGGCGTATCGGCATATGTTATTGTATGTAACATCCCATTTGTGCAGCGCCGATTTTTGGGCAGAGATGAGTATAGGCGCACAGTAGGTAGGCGTTGGTAGTAGGATCCCCCTGGCTATGGCAAGCTTTGAGGAGGAGGTAAACATATAGCTTGTTCTGTAGGCAGCTCCCAACTTGCTGTTAACGCTTTTGCAAGTGGCTTGTATGTGAAGGTTTAAATCAAGCGATTGATCTAGCAGGATGCCCAGGTAGCGAAAAGAGGTAACCACCTGCAGAGGATATCCATTTAAATCAAGGATGCTCAGGGGAGTAGTACACATTTGGAGCTTTTGAGTGGTGCCGAGTAACATGGCATTAGTTTTGGAGGAATTCATAATAAGGCGGTGGGAGTTTAGCCAATGCTGGACACTGTAGTAGGCTCTATTCAGCGATGTGTTAATTTGTTCTACATGGGATGAGCTGGTGTAGATAACTAAGTCATCTGCGTGAGGGCGAGGAACATGCAGGTATTTAAGTCAGGGAGATTGTTGATGAATAGAGTGAATAGTAGAGGACCCAGAATAGAGCCTTGGGGCACTCCAATGTTCGTAACCACAGTGGAGGAGATGGCTGAGTTGATTTAACAGCCTGGGACCTGTTTGTCAGATAGCTCCTAAACCATTCAAGTACAGGGGAGGAGCAGCCTATTTTCCGGAGTGAGGATAGAAGCAGGGGGTGGTCAACAAGGTCAAATGCCTTGGTTAGGTCTATAAAGACAGCCCCTGTGAGCTTTCCTTGATCCATACCAGAGAGGATGTCAGTGGTGAACTTAGCTAGAGCCGTCGTAGTACTGTGGTTTTTTTCTGAACCCATGCTGTGCATCATTGAGCTGCTTAGTGGTTTCGAGAAATTCCTGTATCTGTATCGCAACCAGTTTTTCAAGGATTTTGCTGAGTGGGGATAGTATAGCAATAGGCCTGTAATTGGAGATCTCTTTTGTTCCCTTTTTGTAGATAGGTGATATTCTGGCCATTTTCCATAGTTCAGAGACTGTGCTGCTGGTGAGGGACAAGGTGAAAATTCTTGCTAGTGGTTTGGAGATAAAATGCGCAGCTAGTTTTAGCAGGCGAGGTTCAAGTTGGTCAGATCCAGGGCTAGTGTATTCAGATAGTTTTTTTAGAAGGTTCAGAACTTGAGAGCTGGTAATGGCTTTGAAATAGAGGGGGTGTGGTTTAGGTTTTGAGTCACTGGCGAAGGTGGTTGAGTCAGTAAGAGGCACACTGTTGGCAGTGGAAGCTTCTGGTGGCAGTGTGCTGGTACAGGAGGAGAGGTCAGAGAACATGTTATTGAAGGCATTTGCTATGGTGGTGGGGTTGTTGCAACGGGAGCCACTTATAACCATGTCAGAGGGAGTAACTGATTGTGGCGTCCCCAAGAAGGTTTTTATGTGACCCCAAAATTTACGAGAAGTACGTGGGCTGAGGATTTTTAGCAGGTTTTGATAGTCGCACTTTTGCCAGTCTTATGTTCCTTCTGCAAAATTTCTTTCTTGCCTGTAATTCTTGTAGTCCCTAGGCAACTTAGAGCTTTTGAAGGTTTTCCAAAGCTTGTCCCTGTATCTTAGTTGTTTTAGGAGATCTTTATGTAGCCATCTGGTTTGTTTACCCCTGACTCTTCGCGTGGCTTTAGGGGCGTGCTTGTTTTGTACAGGGAGAAAATGCTGTAGAAATATGTTTAGGGCAGCTTCCACATTTACCGCACGGTATATATCCGACCAGTCTATGCATGAGATATCCCGGAGGAAGGAGTTTGCATCCATGTTTGCAAAGTTCGTAAAGGTGACCAGCCGAGGTGGGGGGGTGGCTGCCCGGCGCGCCACTGACAGTAGACAGGGGAGTGATCAGTGATGGTATCTGCCATGATCCCAGAGCAAGTCATATGTTCAGGTCTGTTTGTCAGGATCCAGTCAATAAGTGTACCATTCTGCGGCCCAGACAGTCTAGTGTTTTCTGTTATTTGTTGATGAAAATTTAGGCCTTCCACTAGTGAAGCCAGGGAATAGTGAGAAGGACCTAGCCAGTTCAAATTGACATCACCAAGGATGATAGCTTCATTTTTGTAGATGCGTTTTAGGGTAAGCTTGAGTGCTTCCTGGAGCCCATTTACTCCCCCAGAGGGAAGGTTATAAATACAGATTATGTGAAGTTTTTTAGAGCCAAGAGACAGGAGCGCGTGCATTGATTCACTCGCAGTTTGGGGGTATGAGTCCGTGATGATACTAACGTCCAGGTAAGATTTATGGCAGAGGGCAACTCCTCCACCCCTCTTTGACCCCGGTCTGTCCCTCCGAATCAATAAGTAGCCAGGTATGGTGCACAGGGTATCAGGGTTCCAGGTTTCAGCCAGGTCTCCGACAGGCACAGTATGATCGGGGATGGTAACGCTGAGCCAAGCTTCTACTTCAGGCAGGTGATTTAAAAGACTTCTGATGTTCATGTGCGATATGATAAATCCCTTTGTTTTGTTGGATGATCCTTTTAGGGGAGCCCCATTGCTGGGCGGGCCTGGATTCAGTTCAATGTCCCCAGAAAGTTTAATCAGGAGGGATGCTAGGTACAAAAGCGGTGTGCTGAGGAGGTCTGGAGCATTCTTGCATGTCCTCCATTTATTTCTGAGGGAAGCCAGGGTTCGATAAGTACAGCCTTTGAGGAGGAGAAGGTGTTCCCAGGAGGGTTTAGGTCGAAGGTCTGCTGTCATGAGGTTCGAGAAACTGAAGTCAGTGGCTGAGGGGGGGGTTATGAGAGTCTCGAAACACACTGTCAGAGAGACTTCGTTTAAGCCCCAGAGGAGGGAGAGGAGGATCAGGAGGATAATCCCATTCGGTCTGCCATGGGGACACGGTGCAAGTGTGGTCAAGGAGGGCATGTTTCACACTTAGGTGTCAATCACCTTTGACTGGGCAGCTGTGAGGCTTTTCAGGGGTGAGCTAGGGGAGTGGAGGAAATGGAGCTAGGTTCGGGGAAAAATAAAGTTAGTGCAGGTAAGGAAAAGAGAGGGAAACCCAGGTAGCGCTAATGAGAGGGGAAGAGTTTAGGTAAGGGTATAAGAAAGAACCGTATGGTGTACACGGGAGGAAGAAGATAGATAGGGGGAGGATGATTTGGCGCGGGGCAGGTTACGAACTTTAGGCGCGAGGAGGATTATGAAAGTTTAGACAGACGTTAAGGGTAGATCACCCCCAGAGGTGAGAGAGTATAAGGGACCAATGGGAAAGTGGGCACTTAGTCATATGGCGGAGAGCTATAAATCTAAAGATGCGACCAGGGTGGGTGAGGTGGGGGAGGGTGGGGAGCAGTGGCGCCATGTGAGACAAGACTGCCACGAAGGGACTGTAACACTTGATTCTTGAGTCCGCTTGGAGTTAACCTGAGGCGGGTAGGGGGGCGCTTTCGTGCGGCGCTCTTAGACCCAGTCCAAGAAAGTTCCCTCACGGCCAGTGAGTTTGGGTGAAAACAGCCGCTTTTCCTGAGGGAGTATGGCCAGGCAGCGCTACAGACAGAGCTGGAGGCAGCCGGCAGCTGGAAAGCGGTGAAAAACATACCTGGCGGCTTTTACGCCTTTAGCGGGTATAGGGACCAGGGTGCGGCCGAGCTCGTGGTTCTCTTTCCGGGCGTGAGTTTCAGCGGGCAGCCCCTGTCAACAGGCTTCCTGGAAGGGCAAGGCGCAGGACCTAGGCAGTTGCGGCAGGGCTGGCGGCTCTTTGGAGGTTCCTGGGCAGGCAGCGGAGGGTCCTCGGCAGCACTGGGGGTCACGATGGCAGGTTCCTGAGCCCCGGCGGGCTAGGAGAGGACCTGCATGCCTTGGTTAGAAACTAAAATTGTGCAGGTATCTGTGTCTGTCAGTGGGTTTTCCGCAAACAGCTGTTTGTACAGTATACATCCATCATTAGTGATTCTGACTGTGGGATCCAGGAAATTTATGTTGTGCTATTTGTAAATACTGTATGTTTTCCCTGTAGAAGAACTCAGACTGGCACCCCTCAGTGTAAAGAAACATGTCCCTGAATAGGTCGCTGACTGCCCAAAACTGCCACCACTGGGTGTATGGGCATTAAGGCCCATGACCCCCATGGGCCGTGGTATGACCCAGCCACTGGTTACACATATATGCATTTAGAGACAAAATTCACTGTTTTCTATAATGGTCATATTATGGTGCCATCAGCACTGTCTAGAAAGGAACCTCATGAAGTTGCGCTGTTCCCACTATGATAAAATCAGCCTATCAGTCAATGTGTCCCATGTAGCTGCACAGTTTGTGTGATTACACTAGCCCTATCAGTTCAAGGGCCCGTTGTAGCTACAGAGTTTGCACTATACCACCAACCCAGTCAATGCAGAGACTGTATCATATATACAGCATGCATTTAGAAACCAAGTCTGTTTTCTGCGTTTTTTCTGTCCTTTGAAGCTCCACTCTTAGCACTATGATAAAGTCGGCAGTATCAATCCAGGGGTCCCATCTAGTAGTAACATTCATAAAGTGATAATGTGAGTCCTATCAATCAAGAGGCCCTGTGTAGCTGCACTCTTTGCAGTATGATAATGTTGGCACTATTAATCCAGGGCTCTCATGTTGCTGCACTGTTTGCACTATAATAACATCATCTATCAATCCAGGAGCCATGTGTAGCTGTACTATTCACACTTACAGTAGATAACACGGAGCCTGTGAATACAAGGGGCCAATGTAACTGCACTATTTGCATGCTGATAACATCATCTACCAATCCAGGGATCTTCTGTAGCTGTACTGTTTGCACGATAATAATGTTGAGCCTATCAGTCCAGGGGTGCTATGTAGTTGCATTGTTCCCATTATGATAACATTGAGCCTATCAATCCAGGGGTGCTATGTAGCTGCATTTTTTGCACAATGATAACACTGGCCTTATCAGTCTAGGGGCCCTGTAGCTGTGCTGTTCACATTGCAGTATGATAAAGCTTGCCATATCAATCCAGGGGTCCCATATAGCTGCGTTGTTAGTACTATAATAACATTGGCATTCCCAATCCAGGGATCTTGTGTAACTGGACTTTTCTTACTATGACAACATAGTTGTACATCATTGTGTATCCATCTGCCCTCCCCTCCATTGACACCTCTTGTGCTGGCTCTACTTCTCCTCCCTTCCTGTCTACACTGGTGGCATCTATTGCTGTCCTAAAGCTAAGCCTGGCACCCTTCTTGATCCTGTCATATATTTCCTCTCTTTCTGCTTCCAGTGAGCTTCTGGTCCTTGGAGAATCTTAATGTAAGCTGGTTTTCCCCTTGGCAAAAAGTGCCATCCGTTCAAATAAGTCCCTCAACTTCTCATACTGTAGCTCAAAACTGTGCCCAATGTTCTCGGCCCTCACTCTTCAAACCATTCCCCTATAAACTTGGTCCCATCCTCACACCCCAACTTCATTCTTTCCCCTGGCACCCTGTCAGTATGCTGTACAGTAGCACATGAATACGGCGAAGTAATAACGGCGAAGTCTAAATGGCAAAGGTATAATGGTGAACGCTGAAATGGCGACAAACAAGTTATGGCGACCATGTGGTAACAGTGAATTGAGTGGTTTAGCCTATGTCACTGTCAAGAAACACCTCAGAGTGGTTTATCTAGAGATAGGGGGTTTGGGGTGCAGCTCCTGGTGGGGTGTGGGGGGGGAAGAGCCCCCCACATTGATAAAAACAGGAAAGGTGCACAGGATTGTCTAGAGATATTGTCTGCAGGAACAACAGACGTTGTCTGAAGTGAGATTGGAGCAGCTTGTGTCAGCTGTTGCTTGTGCTCCAGGTCGATGACGCTACAGGTGCAGTGATCGAAGAATATGCAGTCCATGAGTGGCATGATTATTTGAAAGGACTGGCATACAATTTCCACTTGCAGGTTTAGTATGATTGCCTGTAGCCATGTATTGCGGTGGAAATCAGTGTCAAATTCATTACAAATGATGGTGGCTGTAATTTTAGGGCATCGTTTATGCAGTTGCCTTTTCTGTTTTGCCGTTCACCTTATTTTAGTAGCCATTATCACATGGAGCCATGCTCTATGGTATCTGTAAGAACTGCCATCCTAAAGTGGCCTCAAAAAGCCTGTGTCTCCACTGGTCCTTGGCTCCAAGCAAATACTGGTTACCCTCTACAGCCTTGGGACCCCAGCGTAGTCGGGCTGATCTATGTCACTCTGGTCCCTTGATGTCCCCTCCCTGCAAAATGATCTTCAGAATACCGACTGGTCCCCACTCTTCATCCACACAGATGATCTCCAACCTTAAATTCATTGCTACATGGGACAAACATGCCCCCTTTGGGAGGTCTTACGTCTGTGGGTTCCAGAGATTTCTACATAGCTTTTTCCCCATAGAGCTCTTTCTCCCTGGCCCCATATGTCCTGTCAGAGATGTACCCTGGTCACAAGTATATAGCCTGCTCAGCCCAGTACCCTCAGCCACCCCAGCCTCTGAGCACCCACTGATTACCCCCATGGTTTTGCCCACTGAGGCAACCAAAATGGTGCAGGGTCTACACCAGAAGACATACGAGGAGAGACTAAAGCAGCTTAATATGTATACCCTTGAAGAAAGGAGGGAGAGGGGGGACATGATGGAAACTTTCAAGTATCTCAAGGGAATTAAAGTACAAGAGGGTAGCATCTTTCAGAAGAAGAGATCTGCAAGAACAAGGGGGCACAATTTGAAGATGGGGGGACGGCTCAGAGGTAATGTTAGAAAATATTTTTTCACAGAGAGGGTTGTGGATGCGAGGAACAGCCTTCCTGAGGTGGTTGTGGAGTCAGGAACAGTGGGAGAATTCAAGAATGCATAGGACAGGCATAAGCAATTCTAGTGGGGGGGTAGGAAGAAGTAAGCTGTTGATTAACTAGAATCTGCAGCTTATCCATCAGGTTGGGAAATTTAGCAGACTAGGTGGGCCAAGCAGTCCTTATCTGCCTTCAGATTCTCTGTTTCTATGTTTCTAAGGCTCCAGAGGAGGGCTATCCTCACCCTTCAGGCAACACACTATGTGGAGTAGAATTTCATAAAGGTAAGCACTAGGAACCAGGGAAACACAGGGTCCAAACTGTAAATAATAGCCATGAGGCTTTTTTCTTGTCACTCTCCTGACATCGGCACAGCCTATGCCTGCCCCACATGCATGCAGTATATCCACAGTGGCAGGAGCAAGCTCTGTGTCCCAGCCACAGGGCTTGTGGTAGAGCAGAACTTGCCATCAACCATCCTCACCTGAGGCATTCTGCCACATGGAAGCTACCTCAGCCTGGCCTGCCTCCCAATCCGGAAACTCAAGTTCACTCCCGAAATAAGGTTGCTTGTGAGACAGACTCTTCAGAGCTTACTGACTTTCTCAAAGCCCTCAGTTATTCTGGGCATCTCCACTAAGCCTTGGGCACCCCTAAAGATTTGCTGCAATACAACCAGTTATGTATAAGTTGCTAATGCTTTTAACCAAGTCTTACCTCCTGTGCCCTCTTCCTACTCCCTCTCCTTCCACTACCCCTTCCAACCTGTCTCAGCCCCATTCCCTGTATCTTCCTCTTAGCTCACTCTGCCCTCCCACTCCACTTCCTTTTCCTTCTTCCAGTGTCCTGACCACACTTGCTACCTTGTGCTGTCTCTCCTCTAAAGGCCACACAGTCTTGATCTTATGAATACCAATCTTCTCCACCTGCTTGCACAGGTCATCACTGCCTCTCTTGCCTCCTGGTTTTTTGTTTGTTCGTTTTTTGTTTATATACTAACATACATACATACATATTAACATACTAGACGCCGGAAGAGTAGGCTTATTGATCTATCAAGTCTGCTTGTGCTTCAGCACCCTGATTGGGTACCATAGCCCTCTATCTGTCTCCTTCCACTGTTACTCCATCCCCCAGTCCTGCCCCCCCCCGGGCAAACCAGCCTCTGCTTCACCCCTTGCCTATACCTGTCCCACCCTCTCTTGAATCCCTCTTCCATATAATTCACATTTTCTCCCCACCATGGTATGGCTTACCAGCTGCCTGGTGGACCCAGCCCATCTCTCCACATTTCCAGTTCATACTGTCAAATCCTCTGACCCCACAGTTTGCACCCCGTGGCAGGTCCCGATCACTGCATGGTTACAGCACCCATTGCTCCAGCTCAATCACAGTGGGAGAAGCCTCTACTTAAGCTGGAGCAGCTGGTAGCAGAGAGTAGGGCCTGAGTGTGCAGATCTCATGCTGCATATTCCAGAGCTGATTTCTTTCCTCTTTAAGCCCTCCCTCCTCCCCTGGATTGCAGTCAATAGCTGCCCAACCTGGAAACTGTCAAGGAACCCCCACATCCAACTTGCTCATGTAGCAAGGTACACTTACTCTCCCCCCATGGTCGACTTGTGATGCCTCCACATCGTGCTCCAGACCCCAATGGCCTGAGCCAAGGAAGTTGGCTTGGCTCTTTAACACCTGGCTCTTGCCTCCCTTTATATCTTTGATTTCAACTTCATCTCCAAATCCAGCTTTGATTTCAACTTCATCTCTCAATCCTGGAAGTAGGCTAAAGCTGTCCCCCTACAGAAATGGGGTGACTCCTCCTCCCCAGAAAATGATGGTCCCATCTCGCCTCTGTGCCCTGGCCAAGGTTCAAGAAAAAACATGTTCTCTGTGCTCTCCTGCTGCCTTAACTTCTCATTTTTCCTCTTTCCCTTTCAGTCTGGCTTCCACAAACATTAGTCCACCACCTCCTTCTTTCTCTGGGTCACTAACTTCATGCTGAGCAGCATGGACCAGAACATATCACTGATACCATTTTCATCTACTTGGCTAAGGCCTTGGATACTGTGGCCTACCACCAGTTACTGGACAAGATGGAGAAAAGGTACCAGACTGCCCGACATGACAGTCAAATGGTTCCACATCTACCTCTAGGTGATCCAGGTTAGCGACACCATGACTACCCTTCAGTTCATTAGGAATTACATACCACAGGGCTGAATTCTTTGCCCATCCTTTTTTCTGTTTTTAAAATTACCTTCCCTTTGTCTGTGTCTCCTCACATAGTACTCTAAGCTTCTGGTGCCTTGGTCACAGCACTCAAAACTATCACTCCAGCAGGATTCTGACAACATTCAGTACTGGTTCTGCACAAACCAGCTACCACTTGATGCCAAAAAGTCTGTTTCCCTGACTTTTGGTTCTAGATTGAGACTAGTAAGGCTCCAGCATACCCCAGGCTTCACAACTCAGGATATTGACTGCCTGAAGTCATAGCCAATTTCATACACCCTTTCAAATATCTTGGTGTGTGGCTTGGCCAAAACCTCAGCTTCTCGACTAACATGGATGCAATGCACAAGAAGCTCTCCTCTAAGCTTGGTGAATAGTACTGCCACAAATCCTGCCTCCCACACCAGATCAACTGCAAGGTCATCCTCAAAATGACCTTATTGATTTGTGACTACATGGATGTAGTTTATAGTGCTGCCCCAAGTCTGCACTTGCCAGACTGGACCCCCTTTTCCATCCATTCTGTCTGTGTTTATCCTTAATGCACACTCTCCAACCCTTCACTGCTATCTTTATGTAAACTGTTCTTTTAGTTACCTAGAAGCCGGGCACCTAAAAGACTGTTAATTGTTCCTAGAAAAATAGTGACTTGATGCAGTTCCTCCTACTTCTTCTCTCCCTACCCCTTCATCCTGTCCTCCTACTTGCTCCATTCATTTGATGCTTGCTCCTTCCATGTTCCCTGGTGAAAATCAACAGCAGTCTAGACAGAATGCCTTCTCTAGCCCACCTTTCAACCCTGTGGAATTACCTCCCTCCCTCTTATCTAATGTTCAACCTCACTTCACTCTCTCAAATCACTCCTGCTGGTGCATAGAAACATAGACGTTGGGGGCAGATAAGGACCACAGGGCCCATCCAGTCTGCCCATTTCTTGTTCTAACTTATGAATGTGCCATCGGCCTTTGCTCTGTCAATGGCCTATCTATTCATACTCATCTGTATTGCTCCCTTATGCCTATCCCCTGCCTGTTTGAAGCCCTGCACAGTATTCATATCCATCACTCCCTGAGGTAGGCCATTCCATGCATCCACCACCCTTTCTGAGAAAAAGAACTTCCACACATTACCGCTTAATCAGCCTCCCTCTAATTGCATGCTATGTCCTCTTCTCCTGCTGTTTTTCTTATATGGAAACGTGTTAGTCTCTTTCACCTTGTTAACGACCTTAAAGTGTTTGAATGATTTGATCATATCACCTCTCTCCCTCCTTTGCTCTAGAGTATACATATTGAGCTCCGTTAATCTGTCCTCATATGTTTTCTGATGCAGTCCCTGCACCATTTTGGTTGCCCTTCTCTGGAATGCCCCAATTTGGTTAATGTCCTTGTGAAGGTGTGGCCTCCAGTACTGCATGCAGTACTCCAGATGGGGCCTAACCAGTGTCTTGTAAAGAAGGATTATTACCTCTCTCTTATGACTTCTGATACCCCTACTAATTCACCCCAACATCCCCCTAGCCTTACAGACTGCTTTAGTGGTCTGCTCAGATGATTTCAGGTCATCTGTGATGATAATTCCCAAGTCTCTTTCTTCCCTTGTGACTGCCAGCAACTCCCCTCCCAGCCTATAGGTAGCTTCAGGGTTTCTCTTCCCTATGTGCATGATCTTGTACTTCTTTGCGTTAAACCCAGTTGCCACTCTTCCGACCATTTTTCAGTTTATCCAGATCTCTTCTCATTCTGCCCACCCCATCTGGATCATCTACTCTGTTGCAGATCTCGGTGCAAACAGACAAACCTTACCCTCCAGTCCATCTGCAGTGTCACTGATGAAGATACTGAAGAGGACTGGCCCCAGGACTGATCCCTGAGGTACCCCACTTGTGACTTGCATCTTTTCTGACTGTATACCGTTTACCACCACTCTCTGTTTTCTGCCCATCAACCACTTTGCCACCCAGTTGACCAACTTCTGACCCACCCCGAACCTACTCAGCTTATTAATCAATCTTCTATGTGGAACAGTATTGAAAGCTTTGCCGGAAAAGAAGAACCCCGGGCAAAAGAAGAAACAAGGAGGTAACAGCAGAAACAATTAGCCAGCGACAAATGCAGTAGCCCTGAAAGCTTATCCTAATGATAGATAAAACTGTAAAACCTGTAAAGCACCACCTGTAATAATTTCACACAAGATATACCCTGTAAGAAACACTTTGCTACAGAGAAAAATAAAGCAGTAGCAGAAGATATACCTTGCAAAAGACAATTTGAATCAGAAGATTACAGCAGTAATCTGTAAGCACACACCTGTAGGCATGCCCTGAAATAATGCAGCAGAAGGTATACCCAGCAACAACAATTTGAATCAGAGAAAAGTAAAGCAATAAAATGTTAGCAACAAACAGCACATGTCTCAAAAGCATGCACCTGCTGCAAACCAAATGCTGCCTTACCCTGGTACCCTGTCCCCTGTTACCACTTCACTGCCATCCATGATTACCTCAGTAACTTCTGTTTATTGTGTACGTTACAATTCTTAACTTTCTTTTGTGAATCTGTGTTTTACACCACCACTGTTTTTGTGTATGCGCTTTACTTTTGTAATTTTGTTTATACCCCACTTGTCTCATCCTCATATACCTCAACAACTTTTGTAAACTGCATATTTTACAGTTCTAAAATTTTGTTATTGTATTTGCACTATAACTATTTTATAGTAACTGGTGAGCATTTCAAAGAGCTCAGCCAGTTGATGTTCACCGTAATAACCAGTCGGTTATTACAGCATTCACATGCTCAGCTTAACAGAACCAAGCATGAGCACACTAACGCACTCAACAGCATCTGACTTCAGTTCACGTAGCACGCTACCTCATCAGCTCTTATTCTGTGTGTGGGTGGGCTGAGCAGTTCCAGAAACATGGTGGCTCCATTTGTCCATTAGCGAGAAGCCACTAGTAAAACACTCATCTCTCCTTCTCATTATTATTTTAGTATTTATCTGGTTGATCCTATCTTCAAAGTTTAGAAAAGCTGTATCTGGTTGATCCTGCTGTTCATCGGCTTCAAAAATAATGAGTGTGACCTGGGGAGTGGGAGCAGGAATGGGACCATGGCTGACTGCATATAGCACTAGTTAAGCGCAATCCCAAACTAGGAGTACTGGAGAGGGAGAGAGAAAGAGTGTGTGTGTGTGTGTGTGTGTGTGTGTGTGTGTGTGCTATGGTCACAGAAGTCAGGCAGGAAAAAAATTATATTAAATAAAGCATGGGGTAGTGTGCATACTCAAATTTAATGCACACCCTCATTGTGGGATGCTTTGATAAACCTCTCCAGCTCCACTCTTGGGGTTTATGTAGCATCCCACACCTCAAGTGTGCACTGAATTCTCATATCATACACCAACCCCTTGTCGTAGACACTTTGTTACTGTTGCCGTACACTACCCCTTGTAACTCCAACCCCCAGGACATTGAAACAAGCTAGTCAGTGTGCCTATCCTAGTCGTCAAATTTTAAACAAGTAAATAATTAAAGAAAATATAGCATTGGCTCTATCAATACAGGGGCCCTGTATAATGGCACAGGTTGCACTATAATGTCAGTCCTTTCAACCAGGAGTGCCATTTAACTATGTAGTCTGCACTGTGTTGTTGGCTCTATCAATCTAGGACCCCATGTAGCTGGAGTCTTGCACATCATCATTGGCCCTATCAATCTACCGGGCATGTGCAGTTGTACAGTTTACACTATGACATTGGTTTATCAATCCAGGGGTCAGGTGTAGCTATAGTTTGGACGATATCCATGGGGGCAACAAGTCCATGGATATCCATGGCCATCCTTGCTCTGTCACTGGTCTTTGTTCCATGATAACACCATCCATGGTTTCTCAATGATTCACAGACAAGACTGTCCACGTTTAATGAACATGAACAAAGGCATGGAAAACCCACAAGCAAGGGAGACTGATCAGGAGAACTAAATCCACTGTCAGAAAGGACAGACAGAGTAAAAAAGGGGATGGCTGCATGTTCTTTATATCTAACAAATTCTCTTTCACTGAACACAACCCCAGCTCTGAGTTTTCCCTACTTGAAACCCTCTCAATCCACCTTCTCCTCCTCTGCCCCAATAAAACCATTACCCTCACCACCACCTATCTCCCCTAGGAACTCTGCACTCTGACCTTGAGTCTTTACTAGCCCTTAAACTCTCCCTCCCACTGAAAAGAGAGTGAATCCTCCTCAGTGATTTTAACATAAACTGGGACTCTGGCCATGCCAACACAGCCAAATCCTGTACTGCAAATCTAGGTCTCCACCAGCTCATCTTCTCACCTACTAGACCCAATTATAAAACTGGGACTCACACACTTATAGACTGGATCATTGCCTCACATCCCTCCTGCATCACCAACTCCGGTGTTTTACCTGACTGTATCCATGATCACTGTGCCATTTTCAGTCTATGGTCAGCCCATCTGTCCCAACTCCCCCCAATTCATTTTCTCCAAGAGACTAACCGATCAGAAAATCAAGTGGATAACCCACGATCTCAGTCTAGTGGACTGGTCCCTCACAGAGGGGCCTGGCGACTGTGACTCTATCCTAGATAAAGTCTCCAGGATCCTTGGCAGTGTCTGCAACAGGCACGCTCCCTTAAAAAAATCAGGACCTGGGGTCAAATTAATTAATGGATCTCACCTAATATCATCAAACTCATGAGATTCAGGGACAAATTCTGGGCCCATTACTAAAAGCACAGGGACCCAGCCTAGCTCTCCCTCTATAGGTCGCTGAGAAACAAGTGCAAGTCAGCCATATGAAAAGCAAAAATCAACTTTCTGCATGACAAACAACTCAGTGAATCCTCTAACCCCTGTCAGCTTTGGGAGACCCTTAACTCACTACTAGGCAAGACCAAAAATTCAGATCCCATCACATTGCACCATAGAGCCAACCAGACTAATGACCTGACCAAAGTGGCTAACATTTTCAACAACTTTTTTTGAGATCTCAAAAAATACAGACCTACCCCCTCCTCTCCTATGCCCACCTCCCCCCCTCATAAACTCCCACCCCAACCCCGAAGGCAGGACTTTCCCAAACTTCTACTTCAAAGCCCTAAAACCTGTTGACACCAAAAAGCTCATCCGTGGGAATAACCTCAAACCCAGTAAAGGTGGCAATGGTATAGATTATAAAATTCTTAGACTCTCCATCAATGCCTTGGCAGTCCCCATCACCAACCTACTGAAGTGTTCCCTTTGTTCTGACTTCTTCCCCACCATCTGGAAAACTGTCACCATCAGACCTTTATTCAAGTCCAGGCCTAGAAACAAGGCTGCCAACTACCATCCTATTTCCCTCCTTGCACCTCTCTAAAAAATTATAGAGATGGTTATGCACACTCAACTCACCCACTACCTAGATTCCAATAAACTACTCTCTAGTGCCCAGTATGGGTTCAGATCTGGGCACAGCACCGAAACAACCCTGGTCCAGTTCACCAGCGAAATCCTAAACGCTAATGACAAAGCTCAGTACTCTGCTCTGTTTTTGTTGACCTCACCAAGGCCTTCTACTTTGTGGACCACGCCCTCCTCCACCTTAACACTCTAAAAGGCCTACATCTTTCTGATAATGCCATAAAATGGATCAGTAGCTACCTCTCCAGGAGATCCCACAAGACAGCAATCGAAGGCCACTTCTCCTCAGAATGTCTAATTAAATATGATGTCCCCCAGGGATCGATCGTGGGTCCCCTTCTTGTCTCACTCTTCATAAATAACCTTCCCTCGATATGCCATTCCACTCAAATTATCCTTTATGCCAATGACGTGGCCCTCTTCTGCAGTGACAAAAACCACGCCACTATATTACATAATCTGTAGTCTGATTTCATGAAGCTTTACTCCTGGTTCTCTGGTAACAGCTTTGTCCTCAATTCCAAAAATACCAAGTTCATGATCTTCTCAGGACCCAGGAAAGCCCCAGCCCCTGGTTTTAAACTCCTTGACAATTCTGACAACCTCACTGAACAGGTGTCAGAATTCAAATACCTAGGTCTCCACCTTGACCCCCACCTCTCATACAGTCTCCACATCAGTAACCTCATAAAGAAGGTACATGCCAGACTTGGTCTGCTCTACAGGATTAGAAAGTTCCTCACCCCTGCATCCAGACTTCACCTCGTAGGCTCTCTACTTCTGCCCCTTATTGACTATGGATCTACTGTCTTCTCTCCCCCTACCTTATCCCTCCTTTTCTCCAAATTTAGAGTCACATACAACAGCACAGCATGTTTCATCACTGGTCTCCCCTGGAAAACACACCACTGCTCACTTTATTCCTCCCTCAAGTGGCCCACTCTAGAAGGGAGGGTCCATCTTAAGATGCTTTCCTTCCTACATAAGATACACCTCAATATTCTCCCTCCCAACCTTATCTCCCTATTCCCACTCACAGCGCATGGGCGTTTAACTAGAGGTGCCTCAAGTCTAGTTTTTGACACCACTTTCTACAGGACTAAGCATGCCCAGAACTCCATTACCTTTAAGGGAACAATGCTTTGCAACAATCTACCCCACAAAATCCAGGCCTGTGGGTTTATATACACTTTCAACTCCTCCCTAAAGGAGCACAACTTCTTATCATCCACCCACAGCAGCCCTGATAAGCCTCCTCCATGGCCCTCTCGGATGATCACAGCATCTCTCTCTCCCCGCCACATCACCCATACTTTTCTTCTCCCCATCGAGTGAACTAAAACGTCTTTCCCTATACAATACCTGAAAATATTTCTGTTTATTGGTCTGCCTTCTGGTTGACTCTTGTATAATTTTACCCATGTAATATGCTAGTTTTATTTTGCCCTTGTTAGTTCCTTGTACTTCTATGCACCTGTATGTATAATGTACTTCTATACACCTGTATATATAATGTATTTAGTTTGTTTTATGTCGTAGGTAGTTCATTGTATGTTCTGTGTATTCCATTGGCCTATGTATTTGTTAATCTGTTGTATTTCCTACACTGGATGTTTGTGAAAATGGACATTTTTGCTCACATACCTTCCAGTATACAAATAAAATTGATTGACTTAAATGATTGAAATCCATTTCTGATTTGGTAAATGAGAGACAAAAGATTCTAATAAAATAACATTTGAAATCATTTCAGGTAGCAGCCATGATTTTTTAGTGTTCATACTTGACAAAGGTTTTTATGGGCCATATTTTTAATCATGTAATAATCAAATTTATTTTCTTTGTGTCCCATTTACAGTTGTATCATGGATGGTATCCTGGTTAAAACATAAACATTGTTTTTATCACATTAGGAGTTCCATCATTTAAACTACCTATGGTGCACCATCTTCAGTAAAACTGTGACATATTTCTGGTTATCAGTCTAACCTCATTTTAAATGGGTCCACATAAGCCCCAGGGGTTCAAATTCTGAGCAGTATTTAGATTTAGCAAACCCAAGTGTGAAGATTAAATTGAAAATACAACTTTCTTGGTTTTTTTTTGTTTCAAGATAGCAAGCCATTCAAAGCCTTGCCAGGATCACATTAATTCTTAAACTAAATTATACCATCTCTTATTGTAGCCATACATGACAATTACCTAGTGTATCTTTATTTATTTTTCACTCTAAAAAACAGGTTCTTAAAATACATTCAAGTTGTAGCTGTATTCTTAGAATTTATTGTTTACTTATAGATCAGTTCAAATAAAAATGGTGTTGGTTCCATTTTGTTACAATTTTTGTTCAAAACTGCTATAGAATTATTTAAGCATGAAGCACGTGCTCCCTGGATTATGACCTTTTTCCCAGTATATTTTTTGCATATTTGGACACACCATGGTCACCCATGGTTCATCCTCATTTGCCATTGATTTGCCTTTGGTTATATGAGCTTGGGATAGCAACCAAATGCAAATATTTATGTGCATATCAAAATTCAAACTCTGAAACTTTAATATAAATGATCACAATAATAAAATGTTTTCAATGTATGAAGAAAACAAGTAATGATTACTCAAGGAATGTAATTACTTGAGTATAAAACATGAGAATTCACCACATCTTAAAATAGTGTCATTTTATGGTGGTTTAAATAACAATCAGGCAATTCTAGCATTTATGTACGAAGAAAGACTCCATTAGAAAGAGGAAAAACAGCAGTAATAGTTAAATAAATGAATGCTACTTTGGAAGACAGTGTGGATAATATGTATGCATTACAGAATGTTAGGGTTGTTGGACAAGATTAAATTACATGAGTAGTGTAGAAATATGCAGAAAACTTCTGAAATTATCAACCACTGATGTCCATTTGGGCTATTTACCATTAGTGGTTGTCCAGCATAACCATGTTTAAAATCATGGAAAAACCATTAATGACCATAGATGCTAACCATGCACTTTACAGCCATGGCTTATCCATGATCCCAAGAGTGGGAATGTGTAGCTGCAGTATTCTCTGCTCTAAGGGAAGCAGGGAAGGCAGTAAGGCAGGCAAAGTCCCAAACTGAGGAAACTCTAGCACGAACAGTAAAAGAAGGTGACAAGACTTTCTATAGATACATTAGTGAAAGAAGAAAGTCCAGAGGGGGTATTGCTAAGCTCAAAGGAGAAAAGGGGGCATGTGAGGAGGAGGACCCTGTAAAAGCATCTATCCTAAATAGATACTTTTGCTCAGTATTTACTGAAAAGAAGGTAGGGCAGGGTGCACAGCTCAGCACCATGGACACAGGGGGGAGGGAGATAAGCACTACTCCCTTCACAAAAGAAAGGGTCCTACAAGAGCTCGCTAAGCTCAGGGTGGACAAGGCAATGGGACCTGATGGCACACATCCCAGGGTATTTAAGGACCTAAGGGTGGAACTAGCAGAGCCATTAGCAGAACTGCTTAGTGAGTCTCTGAGCACAGGAGAGGTCCCAGAAGACTGGAGAAGTGCTCATGTGATCCCGCTCCACAAGAGTGGTAGCAGAGAGAAGGTAGGGAACTACAGACCAGTCAGTCTTACCTCAGTAGTGGGCAAGATTATGGAGGCACTCCTTAAGGAAAGGATAGTGCAACACCTGGAATCCATAGGGGCACAGGATCCAAGACAGCATGGGTTTACAAAAGGAAGGTCCTGTCAAACTAATCTCATAGATTTCTTTGACTGGGTAACCAGAGTGGTGGACCAAGGGGGAGCAGTTGATGTCACCTACCTTGACTTCAGCAAAGCTTTCAACACTGTTCCACATAAAAGATTGATAAATAAGCTGGGTAGGCTCAGGGTGGATCAGAAGTTGGTCAACTGGGTGGCAAACTGGTTGACGGGCAGAAAACAAAGAAGTTGTAAATGGTATACAGTCAGAAGAGATGCAAGTCACAAGTGGGGTACCTCAGAGATCAGTCCTGGGGCCAGTCCTCTTCAATATCTTCATTAATGACATTGCAGATGGACTAGAGGGTAAGGCTTGTCTGTTTGCAGATGACACCAAGATCTGCAACAGAGTAGATGATCCAGATGGGGTGGGCAGAATGAAAAGAGATCTGGATAAACTAGCAAAATGGTCAGAAGAGTGGCAACTGGGATTTAATGCAAAGAAGTGCAAGATCATGCACACAGGGAAGAGAAACCATGAAGCCACCTATAGGCTGGGATGGGAGTTGCTGGCAGTCTCAAGGGAAGAAAGAGACTTGGGCATTATCATCACCAATGACCTGAAATCATCCAAGCAGACCGCTAAAGCAGTAGGTAAGGCTAGGGGGATGTTAGGGTGTATTAGCAGGAGTATCACAAGTCGTAAGAGGAAGGTAATAATCTCTCTTTACAAGACACTGGTTAGGACCCATCTGGAGTACTGCATGCAGTACTGGAGGCCACACCTTCACAAGGACATTAACCAAATTGAGGCAGTCCAGAGAAGGGCAACCAAAATGGTGCAGGGACTGCATCAGAAGACATATGAGGACAGATTACAGAGCTCAATATGTAACCCTTGAGCAAAGGAGGGAGAGAGGTGATATGATCAAAACATTCAAACACCTTAAGGGCATTAACAAGGTGAAAGAGTCTAACATGTTTAAATATAAGAAAAATAGCAGGACAAGAGGACACAGCATGAGATTAGAGGGGGGCCGATTAAGGGGGAATGTGAGGAAATTCTTTTTCACAGAAAGAGTGGTGGATGCATGGAACGGCATACCTCAGGAAGTGGTGGCTATGAATACAGTGCAGGGATTCAAACAGGAATGGGATAGGCATAAGGGAGCAATGCAGATGAGTATGAATAGATAGGCCACTGACAGAGCAAAGGCTGATGGCACATTTATAAGGTAGAAAAATAAATGGGGAGACTGGATGGGCCTTGCGGTCCTTATCTGCCGTCAACCTCTATGTTTCTATGTTCTCACTCTGATAATGTCGGCACTATTAATCCAATGGTCCTGTGTAGCTACATTTACTCATGCCAGCTCTGAAGCTTCACTGAAATATTCCGCTAAACGCAAGGAGGCTATTTGCATTCAGTTTAATAGCAGAGGTCAAAACAGCAACAACAATGGTGCAGGTAAAACATACTTTTTCAGCTGACACACCTCAACATTTTACACCTATGCACTTTCTCAAGAGGTCAGCAAGGGACCAGCAGGTGGCCCTTAAATAGTAATATTTCTTAAAGCACCAGTAACAGTGCTGGATCATCTGTAGTGAGTTCATCAGTGCTTAACAACATTACCTGATGTCAACAGTGCTATACAAAAAAGTGATTATGCAAACAAATTAAATCAAAAGGCTGATCAGACACCATTATAAAGCAAAAAAGTGCATAATACAGCTCTAATTTCATGCAGCGTAATAGATACCTGCTATGAATATAAGATAACAGAGCTGACATTAGCGGGCAGATTTTATTTATCTACCCTACTGATGCACATACTGGTAACACAAACTTGTGGAATATACCTTGCTTATTTCAAACTATGCCCAGGAAAACAAAACAAAAGATCAAAAATAGACATAGCCCAGTACAGACAAGCAGTACAAACAGAGAAATTTCCTACAGGAATGATAATACTGTATCTGCACCCTGTCATTTAAATCGGGTGGAACAGTGGCCCTCTATTTGAAAATCCAGATAGATTCTGTACATGTGAGGTGGAGGTTCTGAAGCTGCAGCATCTGAGGCACCATAAGCAGACCTGAGCAGGTGCTTTCTAGCATCCTGTCTGTTAGCAACTGTTGCTGAGCCAGTATCTTGTCAGGTCCACCTGACATTTTATCAGCCAAGGAGGCAATTGTCTTCCATAGTCAATACTGATATGTTATCTTGTATGAATGATAGTTTGCAATCCTTAAGTCAAGGAAAGAAGAAGCAAATGTTCTCTTCCCCATCACATCCAGTTTCCTCAACTCCTTATCAGGAAGAAACGTACTCATATGCTTGAGTGCCTTTGATCTATCTTGAGCAGCCATAAAGACTACTGAGGTTCAGGCTGAGATGAATAGTAAGGATTATAGCTGTAGGGGCAGGATATTGTTTAGCTGCCTTTCTAAGGATGGCTGGCAATTAGTACTGATGACAGCAGGGGAGGCGGACACCTCCAAGAAGTCAAAAAGATTTTTTTTGAAGGAATCCTCCCCTTCTGGTTCAAAACACAGTTTACCCTGCAGCAGCTAGAGGAAGGCCTGAAAGGAGGCATCCTCAGGGGAGACCTAGGAGTGTTTTTTTACACTCTCTTCTGAGCAGGAAGAAAGAGTAGAGCTACAGCCAACTATATCTATTACTTCCTCTTCTTCATCCATGGCTTTCTCTTCCTCTTCCATATATTCTGGATTGTATTCCAGTTCTTCAACAGTGAGGACTGTCATTGGTAGAGGGTCAGTGGGATGAGAAGACAATGGAGGTGGAACCATCGACAGGCATCCTGTCGATGGATGTCATTCAGGACCGGCACAATGAGGAGACACTGAGAACTGCTGCATCAATGTTAAGATCAATAGCAGTATTGCCGAGGGTGCTGACAAAGACGGCTATAACATAAGACAATGAAATAACTCTGACATCATTTGATAAAGGAGCTGAGCATTGACCAGCTCCAAATTGATTGGTGACAGCAAGCTTTTTTTTTCCATATTGTTTTTTTCCCTCCTCAGTCGACTTGGGCAGGGCTACTCAGTTCTATATCCGGCCTCTCCCTCAACTGACCACTGCCTCCCCTGTACTCACCAGTATTCAGTGACCCCCCTAGCTTGCCCCCAGTGGCAGGGGCAGTGGGGGGGAAGGCTGTCCTCCCCCCAGCTGAAGATGCATTTCCAGTGTGGATCTGGTGGTCCAGGCAGTGATGTGGGTCAGGGCAGGCGTGGCAGAACTTCATGGAGCCTGAGTCTGCCTTTTCTGCCTTTCTTCCTATGTTCCCTGCCATGGTGTCATGTGAGCATATGTGCGTGGAGGTGAACATGCCACAGAACCACAGCCCCTCCCTAGCATCACTCAGCTGCTGATGCTACACCCAGGCCTCCGCCTCTGGGGAGCCAAGTTGGCATGTCTCCCCACCCTGGGAGAGCAGAACAGTCCTCTGGACACTCAGTCCTCTTCCCTCCAGCTGATCCACAGCAACCTGAGCTCGTTCTCGAACAGAGGTCATCGGCATGGCAGGAAATAAGTTTCACAGTGCCTCAGCCCTCCATGCCACCGGTCCAGCTTACTACAGCAGGCTTTAAAGCTGTGGTCTGTGCTCAGGCAATGAATACACATGGAGTGCTCATTGTCTTTGTAGATTTCAGTGTTGCTGCAGTGGCAATATTGGAACAGTGGTTCATTGTCTTATGGCGTGGCATAAAAGTAAAGTTCTAAAATAACAAACATGAGATATAGCAGCATTAGCAAAACTTTACAAAGTTCGACGGTGTTCTTCAGTAGTGGTGGACTGCTGAGTGGTTAATGGAGGGAGAAAAGAACTGAGACATGTTGGGGATGCTTATCTTATATAGGCACTGACAAGGCACATCGACATGGGCAGCCCCAGCCAGAAAAAATGTTCAGGTGGTACTGACGCTGACAGCTTACAGTTCCATGATGGGGCTCAATGGAGGGAGATATCCTTAAAGAAGATTTGTATTTTAAGACACTGTTTTCATGCCATGTCAACAACAAGAAGTAGAAATGAGGGAGAGTTGCCTGTGCCTTCTGGAAGTTGAGGAGGAGGATGAGAGAAGGTCATTAGCATTCCAAACATCCTGGGGAGTCCAGGACAAAAACATTATGAGGACCCCAGGCAGCAGCCAGCACCATCCAAGTGGTGGGGAGTTAAAATGTATATTTTTGCTCCTGCAGAATAACTGATGGTGGGGTAAACATGTATATTCTTGCTGCTACAGAATAACCAATGGGGGGGGGGACATAGCAAGGGAAGGGTTTTGTTTTTGCCATCTTTGTTTTTAAAATTAAAAGTATTTTTCTTAAGTCTGTAATTAGATGCTAGTGACCTGGGTTTGGGAATGATTTTGGGTCATCCGTGTCCATTTGAGAAGGAGGATCAAGTGTCCCACGGGAAACTCTGCTCCTCTGGGGAAGGAGGACTATGATACCTTGCTCTGCTACTGCCATCTGTGGGTGCATGGGGGGGCAGTGCAGTATCTGAGGTGTCAGCAGGGGAGGATGTAGTTGGGGACTTAGCAGGGGCATGTGTTTGTAAACCTGCAGCCAGGACTTATGTCCTTGTGCCTACGTCCTCATATGGAAAAGAAGTGAAAACTTAAGGGGTTAATCCCCTTCAATGGACTGCATGATAACCTATGTGGCCAGATGGTCATATATCTGCCCTGCTGGTGAAGGGGAAAAAAGTACGCTTAAAAAATGAGTATATGTGCATAATATTATAGGGGCACGGTCGAGCACCTGTAGTTAGGGTTGAGTAGGCAGTTTAATGTTAAACTCAAAATTTTGTATGTTAATAACTTCTCAACCGTTTGATGGATTTGTACGAAATTTGGAATACATGGTCTTGGATGATAGCGCTCGTGATTTTCCAAGTTGCATTTTGATCGGATTTTCAGTTTTCATGCAGTAAAGCACCAGAAATGCATTGTTCACCTTTTTTTTGGCAAATGTCAGGGTCAATTTTCAACATCGCACTACACACATACTGTTTAGAATTTTAGCATGAAATGTTCAGGGTAGAAAGAGGTTATCCCAAGGAACAATCCAGCATTGGTTTGGTGAAAAAATATTAATCTGTTTCAAAGTTATTAAATTTAAAAAATTTGGGGTTCTGAGCATGCGCAGTTCAGTTTTTGAGATAGATGCACAGTTTCGATCAAGGATTCCTGGTCGCGAATGGCTCGCGAACAGGGACTGTGAAAAGGGATTCTGAAATCTTGCAAAATCCCTTTTCATGAGAAAAATCCATGTTCAGTCACCATTTGTTTTCTTGCTTAGCGAGGGGAGAAAACAAAATGTTGTAACTTGCCACAGGGATGTTTTTTGTAAAAACCAAGGCATGGGTTTTGGTGAGGGGGACGTCCTCTACCCACCCATGCCTTTGTTTTTTTAAAATTACTTGATAAACAGCACTTTTAAAGTTTAAAATCCCTTTTCGCGATCCTTTTTTGCCAGCTGATCCCTTTTCGCAGGATCAGCTGTCAAAAAGGGATTGCGAAAAGGGATTTTAAAGGTTACTGCCCCATTCCGTTTTTTTTTTTTTACATGTCCCAACATTAGGGGGCCCAATCCCCATGTCGGCATTTACCCCTGATCCCTGCAGTAGTATGGGACACTGAGGAACCCACCCTCAGTGTCCTGAAATCTGTTTTTTTTTTTTTTTATTTTCCCCGAAAAAAAGAAAATAGTCTCCCAACGTCTTTTTTTATTCAATACAGAATCCTGCATCCAACTGCAATTTTCAAAGCAGAATCCTGCATCGAATTGCCATTTTGATGCAGAATCTTGCATTGAACTGCCTCCTTAAGACTATTTTTTCACAGACATTGGGGTGTTCAATCCCCATGTCAGCATTTATCCCCCCTCCACTGCTGTGGCACACTGGGGAGCCCACCCCAGTGTGATGAAATAATTAAATTATTAAACGTGCCCCCCAAAAGGTTTGTTGGTATAATAAATATGAACATTCGAAATTTGCCAGCAGAAAAAGGCCATTTGGTCTGTCAAGTTTGCTCAGTTATGTAGCTTGCAGCCCTATTCTGCAGCTGTACCTCCCTTCTCACCTCCCTCTTGCCCTGTCCCATCCCCTTTTGAAGCAGCCCACCATTTTACAGGCTACTACCCCCACTGGTAACATGTTCCACCCGGCCACCACCCTTTCCATAAAAAAGTGGCTCTTCATTTCCCTCCTGAACCTTCCCCTCCATCCAATCTCATGGCATGTCCTCGAGTGTCCCTCCCCACTCTTGCCCTGAATAGCCCCTCCAAGCCAGTCTTGTTTATCCCTCTCATATACTTAAATGGCAGTATAGCCTAGAGGTTGGAGGAATGAGGTGTGAGCAAGCTTGGTACATCCAGCAGACCAGACCAGAGTTTGATTCTCACAACCTCCACTTGCACACTGTGTGACTCTGAGCAAGTCACTTAACCGCCCAATGCTCCCAGGTCGCCCCTGAAAACAGGCACTTGTGCCTAGTGGGCCTTACCCGGTTACCAAAGACTAAAATAAAAAATTAAAAATAAAATAAACAAAGTCTCGATCATATCCCCCTGTCCCTCCTCTACTCCAGTGACTAAATAAATATTTAGATTGCCAACATTGGGGTGCCCAATCCCTGTGTTGGCATTCTGAAGTAACCCCCCCAGCACTGTTGGCATTCTTAAGTAACCCCCCCAGTACTCAAGGACACGGGGGGGGGCCCACTCCCAGTATCCTGAAAGGATGTTTTTGTTAAAGCTGTTAAAGAAACTGTCCCCCAATGTTTTTTTTGTTTAAATCTGTAAAAAAGTAAATGGTCCCTCGTTGTCTCCTCATCCTCCTCCCCCATCCCCACTGAGCACCCACCTCCCCACACCCCGCCCTTAACCTATACTTACCTCTGGTAGTCATCTGCTGTCATCTTCTGTGGACCAGGACACATCTGCACTCTTCAAAGCCAAACCATGAACTGAAGAATCAAGATAAGCGCTGTATAATGGCAGTCAATGGGATTTTCAACTTATGTTGATATCTCAGCCATTTTTAGGAATGGTGGCCCCACATTTTCAACATGAGATTCTTCGGACCCCATCCCATGAACACTAGCACTGTCATTTCATTACTCAGTCCCAAAAGGTGATTTTGCTGTCACTGTATGGAATCACCCTTTGAGACCAATTAATGAAATGACAGTGCCACTGTTCATGAGGTGGGGTCCCAAAAAGGACATGTTGAAATCTGGTGCAAAAATACCCCAAAACATCTAAGTTACACTCTGTTATTAACATTTTGCTACATACATGTGTAACTTTGGCAAATTTTAATATTTTCACTCCACATTTTCAACATTGCCAGTTTTTCATACCACCTCATGAACAATACAGGTGTCATTTGTCACATCCTGCCCAAAATGTGTTTATGCAGCAGTGGCACCGAATGGTGCAGCTGCTGCTTGAAATCATCTTTTGGGACTGAGTAACAAAATGACTGTGTCAGTGTTCATGAGGTGGGGTCCCAAAAAGGCCATGTTGAAAATATCTAAAAATGCCAAAGTTACATGTGGTCACTGGAATTTTTTTATGCACGCATGTAACTTTGGCAATTTATCATATTTTCACTCCAAATTTTTAACTTTGCCATTTTTTCACACCACCTCATGAAAAGTACAGCTGTCATTTTTCAAATCCTGCCAAAAATGTTTTTCCACACCTGTGGTGCAGAATGGCATTACAGTTGCACAGAATTACATTTCAATGGGGATTTGAAAATTTTCTGTACTGGGTACATGTGGTGAGGTAATAAGAAGGTTATGGTGAACATTTGGGGTGAAAATTATTTAAGATGGCACAGTTATGACTATGTGTTGCAATTTCACTATGCCTGCTCGTAACTTAATGTTTGGAAGCGCAGGGGCCGGAGACCCCTGTGTTTCCACAGCTAGAAACATATGTTCATCTGTGGAGGGGTGCGGTAAAATTAAATAAAGTTACTATTATATTATCTCAAAAAGTAAGGAAATAAATTGCAAAAAAAACCTTGTTAATGCATCAGTTCAGATTGAAGTGACAAAAAGTAGGGAAATGACACATTATGGTTGAGCTCCTAACTGAAGCTGCAGATAGAGAGGCATTGCTGGCTAATGAGCTAGCAGTGAGCCAGCATGTAGCGTAAGCTGGGGATCTCCTCCAGTGCAATATCTCTCCCTCTCCTCCTACCCCTCCCCTGCCCCCTCCACCTCTTCCTCCTCTCTCTCTCTCTCTCTCTCTTCTCCCCTTCTCCTCCTCCAGGTTAAAATATGAATGAACCAGTGTGTTTTTCTTTCCGCTCTTATGGAGAAAATATTTAGTTTATTTTAATTTGACTTATTTTGCCCCAGGTGTGCTGCCCGAAGTAAGCTTGTTGGCTCTGTTGAATGAAAGTGCTTCCAATAATGGGGCATCTTTCACACCAGCAGTTTGCATGGCAGGCAGCAGCTCCATTTTGGAGCTATCAATTCACAGTATACAATTGGCTGGTCACTCTCCCTTTGGAATTAAAAGCCAAAAATAAAATTAGGTTGCCACTTAAAAGAAAATAACTACATGCTGCTACAAGGAACAAGGGAAGTGAATGAGAAAGTAGCATGACGAGCTCTTGGAAAGCGTTCTGTCTCTCTCCCTCTCAGCATACTGTGACAGTGTTGCTGACTGTAGTGAGGGATTTGAGTGACGGTGTTTATGTCATTTGTGTTAGAAAAAAGACATACAAGAGATGTGTGGTCTCAAATTTTGGACCACCATCTGGTTGCCCACGGCATGTTGAAGTGTTTTGCACTGTCGGCTCTCTTAGGTGGGGCTTGCAAAGCCAGGTGGCTGCTCCATATCAGAAGTTATAATTAAAATAAACAAAAGTCTCTGCTCACTCTTTTTTGGACTTCGAATCCCTAAAAATAAGACTGCAAAATAAAGGGGCAAAAGGTGTTTGAAATGCACTGTGGTGCAGTGAGGACATGAGGGAAGCAAATGGGAGAACTGCCTGCAAGTGGAACAAGCTCTCTCTCTCTCTCTCTCTCTCTCTCCCCAAATCTAATGTAAGTGCTATGCAATGTATTTCAGTGTGGTTTTGAACTTTTATGAATAACTTTGGCAGTTTTGCATATTTTCACCCAATATTTTTAACATGGCCTTTTTGGGACCCCACTTCATGACTAGCTTTGGCAGTGTTAGATTTAAATCGATAAATGTTGATGTCACTGCACACACACACACACACACACACACACACACACACACACACACACACACCAACAAAAAATATTTCCATCGATGATAATCTAAATTAACAGATACAAAAAGTAAACTCTGTTGCTGTTTTTGACATGTGATGATAACAATTTGTTGTTTTTATCAGTTTGTAAATCCTCAGAGTTTACTGTCATTAACTGCAACTGTGAAAATTAAAATCAATACAAATCGAAATAAATGCTTAAAAACCCATAATTTGGTGCAACTGTGAAAATTTGGATTGATAAAACTCGGGGAGAAGGTCTAGAAATAAAAAAATAGATTTTTTCCATTGAAATTATAAAAAAAATAAAAATCAGATTCTGCCAACCCTACTCATGATGAATGGCAGTGGAATTTCGCAAACTCAAGCCCAAAAGGCAATTTCTTGGATGCTTGACAAAATCACCTTTTGGCCAGGATTTGAAAATTTTTACCATCCTTGTTCATGAGGTGGGGTCATAACAAGGTTATGTTGAACATTTGAGGTCAAAACATACAAAAAAAATATCAAAGTTATACACATCCATTGAAATTTTACTATGCTCACCCATAACTTTGGTAATTTTAAATATTTTGACCCCAAATGTTCAACATAGCCATTTGTATACCACCTCATGAACTTAACAGCTGATATTTTTCAAATCCTGGCCAAAGTATGTTTTTGCACCTGTGGCATGGAATGACCTCGCAGTGGCACACCATCACATTTTGGTGGAGATTTCAAAATTTACTCTACTGGGTACATGAGGTGGGATAATAAGGCTATGTTGACAATTTGGACAGCAATATACATATACACTTCTATGGAGGGTTGAGAGAACAGGACCTAGAGGGCCCTGCACTCCCACAGGCAAATAAGGATATGATTACACTATCAAAAAATTATGGATGGATGGGCGGGTCCTGCGCTCCAACAGGCAAATAAGGATACGATTATACTATCTCAAAAAGTAAGGAAATCCATTGCAAAAAACTTTGTCAATGCACTAGTTTGGATTAAAGTGACACAAGCAGGGAAATGTGGCATTAGGGTTTCCAACCTTAACACCCCACCCCCACCCTGAAGGCAGCAACAGGAAAAAACATTAACGTTTCTCATCTCTTGCCTCATTGCAAATCAGGCGTGGAGTGTGCCTTAGGCTTGTCAACCCTAACACTCACCCTGTTCTCATATTCTGTACCCATTTAATCTTGTTTACTGATGGGATGGGGTGAACATTAAGGTTGACAACCCCAAAGTACACCCCATGCCTGATTTGCGATGAGGCAAGAAAGGTGAAACTGTAATGATTTTTCCTGTTGCTGTCTGCAGGGTGGAGGGGGTGTTAGGGTTGGAAACTCTAATGCCACATTTCCCTACTTTTGTTGCTTTAACCCTAACTAGTGCATTAACAAAGTTGTTTGCAATGAATATCTATATATATTTTTTTCTTTACAAAAAACTGCAATAATGCAACAGTTAGGGTTCAGATTAAACTAGCAAAAGTAGGGAAATGTGATGTTGGGGTTTCTAACCCTAACACACCTGCCCCACAACTGAGGCGAATGAGGGATGGAGTCTTGCTTGGGGTTGTCAACCCTAACACTCACCCCATTGCAGTAACAGAAAAGCTGAGATATGATGGAAACAGGTGTGTATGTTTCATGCATGCATAGAAAAGGGTGAGCATTAGGGATGATGACCTCAAAAAAGACTTCACCTCTAATTCACTTCAGGGGTGGGGCAGGGGTGTTTGGTTTGGAAACCCTAACATTACATTTCCCTACCTTTGTCAGTTTAATCTGAAACCTAACTGTTGCATTAATGCAGTTTTTGCAAGGAATTTCCTTGCTTTTTTAGGTAGTATAATCATATCCTGATTTGCCTGTGGGAGCGCAGGGCCCAGAGGGCCCTTTGCTCCCATATCTCCATAGATACATAGAAGTATGTTGCTGTGGTGGCCCTGTGCTTGCATTTGTCAGAAAACATAAACCAAATTGTCAGCATTGCCTTGTTATTACCCCACCACATGAACCTGGTACTGAAAATGTTCAAATCCCCACCGAAATGCGATTCAGTGCCACCAAAATGTCATTCCATGCCATGGGTGCAAAAACACAGCTTGGGCAGGATTTGAAAACTGACAGCTCTCATGTTCATGAGGTGGTGAAAAAAAGGCTATATTAAAAATTTGGAGTCAAAATATTCAAAATTGCGAAAGTTATAAGGGAGCGTAGTAAAATTTCAATGGATGTGCATAACTTTGCCATTTTCACATATGTTTACCCCAAATTTTCAACATAGCCTTCTTATGACCCCACCTCATGAGCAAGGGTGGTGAAAATTTTCAAATCCTGCCCAAAAGGTGATTTCAATAAGCAACCACAAAATCACCTTTTGGTCTTCATTTGAATAATTCCACTGCCAGTGCTCATGAGACGATGTCCCAAAAAAGGTTGTGTTGAAAATTTGGAGTTAAAATATGCAAAAATGACAAAGTTAGGCATCCAAGTTGAAAATCCCATTTTAATACATTGAACCACACTTACCTTAGCATCTCATATTGCAGTTGGCAGTCCCAGCAGCAAAACGTGTCTTCCACTGTAGAGTAGATCTTCACTCTGGTACCTGTTCAGGTGAGTGAGGGGGTGTGAGGGATGTGGGTGCTCAGTGGGAGGTCAGGGTGGGGGAAGTCAGATTGGAGAGGGACCATTTTCTTTTTCTGCAGGTAAAAAAAACATTGAGCGATGGTTTTCTTTATTTCAGAGCAGGACAGTGATCAGCGGGTGGCAGGTGCCACTACACACCAGGGCAAGGTAAAATCCATTATGGGGATGATGATCAGAGGGTGGAAGTGCCAATGCACACCAGGGAAAAACATAAATCATTACAGGAACAGCAATCAGAGGGTGTGGGTGCCACTAGACACCAGGGAAATCATTAAAACTTTACAGGGATGGTGATCAGAGGCTGGAGGTTGCCACTAGATGCCAGGGAAAGGCAAAAACCATTATGGTGAAGGTGATCAGAGGGTGATGGGTGCCACTAGAACTAGAGAAAAACCAAAATCATTATGGGAATGGCAATCAGAGAGTGGGGGACTGGTTGTCACTAGACTCCAAGGAAAGTAAAACATAAGTTTCCATGTTATCCTATGGGAATTGTAAATGACATAGAAACATAGAAGTTGACGGCAGATAAGGACTGCAAGGCCCATCCAGTCTGCCCATTTCTTTTTCTACCTTATAAATGTGCCATCGGCCTTTGCTCTGTCAGTGGCCTATCTAGTCATATTCATTTGTATTGCTCCCTTATACCTATCCCATGCCTGTTTGAAGCCCTGCACTGTATTCATAGCCACCACTTCTTGTGGTAAGCCATTCCATGCATCCACCACCCTTTCTGTGAAAAAGAATTTCCTCACATTCCCCCTTAATCGGCCTCCCTCTAATCTCAAGCTGTGTCCTCTTGTCCTGCTATTTTTCTTATATTTAAACATGTTAGACTCTTTCACCTTGTTTATGCCCTTAAGGTGTTTGAATGCCTCGATCATATCACCTCTCTCCCTCCTTTGCTCAAGGGTATACATATTGAGCTCCGTTAATCTGTCCTCATATGTCTTCTGATGCAGTCCCTGCACCATTTTGGTTGCCCTTCTCTGGACTGCCCAATTGTTAATATTTGTGCTTTATTAAATATCCCCTAGATATTATTTGGGGCATTATGTGTTATTCTAGCAGTAGTTATGAAGACCTGGCCTTTGATATATAGATTCTCCCTTAAAAGGAAATATTGAGTGATGTTTGGCTTAGTGAAGTGGAAATGTTACAAAAAAACTAAGTCCAAAATCTGTTTTTGTTACTAGGAATCCTTTTTCTTATGATACAGAAGAATCATACAGAAAAGGATACCTTCGAACAAAAAAAGAAATAGGAAACAACAAGGTCCAAAATATTTTTCCATATGAAGGGATCCTTTTCCATACGAATGAAAAAAGCATACGGAAAAGGATCCCTAAAAATGAAAAAAGAATTAGAAAAAACTAAACTCAAAATCTTTTTTTTTTGAAGGGTCCTTTTTTGTATGGCTGAATTCTTTTTTTGTTTGGCCATATGAAAAAAGGGGAAGCAAGTCATGAAAAAGCATTTAAAATTGGGGGGAAAAACATTTGGGGATGATGTATAGTACATTTAAGTCCAGAGTGCACCTAACAGGGTCCTGATGAGCAAGACACATGTATTGCTTTCTGTGGAGGATGTCATTTTGGGAGGTTTTGAAAAATTATTTTTTTGGAAAAAATGGTAACAAGATGGTGGCAAACAAAAAAGGATTTTTTGCAAATAGCAAAGGATTGGCCCCATATGGAAAAGGATCCTTTTTCATATGGTTAAACTCTTTTTTCGTTCCAAACAACTATCCTGAAGTGCCTTCTGAGCATGCTCAGAACTGAAATTTTAAAAATTAATCACTTTGAAAGGTATTAATATTGTTTTCACCAAGCCAGCAAAAGGCACTACTGTGGGCCAGGATCCTTCTACTCTGAAAAGTTCAGACCAAAATTCCGAACCGTCTGGGTGCTAGGGGCCGACAACAAAAAAGGAAAAGCTGAAAAAAAAATCACTTTTTTCAGTATCCAGATCTCGGAATCTGCACATCTGATCAGAATAAAAGTTAGCATATCAAGTGACCTTAGGTTTTCAACAATGCATGCAAATGTTTGTGCAAATCTGTTGAATGGTTGCAAAGTTATTAAAGTGCAAATATTGGGGTTTAACATTAAACTGCCTACTCAATGACAATGGCTCGAACGCACCACTATAAAATAAATATATATATATTATATATATATATATATATATATATATATATGTATGTGTGTGTGTTTATGTAATTCCAATTTGTATGCTTTTAAATGTATGGGCTGGGATTTATCTTTTATTTTATGTAATTTCGGTTACTTTTGTATTTAATTTATAATAAATCCTTCTACAGTGCCATTACATCTCACTTGGGGTGTTTTACTTAAAGAGTTACTGATGCCTCAAAGAAAACTTTAAAAAGCACAATAATTCGGCATAATTCTACTTGCATTCCATTTATATTTTAAATATGTCTCCTCCCCATAATGTATTACTAAAGAAATGTGTACAAATATATGATTGTTGTCCCTTAGAGTTCATTTTGAGTTTATCTGCTTATCTGCAGTTTGCAGCTTACTCCCTACTTCAAGTCATAATCCTCTGTTATGACATCACAATCTATTGCTATGGGAGTAACTGTGAAGTCACAAGCAGTGCTCTATGACTTCAGGTGAGGAGAAAGCAGCAGGAATAGATGAAATCTTCAGGAGCAAAGATCCTGTTTTCATGCAGATGACCTCACTAATTAATAATGGGGAGGAGGAATACAGAAGTAATGGGAAACAGAAGCTGGACAGTGCCTAAATATTCTGTTTTGTTAAAGTTCTCTTGAGTATGTCACCAGCTGTTTAAGGCTGCTTAATAAAAGCAATTTGTTGACCCCAAATATATATTTCATGACCCATGTCAAAAGTGGAAACTGGGTGGTCATGAGGGGTGGTGGTTAGTAGGCTGGCCCTTGCATCTGGGGTACAAATTGTAAAAATTGACAGTGTTTCATGAAACATAAGAGATCAAGATGGGAGAAGGCTATGGTAGTCCATCGAGGCTGTCTCCCACTTCTCAGCAGTCATAATCTTGAATGTTTTGTGCCCTCATGTGCCTGCCCATTTTGTTTTTAAAAGAATATATAATGTTACTCATCACCACAGATTCAGGCAGACTGTTCGAAGTGTCTAATACTTTCTGTTGAAGCAAGAGCCTTCTCTTTTCAATCCTAAATAATTCTTCCTTGAGGTACAGTAGAAAGAGTGTCCTCTAGTTCCTATTCTGCATGTTATTCTAGAGAAGTGCAATGTTGCAAGGAGAGAAGTGTTTTTGTGACTTTACAAACCAATGAATGCTTTGAAGCCCACTGCTGTTTTCACCCCCACTACCTTAGCTGGAAGACTGTTCCAGGCTTCTACCACTTTTTCAATGAAATTGTATTTCCTCACATGCCTCCTAAACATCCCCCTTTCAGCTTTACTGCACGGTCTCTTGTCCTAGTGCCCTTCCTTATTTGAAACAGACTCCCCTCCCACACCCTAATCACTCCCATGAGGTATCTGTAGGTCTCTATCTTGTCCTCCCTCTCCCTCTTCTCAAGTGTACATGTTGAGATCCCTCAGTCTCTCCTCATAGGGTTTCTCATGCAACCCTTGTACCATTTTAGCTGCCCTCCTTTGAAATGCCTCCACCCTGTCTGTCCTTTCTGAGATGCAGCCTCCAAAACTGGGCACAGTACTCCAGGTGGGGTCTCACCAATTACCTACACAGTGGCAACACCAACTCCCTTCTACTGCTGGTGATACCTCTCCCTATACACCCTTGCATCCCACTGGCCCTGATTATTGCCTTGTCACACTGCCCTGCCACTTTGAGGTCATTACATATTTTAACCCCAAGGTCTCTTTCCTGCTTAGTTACTGTCAGTATCTCCTCCCACCCCCACCCCAACCCCCAATCCTATACTCTGCTACTGGGCTTCTGTGCCCTTGGTGCATGATGTTGCACTTTGTGGCACTGAACCCCAGCTGCCTTACCCTTGGCCACTCCTCAAGCTTTCTAAGGTCTCTGGTCATTCTTTCTACACACCCTCCTGAGTATCCACCCTATTACAGATTTTGGTGTCATCTGCAAAAAGACATACCTTCCCTTCCAGCTTTTCTGGAATGTTACTTATGAAGATATTGAAGAGGACAGGTCCCAGTACTGAGTCCTGTGACACAGCGCTGGTCACTCTCCCTCATTAGAGTGTGTGCTGTTTACCACCACCCTCTCTGTTGCCTATCCATTAACCAGTTTATACACAGTTTATCACTATGGATCCCACCCCTAGACTGCCCAATTTCTTTATCAGTTTCCTATGTGGCACAGTGTTGAAAGCATTTCTGAAGTACAAGCAGGCCATGTCCACTGCCTTCTTTAATGTATTTCATAAGTTACCCAATCAAAGAAATCAATCAAATTAATCTGGCATGACCTATCTGATTGGTTTCTTCAACTGGGTGACCAGAGAACTAGATCAAGGAAGGGCAGTGGACTTGGCCTACTTGGATTTCAGCAAGGCCTTTGACACTATGGGTTCACTCCCACACCCTCATGACTTTTCAGCAGAGAGTAGGAGTGCTTATTGCCCTGTTTGTTGAGGTAGTACATTAAAAATGTTGCTCATCTGAACAAGTAGAGGATGACCCTGATTGTGACATTGGAAGTGCTGGCCCTCCAAAATGAAGTGCAAGTACAGTCAATGGTTGTATCGGATCTTCTTCATATGCAGGTATGCATCCTGTATGTTCAGAGTGCAGAGCCAGATCTCCTTCATGAGAAGAGGAAGGAGGAACTAGATAGAAGTGATGCAAAACTTTTTACTAAGGCCTCTGAGGTCCAGGATAGGGTGCAGACCACTTGCCTTCTTTGGGACTAGGAAATATCTTGAATAGAAACCTCAGTTCAAGCTGGCCCACTGGCATAGCAGTAGCGTTACTGCTTGTGATGCTGACGACCCACGTTTGGGAGCAAGTTAAGTCCATCATAGGGTCGGCTGATGGTTAGGAGGATCAAGCATCCCAATGGAAGTGCTCCTCCTTTGGGGAGGGGGGAACTTGCTGTTCCACTGCTCTACTGCCATCTGAGTGACCACGGGTGGCAGTGCAGGGGAAACATCAGTGCGGGAGCTTGGAGCAAACATTGAATCATCTGGGTGCATTGATTTGCCAGTACACAATGATTATACATGCTCCTGCGGGGGACGGCAGGACAAAGACAGAAAAATGGTACAAGACTGGGATGATGAAGCCTCTGCTTGCCCACCACACCCCATATTGGACTTGACCCATCACCTCCCAGAGACACCATAAGTCTTCACCTCCACTGTGGGTGACTAGATTGATGCGAGAAAGTAATGCCATGGAGCTGAAGGCATACCTGGCCCTGTGGGGCAAGCCAGGAGGACAACACAGAGATGAATCGTGGGTGGACTGGGGTCCTGGGAGGATGGCTGGCAGAGTTTCAATTAGATAGGATCAGGGCACATTGGCAGAAAGGTGGAAGTAGGTTCCACCTGTGGCCAGGGGGATAAACAAAGTGAGAAAAACAAAAGAAACCCCAGTTCAGTTCAGCCAAGAGCAAAGGATGAATGGCCTGTTTGTCCAAACTTTGTCAATAGGACTGATAAGGACTCCTGAGGCTAGGATGTATGTGAGGGGGTAAGATCAATTGCAGCACATGACCCTCTTGAATACTGTTAAGGAACCACTCATCTGATGTGATCTCATGTAATTTTTTCAGAAACATCGAGATCCTGCCCCTCAACTAAATCTCTGGAAGAGGGGCTGGAGGGGCAAAGGGTAACAGAAGGTGGAGGGAGCAATGGGGGCACTCTGACACACAGACCTTTATGGGACTTAAAATGGGCATGCTAGGGCTGAGTCTTGAAAGCAGAGGCCACAGCAGTAAACTGGCACCAAAACAACAAATGGAAAGAGGGAAGCCCCTATGAAGGGAACCTTCACCATAGCTACATGAGGGCAGGGGAGTGAAGAGTCAGTCATCTTGGTAGCCTGAAAATCCTTAAAGGCAAGCTCCATATCACAGCCAAATAGTTTCTGGCCACAAAATGGCAAATTATGAAATGGCCATTGAACATCAGTAGAAAAAATCCCTCATCTGTTGCCCTGAATTGCATGGGAGGCAGAAGCCAGAAGCAGCTGCATGAGTGGAAGCAGAGGTATTCTAAGCAGGATGCAAAAAAATACTTACTGGCCTCCATACCATGTGTAACACACTGCTGGACTTCTGTCTAGGCAGAGCCATTGGGCAATTTATCCACCACAGAAGACAAAGACCTCTGCAGGCTGTTCTGGTATTTATTCATAAAAGCTTGATAATTGGCAGTATAGGCCAAATGAGGTGGAGCCATATGTCCTTTTGCCCATAATGTCCAGCTTTCTGGATTAGGAACATAGAATTTGCCAGCAGATAAGGACCACTTGGCCCACCTAGTCTGTCCATTTTTCCCCACCTATTGTATCGCCACAGATCTTACTTTCCACCCCATTCCCTTTCCCTAAGAATCCCTTATGCCTATCCCCTGCACTCTTGAACTACACCACTGTTTTCATCCCCACCACCTCCGATGGAAACCTGTTCCAGAAATCCATCACTCTTTCTGTGAAGAAGTACTTTCTCACCTCTCTCCTGGTCTCCTGAGAGGCTGGTGGTGGGGGGGAAGCTGACTGCTGCAAGGGTGTGGACAAAGCTGATAAACTGGATAAGGAACCAGCTGCATGGGAGACTGCAACGAGTGGTAATGGGGGGGGAACTCTCGACACAGACTGGTGATGAGTGGAGTGCCGCAGGGCTCGGTGCTGGGCCTGATGCTATTTGAGCTCTTTATCTCAGATATTGCACATGGAGTAGGGAGCAGGGTTAGTCTGTTCACAGATGATACCAAAATGTGGGCAGTGGTGGATCAAGATGATGGATGGAAACAGCTACAAGGGGACCTAACCAAACTGGAGGTATGGTCAGAGAAGTGGCAGCAGGGATTCAATGTGAAAAAGTGCAAGGTTATGCACTTCGGGGCAAAGAACCCAAGGAGGGACTATTGGTTGGGAGGGGTGAGGCTGGGGATCAATGAAGAAGAGAAGACTCTAGGGGTGTTGGTAACAGGGAGCATGAAAAACTTTGCCCTGTGCAGGAAAGCAGCAACTAAGGCAAACAGGATGCTGGGCTGTATTGCAAGAGGTTTCTAGTCCAGGCATAGGGAGGTGATCCTGCCCCTCTACAGACCTTTGGTCAGGCCTCACATAGAGTACTGTGTGGAGCACTGGCAGCCATATCTGAAGAGGCATATTAATTTACTGGAAGGTGTGCAAAGGAGGGTAACAAAAATGTTACAGGGGAAGGGGGGCAAGGCCTGTGAGGACAGGCTGCATGAGCTGAATATGTACACACTGGAGGAGAGAAGAGGAGGGATGGGGGGATATGATTGAAGCATCCAAGTATTTGAGGGGGATAAAAAAAGCTAACACTGAAGGGGTGTTTAAACTGAGGAAGAGTGGGGACATGAGGGGGCATGGACTATGATTGGAGGGCGTAAGATTTAGGAGGGAGATGAGGAGGCACTACTTCACGGAGAGGATGGTGTCTAAATGGAATGTTCTATCAGAGGGGGTGGTATCATGTAAGACAGTAGGAAGTTTTAAGAGGGAGTGGGACAGAGCACGATGGAGGGTCTAGGTGAAGGGGGCTGAGGCCATCATGGGAATGACAGATGGGGAGGGGGTTGGGGCAGCTGCAATCTAGGGGGCTAGCTACACACTCAGGCAGACATTGATAGACCGGGTGATCTGTTTCTGCTGGCAGATTCGTATGTTTGTATGTTCAAATGTACGTATGTTCATATGATTGTACCCCTCCTTCAGCTTCTTATTGTGTCCCCTTGTCCTTGAGCACCTTTTCTTCAAAAAAAATACTTCCCTCCTGTACTTTATTTATCCCTGTGATGTATTTAAAGGTCTCTTTCATATCCCCCTTCTCCTTCCTCTCTTCCAGGGTGTACATATTTAAGTTCTTAATTCTGTCCTTGTAGGGCTTCTGATGCGGACCCTGCACCATTTTAGTTGCCCTCCTTTAGACTGCTTCTACTCTGTCTATGTCCTTCCAGAGATTTGGTTTCCAGAAATGGACACAGTACTCTAGGTGGGATCTTACTAGTGATCTATACAGAGGCAAGATCACCTCCCTCTTTCTACTGGTGATACCCCTCCTTATGCACTCTAGTATCCCACTAACCCTACCAACTACCTTGTGGCACTGCCTGGCCACCTTTAGGTCACCCAGTATGATCAACACAGGTCTCTCTTTTCTGCTTGGCGATTGTCAGTACCACTCCTTCCATTTTGTACTCTGCCCCTTTGTTTCTGTGCCCCAAGTGCATTACTTTTCACTTTTTCATGTTAAAACCCAGCTGCCATACCCTTGATCACTCCTTGGCCCGAATATTCAAATTGCGCCAGGCTGTGGCGCAAGCCTGGGCACAGCTCAACTTTGTTGCGCAGGGGTGTGGCCTGGGCGATATTCAACGGAGCTGCGCTATGGCGCAGCAGCTTTGAATATCGCACCCTGGCCACCCCCACTGTGCATGGTGCAGTGGCACTGCACCAGCGCAAGTGGCCAGAGTGGAGCATGGAGATATGCTAGCACAAGTGCCATTGCACCATGCACAGCACCTGCGATATTCAAAAGGGGACATGCAAATGGGGCCATAATTTATGCAAGGCGCACATGGGGCCATTTGCATGTCATTATGGCTCCATTTGCATCCCATTAGCATGCAGGTGCACCGATCCCCGACGACTTGCACTGGGCGCCCGCCCCCTGCAGCCCGATCGTGGGCATTTTTCTAAAAGAAAACCCCCCTCTAATATTCCTGGTGGTCTAGTGGACCGCTATGTGCCCGATCGCGGGCATTTGTTTAAATCACACCCCCCATAATATCCTGGTGGTCCAGTGGACCGCACTCTGCCCGATCAGCGGGCATCTGTAAAACATAAAATAGTCCTATTACCTGGTGGTCTGATGTACCCCCTCACCCACCCTGAGCCCCCTGCCCTGCTCCCCGGGTCAGCCAGTGGGCAGCAAACCACCCCACATATCTAGACTGTGTAGTACGGTATGGGCTGCATGCCCATTGGCTCACGCTGTGAACCATTGGGCGGCAGCCCTACTGAGCTGTCAGTCAGCGGGCAGCGGGGTGGCAGGTGGGTGGTGCTGCCGCCCGCCAGCTGACCGGGGAGAGCAGAGCGGTGGGGCTCAGTGGGCGGTGGGGAGGGGGGTACACTAGACCACCAGGGTAATAGGACTATTTTATGTTTTACAGATGCCCACTATCGGCAGAGTGCAGTCCACTGGACCACCAGGGATATTGGCGGGGGGGTGTGATTTAAACAGATGCCCGCGATCGGGCACATAGCAGTCCACTGTACCACCAGGGATTTTAGAGGGGATTTTTCTGTTAGACAAATGCCCGCGATCGGGCACATAGCGGTCCACTGGACCACCAGGGATATTGGAGGTGGGTTTAGTTACATGGATGCCCGTGATGGGGCATGGGGGGCAGGAACTCAGGTGGCCACCCACAGGTGACAGCTGCCATGTTGCACCCTGCAATGCGGCAGCTCACCTGTGGGTGACCATCATTTGTTCCTTTTTTTTTTGGCTTAACTTTGTGCAGGTGCAAGTAGGGGTTGCGCATGCATGGCTCTGCATCCCGGGCTGAATATCGGGCTGTGCAGGTTATGCATGGGCACACCCCCCCACCTGTGCCTGCATACATTACTGATGTGCTCCAGTGCATCGATTTGTGCGGCGACTTTTCCTTGAATATCACGCCGGGGCACATCAGTGGGTAGTGCATGGCGTAACACTGTTGCGCCATGTGCAACCCTTTTGAATATCTGGGCCCTTGAGTTTTCTCAGATCTCTGCTCATCCTCCTCCCCCCCAAAGTGTCAACCCTATGTCAGATTTTAGTGCCATCCACAAAGAGGTGGATCTTCCCTTCCAGTTCCAGCTCCTCTGCAATGTCACTTATAAAAACATTAAAGAGGACTGGTCCTAGTACTGATCCCTCAGGCACCCCACTGGTCGCCCTCCCTTCCTCTGAGCCAACTCCTTTTACCACCACCTTCTGTCACCTATCCCCCAACCAATTTCTTATCCAGTTAACCACCTTTGGACTTACTCCTAAGCCACCTTTATTGTATTATGTTGTTAACTTTGTTATGTGCTTAGCCCTTGTTACCTTTTTATTGTATTGCTGCCTTCTCATTGTTAAACGTTTACATTGTCTGTATATTTTTGTAATCTCCTAGGTCATACCTAAAAATAGGCATATATATTTGTCTAGTGTGCTTACCTGGTCAACAAAAGCCAAATAAATAAATAAATACCCAGCTTGCTTACTGGCCTCTTATGAGGAACAACACTGAAAGCCTCACTGAAATCTAGGTACAGTAGGTCACTTTCACTGCTCCACCGAATCTAATTCCTTAGTCATCCAGTCAAAGAAATCTATCTGCTTCATTTGACGTGACCTCCCCACCCCACCCCACCCCACCCCAACCCCATGACTCCATGCTGCCTCAGGTCCTGTAACCCACTGGATTCCTTGTCAGGTGAACAGAGCAACTGGAGGGAGGGCAGCACCAGGACTCAATGTGGTGTAAACAACAAAAAGTCAAATATGCAGTCAAATATTTGTGCACCCACAGCAAAAGAGACAACAAAGACATAAGGTATTAAATGCGCTTACCTTTATTCAAAATATGCAAAAGTTCACTGTGTCATTTCTAACATAGATTGATGACCAGAGATAAACACCAGCAGCAGCAGAGGACTGCCAACATCATGGACGTCAATAGAGGCCTAACGTTTCACTCGTTAGTTCCCCACTTTGTCAAATGATGCGTGATGATGTCAGTCCTCTGCTACTGCTAGCATTTATCATGGCATCATCATGAAATATCTTCATGCCACACCAAAAGAAGCAAAATGTCAAAGACTTCTTCAGGGTAAACTATGAAGGCATGCAGTAACATTAAGCAAGCAAACAAAATAAAGAAGTAGAATAACAATGAAATCAATGTAGGCATTTGCCAAGATCAGACAAAGTGCTGACAGTGGGAGAAAAACTGAGAATATTTGGGGCTGCCCAAGTTATAAAGGGGATGTTGACATGTCAAAATGGGTAGCCCCAGTGAGGCAATGGTTTCTGAGTGGTCCTGATATCAATAGATTGAAGTTCTGAAGGTGTGCCTCTCTGGAGGGAGATGGCCTCAAAAACATAATGTATAGTAACAGGGCTGGGCAGACTGTTCTGCCTGAAATCAGACCCCCGAATGCAAGCACTTACCATGGACTCAGCTAAATACAGACTTCACTGCAGAAGTCTGGTTCTGGGTCTGTGGTAATCCAGAGTGCATCTTTTTGTGCTTCTTTCTCATGCTTAGTTGACTGTTGCCATAGGGATGGCATCAGCATGCCACACTCCAGGTACAGGCAGCCAGCTGCATCCAATCAGGCAACAGCTGCTATGGGTGTCATGTGATGCATTCAGTTGAAACCATGTTATGCACTCACTCATGGTATATAACCATGGTGAGTGCACAACGCAGCCAAAAGGAAAGAGAGAGACAGTGAGTGAGACGGCAGGGAGTGTGACCGGCACACTACACAGATAGATTTACAAGTCACAACATAAATCTTTATTGTTGTTGTTCCATCCAGATAAGTCAGAAGAGAGAGAGAGAGAGACTTACTGGGGGCATAGATTACAGTCACAGATTTATTTATTCTTGTTTTTGTATCAAGAGGAGTCACGAGAGAGAGAGAGAGAGAGACAGAAAGAGAGAGAGAGAAAGAGATAGACTTACTGGGGGCCATAAATAGATTATTGTCACAAATCACAAAAAAAATAAATCTTTATTCTTGTTGTTCCATCGAGAGAAGTCATAGAGAGAGAGAGAGAGAGAGAGAGAGAGGATAGGGGAGGGGAGGCGGAGAGAGAGAGAGAGAGAGAGAGAGAGAGAGAGAGAGACTTACTGGGGCCATAAAAAAAGAAACATACTGTTATTCTGAAAGGCTGACTCTGTTGCAGGGCAGTCACACTGCTGTTGGCTTGGGTGGCACAGGGGATGGCAAAGTGACAGACTGGTACTAGTAGGTGGCAAAGAGACTGGGTGCTGTCTTGTGTGGGCCATCACTTTAAATAAAATACATTTCTGACAAAAACAAGTTGCTGAGCCTGTGCTGCTGGCTGTGGGGGCCCTGTGGAGGGCAAAGTGACAGACTGGTTCTGGCAGGTGGCTGAGAGACTGGGTCCTTTCTGCTGTGGGCCATCACTTATAAAAAATGCTTTTCTGACAATAAAAAACAAGTGGTTGAGCCTGTGCTGCTGGCTGTGGGGGGCCTTGGAGAGGGCAAAGCGACAGACTGGTATTGCTGGGAAGCAGAGAGACTGGGTGCTGTCTGCTGTAGGCCATCACATTCACAAACTTCACATATTAAAAAAAAATACTTTTCTAACAAAAATAAACAAGTTGCTGAGCTTGTGGTGCCCAGGGAACACTAACTTATAGCAGTCTATTTTTTGTTTGTAAATCAGAGATCGAGAAAGCAAAAACCACAAGGTGTTTTCATTCATTAATTTATTGCGACTACTGCAAATACAACACAGCACAATACTACTACAACACAGGTATACAAGAAGTATCATCATCACTCATCTTTATCCTTCTTATTTTTATCATATATATATATATATATATATATATATATATATATATATATATATATAAAACCAACCAGACCATACCAGTGTGCTCCAGATGTGTCTGTATCACCAATTTAAATTCTGAGGCTGTGGAAGCATGCACTGTTGAGTAAGAGTTGCTGAATACAGCTGGTCACTGAACAGTAACAGTAGGAGTCAGTCTTCTGTAGTGAGCTAAGCTTGGAAGGAAGTGGTGGTGGTGGTGTGCTTTGTACACTAAATTCGGTCCTGTATGGTGTGGGAGTCAGAGGATGCTAGGTAGTTTGGAGGGATCTTTTTATAGGTTAAAATTCAAAATAAGAAAAAATGGATCAAAGTGTTCAGGCACATTGTTCCGGCACATTCTAAGGTGGGCACTGCAGTTTCAGGGCCAAAGCACAGGAGCAGTCAGGCTGCACAGGGACAACAAAATCAAACCCAAAAAAGTGATTCGGGTAATTCTAAAGTTTCATCTTCCAAGTGAATGCTTGAATCGAGGAAAGGTGCCCAGATCTGTCAGATCAGCCTCAATTAAAAAAAAAAAAGTTCTGTAGTTAAACCTAAAGGGTTGGTGGATACCACCTGCAGAGGCACCCCAAGGTATGGAGCAATTGCATATTATTCTACTGTCAATCCCTCACAGTCATCCGAGTCTTCTGAGGTTTAACCCAAAGAAGGTAAAGATGAAGATGATGAAGACAATGGTCAGGCACAAAGTTTACTGGAGGGGATGGAAACTGTTAATAAGAAAGAAACGGAAATAAATATTTCTATGGTTGAGGAGGAGGGCAGTGGGTTATAGGAAGGGAATAAATCACAACAGGAACAGGCCCAAGAAAAATCTGAGGACAAAAACCCTTGAAAAGGTGACTGACCCACAGTGCCTTCCTGGGAAAAAACTAAAAACATATAATGTTTTGTTTGGTCATACTTCTCCATTAGTACTCAAAGAGTTGGCGGCAACATGCATTATTTGTAAACAGCCAATCAGCAGAGGTAAAAAAAAAAGGAGCATTTGGAACTTCACCACTGAAAAGGCACCTAGACAGATGTCATAACATTAATGAGAAATCCATTTGTGACACTCAAAGATAAAGTGACAGTGATAGCTCACTACACTCAGGGGTAACTCCAATAGATGAAGGCAGTTGCAACCCATGCTGCAATGCAGAAACACCTCCAGCACTTCCTTCCCTTTGAAAGGACTCCTTGTGTTACTAGTAAGTAAGTAAGCAAGTTTTATTTATATAAGGTGCCCTTCCAAAGCTCAGGGCGCCTTTACACTTATAACATTAAAAATTCACCATGCATCATAAAACATATAAAACATATTAAAACCATTCATATAAATTCAAACTCATTATGTTCCTGAGAAGGCCTGGTTAAAGAAATATGTCTTCAAACAATTTCTAAAGCCTTCTATGGTCTGGCTATCTCATATCTGGCAAGGCAGAGAATTCCACAGGGTAGGAGCCATAAAGGCAAAAGATCTTCCTCCCGTTGTTTCAAGGGATACCCTGGGAATCTCTAGCAATCCCTCGCCAGAGGAACAGAGTGAGTAGGAGGGACAGTAAGGATGCAGGAGCTCTTTCAGGTAGTAGGGACCCTGCTCTTGTAGGGCCTTATAGGTCAGCAAAGCGACCTTGAAGGTAATCCGCCACTGTACTGGCAACCAGTGCAAACCACGCAGCATAGGTGTAATATGATTAGACCTAGAGGCTCCAGTCAGCAACCTGGCTGTCATGTTCTGCACTAGTTGCAAACGGCGGATATCTACCCCCGGTAGCCCTTAGTAGAGGGCATTGCAATAATCAAGATGACTGGTGACAAAGACGTGGACCAAGGTCGGAAGATCTTCGGGCGGAACCAGGTGCTTCACCCGGGCTATGTTCCTAAGATGGTAGTAGGAAGATTTAACTACAGCTGAAACCTGCACCCTCAGGGTCAAGCCTTCATCAAAAATAACACCCAGGTTCTGCACCTAGCCAGAGGCAATAAGCAGGATCCCACCAAGACTTAATCCTGACGGTTTTCCCGCCCATGTCCCTATCATCCTATAACCAGGGTTCACAACCAATACCTCAGCTTTTTCTGAGTTCAACCGAAACCAACTGGCATTCATCCAGCTCTGAATCTCCAGTAGGCAGTTATTAAACACTGCAATGGAATCCAATTCCTGATCGGGTACAAAGGACATGTACAGTTGAGAATCATCAGCATAGCAATGAAAATTCAACCTGTACCGCCTTATAATGTCCCCTAACAGAAACAAATACACTGCGAATAACATGGGGGACAGCACCAAGCCCTGTGGATCTCAACAGGGTAGTCCATGAGGGGCCGAGGAATAAATTCCTGACACCACTCTGAGACCTACCCTCGAGGAAGGACTTAAACCAATTGCGGACTGCCCCCCTCAGTCCACAGAAAAACCACAGGTGCTCGAGCAGCATCCCATGATCCACAGTGTCAAATGCTGCTGAGAGATCAAGGAGAACCAAGATCGAATGGGCTCTCCGATCTCTCGCTGTCAGATCATCATTAAGTGCCCTCACCAGGGCCGTTTCAGTGCTATGCCTTTTTCTGAAGCCAGACTGGAGAGGGTCGTAGATATTGTGGTTAGTCTAATGATCCTCCAGCTGCAGTGCAACCACCTTCTCAATAACATTCCCAACAAAGGGCAAGTTAGAGATTAGTCTGTAGTTAGCTGGGCAGTCAGGGTCAAGGGAGTTTTTTTTTTAAAAAAGGGTGAAAAACTGCCTCCTTTAAGGGATCTGGAAAGATCCCTCTCTCCAATGAAACTCCCACTATCCCAGCAAGGACTGGGCCAATGACGTCTACACACCCCACTAGTAGGCATGTAGGGCCCGGGTACAAACTACAGTAAGTTGGTCACAGAGTCTGGATGATCTTCACTATATCCATGACTACTGGTTGGCTAAAGGTGGACCAGGTCAATTGGGTATTAGTACCACCCAGTTGATTAATGCAAGGACCAATGGGAAGGCACTGGCTGATCTTATTTATTTATTTATGACTTTGATAACTGGGTGAGTGCACTGATCCCAGGGACCGTTTTCAGGCATGATCCGGGCCAAAACATATGGCGCAGGGTGACAGTGGAGTAAAAGGTAACAGTAATACACATGAAACAAATTTGATACAAGCAACAATAGTAAGCACAATATACAGGCTTGATGCATAGGTCCATTTGAGAACAGTGAATACAAGGTTTCAATATTGGACATGAGGAGATTTGGTACAAAACAAACAAATCATAGGCACAGTGTACAATGTGTGACTGCATCGTCCAGTGAGCAAGTAATACACAGAATCCTCAGTAAAAAAAAATATATATACAATATGTACAGGCAAGGAAGTCAAATATTACTGTGAAAAATACGATTTAACAGTTGTAGGCAGGGGAGTTGAGTAGTGTGGGCAGGTGGGTAACCCCCTGGGCTGGGGAATTGACTAGTGTGGGTTGGTGTCAGAGCCCAGGAGCAGCGGCAGGATGAGTTTGCCAGGAACCAGACTTTAAGGTAGGACTTGAAACTGGAGTATGTGTCAATGGAACGGTATTCAGCCGGTAGTTTGTTCCACCGCAAAGGGGCAGACCATGCTCTGCTACCCATGTTGGTGGATACCCTAGGAACAGCTAGAGAGGGAGTACCATTAGAGCAGAGGTTGTGGAGGAGTGTTCTGGTTTTCAGAAGAACAGTTAGGGGGGATTCTGGAGCAGCGTGGATGACATTGTCTACCATGCAGCAGAGGGCTAGGTCAAAGCGACCTTGTAGTGGTAGCCGTCCAAAGGTATTTTAGAGGGTACAGTGGTGGGTGGAGAATGGGGCCAATAAAGCAAAGTGACAGGCGCTGTTGTAGGCAGCAGAGAGTTTAGCCATGGCAGTAGCTGAGGTCCTGGCATAAATAGGGGAGCAGTAGTCAAGAATAGGGAGAAGATTACCCTGGACAATGGCTAGTCTGGCTTCATGGGTAAGGTATTACCTGAGTCTATAGGTGGCACCTAACTTTTGATGGAACCTTCTTACAAGGGAATTTGCATGCTCATTTAAAGTGAGGGAGGGGTCGAGCAGTACTCCTAAGTATTTGTAGGTGTTGACACCCTCCAGGGCTGGGCCGTCTGGGGTGAGAATGTGTAAGGGGGCATGGTTTTTCGTTTTGGTCAGAAAGGACTTAGATCTGAACAGCATGAATTTAGTTTTTTTGGCATTTACTAAGAGGAGGTTTTTTGTGAACCAGCTGTGGGCTGCAACATAGTTGTGCCAGAGAACTGATGAGATTGTGGCTGTGGATTTGTCACTGTGGAGGAGGACAAGGTCATCAGCATACAGGAGAGAGTGACAGTTGAGGCAGTCGAAGGGACACGCATTAACAAATAAGTAGAAAAGGAGGGGACCCAGGATTGAGCCTTGAGTGACCCTCACAGAGACAGGCAGGGTGGGGGAGCAGGTTTGACCAATATACATGAATTGTGAATGATCAGTAAGGTAGTTAGTGAACCAGTTTGTGACATTCTGAGAACAACCAAGGAGACTAAGCTTGGAGGTAAGGAGTGCATGGTTAACCTCATTTCTGATGGTAGACACCTTATCAGAAAAGAACTGCACAAACTCCTCACACTGTTTTTGTGACAATGCTTGACCAGAGTGAAGACAGGCTGGATTGCACAGTCTGTCCACAGTCCAGAAGAGCTTGGCTGGTCTGTTCTTTTCTGTACCTATTTCCCTGGACAGGAATTCTGCCTTCTTATGGGAAATGGCTGATTGACAGACACCATAATGGTCCATTAATCTAAATCTGTCCACCTCCAGGCAAGTTTTCCACCAGTGTCTTTCCAACCTTCATCCCTGCCTCTTTAATTCATGGATCTCCCCATTAAACCATGGGGCACCTGGATGAGAGGTAAGAGGGTGAACACGAAAAGGAGCAATGATATCCAGTACCTCGGTAACAGCCTTATTATAGGCTGGCACAAGAGGTCCTGGGTCAGTGCTATCCCCTGGAATTCCTGAGAGGTCCAGTACTGAAAGTGACCATGTGTTCTAAAGCCCCCCATTCAAGGAGACAGCTTATCACCTTAGAAACATGCAACCGTAAAGCCAAATATGCCTCAACCCACCCTGTTGCTGTTATAATAACCAAGAAAATTTCAGAAATTATAGCTGTTGATTTGCTACCATACAATGTGGTTGAATATGTAGAATTCAGGCAGCTGCTTGAGTACCCCAAACTTCTATATAGTATGCCATCGAGAAAATATGTCTCCTCAGCAGGGATTCCAGAACTCTACGATGTTGTATGTAAAAAACTGAGACACATTTTGTGCAGTGCTGTTGGGAGGGTGGTGCATCTCACAACAGATACCTGGGAAAGCTGTCAGCCTGAACCCTTCATGTCTGTCAATGCACATTGGGCATGTTTTGATCATTCTTGTGGGGACAGTGAAACACAGTTTGCTGTTCAAAGAATGTTTTATTTTCCATCTGAACATACCTCATACAACATCAATGAAGAGCTCCAAAAACCAATACAGTAATGGCTCACTTCACAGGGAATGTCAGTTGGCTTTATAGTTACAAATAATTGGTCCAACAAAAAGAAGGCCTTGGAGGAGGAGGACTTTGTTCACATCTGCTGCTTTGCACATTGCTTAAATTTAATGTTTCACAGTTTTCTTGATGAGGACAGGAACAATAAGGCTCTTGTTAGCACTGCTAAAAGAGTATGCACTCATTTCAGTCACTCAAGCAAAGCCCATTACTTGTTTGAAAAAATACAGCAGAAGCACAATTTACCTTTGCACAGACTGATCCAAGACATTTCTACTCGATGGAATGTGGCCTTTCTTATGTTCCACAGGCTACTGGAACAAAAGAAAGAGGCCAGACAGTACACCATGGAAGATAACATTGGTGATACAGATGTCTATATTATTCCACAACAGTGGGCAATGCTGGAGTTTTTAATTTTACTCCTCTAGCCATTTGAGGAAATCACCAGCAACGTGAGTGCAAACACAGCAACTCTGAGCCAGGTGGTATTCTTAAAAATGTTAAAATTCAGACAATCCGATTAGGGAAAAGTCAGAGAACCAAGACAATTCCATGCTGCCAGTAGTGCTGATGACACATGCAGGTTGCCCCCAGAATACAAAAGGATCTAACCAGTCATATGATCAAAAAAGTTGATGAAGATGACAAACTATGTAAAATAATTCATTCTGAATACTACATTAAAGCAACAGTCTTGGATCCATGATACAAATCAAAGCAACTATTGAGTGATGATGACACTTCTTTCAAGATAAAGAAACAAGAAATAATTGATGAGGTGCATACTGTCATGGAACAGAGTACAGCAGCACCAGATTCAGAAACCTCTACACAACACAGCACAGCACAGCACAGCACAGCATCAGGTGGCCCATCCTCTAATGTTGAGGCATTTTCTCCCTTTACCTATTCGGCCACTGTGGCAGGATCTTCTTCAACACCATCCAAACAGAGCACTGTCCCACAGTCACTCAGTTCAGCTTCATGCCTCTGGAGTCACTTATAAGATGTAATTGTAACATATTATTCATCCACTTCTTCCAAAACAGCCTCAGCGCAGACCATTGCTGAATTGTACCTGGCAGAGGCCAATATTAACTAGAATGTTGATCTCTTGAAACACTGGAAATCCAAAGTATGTGGCCTACTTTAGTAAGAATTGCAATGTAGTACATGAATCGCCTTCTGACTAGCTTCTGTTCAGAATGATTATTTAGTTCAGCTGGTGATCCACAGAATATCAACAGATTAGACTGTGGTCAAGATGGTCGGAATGTTGGTTTGCTGAAGGACAACTCTCTAAGCTGGGGACCATCTCACCTTACCTTCTCTTACAAACAGCAGTAACTATCTGCACGGATTTTAAAGGTACTCACTTTTTTCTCTTCTAAAACAAAAATGAATAAACTTCAGAAGTGAAATGGGATTATTAAAGGAGGTAAGCTGCATCATTTTTCTCTCCTCTCCCCTTCCCTCCTGTAATGTCAAAGAAATTTAGAAGAATACAAGAAGCTAAAGACTTAATTAAGTTGGGGAAAAACTCCTGTACTGAGAAAGCGTTCTGACATTAATAATTTAAGACTTACCAGGAGCAATGCTTTTGTAGTCTCGACTGCAGTTCCTAATATGCCTGAAGTTGTTTTAGAGAGTGAAACTCCGGTCCTTCTGCAGGGGCTGGTGGGTCCCATATTGACATGTTGAAGTTAAAACTTATTGTCCAACAAAAAATTCCACTCAAAGACAAAATCCAGTATGCAAGGATACCCGTAGTAAACCAACATCAAAACTAAAGCTTGACAATCTTGAGAACCCAGTGAACGAAGCCACTAAGAAGGTGCCCCTAACACCACAACATACTGAGCTAAAAAAGACAAAGAATATGGAAGATTCATTAATCAAAAAAATTATCAAGTATGATTATATAATTTGCACTTTCTAAATCTCCCCCAGTGCTATTTAAAAACAGATATCTGTCCTTGGCAACAGCAGCAGTGAGCCAACAGCACAAACTTCAAGCTGCCGTAGCAATGGGTTCAAGCCCTGTCAACAAACCTTATAGATGTTCAGGCTCTGACATTAGCAAATAGAACAATATTTTGCAACCTGCAAAGGATAAACAGCAAGAACTAAATCCCCCTGACAGTAAACACATGGAAGCTATAGTTAAAATTTGGTAACTTGGCAAATAAGGGACAAAAGAAGGCCGCAGCCCATCGATATTGTCCCCCACCACTATGGTGGAAAATTAAACCTTAATACTATATAACTCTAACCACAGGTCCAAAGCTTTTTTGAAGGATTGGATTGAGCTATTGTCTACCAAATATTGTGGTAAGGTATTCCACAGTCTCGGAGTTCTTATTGTAAAATAGTTTTGTCTTTTATTAGTACTTGTTTTAGCTACATCAATTTGTTTGTTATGAAGTCTAGGGGAACTCCTTCTATTGGAGAATTTCAAGCCACATTGACGCATTAGGTCCTGTGAATTTGAGATCTTATATAGTAATAACAGATCACCTCTAGTATGTCTAGTTTGTAATGAATGTAATCCAGTTTTTTGTAATCTGGTCTGATATTCACAATTTGCAAGACATGGTACTAATTTTGTTGCCCTCCTTTGTATCTTCTCAATTCTAACAATATCTTGTTTGAGATATGGGTTCCAAAATGGAGACCCATAATCAGAATGGGGCCTAACATAGGTCCTAAAAAGGGGGATAATGCATTCCTGAGTTCTAGAGACAAATGCTTTTTTAATTCTGGTCAAAAGTGAATTTGATGTTATAGCTACCTTAGTACACTGATCTACAGAGGTAAGTTTATCATTTACAATAACACCAAAATCCCTCTCAGTCTTTGAAACTTTTAGGGGTGAGTTATATAAATTTAAATTAAATAAAATTTATATGCAGTAGGATTCTTTGTATGTGTGAGTTCCACCAAGCACCTTTGATCCTGGGACAAGCCTGGCTGAAGGTACTATGGTGCTGTTAAATTACTCTGACATCATTTTCTGCATTTTTTAAATGAGTATTTTAAATCAATGGGGATTTTTTCTGTTTTTTCTGCATGATCTAGCTGTTAAAAGTATTGTTTTTTCCAAAGAACTGCAATTAGGCTTCTGACAAAGGATTGGTTGGTCCAAAAGCTAGAGCACTTTGTTCTTGTTGTTACATCTATGTTGGTCCATTAAAAGGTATCCAAATCATTTGCTTCTGGAACTTTATAAGTGGAAAGAGGGAGAAAAAAAGATGTACAGTAGAGATATAATATGCTTAAAATAGGTACATGTAGGTGAATATTGTATGTAGAAGTTTCTAATTAATAAAAGTTAATAATTCCAAACAAAAAGGAAAAAAAATCATCAGCCTTATTTTGGGTGAGGACCCCCTAGTTTTGGATGGGTGACAGTCTATTAGGCAAATCAGTTAGGCTTCCAGGCAGTGGACATTATGTCTATCCTCCTGGTTTGTCTTCTTGGTGGTTTTAGTTTTGGTTTTGGGGGGAGCTCATGAGGAGAGAGGATCACAGTTTGTCCACCATATGTAATTGTTATATGGCCTCTCCCACGCTTGAGCTCATGGGTTGTATATGTGGTGGGGGTTTATTAGAGGGAGCAAAAGGGTTAAATACAGGGGAAAAAAGTAGTCAGGGAGGAGGAAATAAAAGAGATTGGTGCATTGTATTTTCTCAGGAAACAGCTAAAATTACAAACACGACTCCACCTCTGCTCTGGACTTCATTGTTCTCAAACCAGACAAAATGGCAAATGACTCAAATATCAGGATAATGTCCTAGAATATCAAGGGAGCACAGGATCGAATAGAAATGAGAATGACTGTTTCACTTTCTAGGAGAAAAGCAGTAGATGTGTTGCTGCTACAGGAAACCCATTTTTCTCAAGGGGATTTCAAGTACTTTAAAAACTTATTCCAAGCTAAGGGAGTTCAGGTCACATATAACACTAAAGCAAGAGGAATTGCCATATTAATAAAAAAAAATACAAAAACAACAATAACTGATCATTTTTGTGACCCTAATGGCAGGCATATTATCATAATAATTAAGTCTAATAATCAGAACCATACACTTGCCACTATATACGAGCCAAATGAGGAAGACCCAAGTTTTTTTTCAAAATTTTTTCTAGATTTAACTCAGTTTTTGGGACCATTTATAATGGCTGGAGACTTTAATTTGACCTTGGGCCATCTTAACAGGAGCCCTGGCTAGCCTGAGAAAAAGTTAAGATCAGTCCCCCTTATTTTAAGTATGATGAATGAACTGAATCTGGTGAACCTCTTCAGGCAGTTATCACCCATTCAAGAAGCTTATTCCTTTTACTCAGTGTCCAATGATTCATATTCAAGGACAGATTTCTGCATCATCTCAAAAAATATATTAAGAACCATACAGGATGTCACATATGGAACTATTAATATAGCACACCACGCCCCTTTGGTAATTACATTTCAAAATGAAGACCTGTGCCTTAAAGTTAAGAGATGGAGATTGAACACCAAACTGTTGGGAGACCCAGTCTGTACTAATTTAATAAAAAAAAAAAAAAAACTGAAAATGTTTTCATTTAACAAGGTAGACTATGCTATTTCAATTGTAACTGTATGGGATGTCTTTAAAGCATAACTTACAGGGGTTTGTATTTCTTATTCAGCGTATAAGAAAACAGCAGAATACTCAACCACAAACCAACTTGACACAGAAGCAGAACAAGCATTTAGCATGTCCTCTGTTAGAGATAAACTAAACCAATTAATGGTAATAAAAGCCAGGAGTGCAATGTTGAGAGTAAGGTCACAATATTACTTTCATGGAGAAAAACCTGACCAACTGTTGGCTTTTCAAATACAAAGCGTAAAAGCCAGTAATACTATCAATGAAGTTCAAGATGAGCAGGGCAACAGGCATAATGACCCAAGAAAGATCAATGATATCGTCACCAAGTTTTATGAAAATCTATACACTGAAGAGATTAAAGAGAGTAAAGATGGCATTTAGCTCATCTATCTATGTTAAATTTGAAATCACTACACGATGAAGAGAGAAGTCTCTTGTATAAGGAGTTTTTGTTACAGGAAATTCTAGATGCAACTTCAGCTCTCCCTAACAATAAATCTCTGGGTTCTTAAGGATTCAGAGCTGAATTTTATAAATTCTTTAAAGAAGATATAATGATCATATAATTACTGGCCACAATTTTTTTAACACGGGCACAGCGAGTTATAATTTGCCGTTATAACTACCTCGGCTAGTTATAACGGCAAACACGCGCTACTCTGCTCTAGAGCACAGCGCGAGACATAAGGAAGTAAACGACTTGCAGTCTCGCAGCTCGCCGTGCCCTGTCAGATCTACCGTTCTGAAACAAAACAAATACGGACCACTTTTAAAAAAAAACGGATGTAAAATAGCGACAGCAACAGCACAAGATTCTTAAGAAATGGAGACAAGATTTTAAATCGTAGACTCCTCATAACAGAACAATTTACAGTAGAGCAGCATAATCTAAATACCAAAAGAAAAACAGACAGTGACTTCGTCTCAATTTTTAGCAATAATCTATTGAATTTGCAAATAAATGAATAAGGCAGTTGAAGAAACACGCTTTTTAAAATAATTAAAAACTGCAATGTTGTACAACCACCACAAATAAATTCTTCATTATACCACAACTGCCTTATTCATTTATTTGCAAATTCAATAGATTATTGCTAAAAAATTGTGACCAGCAATTATAAAAATAAGTATTAAGCACTGAGAGTTTATGAGACTAATATCGGGGATGTCAGAAACCGGCTTCAGCCTCGGGGTTTATGGGGCATCCCACACCTTGGGTGTGTGTAAAATTCTCATAATCACCACCTGCCTATACATTATTCTCTATTTTACATCAACTCATACATTCCTGTTTAATGTTAGATACATCATTCAATGAGGCAATTATCACTCTACTTTTAAAATATGAAAAACCACCAGAAGAAATTGTGTCATATAGGCCAATCTCACTGTTACATACTGATTACAACATTTTTACAAACATTTTAGCTTCAAGGTTAGCAAAAGTCATCCCGAGAATCATATATCCAGATCAGACAGGTTTTACTTAGGGTAGGAACCTAGGGACAATATAAGACTGACACTGAATTTAATGGAATTAACAAAATCTAAAAATGCAGCGTTGGTCACACTAGACGTCGAAAAGGCATTTGGCAGGGTGAATTGGAATTTCCTCATAACAGTATTGGAGACTATAAGATTTGGGACATTTTTTTTTAATCTTATTCAGCTTATACATACAAACTCTTCATTAACAATAAAAACAAACAATCAGTTATTAACTTTGTTTAAGCTTCATAGGGGAAAAAGGCAGGATTGCCCACTCTCTCCCCCTTGCTGTTTGTCATTTATATGCAACCATTTGCGCAAAGTATAAGGATGAGTCAGGAAACAGAAGGGATAAAAATAAATAACCAATACCATATTGTCTCATTATATGCTGATGATGTGCTAATCTGTTTAAATGATATCAAAACCTCTTTTTTACCACTTCTCAATTTTGCAGAAACATACTCTATTCACTCAGGTTACAAAATAAATTGGACCAAGACTGAAGTATTTCCATTGAGCAGGGATAAGAAAGTTGGAAATGTTCTGACTGAATATCAAGTCCTAATCAAAGACTCCATTAAATATTTAGGAGTTAAACTGTTGAAAGATGAAGAAGCACTATTAAGAGAAAATGATACGGTACATTTTGAGAAAATATATAAAGGTTTTAAGAGATGGGTTCATCTTCCCTTAACTCTGATTGGAAGAGCAAATATTATTAAAATGACTGTCTTGCCGAGACTACTCTTTCTTTTTCAAACCCTTCATATAAGTGTCCCAAAAAAAGCATTCCTAAACTGGGAAGATAAGCTAAGAAAGTTCCTTTGGCGGAACAAAAAAAACAATAGCAGCTATACAGAAATGATATACTCCTTCTGAACAAGGTGGTATTGGTCTTCTTAATCTGCAATATTATCTAGCAGCCCAGCTAGAACAACTGAACACATGGTTTACACTTGAGAAAGCTCCATCTTGGGTTCTGATCGAGCAGCAATTTGCCAGAGTCTACGATTCGAAAGGTATTTTAAGTATCGATACCTCATCGAGTAAGCCTTTTAAAGATCATCTCCCAACCACTAAACATTCTGTAAATATTTGGCAGGAGGTAAACTCAGTCCATGGATGGAAATTTCTCTCTCCCCTTATTCGTATATAACGCTTTTAAATGAGATACCAAATTTTGATAATAGCTACTATCTAAAAACCTGGGAACAAAAGGGAATTTTGCAGCTTCAACATCTATTTAATGAAAATGAACTTCTAGAATTTCAAGAACTAAAAGATAAATACAATCTGCCCACAGGTCACTTCCTAAGTTATCTTCGAATTAGAGATTTCATAAGAAGAAAACTTGACAGCATTGAACCCTTATGACTATCTCCACTAGAAGATATATTTGTAAATAAAGAGACAGATAAAACATTAATTGCTAGACTATATAAGGCACTTAATAATCAAAATGTTGTCTCATTGCTGACATTAAAACCAGCATGGGAAAATACTTAGAAATGCCTATTAGTGAACAAATGTGGCTTAAAACCCATAGCTCAGTGGACATTGTACCAAAAAACAATAAATTAAAACAGATACAACTCAACAGAAACATAGAATTTGACGGCAGATAAGGACCGCTTGGCCCACCCAGTATGCCCATTTCCCTACCTACTGGATAAGCTGCCGATCCTAGTTAACCAGCAGCCTACTTCTTCTTACCCCCACCCCCCAGAATTGCCTTATGACTGTCCCATGCATGCTTGAATTCCACCACTGATTTTGACTCCACAACCTCTCCTCCGGAAGGCCGCTCCATGCATCCACAACCCTCTCTGTGAAAAATACTTCCTTAAATTACCTCTGAGCCATCCCCCATCTTCAAATTGTGCCTCTTGTTCTTGCACACTTTTTTGAAAGATGCTACCTCTTGGACTTTGTTGATTCCCTTGAGGTACTTGAATGTTTCTATCATGTCCCCCTCTCTCCTTTCCTCGAGGCTATACATATTAAGCTCCTTAAGTCTCTCTTCATATGTCTTCCGGCAGACCCTGCACCATTTTAGTTGCCTCCTCTGACAGCTTCCATCCTGTCTATGTCTTTGCAGAGACTGGGTCTCCAGAACTGCACACAGTACTCAGATGGGGTCTCACCAGCTGTCTGTACAGAGGGATAATAACTTCCTGTTTTCTACTGGTGATGCCTCTCTATGCATCCCAGTAACCCCTCAGCCTCCTTGCTGCCCTCTCACATTGCTTGCCCACCTTTTAGGTCATCTGATATGACTACCCCAGGTCCCTTTCCATTTTGTTGTTGTTAGTATCTCACCCCATTGTGTACTCTTCCCTGGTTTTGTTTCCAGGTGCATTACCTTGCACTTCTTAGCACTGAATCTAAGCTGCCATACATTTGACCATTCCTCTAACCTTGCCAAGTCCATTCTCATCCTTTCCACCCCACCCTGTGCATCAACTCTGTTGCAGATCTTAGTGTCATCTGCAAAGAGACATACTTTTCCTTCCAGTCGTCCGCAATGTTGCTTATAAAGACATTGAAGAGGACCGTCCTAATACTGAACCTCCGCGTACCCCACTAGTAACCCTCCTTTCTTCTGAGTGGACTCCATTTACTATTACCTCTGTGTCCTCTTCTCCAGCCAATTCTTTACCCAGGCTGTCATCTTGGGACCCAATCCCAGGCTGGCTAACTTGTATATTAATCTTTGTGTGGGACTGTGTCAAATGCCTTGTAAAGTCTAGGTAGGCCATGTCCACAGCCCTCCCTGATCTACTACTTTGGTCACCCAGTCAAAGAAATCTATCAGATTTGTCTGGCATGACCTTCCCACTGTGAATCCATGCTGCCTAGGGTCCTGTGCCTCTGTCCTCTAGATACTCAACAATTCTTTCTTCCTTCAGAAGTGATTCCATCATTTTCCCTATCACTGAGGTTAAACTAACAGGTCTGTAGTTTCCTGCTTCTGCCTTGCTCCCACTTTTGTGAAGGGGAATCACATCTGCCCTCCTCCAGTCCTCGGGTACCACCCCATTCTCCCATGATTTGTTAAAAAGGGTAGTCAGTGGTGTCACTAGTTCTACCCTTAGCTCTTTTAGAATTCTGGGATGAATCCCATCAGGCGCCATTGCTTTGTCCACCTTCAGTTTTAAGAGTTCTTTCAGAACCCTTTCTTCTGTAAATGGGCTGGTATCAACTTCTGTATCCAGAGTGTTACTACTGTTTATTTTATGTACCCCTTCATTTGTAAATACTGAGCAAAAATATTTGTTTAGTATCTCTGCCTTTTCACAGTCTCCTCTGCCCACCCTCCCTCCCTTTATTAAGCCTCACTATCCCTCCCTTGGTCTTCCTTTGCTCCTGATGTACCTATAAAAGGTTTTATCCCCCTTCTTAACTGAGTTGGCTATCTTTTCCTCGGTTTGGGCCTTTGCTGTTCTGACTGCCTTCCCAGCCTCCTCTTTGCTTTAACTGATACAGTTCTCTGTCCTGCTCCTTCTGCGATTCCTTGTACTTCCTGAATGCTTTCTTTTTCTCTTGAACCTTCACTGCCACTTCCTTTGAGAACCATAGTGGTTTCTTACATCGTCTTGTTTTGTTTATTTGCTTCACACAAAGGCTTGTTACCTCTGTGATGGCAGTTTTTATTATTCCCCATTGTTCTTCCACCCCTCCTTCCTGCCCATTTGATACATAGATACATAGATACATAGACAGTGTCGGCAGATAAGGGCCTATGGCCCACCTAGTCTGCCCATTTGAGCTTGTAAGTTCAGTTTGTTTTCCTAGAAGTCTATTTCCCTTTACCCCTGACCTCTAGAATTCCTTTATGTCTATCCCATTTGCTAGTGCATTCCTTAGGCACTCACCCATTTTGGCAAAGTCAGCCCTCCTAAAGTCCAGTACTTTTGTCTTTGTATGGCTTGACTCTATTGCTGTGTTTATTGTGAACCATACTGTTCGATGGTCGCTAGTTCCCAGATGGCTACCCACTTCTACATCTGTGATCCTCTCTCCATCTCCATTTGAGAGAATCAAGTCTAATATTGCTCCCTCTCAAGTGGGCTCCAGTACTAGTTGTTGAAGGCATGCCCCCGGAGGGCATCTAGAATAACTGTACTCTTCAAAGTGGCAGCTGCAACTGCACTCCAGTTAACATCTGGCATATTCAAATCACCCATCAGCAATACCTCCCCTTTTTCTGCCATCTAAGTATACTTTCTATCATTTCCCTGTCCATGTCCTCCCCCTGAGAAGGGGGTTCAGATAACCCTGTGCGTATTGTGGTGCCATTGCCTGTCTCCCAAATTTACCCACAGTGCTTCTTCTCCTCCCTGTTTACCCTTTTGTTCTGTTGCTTTTATTCCTTCCCTTATGTAAAGAACTACTCCTCCTCCTCTTTTACCCTCCCTGTCCCTCCTGTAGACAGTTTATCCTGGTATGTTTATGTCCCAGTCATGGTTTTGTGTGTACCATGTTTCTGTGACTGCCATGATATCCAGATGTTCCTCCTCCATCAAGGCCACTAATTCAGGAAGCTTGTTACCCAGACTAAGGCATTAGTACTCATTGTCTCCATTTTTGATGGCTTTACCTTCTGTTGCAGCATCCCCACTGACCGTTCTACCTCAGTCTTTTCTCATTTAGTACCCTGTTTTGTAGGGAGAGGCTGGGATTTTCCTGCTGCTTGTCCGTGCTTCTCCTTTGACTAGTTTAAAAGCTTGCCAATGAAGCATTTAAACCGATTGCTCAAAAGACTTGTTCCTTCCTGGATAGATGCAGACCATCCTGCCAGTATAGGCTGGTGTCCCTCCAGGTGGAACCCCAGTCCCCAATGAAGCCAAACCCTGTGCTCCACACATTTTTTCAACCATTCATTAAACTGCATGGTGCCAATTACCCTCGCCTCCCCATGCTTTTGACAGGCAGCACCTCTGAGAAGGATACTGTGTGTGCTACTTGTCTTAGGTCCCTCCCCAACTCTGCAATGTCCTCCTGCACTGCTCTAATCTCATGATGAGCCAAGTCATTTGTCCCTAGGTGGACAATTACGCCCAGCTCGGAATCTTGCAGCTGTTCCTATGATCCTGAGGATGTCTTCCTGTCCCTCCGGCCAAGGCACCAGGCAGGCACCTTACTATTTTTCCAGCTCCCCAGTTCTATACCCCTAATAATTGAGTCCCCACCAGGAGCTGCTTCCTTTCCTGTGGTGTCCTTTGCCTCCTTCCTGTGGGCCTCCCTTGTGACAGTTATCATCAGTCTTCTCTGCGGGTGCATCCATAGGGGAGCTATCCTCCCAGAATGGTGTATGGATTGTGAGGAACAATTGACTGGGTGTGCCTCTGTTCCACCTCCTCACCCTCCCTGAGCCCACTGTGGTCCAACTGCTGTGCTTTCTTGCAACCTCTGAGGTAGTGGTGGTGGCACTAGTGCTCCCTGGATGGGGAGGTTCCTTCCACTGTCCAGTGTGGCCTGGGGGAAGGTTTCCTTACTACTGTCCAGTGTGGCCTGAAGATGGGCAACTTCCTCCTTCAGGGCAGATAGTTGTCTGCAAATAGGGCAGCATCTCAGCCTCCAGAAAGACTCCCAGAAGACTGCTGCCCCACAGCCATTACATTGCACTACTCCCCACATGTTTATCTAGTATTTTTATTGTATTTGTGTGTGTGTGCGTGTGTGCGTGCATGCATGCGTGTGTGATTTGTTATATAGAAATATATATATTATACAATGTATGCTTATATTGTCAGTGCAGTGTGCTAGAGAGGATATGACAGTGAAATGCACCTTGCGAGGAAATGATGTCAGAACCTCAGGTATAAAGGAACTATTTCAGGGTGGGTGGGGTGAGGGTGGGAGGGGGTTGGGCCTAAACTGTGTCCTCACAAAACAATCAACTAAAAGCTCTCACCCACCGCTGCGATGAGTGCCTTCCTGTCAGAAAGATACCCTACACAACAATTTGACAGAGAAAGTACCCTGCTAATCAAACAGAGAAAAATCCAGACATCCAAGTCAGATACATGTAAACCTCTCCAGCCCCAAAACAGCCTAGTGGTTTGTTAGCCACAAAGGAAAATCAAATATGCAGTTATTTCAGCCCTTCTGAGGATGCTGACAAGATAAGCAGTTTTAAAAAAACCCTTCCTGAATTAAAAACTAAAACAAACACAAAGCAATACCACTTTAAAAGTGAGGAAAACTTCTCTCAGATGTAAACCCACCAAAAGTTGCAAACTATATTGATGCATATTCTCACAGAATTCTAGTAATCAGTCCAGTTAGCCACAAAGGAAAATCAAATATGCAGAAGATGAGCAGTTTTAAAAAAACCCTTCCTGACTTCAAAACTAAACCATAGGACTTACTGTACCCTGGCTAAGTTGAATAAACTAAATAGTAAAATCCCCAGTACATGCCCAAGATGTGATAATGCTGTAGGATCTAACAAATGCATGTTTGTTTTTTGTCATTTACTGTTGGAGTTTTGGAATAATATCAGAAGAGTGGTAGGATTAGTACCAGGTCTACAGATCTCATCTGTTATGGGTAGAGTAAGTTTTGGTAGGCCATACTTAATATCTGACGATTGCACTACAGAAAAAAATCCTTTATTAATTTAGCATTTATTAATGCCGAAAAACTAATCCTCCAAGACTGGAAGGACAAACATCCTCCAAACATTAAAAACTGGCTAAACTTAATGGTTGACAGTGTTAATCTTGAGCGAATATATTATGGCAGAGCAGACAAAACCCAAGTATTTCAACTAATATGGAAGCCATTCTTAAAATGTTTAAATAAATAGTGCCCTTTTGAGTACTTCTAGATAATTTGTAAATATAGTCTTAAATTATATGATAATTCCTGGACCAAGTAAGGTGCAGGGAAGATAGGTTAGGAAGAACATAAGTAGGGTGGAATATGAAGAATGGTGATACAAGCCCTTATAATAAATATGGGGTGAATAAATAGAATAATAGGGATATACAGTACTATGTAATTCCTAAACTCGGTATGCTGAGCATCAGCATACCGAGTCAACCTGCCCAAAATGGATATGCCTGGTCCAGAAAGTGGGTCTGAGGGAGTGCACCGGCAGAGATGCAGGTGGTGTAGACCTGTACACTACCAGAGCAGCTCGACCAACTCCCTGAATCCACTGTCCCTTGACGTGCATGAAACAGGGATAAGGTAGCAACCCATCACATTTGCTACCTTAACCCTGTAAAAATCCACTGGAGAATCCATCGCTGAGATGCTCAATATCGGGACATTAAACCTATCAGGCAATAGTGCCCAGGCAGGTGTGGGTCGGGATAGTGAGCCACGGAAGAGCATAAGGGTACCAATAATAGATAGGGGACTGTGTATTACAAGGTTAGAATTCCATTGAGAGGTTCTGGGAATATGGGAACCTCAATAGCGAAGCTAGAGAGGTTCCCATGTCCCCAGAACCTCAAGATGGAATTATAGCCTAGTAATCAGAGTCCCCCATCTGTTATTTTTTGCAATATATGGATCCAAGGAGTTTCCAGTGTTCTTTACAAATATGGTGCAAAGCTCTGAGGGTGGTGAAGTGTGCATGCAGGTCTCTAAGTGAGGCAGGTTGCCATGTGTTGCTTTGGATGCTAGAACATGAAGCACCCAACCAGTGTTTCTATTGGTGCTCTGTGAGCTTTTTTGAATAATTATCTCACAAAAATGGTGGCAGGTGTATGCGAGCAGTGGAGAAGCTGTTTGTTTTATTTGTAAGGCCCACTTTTTCTTGGACTTAAAAAAAAGATGCTGTACGGAAGTAGAATGAGGAGGATATGGATCGCTGGCAGTAGGTGAGATTTTGTTGCTTTTCTGTGAATGTTGAGTTAGCTATTACTGTAGAGTATGGCTACAGTGAAAGCCAGCTCCAGCTCTGTTCAGGCCATTCTTGCATTTGCGCACTTTAGTTTGTGTCATAATACTATCGTTCAGAGCTCCAAACAATAGTATTATGGGCTCTGAATGATAGTATTATCACTTTCAATCGATGGTATTATAAGTTCTGTTATGTGCTATTACTGGGATTTGTTTGCATACTTTTTTGTTATATAATTTTTATGACACCTTTAAAGTAAGGAGCAAATATGGCCAGGGCACAAGATAAACACCTATCTAAGAAAGACGGTAATAATCTATATTACCTTTGTTTGCAATGTATGCGTTCAGCCTTTTTTTGAACACTTTTATATTTTCACTGATAATTATATTTTCAGGAAGTCAATTCCACAAATTAGCAGCTCTCAGCATGTAAAAACATTTCTGCTTATTAGTACTAATTTGTTTGTTCTACTTGCAATGGATGAGCTCTTGTGACAGAGCCAAAATCTTTATATTCCATTTGTAATTCTGTTATTAGACTATCATCATACATTATTTTATAATAAAAGAGCATGACACCCCTTTTGCACCTAGTTTCCAGACTACGAAGATTTAAACTATTGAACCTTGAAGAGTAGGAGAGATCTGATAGATTTTTAATAGATTTAGTATATCTATGTTGGATTTTTTCAAGCTTATTTATATCACCTCTCTTATATGGGCTCCAGAGCTGACTTGCATAGTCTAGTAGTGGCCTGACACAGGACATATACAGGGGCATCAATACCTCCCTACTCCTACTCTTTATATTATTTTTATTGCCCAGATAGTTTTGTTTGCTTTTGCCACTAAGTTTACATAATGTTCTTAAAAGCTTAATTTATTATCCACCATAATGCCCAGATCTCCATAGGTCTCCATATATTACAAGCTAGTATCTGATTCCAGGAAAAAAAGTTTATTTCAGCTGGCAACATCATTAATGAAAAGGCAGTATTTCTTGTTTTAATTTCAAATATGATACCTAAATGAAACGTTCACTGAATCTGAACAGGCCCTATCCACAAAATAGTTTCTATTATTGTCCTTGTGGTGAAGATCTTTTATGAATGGGGTCTATTATTTTTGAATACATGAGGCATGCATGAGATAGTGGCAACAAGTCAGGTCAGGAGGACTGGAGGACACTAGGCCAGACCAAAGTTACTTGAATGAAAACAATGAGCACAGATGCAAGAAAAATAATACAGTAACATCAGTGGGTTCAGAGTCCAAATACAGCAAGCAACTGCATTTCATTCACAAACTTACTTGGTGGTACCACTGTTTGATCTGGAAGGTAGGATACCGCTGTCTACTACTACTACTACTACTACTACTACTACTACTACTACTACTACTACTACTTGTGACTTTTTGTACTCAGCAACTGATTAAAAAATTATTTTTTATGGCTCTATGATGCCTGTTCGACAACAATTTCATCGACCGGCATCACAGCGACAGAATTTATGTTGACCACAAGTTGCAGTCGACATAAGTCCTGATGGACTCCAGGTCAGTTTGCCCCCTGAGCCCACCATGTAAGGGGGAGCCTCTGCCCCCTGCATCCCCCTTCTAAATATAATCAAGTCAGAGTTGATTTGGGGAGGGGATGCAGGACTGGGAGACAGTGTGCCCCTATCTCTGGAGTACCAATACAGTGACCTGTTGACGAACTGTCGATTCTGTTGGCATCAACATAGGTCACGGTATTGATGTCGCTGTCTGGGGGTATACCTTATTTTACCACCTGACTGCACTGTAGTGTTACTGTTTTAATTTTTGTAAAACAGATGGATTAGCAGAAGCCTGAACTCTGAAACTGAATGATCTTGTATAATATATTTTTCACATCCCCCATATTGGGCTGTGATTCCTTCACAGAGAAAAATGTTACTAAATTTAATTAATTTCTTTATTCTGTCTGGTATGCTAGCCTGGCTGTAACACTACATCTCACATACAGTAACTGGGCTGAGATTATTATATTTTATATACTTAAATTACTTGGCACTGGCAGCAATTGTTTTGAACTAGAAAGAATGTAACTGGTGAGGAAAGTCATGGAGGCACTCATAAAGGAGTGGTGGACTACCTGGAGGATAGTGGCTTGCAGGATGACAGGCAACATGGCTTCACAAAAGGGAAGTAATGCCAGATGAATTTAATTGAGGAATTTGATTGGGTGACTCGGGTGGTCGACCGGGGTGTGGTGGACATGGCATATCTGGACTTCAGTAAGGCCTTTGACAGCATCCCTCACAGATGATTGGTGAGCAAGCTGGAAAGTGTAGGGGTAGGTTGGAAAATAACCAGGTGGGCGGAGAACTGGTTGGAGGGCAGAAGCCAGAAGGTGGTGGTAAACGGGGTGCACTCTGGGACAGGGGAGTGATGAGTGGGGTGCCCCAGGGGTCAGTACTGGACCCTTCCTTTTTAATATCTACATCAGTGATCAGTGATACAACGGAGGGGCTGAGAGGAAGGGTTTGCATGTTTGTTGATGATATGAAAATCTGCAATTGTGTGGACACCGTGGTGGGGGGGTGGAGGACATGAGGCAGGACCTGAGGACTCTGGAGGGATGGAGACTTGGCAACTGAAATGCAATGCCAAAAACTGTGCTGTGATTAACTTGGAGCACAGGAACATGAAAGCAAGCTACACCCTTGGTGGGGACGACATCAGGGATATGGAGCAGGAGAGGGATCTGGGGATTATAGTATTATGTAACCTTAAGGTGGGAAACCAGTGTAGCAGGGCAGTGGGGAAGGCCAATGGGATGCTGGCATGCATTGGGAGGAGGTACTGATGCCCCTCTACAAAGCCATGGTAAGACCACGCCTAGAGTACAGAGTCTAATTCTGGAGGTCACATCTACAAAACGACAGATGGGATTGAGAGAGTTCAGAGCAGGGCAACCAGGATGGTGCAGGGTATGCAAGGGAAGTCATATGAGCAAAGATGTAAGGAATTGGATCTGTACACATTAGAGACTAGAAGGGAGAGAGGGGACATGATTGAAACTTTTAAATATGTCAAAGGGATCAACAAAGTAAAGGAAGGGTGTTTGCTTAAAAGGAAGGAAGGGGCTGTAACCAGAGGGCATAGCCTAAGACTTCAGGGAGGAAGATACAGAGGCAATGTGAGGGGACCATTCTTAATGGAGAAGGTGGTGGAGGCATGGAACAGGCTTCCAGAGGAGGTAGTGGGGGATGAAATGGTGGAGGGATTCAGGAGAGCATGGGACAGCCATATGGGGCTGTATAGTGGGGGGAGAGGGGATTCCAGAGGAGAAGAGATGAGTAATAGGGGGTTAAGGGGCAGACTAGATGGGCCGGTGGGGTCCTTTTCTGCTGCCAAATTTCTATGATTCTATGACACAACAGTGGCAAACTTTGTTTTATGACTGCACTGCACTTGACCAATGTGATATGACTGCCTGGATGGTGATCAGTATATCTTTCATTTCTTCTTTAATAAACATGTTCAGCATGTCGTTCAGTAGAAGTAGTAGTAGAAAACATTACCATCTGTTGGGCTAGGTAGTATATCATATCACAGTACACTGGGGCATGCAATGCAGTTGCATCACATGGGTAGGATGGGAGCGGGCTCTAACTGCAGCTTATTTGATCATTCATTATATCCATTTATTTGGTCTGGTCTTCTCTAACTGTAACACCCATCAAAATAATATACTCACATAGCAGCATTAATAAAAAATATTTTAGCTGCTTGGTATTGATCCATAGTACGATATATACTATAGGTTCTTGCATCTGTCTCTCTCACTCTCTCCCAGCACACTTATGGGCCCAAGCAGGATATGCCACCAGTACAGGCCAGCCATGAAGGAGCTAGTGATTGCTTTTATTTAGCAATTTTACTTTACTTTTCATATAATAATGCATTAAATTATTTCCTTTGGGCCTCTATGTTAAATATGACCAAGTTTAGCCGCTTTTATGCATTTTATTAAATGTTTTCAAATATTTATAAATAATCAGACATAATCAGAACCCCTCCCCCTCCATGCCCAGTGTTCTGGTTCTTATTTAAGAAGGGTCAGAACTTCACCAAGTTCTCCCAGCCCTAGTAACAGTGTAATACATAAGTAATGTACTGATGATTGATTGCATTCACAGTATGCAGCTGGTCTGTCCATTTTACCCACACATCTGGAGTACAATAAGTAAACACCCATGTATATAGGTGTAGTTGCTCCTCATGTGGGTGACTGGAGGAGCGGGACACATCTGCCTTCTGGCATTTCTGAACAAAAAATTAGTTAAAGGGAACAGCAGGCATGGGGTCACAATGCACACCAAAGGTCAAGTAACATTTCTGCAAAATTACAGCAGACTGGAACATGCTGGGGACCACTACTGTACATACTCTGTATTGCTATCTAACTAATAAATGACTAACTGGTTTCAACAGTGTTTTCAAAACAATAGTAAAACTGGACTGGTCAATGAGGTCAACCAATCAGATGTTCCTATAAAACCTATGGGTCTGGCTGCTGTATGCGAATAGCAGTGATAGACAAAAATGTAAATGAAAAGGAGACCTCTACTGGTACAGCTTGTAAAAGCAACAGCAGGAAAGCACCAAAGCAGTGCAAAATTAAGGATATGTCACTGCTTGCCCAAAAAATCATGTATAAGCCATCAGGTGGCAATTAGCAGGGTCCAACATGCTGGTAACTTTCTTTGTACACTGTAAATGACCTCACAGAAACATAGAAACATAGACTTTGATAGCAGATAAGGACCGCTTGACCCACCTAGTCTGACCATTTCCCTATCGGATAAGCTGCAGATTCTAGTTAACCAACAGCCTACTTCTTCCTACCCACCACCAAAATCGTCATATATCTGTCCCATGCATTCTTGAATTCCCCCACTGTTTTTGACCCCATGACTTCCTCAGGAAGGCCGTTCCATGAGTCCACCACCCTCTCTGTGAAAAAATACTTCCTCACAATGACAATGAGCCATCCCCCCCCATCTTCAAATTGTGTCCCCTTATTCTTGCACATCTCTTTTTCTGAAAGTTTCTATCATGTCCCCCACCCCTTTCCTCAATGGTATACCTATTAGGCTCCTTTAGTCTTTCATGGAGAGAGTGTTTATTGTAATTGTTTTCTATTTTTTTAGTTTTAAAAGAAAAACTGCAATCATGGTCCACAGTACTTATACAACAGCAATGGCACGTAAAAGACATTACAATAGTATTCTTTGTTTAAAAAAAGCACCCAGGCTACTACATCATAAGGGACATCTCACCAAATGCGAGTTTAAATAATACACATACCAGTAATTTAGTGTGCTGGGTTTTAATTTCATTTTGCTACAGAAATGCAAATGTACTCATGAAGATGGTTAGAATAATTTTCATGACTGTTTTTATTTATTTTTAATTTGGTTACTGGGTAGGTACACTGGGCCACCTGGCACTTTTTCAGGCACAACCCAGGCAAAATGAAAAATGCAGTAAGCATATGCAAAACTTACAGTAGAACATATACAATAAAGGAATAATGCACTACAGGATGTGTGTCATGTTGGGATAATAGGGTTTTATTTAACTCTAAAAACTGATTTGCGTTTTGCTCATAAAAGTTCTAAAACACTGTGAAAATGCATAGCACTTGTCTCACTGTGTTTAACAAACATAACACTTCTAGAAAACCTATATAAATGCTTTCTGTACAGTTAGTATTGTCCCAAGAAAAAAGTGCTAATCAATTATTTAAAACCCTGGGATAATCTCACGCCTCAGGTGGTTGGACAGGAGACTGCAGGTCGAGTCCATCCAACACCCCAGAAGTGACACGATCCCAGCATGGCACACAATCTGGAGTGCAATATTCCTAATATACAATGGCTCCTGTGTAAAAAAAAAAAAGATGAAAAAGTACATTTAAAAGTATGTTTTTTTAATGGGTTAGTGTGCTTTTTTAAAAAATAGTGCTGACTGACTGCATTGGGCAGTAGATGGAGCTGCTGTTACTGTGGCTCTGCAGTCTACCACACTAACCCCTCTCTGTCTTATTCCTGCCTGTGACACATCATTCCACTCCCTGTCCAGTGTCTCTTTTGCGATCGTTCCTCGTTTTCTACCGGGAGACTGAAGTTGGAAACAAACATCTCTCCTGGGTTTGTTCTAGGACCATAAAGTTTTATAACGAATCTGTCTGCCCACCCGCCCAATTAATAGCGAGCTGATCAGTGAGTACAGAGTTTCCTGTGGTGTTTACAGATTGAGGATGTTCCTGGAGGTTTTATTAAATTGTGAAAAGTCTCCTGGTACAGTTGCTCATATTCAGTGTTTGTACCGGGAGACTACAAAAAGAAATGAGAATATGGCCTTTTGGCGATAGCATGCTCCATGGCTTAAGAAAAACACAGGAGCTATGTCCTTGGGTAATGAAGCGCATGCTGATTGAGTCTGCCAGTGGGCAGTAACAGACTTCTGTGAAGCCGATAGTAATCACGTTTTTTTCGTTTGGCAGTTGGGGAGTCTCTGGAGAACAGACTACACTGTCATAGGTGACATGTAAAGCTGATCTTATGCTTTACATTTCACTGTGACTTAAATCTTTTTTTTTAGCTAAAAAAATGGATGTTCCACAAGTGGGGAGTGTGACTACAGTGAGCGGTGAGAACCCGATCACAAACTCAGCTTTCACTTCACGTGAACATAGGATATGCATGGATTTTTTTATCAGGTGATTCAGTCAAGTGTGTGCTGGGACTAGATCTGTGATGTTATGCTGGGATAACATTATGGGTCTAGTCCCAGACTGACCAATCAGAGGCCAGCATTTTTTCTTGCCATTGCATAAATTAAAATGAACTGTAAACTAAAAAATAATTTAAACGCAACAGAAAAACACCTACATCCAATTACAATTATACCAGTACAAGTAATTACCATAAAATGTTATGTAAATAGCATATGTAATTTAAAAAAAATGCTCTGTGTGCTAGGTAAAACATCTACAACCAGTACTGCAGTATAGATGGCATTTCAAATAAAATTTAAACACTCTGGGGCCTTCATATGTCTCATATCTGTAGGAAGTTTGTTCCAGGTTTTAGGCAATTTATATACAGTTGATCTCTGACCAATACTGGACTTATAATGTGGAATAGAAAAGGTAATGGCATCAATTGATTAAGTTCAAATTTACTACCTTAATGTTAACAATACTTTGCAAAGTGCCCCTAGCTCCCTTACAGACAAATCTGTGGGCAAATACACTGGTACTATATATATCCTTCTCCTGTGCAGTATAGCGCAGTGGGTTAAGGCTCCGAGCTGCAGATCTGGGTTTGATTCCCACAGCTGCATAGGTGCATACTGTGTGATCCTGAGCAAGTCAATTAACTTCCTTGTGCTCCCAGGTCACATCTGGAAACAAGCTTTGTCTTAGTGTGCTACTCCTGGTTAAACAATGTTCCCTTTCCTCTTTCTTTTGACAACCAGTTATGTTTCTCATACAGGGAGCACTGTTGTTCCAATTTTTGGCACAGAAACTGAACCAACAAATCAAATTATAAAGTATTTTATGTTTACCCTTTTCAAAAATGTAACTGAAGCATGTCCCAGCACAAGGCTCCCATAGTTCAATACTGGCAAAAGACAATACAATTTTGTGCCATGCCTTTCCTTGTATGATCAGTCAACAGATACTTTGGTCTGTATAAAATCCCTAACCTTTTCTGATTTTGAAACTGAATTGTTATATCATGTGCTTCATAAGTCAAATAAGGGTTAAGAACCAGTCCTAAATATTTAAAATCATTAACTGTCTCATGGTCTTCCCTACCCAGCAGCAAAATTCTGAAATGGTTAAAATGATGTTTTATTTTATATGTAGTTCTGAAAAGCACTGCTTTCATTTTTTCTGTTTAGCATCAATCTACTGTCTTAAAATCAAGTAGCCACTTTATTTAATTCACTTCAAAGAGTTTCATTTAATAACTTGACATCCCTATCCATGGTATAAATTACATCATCTGCGTAAAACAAAATCTTTGCCCTATCACAGATGACTGCAGATTGTTAATAAACAGGGAAAGTAACAGGGGTCCAAATATGGACTTCTGTGGGACGCCATGTGAAATGACACTGGCATGGGACTTTATTCATTTATTTTAATTTGTTGGCATCCTGACAGGTAAAAGGGAAAACAGTTTAGTGCCAATGCTGCTACTGTAAGCCAGTCTGCTTCAGCCTGCTCTTCAGGAGGAAGTGAACCACTAAATCAAAGGCCTTGGTCAGGTTCATGAAGACCACACCAGTAAGCAAACTATGCTTCATATTAATGTGCAGATAATTTGTGAACTTCAACATTATTTATTTATTTAAAGTTATTAACCAGGAGAGGCACACTAAGCTGGAGCTCATTTCCAGGTGTGTCCCAGGGCGAGGGGACTAGGAAGGTTACATTCAAAAACAGTTCAAAACAGATTTGTTATACAATTACAAGTTACATCAGAAATCAGATCGGCAAGACTGTAATGTAGTTAAAAATGTAAAACACTGTACTGTACAGTCAGATAGCAGTTTATACAGGGTGGGTAACAAAATTTGTTTAATGTGGCGAGATTGTAGTGTTAGTGTACAAGGATTAAATTTGCAGAACTGTATAAGGGGGAGCAAATTAAAGATACCATGGCCATTGTGGTAGAAACATAGACATAGAAACATAGACTTTGACGGCAGATAAGGACCGCTTGGCTCATCTAGTCTGCCCATTTCCCTACCTACAGGATAGGCCGCAGATCCTAGTTAACCAACAGCCTTCCTACCCCCCAACAAGAATTGCCTTATGTCTGTCCCATGCATTCTTGAATTCTCCCACAGTTTTAGACCCATGCATCCACTACCCTCTCTGTGAAATAATACTTCCTCACATTGCCCCTGAACTGCCCCCCCATCTTTAAATTGTGTCCCCTTGTTCTTGCACGTCTCTTTTTCTGAAAGATGCTACCCTCTTGGACTTTCTTGATTCCACTGAGGTACTTAAAAGTATCTATCATGTCCCCCCTCTCCCTTCTTTCCTCAAGGGTATACATATTAAGCTCCTTTAGTCTCTCCTCATACGGCTTCTCTTGCAGACCCTGCACCATTTTAGTTGCCCTCCTCTGACTGCCTCTATCCTGTCTATGTCCTTGCAGAGATGGGGTCTCCAGAACTGGACGCAGTACTCCAGATGGATCTCACCAACTGTCTGTACAGAGGATAACAACTTCCTGTTTTCTGCTGCTGATGCCTCTCCCTATGCATCCCAGTATACCCCAGCCCCTCCTACTGCCTTCTCACATTGCTTGCTAACCTTAAGGTCATCTGATATGATTACCCCAGGTCCCTTTCCTTTTTGTTGTTGTTACTACCCCATTGTGTATTCTTACCCGGGTTCTTGTTTCAGGTGCATTATTCTGCACTTCTTTGCATTGAATCCTAGCTGCCATACTTCTGACCATTCCTCCAACCTTGCCAAGTCCCTTCTCATCCTTTCCACGCCTCCTTGTGTATCAACCCTGTTGCAGATCTTTGTGTCATCTGCAAAGAGGCATACTTTTCCTTCCAGTCCCTCTGCAATGTTACTTATGAAGACATTAAAAAGGACTGGACCCAATACTGAACCCTGCGGTACCCCACTAGTAACCCCTCTTTCTTCAGAGTGGACTCCATTTACAATTACCTTCTGTGTCCTGTTGTCCAGCCAATGTTTTACCCAGGCTACTACACTGGGACCCACTCCCAGGCTGGTTAATTTGACTATTAATCTTTTGTGTGGGACTGGGTCAAATGCCTTGCTAAAGTTTAGGTAGGCCATGTCCACAGCCCCTCCCTGGTCTACTACTTTGGTCACCCAGTCAAAGAAATCTATTAGATTCATCAGACATGACCTTCCCGCTGGAACCCATGCTGCCTTGGGTCCTCTGCCCCACTGGCCTCTAGATACTCAACTATTCTTTCCTTCAGAAGTGACTCCATCACTTTCCCTACCACTGAGGTCAAATTGACAGGTCTGTAGTTTCCGGCCTCTGTCTTGGACCCACTTTTGTGAAGGGGAATCACATCCGCCTTCCTCCAGTCCTCGGGTACCACCCCATCCTCCCATGATTTGTTAAAAAGAGTAGCCAGTGGTTTCACTAGTTCCCCCCTTAATTCTTTTAGAATTCTAGGGCGAGTTCCATCAGGCCCCATTGCTTTGTCCACCTTCAGTTTTAGGAGTTTTTGCAGAACCCTTTCTTCTGTGAAAGGACTGGGATCAACCCCCCCTATCAAGAGTGCTTCTGTTAATTGGATTAGGCACTTCCCCATCTCTTTTGTGAATACTGAGCAGAAATATTAGTTCAGTATCCCTGCTTTTTCACTGTCCCACTCTGCCCACCCACCGTTCATTCTATTCAGCCTCACTATCCCTCCCTTTGTCTTTCTACACTCGCTGATGTACCTATAAAAGGTTTTATCCCCCTTCTTAACCGAGTTGGCTATCTTTTCCTCAGTTTGGGCCTTTGCTATTCTGACTTCCCTACCTGCTTCCTTCTGCCTTAACTGGTACAGCTCTCTGTCCTGTTCCTTCTGTGTTTCCTTATACTTCCTGAATGCTATCTTTTTCTTCCTGACTTTCACAGCCACCTCTTTTGAGAACCATAGTGGCTTTTTCTTTCATTTTGATTTGTTTATTTGCTTCACACAAAGGCTTGTTGCCTCTGTGATGGCAGTTTTGATGATTCCCCATTGTTGCTCCACACCTCCTTCTAGCCTGTTTGCTAGTGCTTTTCTGAGGCACTCTCCCATCTTGCCAAAGTCAACCCTCCTGCCAAAGTCAGTCCTCCTGAAGTCCAGTACCCTCACTTTTGTATGGCTTGACTCTGTAGCTGAGTTTAATGTGAACCACACTGTTTAATGGTCACTTGTTCCCAGATGGCAACCCACTTCTAGATCTGAGATCCTCTCACTGCCCCCGTTTGACAGTATGAGGTCTAAGATTGCTCCCTCACGAGTGGGTTCTAAAACTAGCTGTCTGAGGTCTGCCACCTGTAGGGCATCAAGAATGGCCCTGCTCTTGGATGTGGCTGCAGCAAATGTGCTCCAGTTAACATCTGGCATATTCAGGTCTCCCATCAACAGTATCTCCCCTTTCTCTGCCATTCTAAGAATGCCTTCTATCATATCCTTGTCCATTTCCTCCCCCTGACATGGGGGTCTGTACACAACCCCTGTGCAGATTGTGGTGCCCTTTCCAGTCTCCAAGGTGACCCACAGTGCCTCCTCTCCTCCCTGTTTACTCTTTTGTTCAGTTGCTTTTAACCCTTCCTTTACATAGAGAGCTACTCCTCCCCCTCTTCTCCCCTGCCTGTCTCTCCTGTAGGTTATGTACCTTGGTATGTTAACATCCCAGTCATGGTTCTCTGTGTACCATGTTTCTGTGACTGCTATGATATCCAAGCATCCTTCTTCCATCAAGGCCACCAGCTCAGGGAGCTTGTTGCCCAGACTATGGGCATTGGTACTCATTACCCTCCATTTCCTGATGGCCTCACTCCTTTTTGCCCCATCCTTGTCCTTCTTGCCTTTGTCCCTTTCTCCATTTACCCCTGCCCTTCTCCCTATCGACACCTCTATGTTGGTGTTTACTGCACTTACTACCGTTATTTTTTTGGGGGGGCTAGGATTTCCCTCTCCTTTTCAGTGCCCCCCCCCTTGGCTAGTTTAAATGCTTGCCAATGAAGCATTTAAACCTATCACCTAGGATCCCGGTTCCCCTCCTGGACAGATGCAGCCCATATAGGCTTGCATCACTCCAAGTGGACCTCCAGTCCCCAATGAAGCCAAACCCCTGAGCTCCACACCAGTTTTTCAACCACTGATTGAATCCCATGGTGTGGAACACCCTAGCTTCTCCTACACCATAGATGGGCAGCACCTCCGAGAAGGTTACCGTGTGTGCTACTTGTCTAAGGCCCTCCCAATTCCACAAACTCTTCCTGCACTCTCTAATCCCTTTCTTAGCCAGGTCATTTGTCCCTAGGTGGACAATGACATCCAGCTCCCTCCTCTGTGCAGCTGCTCTGGCAATCCTGAGGATTCTGCCCTGTCCTCTCCAGCCATGGTGCCAGGCAGGCACCTTACCTTCCTCTCCCTTCCTCCCCAGTTCTACCTCCCTAACAATGGAGTCCCCACCAGGAGTTGTTTTCTTCCTGGGGTCCCCTGCCACCCTCCTGTGGGTCTCCTTTGTGGAGGTTCCCAGCATCCTCCTTGGTCTCCTCCTCGGGTGCCTCCATACAGGAACCACACTTTGCCAGAATGGCATAGGAATTGTGGAAAGGTACAACTGGAGGGATTCACCTCTGTTCCACCACCCTCACCCTCCCTGAGCCCACTGTGGTCCAACCGCTCCTCTTTCTTGGCAACCTCTGAGGCAGCGACAGTGGTACTGGTGCTGCAGTTCCTTCTGAAGCCATGCTTAGCAGCCATCAGGACATCATACTGTGACAAATGAGTGATTAATTGGTCATGTACAGTCTTTCCCTATAGCTTACTCAACAGGGACAAGAGGGAGATTGGCCTGTAATTTTTCCAGTTGGTTCACTTCTTCTCCCTTGTGCAGTGATACCATATAGGCCATCTTCCATATCTTGGGTTACTACTTGCAGAAAAATGAAATACCGAACAATTTGTCAGTAGGCTTTACTATTTCTTCTGCAGATAACCTCAAATATTTAGCTTCAACCTCGTCAAAACCAGGCCCTTTTTTGACATGTGATATTGATAAGAGTTTGAATACAGTACATCCCTATATGTAATGGCTTTCAAATAAAAATTTGGAGATCCCAAACCCAAAAATAATTCATCTTTTTAAACTCCACATCCAGCAAAAGCAGGAAGTTTTTTAATGTATTTATTAAGATTAACAAAATTATTATTCAATAAATTAGTTATCACCATATTATCTGTAATTTTCTTGGTATTTACTTTGATGGACTGCAAATTAAAATGATCACTGGACTGTTATCTGTTATTACTTTTTTTCTTACATTTTTGGGGTGTACTGTAAGAGCAAACATTTGTTTACATTTTTCTATACTGCTCTGTTAACTGCAACTAGTGGCTGATAGGGAATAGTCAGATAAACTCTTTTACAAATGCTTTTCTTCACTGCAGCTCTTCACCCTCCTTCTGTTAGGCATGGCAGAGCTACTGGTCTTAACTCTTTCATAGCAGCAGAATAGCCTAGAGTTTAGAGCACCATGCTATCAACCTTGAGATCCAGCTGACCTGGGTTTGAAATCCACAATTGTCACTTGCATACTGTGTGAATCTGAGCAAAGCACTTAAACACCCTGTGCTACCAGGAGAAACTGTAAAACAAGCTTAGTCAGTGTGTCTTTCCAGGCCCCAAAAATTCTAAGATAAAATAAAAATACAGAACAAACTAATGTTTCTAGACAAACAAAAGCCCTATCTAATGACATTAGTGTCAGTGATCTATATCCTACTCACAAACCAAAGCTCCACAAACATCTTTGCCTGACAGCATTCTCAATGTAACCCTGATCAAGCTCTCTTATGTCATCACATCTCCATGCCCATAACTGCTATGTTGTGTCCCCAGAAAGTCATTACAGTGCATAAGTTCCTCCTTCAACTCTTCAATTCAAACACCACCACCATCACCACTAGGCACGGGGTCATAATGTCGCAAGACATTATGCCGCAGCAATATACTGTGCTGCGAATACAGCGTAATATATTGCCATCAGCAGCGGGGGTAAAATAACTAACTCCAGGGGACAGGGATTTTTTTTTTTTTATTATTATTTAGTTGTTTAACCAGGTATAGCACACTAAGCGGAAAGCTTTTTTACAGGAGCGATCTAGATTAACCTAGGACCTAGGATTAACAGTTACAATCACACAAAATGTGAAAAATAAAAAAATCCATGCGTCTGGGACCAGGAATCGAAACCCGGTCCCAAATGCACTGCCTGCCTCCCTTGCTGCCAGTGGCTCATCCCGTCGAGTCACGGCAGCTGCTTGCTGGCCCCCAGTCCCAGCAGAGTTCTTATCATCTGCCTGTAAGAGTGAGAGCATGCACTACCGTGCATACACCCTTTCGCAATTTTGCACCCTCTCGATCTTCCCTACTGCTCTGTTCCCGTTGAGCAGTTTTGTCATACAACATAAAGCATATGACATACAAACCCAGTAGGTCACCACTACTACCCACAGATCCCACAGAAGAGGAAAGTTCTGCCCTTTGTCATCTGAAATGGTCAGGGGCAAAACCTTGAACAGGTAGAGATTCCTGAAAAAGGGACCTCCAGGGCTCAGTGGGCCTACCCGGTCACCAAAATTTAGTAAATAAATAAATACCTTGGAGAAACTTGGGATAACATCTTATCTTTTGTTCCCCCATGTTGACAATCTGGTGACCATAGATAAAAGAAGACTGGGTGCCCTGTACCATAACCAGAACAAACTCACAGGGGATGTTAGATGCCTTATTGTGACCAACTCCATTCTTTCTCTTATAGATTATGGCTTCCCTGTCTATGCAGCTGTTGGTGACACAGTGCTAAACAGAGTTGAGCTGATCTGTAATAAGACATGCCACTATGTACCTGGTGCAGATGATCGCAGTCATGGTTGTACCCTTTATACACTCACTAACTGACTACCTTTACCCTACAGAATAAAGCTGCAGACCTGTTTGCTAGCCAGAAAGGCACTCCTGGGCCTAACAGCCCCAGCTTTAACAAATTGCTTCCTCACCATCTCCAACCAATACAACACCAGAAGTGGTCAGAAATGCCCTAATTCCTCTGTTCTGGCATATTCTGCTGGGCAAATGGTCATCTGCTGTCAGGGCCACTAACTGGTTAAACAAACTGCTTGATATACTACTGAATCTCCACAAGATTAATCCGTTTAAGAGATCTTTGCAGTCTGCCCTTGCAGTTCAGTGCAATTGTAACCATCAAACTGTTTTATTCGATTTCTCTCTGTACATATCCCATGAATTTTTATACAATGATCTGTATGGATGTTTTTTCAAAACTGTATATAATTGTTCTGTCTTAAGTGCTTTGAGTCTCACAACTGCATTTCTACTGGAACTGCTTTCTGTACTTGTAATGCTTTTGTGACTATATATTTGACATGGAACCTTTGTAAATGAACACTTGTGCTCAAAGGTAATCTCCAAAGTTTTCAATAAATAAATAAAATAAATACCCCTTAACTGTAATATGAAATCAAATCACCATTGCTTTTGACCATTAAGGCATAAACCGAGAGCTACAGATCCTATTATCTTTACCATGCTTTGACCAATTTCTTAAAACTAGGGTGACTCTTACTTGAGTTAATTCTACACAAAATTGAACGAACTGCATAAAACAAAATTGAACAGGTTTTTAAACACAAACAGCATAGCTGTAAGCACCTACTGTGGTCATGTGTATTTTTTGTTGCATTTAGTCAAGTACAAAGGTACATTAAGTGTGACTGATTCAGCTGCATGATGTCACTGATAGTGTCAGATATATGGTGTTTGGATCTTGGCATAGGGTTTCAAACCTACACAAGGTTGGGTTTGATCCCCAGCATGGAACAATTTATAGTATTAATTCTCATTACAATTTACTGTATAGCAGGAAATATTAGCCTTCAGTTTATTTTTGCTATATTAGCGTAACTGACAAAAGTGCTAAAATAAGCTGATTGCTAATATTACACAGAGCACAGTGATGTAACTGGACATGAAGCTAATGCGCTAATTCAAATGGGCGCTAAATAGTACTGCACCCCCTCCATGCTATATAAAGAGGGTGCTAAAATAAGTTGCTGTACAGTATGTAGTATGACAGAAACTGTTAGATGTTATTGCTGATGTCAGTGACAGACTTTCAGCAAGGTTTGAGTTCTATATTGCTGATAAATTGAAAAGTTCCAGCACATACTGTACTTTGAGGTTTAAATGCAACATGGGAAACACTACTTCAAACAGGCAGACTGTTAATTATAAACCTTCACTGCAGCTGTGTAAAGCAGGCATGCACTTACTGCTAGATGTCCTCTGCTACAGAATGCATTTCCTGTACAGAAAGCTTAGTACAGTGGTAGAGCTATAAGCTACCAAGCAGCAGAGGGTAGGGGGCCTGGGTTTGATCCCCAGAGTGGAACTTTTGTTTTCCTTTCCGACTACAATTTACATAGTATGTAAAAAAAAAAATGTTAGGCACCATTGCTAATGCTAGCAATATTCTTTCAGCAAGGATTGAAGTTCTATATTGTTGATTACCTGAGAAATTCTAGCTCAGACTTTGAGGTTTAAAAGTAATTTCAGAAACATTACTTCAAATAGACTTTTAATTATACATATACACTGCAGCTGTGTGTGTATGGGGGGGGGGTCTGCATTCACTGTTGGATGTCCTTTGCCATAGCATGCATCTCCTATATAGGAAGCTTAGAACAGCAATACAACAACAGGCTGTGAAGCAGTAGAGGAAAAAAGGTATGGGTTTGATCCCCAGAGTAGAACATTTTTTCTTTCTCACGACAGTTTATGTAGTATGAGTGACATTTTTAGATGTCACTGCTGATGATAGTGATAGACTTTCAGCAACATTCGAAGTTCTATATTGCTGATATTTTGAAATGTTCCAGCTCAGACTTTGATGTTTAAATGCAACTTGGTAAACACTATTTCAAATAGACAGACTGTTAATTAGGAATATCCACTGCAGCTGAGCGGGGTGTCTGCATTCACTACTTGATGTCCTTTACCACAGTAATGCATCTTCTGTATATGAAGCTTAGTACAGTGGTAGAGTTATAGGCTATCAAGCAGCAGAAGGTAGGTGATCTGGGTTTGATCTCCAGAGGGGCACATTTCTATCTTTCTCACTACCGTTTATGCAGTATGAGAGAACTTGTTAGATATCATTACTGATGACGGTGATAGACTTTCGACAGGGTTTGAAGTTCTATATTGCTGATAGCCTGAAAAGTTCCAGCTCACACTTTGACATTTAAATGCAGCTTGGGAAGCACTGTTTTAAATAGGCAGACTGTTAGTGGGGTCTGCACCACAGCATGCTTCTCCTGTATAGGAAGCCTAGTACAACAGTAGAGCTACAGGCTACCAAGCAGTACAGAGTTGGGTGTGTGGGTTCAGTCCCCCGAGTGGAGCATTTGTTTCCTTCTCACTACAATTTATGTAGAATGAAAGAAATTGTTAGAGGTTATTGCCGGTGGCACTGATAGACTTTTAGTAAGGTCTGCCATCCTATACTGTTGATAACTTGAAAAGTTCCAGCTCAGACACTGAGGTTTAAATGCAACTTAGGAAACATAACTTCAAATAGACAGAATGTTCATTATGAAAATTCACTGTAACGGGGGGGGGTGGACTCAGTGCTGGATATCCTTTGCCATAGTATGTATCTTCTATCTAGGAAGCTTAGTACAGTGGTAGTTCTGCTTGCTACCAAATAGTACAGGGTAAACAGAGTGGATTCTTTTTTTCCTTCTCAATACTATCTATATGATGTATGAGAGGAACTGTTAAGATGTTATTTCTGATTTTAATGATAGAGTTTCAGCAAGGTTTGACATTCCATACTGTTGATAACTTG